>CAUJLX010000002.1:16912096-18112096 GCA_963280985.1 Strongyloides venezuelensis | reverse complement strand
AGCTTAGATAATAGACTACGTTTTACCAATCAGAAGATTTGGTATATAAGCTTAGATATTTTTAAATCATTTCATTTTACATTTCTATTGTAATTGCATGAAATATTTTATAATCTAATGTATTTGCCTATTTTAGGGGTTTAAATTAATATTTGTGTGCAGATAAATCCACAGAGTTACAAGTTAAAGTTGGTAATAAATGTAGGTTATCTTATTTAGTAATCTCCCTCATTAAATTTTAGTGAGCCCAATTATAAAAATAATATCGTATTGTGTTGTAAATTGGTGTTTGTATTAAATAAACTAATAAATTTACGTATCTGAAATATATTCTGGCTCTCAAAAGAACCTAGAAACGCGGTAGTACAACTCTATAAATTTTAACTTTTATAATCATATATAAAGTCAAATTCTAATAGTATATTTTAAAATGTATTGTAGAAAATAACTTAATTCTTAAAATGGCAACAGTATAATCGAAAAATAAATTCTTATTTTAATTATTGCCTTTTATGTATGAAATAATTGCATTAAGATTGGTTGAGGATCAAGAAAATTCAAATTTTATTAAGTGGGACAAATTTATTACATTTTACACAAATATGTGTCGCATTTTTCTTTGCATGTAATTATTATGTCAAAGTTATTTTGTTTTAAAATTTTTTTCAACAAAGGAAATTTATTTTTTAAAAAATTTATAAATAATAGAAAATATATTATTACAAATTACTGAATGGTATTTTTATTTCAGCGTTTTAATCAATTTAATGTATAAAACTATTTTAAAAATTATATTTACTTAAATGAGAAAAAATTAAATATATTTTTTCATTGACCTTAGTTCTATCCTAAAAGATGTTCTACCAATTTTATAACAGTTTCAAGTCCTCCGTTTAAAGATGTTAAATATTTGTCTATTGCTTCGAAATGTGCTTCATCATCCTCGATAAGTTTGTCTACTTTTAGTTCAAGTTTAAAATTGCTGTAATCTTGTTTCCATCGCATTTGAGAATCAGGATCTAACTGCATGCCATATTGCATAGGTGGGAAAAATGGATGTTGTAAGCTAACTTCTATTCCAACAATTAAAATAACTAAAAAAATGAATAAAACTTTAATAGACAATTCTGTCATATTAAAATATTATAAAGTATAATTAACTTGGTCCATCAATATCATTTAAATACTTTTTTTATTTTATTATAAATAGATATAATTTAAATATAATGTTGACTATTGAAACTTTGAAGTACAACTATTCAATAATTTGCAATAAGGTATCTAGAGCTCGTAGTAATATTTAAAAATAATAAAATAGTTGTTTTTTCTATTTGATTATATAATTATCTGTTCGTAGATAAACACTTGTCATGAAATAAAAGTGATATAAGTTTTTTTTTCTTGACAATAATAATGAAATTAATTTGTGACATTTATGTATTAATGCGATCCTAATATATTATTTAATTACTTTTAATTTAAATATTTTTTCAAAATATTATTTTATTTGTTTAGTATTTCGAATCTATTAAATTAATGTATTTAGACTTTTTATACTATCTAAATTTTATAATTTTGTTGTATAGAAATAAATGAAAATTTCTTAATTTTATTAGAAAACAATATTTCAAAATTAAATAAATATTTTTATCATATTTTACTTTAGTTACAATAATGTATACTTTTCAATTGAATTTTGAATATTCATAATTTTAAGAATAAATTTTAACAGAAATATAAACTTTTATGTTATGATTTTATATAAAATAATTGTCAAATATTTTTCACATATTTGTTTGCCATTGAAGATAAATAAATTTGTGATTAATATTCATAAAGTGTTATTTAAAGTTGTTAAATTTCATTTTAAACATTTCTTATGAATATAAAATTTGCTATTATAAATTAATATTTTCTTGTAAATCTAGTAAAATGATTTTGTTCATTATGACAAATTTGAAGAAAAAAATTTGTTTATATAGTCATTAATTTAACCATATTGCAAATTGCATCAAAAATTGTACATCAAATAATATTATTATTAAAGTAAAAATTTGAAATTTAATATTTTAAACTTCATAATATAAAAATGTTTATTTAGTGCTTTTTATAAGGAAACAAATTTTAATTATATAAATGTGGGTGAAAAAATCAAACTGCAATTTTTAATTTCTTATAATTTTTTTTGCATATTTTATCTGTATAGTGTATTTTTTAAAAGATGTTTCTACAATCGATCTATTTAAATGTCTTAATTCTAATTTAAAGATAAATTGGTTTAGGAAATTCAAATGTTTCAAAACTTAAATATTTAAATTTCAAAAAAGTATGATATGTTAATTGTGTTTATGTAATTTTATCTTAAAATAAATTTTATAGTTTAATCATATAAAAGAGCTAAAAAAATTTTATATATCTTTTTTAGATTAATAAATGCTATAAATACCATAGAAATTAGTTTTATTGTATTTTTAAAATAGTTTTACAGAAAAATAAATAAGATATTAGTGTTTTAGTTGATAGATCAACTTTAATTTATCTATAAATCTTCTATCTCTAATATGTTTTAGCTATACGTGCACCTTTGTAATAAAGATTAGATTTAAGAATATCAAATTTATATAAATAGATATTTGTAACAAAGTAAACTATTAACAATACAAAATGTATAATTTTTACACAAATTTAGTTATTTCATTTTCTTACTTTTTATAGATTTTTTAATATTTTTATATTCACCAAAAGTGTAAATTCTAAACTTACTTTTTTAAATAATTTCTTTAAAAATATCATATTTTTATTAGTTATTCGGTGATATGATTAAGAAAAGATTAAAATATATATATAAAGTACATAATTCATTCGGCTGGTTTGTTTGAACGTTAATATAAAGAAAGTTTATTTCTATGAAAGAAAAAGTTTCCTTTTGTACGCAAGAATGTTTGATATGAAAAGTGTGTAAAAATAATACTCTTTTTACTACTATCTACAAACGTTTTTAAGGGTTTTCACACACCAAATGATTGCAGCTTAAGTGGGAACAAAAAGAATGTAATAGATAAACCTAACCGCAAAAGTACCATACTGTCATTCATTGACTGGATCAAACGGTACCCTTACGTTTTTAAGTTCTTCAAATATAAATATTCTTGATTATATTGAAGAATGAAAAAATATATGACTGTTACCAAATTGCTAAAAGTTTAGATTAACAAGGAATATTTTAAAACAATTCTCTTCATAAAAATGATCGATATTGATGTTTTAGCATCAAAAGTTATATTAAAAAACAATAAAGTTTTGAAAAAATACTTTACTTACATGAAAAAGGCTTGTATCTGAGATCGAGAAAAGGAAATAATCAAGTGTAAGTCAGTAAAAGAAGAAAAATGTTAGAATTCTCCAGACTTAGTTAAGATCAATAACAAAATTATCAATTTCAGTAAATGTTGGTTGCTTAACAACCATTAGTTAATCACCGAATAAACCAAATTTTTGATAGAAATAAATTGTCTAATTTTCTACTTAGTCTTTTTTATAAATAATTAAAAAATGCGTAGTTTTTTTTAATTTCAATGTAAAGACATTCAAAAAAATATTTTTCGATTACTTATTATAAGCTATAATAATCAAAATAACATTTTATGCTAAAAACGAAAATTTATAGTTTTGGAGGTATATTTTCCTATTAATTAAATTTATTTTTTGGTATAGTTTCTTTGATGAACTGCATTCATTAATATAAGTCATCCTTAATTGTGATATTTTTAACACAAGTCTAACATAGTATATACTTAAATCAATTTTATAATAATAAAATAGTAGTAAAGAGATAGCTTTTGATCTTCAATAATAGTGAAATTATCATATCATAACAATAATTTAAAAGTTTTTAGTTATTTTTGTATGATGTGTTTTATGTAAATTATTTTTATCAAGATTTAAAATATTATAATATATGAGAATAATGCTCTTATTTATTTACAGAAGAATTATTTTGCATAAAAATGATGTTATCATTCCATAACATATGTTATTGTTTAAATCATCAAATTTATAATATATTCAACAATGAAGGAATCAATCATTAAAATTGGTTAAGGATTTAAATAAAAAGTATATATTTAAAAAAAAAATTTAAGTAAAGATATCGTGAATAAAATCACAAAATTTTTCTGTTGGTAACAGAATTTTCATTTATAAATAAAATAATTGGCTTTTAAAAACAAAGGTTTCCATTTCATTTGAAATATGCTTTCTATGAATGAAATTTTAAATTAAAAAAATTAAAACGTGGGCAAAAATAACAATTATACTACCTTTTACTATACTGGCCATCATAATATGTCATTAATAATTGTTCACCTCAAAAAAGTAAATTTTAAAATTTTTAATGAACTTCCATTGATCTTATTTTATTATTTATTTAATCGGATTATATGCATTTTTTTAGGTATATATTTTAAGACATACCGAATACAAATTTTATCATATCCTTTTAAATAGTATAATTTAAAGTGTCAAAGTATTCTTCACTTTTATATTTGATTAGTAACAAAATAAATTCTTATTCAAATTATAAAATACTACAACATTTAATTATCTTTTTAATGTTTTTTCCAATATTTTTGTTAAATAAATAAAATTAAAAAAGATTTGTCATTTTATGATATTTCTAAATTCTTTTCTTATGAATATATAACGTTTCCAGTATTCTTCATTTTAGCTACGTGTAATTAGTCGTTGTTAATAAGATAATTTTTTTTATATGTATACATATTAATAATATCATTTAAATTACAAAATGTTTTATAAAATTTTAAAATTTCAGATTTTAAACAGCAACAAGGGTCTAATTCTGATAAACTTCTCTAATTATATTTCTTGAAGAATAAAATCACTTATTTCATTAACTATATGTGCAGTTTGTTCTTCAACAGTATCAGGACTAGATATGTTTTAATCCTACTATCTATTTTTACTATATTAGGATCTATAAAAGCTTTTATTTTGGCATTTCTTATTGGTGTCAATAATATTGAAAATGCTTTTGAGACATCTTTAAAAGCAGAAGTTTTAATACTCATTTAAGCTTATGTAATTAGAATTCATTTTTGAATTATTAAGCTCCTTACTTTTTGGATATAAAGCAACTTATACAATGATAAAAGAAATGGTTATTTTGGGAGTTTGTGAAAAGAAATCAACAGAATTAATTTTAAGAAAATTAGAATTTTAACACGTTTTAGTGTTGGATTCTTGTGAGAACATTTTTCGAATCTCCTATCTCAACATCATACTCAATCGTAAGATCAACGATAGGTTTCTCGATCTTTCTTTGTAGCCCTGTTAGAATAAATTAATTAAAAATAGGAAAAATTGTTTCATCATGGTTTATTCTCCATTTCCTTCCTGTGTTTTTTTATTATTATAAAATATATATATTAAAAAGGGTGGATATGTTACGAGAAGTATATAAATTTTTATACTTTATAATAATTCATTAAGGAATTTATTTATCTCACTTCCAAATTTTAAAAATTTCCTATAATATAGCTGAATGTCTTTGGTACAATTCATAAAAGATCATCTTTTTTGGTATTGATAAGTAATCAGCAACCATTATCATTATATACACATTTATATCTTTATTTGTTTTATCTTTTAATGGAATTTTCATTTTGACACCATTTTTTAAAAGATAATTAGGTGGTATGTTTAAATTGATTTAATTATAACACTAAAATTTATTTAAGCATTGGAAAGTCAATCCTGTAAAACAATTAAGGAGAATTTACCACATTGTACTGAAGATATTAATTTTGTTTTTTGTAATTTAAAAACTGTCAACAATACATATAATTTTGGTAAAAGAAAATGAATTAAAAATAACTATAATTACAAAGATTTAGAAACACTGAATTATGTATTTTTTTACCTTCAAGTTGTGTTGCATATTTTTGAGGCTTTATTTATGGTGCTAATCATGTATCAAATGCTAATGGTCTCTTGTATTATTTCATACCTTTTGATTAGAAGGATCTTTAAGGAGTCTTTTAAACATCTATATATATATATATATATTTTATTTTTTAGTGCAACGGGCATGTCTGTGGGGGTTTATGGCTTCTTGATTATTGTGTCATCTATACCATTAGTGAAGATATTACAAAAATAACTCCTGCCTCAAATCTTGCCTTTTGATTTTGATTCTGTAGCGATAGTATTGTCTGCATCAAAACTAAGTCCACCGATCTCATCAACTCAATGTAAAATCGAATCCGTAATTTTTGTTGGCTTTTCATAAAATAACCACTCAGTTTATCGAAAATATTTTGGAGGAATTGCTTTATCCTGGTTCGTAACTGTTCCAGTTGCTAGTATTTTTAGTGTTTTTGTCACCTAATCCTTTAAAGTAATTATCAATTAATTTCATTGAATAATAAATAATTAGTAATTATAACAAATTTATTCTAAAAATTTCTTTTTTTTTACCAATGATACTTAATGTACAAAGCTTTGTCGTGTTTATCTTAGTACATATGTACCTATAAAATGGGGATTTCCCCAAATTAGAAATAAAGAGTAATTAAATATTTAATGAAATTTTTTTATTAATATTATAAATATAATTATCTATGACAAAAATACAATTTATTAATACAAACATTAGAAAAAGTGCTGCTTTAAAATTTTTATAATAATAAGACTTTAAATATATTTGTACATAAAATAATATAAATAAAAGTCTAGCAAATAACAAACTTTCAATTAAAATTTAAATATTTAAGTTTAAAAATGTGAAAAATCGTTTAAAGTTTTATTTTAGTTTTGGAATTTCGATTTTAAAATGGACTAATTGTTAAACAAATTTTTAAAACGATAAATTTGATTTATCTAACAAAATGTAAAAAAATATAATAAAAAACCAAAGATTACTACGTGATTTCCTCACACATATCAATTTAACGAATTCCTTGTTCTACTAAAGTGCAATAAAAATATTTTAATATTATGAAATTAATTTATAAAATAAAACAATCTAAGTCAATTTAAAAAAAATACTTTAAAAATATTCTCTTTAAAAATAATATTTGATTGTTTATCATTTTCACTTAGCCATGTTGAAGGTTAAATTGTAAAAATTTTTTTACAAACTTAAAATATTGTGATAAGTGTTAAATCATGAAATACTATCTTGCAGGTCATTAATACATAACAAATATTATGAAGTAATTTTTTTAAATTCTTTAAAAAATATCTTCATTATCAAGACTTTTATAAAATTTTTTTAGCTATAAACAGATAACTATAAAATTAAGAAAAATAAAGAAAAAGAATTTAATTTTTAAATCTTACTACGAGTTTTAGATGCCTTAATTGCAAAATATTGAACAATTGTACTTCAAAGTTTTAATAGTAAACTTTTGTTTTAAAATATTTATTCGTAATAAAAAATAAAAAGTATTTAAATGATAATGCATAATTAACTTAACGATGCTTTTATAATATCTGGGTATGGCAGGATTGTCCATTAATGTTCTTTTTCATTTTTTAGTTATCTTAATTGATAAAATAGAAATTAGCTTACAACATTTGTATTTTTCACCTATGTTATATAGTATGCAACTTTGTCCTGATTCTCAAATGCGATTGGTACAAGATTATAGCAATTTTAAACTTGAACTAAAAGAAGACAAACTTATCGATAATGATGAGGCAAATTTTGAGGCATTAAAGAAATGTATAAAATCTATAAATGAAGCAATCGTAACTCTTATAAAACTTTTTAAGCACATTTTAACCAAAACAAAGGAAAAGAGAATATATTTATGTTTTTCTTATTTAAGCAAAGTATAATTATTTAGAATATTTGTATATCTTAAATTGAATAGAATACGGAACTAAAAATTTCATTCAATATTTTTAAAGACTTTTAATTCTTTGTAACCTAAAATAACTTTAAAGCAACTGAAATGCCAGTAACATGATAAATAAATATTTTCAAATTATAGTTAAAATATTAACAATTTAAATTTATTAAAACAAATGAATAAAACAACTCTTAAAATATTCTAATTGAAAAACCCTTTATATAAAACATTATAAGTAATAGAAAAAAGTATCTTATAAAAGAAATTGATAATTATTTAAAATCAAAATTACTATGCTTTAATCTAACAACTTCTGAAATAAATTTTCGACTTGTTAAAGTATGATCACAAAGAATTGCTTTTTAATTTCCTGTAATTTTTTTGCTAAATCAGGATAATTTAAAAAATATAATAAAACAGTTGTAAAACATTTACAAACATTTCTTGTCAAAATAATTTGCGTTATTTAATCCATGAACATTACCTTATACTCGATTATTTGTTAAAATATTTTTTTTTGTAATAATGTTTCATACATTATCAATCATTTTATAAATTAGAGACCATCAAAAAACTAAAGAACATATTTATTAATGCTATATTTCCTGCATAAAATAATTCATCAAATATTAAACTTGTACATAAACATTCAAAAGTAAACTTATTCTAACTAGGAAATTTACACTTACTAAAAAAAAATTAAAGTATATAAATAGTTTCCAACTATTAAATTTTTATTAGTCATTTTAATTTTCATTTCATATTAGAATGAAGATTTCTTATGTTAAGTTATTCATTTATAGTTTATTTATTTTAATAGTCTGTGTTTCAACCACAATACAGCACCTTGAAGGATTTTCTGAAGAAATGAATGAATGGAGCTTTTTCAGCTTTAATAACTTCAGACTACAATATAAGTTAAGACAGCTTGCATATTCTCAAGAAGAGCACGCTCAACTTCTTTTAGAACACGTAAAAACAACATCGGAATTATTCGTAAAGTTAAATAATTTACTTTCTCAAAACAAAAAAATTAAATCTTCAAAAAAACCCTAAAAGCACAATTAATGATATAAAATTCTATAACTAAATTGAAAATATTTAAAAAATTTATATAACACTTTTACTATTAAAAATACAAATTTTAGGAAATCAACTTTTTGTTTTTACATTAAATTAGTTGAAGCACGCCTTTGATTTATACACTGAATTTTTATTAGTATTTTAAATAAAAAATATTTTATTTGTAATTTTTCTAAAAAAAACATTATAATTCTATTAAGAAACATTTTTTTCTTAATAATTGTAAATTTTCGGGTTCTAGAAACCCTCTAGTTCATAAATTAGAATTCAAATAAAAAAAGAATTTTAATTAGAATGTTAGATATTATAATATTTTTAAAATAAAAAATTAAATAAAAATTTTCCATTTGCTTAAGTTTAATAACACTTGATTTTAAAAGTACAGTAAATTGATAGAATTAAATTTTTTCATTTTTCGCCTTAAATGTTTAGTAATTTCAAAACTTGAAATTTCTTGAAATTTTTCACAAAATATCAAAGGCAGTTAAAACATTCTACAATTGTCATGGAAGAAAAATATATAATCTTTGGTCTTACATGAATAATTTAAATTTATTGAAAAATTATTTTTTTAATCCTATTTTTCTAATGTCGTTAAAAAATGCGTTAATTGCTTTCATTGAAATTGATAAATTTTTTTAGTATTTCCACTTGCCATTTAGTGCATATTTGTTAACAATCATTTGATTTTGTAAAAATAAATTTTTACATTTTTTAACTTTTCTTTTAATTAGTGTTATTGTAGTTTTATTGATAGTAAAAATTCATTTCGGAAAATCAGATAACCGTTTTTTTAGTAACAAAGAAATTCGACCAATACTCCAATATTAAAGTAGAAGTAAAGCATTTTCAATTTATGAAAATAATTGTTTTATGAGTCCAATTTAAACATCAGCTACTTTCTTCGCAAAAGAATATGAAATTAAAGATAAAATATGACAATATAGTTGTCTGTTTCATTTAACCGTTAGATATAATATTTATTTATTATTAAACTAAAAGCTTCAACAACACGGGGAAATATTTGGAAATTTGTGAAAGTTTAAAAATCTTTGATATTTGATCCCTTATATAAGATTGTTACATAAATATGTTATTTTTTAAAAAAAATTGAAATACTAGAATTTTAACAAAATTTTATTGCGCTATATTTGTTCATTGATTTATAATGGTTGCCTTCATCTAGTAAAAAGGATTATTTATTTTGGATACAAAACATTTCAGTATTTTAAAGCAATTATTCAGCAAAAAAATTATTATTTGTGCCATCGCAATTGCTAACTTTTTTGTTAAAAACAGCAGAACTGGTTTAATGGCTTAACATAAAGAAAATTTAAACGTTATAAATTAGTTATAGTGTTATCATTTAATTATTAAAAGGAATTTTCTTACAGGTCTTTTATTTAATTTTAATTAGCCATTTTACAAATTTATTAATAATTAAAAATGATTCATTAATTTTTTCAGCATGATTTTTATACAAATGTCAAAATCAATGCAAAATATATGAAACTTTTAAAGTTTATAATAAAATATTTGGTTACTTTTATAGTTTAATGAATTTCTATTGCAATAACTATAAAGGTAACAAGTACATCAATCAATAAACAGAGAAATTTAAAATGATTTTAAATGCATCGACTATTATTGGTTAAAATACAGCAATTATGAAATAAGAAGAAAAATAAAAATTATAAAAACTAATATAAAAAACAAAAAAATTGAAAATGTAATTTATTGCAATTTAATATATAACAGTGAAAAAATTCCTATTTACAATAAAAAGTTTTGCAATGTAATATGTTTAATAATATATATTTGGCTAAATCTTTTGTAAAAAAGTTTATCTAGAATGTTTAAGTATAAAGAACATTAAACAGAATCAAATATAAACCAAAAAACTGTGAAATGTATAAACATAAAGCAAAAATATATATAAAAAACCTTAACAGATAGCATACTAGATATAATAACTCAAAAATATTAAATGTAAGTATAAAATTAAATGTTTGTATACAATTTTACGGAGTTTTTACTACTGACAGTTGCAACTTCATCAAACGATATTATTTATAACTTATATGGATTTAATTTAAAAAAAGGTTTAAAAATAATTTTAAAAGTTTAAAGTTAAAATTTTAATAAAATTTTGCCTTTAATCTGAATTACAAAAAAATAGCAATTATATAAAAATAGATACAATGTGAATAAAATTAAATTTTAAACATTGAATTTGCTATATTACAGATTTTCTTTTAGGCGACTTTAAATTATGAATACATTTGACTTTGAAAAAATACTTTTTTTTAAATTTAATTTTGTACTCATAATTGTAAAATTTTACCACATAATTTAATAAAATTCTCTTTGAAACTAAAAAATGTTTTAGAGACATAAATTTTTAAATGAGTACTTATAGAAGATACTCTCAGATCTGTTAAAGTGTTATATTGAGTAGATTAGATAATTTTACTTTAAGTATTTGTTTTTAAACTATTTCACCGCTTATGTAGTTAACTAATTTAGTTAAATCAGCTTTTAGCACAGAAGAAAGACAGATAAATCTTGATTTCAACTACTTCTCGCCATTGAATATTTCTTTTGATTAACCTTCTCAATGTCAGTCAAACGAAAGCCTTCCAGAGTCTCGAATCCCTAATTGTTAGATTAAAAGTCTAATGCTCTACCAACTGACCTACACTCAAAATAAAAGCATTATCTCAAGGTGATGATTTCGCACTTTTTTGCGTGAAAAACAATTCATCATCTTGAGATGATGATTTTAAAAATATTTACAAAATAGATACTTTTCCCCATAAAATATCTAGGAACATTTCTTATGATAATACCTCGATATATATAGTTATATTTACAACAAATAAAACAGATAAATAAAATTTTTTATTTTAAACTAATATTTTAACAATAAAGATCAAATCATATTATCTTTTAACAAAACCAATCTTAGTTGAGCGATTTTTCATATCTGGGAGCATGACCAGTAGAAATTGTCTATATTATAAATAAAACATTTTTAAATGTTAACTTAAACAATAACTTACTTGTATACCTGAATATTTCTGTAGATTTTGAAATATAAGAAACATTTACATGTAAATGCCTAAAAAATATCTATTATTTAAGTAAAAAAAAACTGATATTTTTCTGTAGCTCATTCCATTTATAAATAATTAGTCGACACTTCTAATTTTAAATCTAAAATAGAAAAATTAATAAGATAAAATTGGTAGAAAAAAGTTATGAAATACAATGTTTTAGCAAGTCGATATATGTAACTCCAAATTTATGTTATACCTTCGAAAGATATTTTCTTGTTGTTGTAAATGTGAATGATTTATATCAATCATATTACAAGTATAAAAGCATTGAGAAAACCATTACTTACCATAAGGCTTGTATCCGGATCAGGGTTGTAATGGTTTTCCCTTGTCATCTTTTATTGTATTTTTTTAGCTTTTTCTTTATAAATAAATATATAGTAAAGAAGACTATGTATTACACTTATATACTAAACTCTAATAAAAATATCACTTCAAGGTGACGTTTCTAAAATCGTCACCTTGAGGTAACGATTCAGTTCTGAGTGAGTGATATGAGCGTAAGAAATAACAACTGTTTTTTACGAGATTATTAAAATAGATATTTAATGATAAACTCTAGATCAAATAGGTTTTAAATTTATATAAAAAAATTTCAATTTTTTTTATTATTATAATAAATAAAATTTGGTTAAAAAATAATATAATTTATTAAAACTGTTATAATTTTAAATTTGTAAAAACTTATATTATTTGTTTTTATTATTATTTTATTATAAAAAATTTGATCTTATAATAGTTATTATTATATACATTTTTTTTTCTATCAAAGTGACATAAACTTTTTAAGTAAATGAAATGAAATAGATGTAGGTAGGTATTTCTACAATGTCGTCGATTTATAAAACCCAATTTGAGGTAATTATTGAATTCTGAGGTTAATTCCTTCAGCTTTGAAAGTTTAGGAATAAAGCTTGAAATAGCTTTTAATTTAATTATTTAAAAAAAATTTTTTTTTTTTTAATAATAATATGTTAATTGATAGTATTACATATTAAATTAATGTATTCTTTTATTTTTTTTTAGTATTTAAAAAAAAAAAACAGAAAACTTTTATTAAATATTTATTTTAATAATCATGTAAAAAATAATATAAATGTTTTACGTTCATATCCAACTGAATGCACCGGATACCGTCCAATTACCAAACCCGGTTTAACGTTACAGAGAAGCTACAGGAATTTGATGTATGCTAGCTGTATCTTAGCTTTACAGAGTTGTATACAGCGACTTTGGAAATGAGCTTACTTACAACAATTCTGTATATAGCATACAGAATTTGACAGCTAAGATACAGATAAGAAAAACCAAGTAAATCATATCAATTTTGCCGATTTTAATAATATTTTATATATAATTGTAACCATGTACTTAACAAACAACTAAAGTGTTCAAAAGACATAATTTCCTTGTGAATTTAATCGAATAATAAATGTTTTTAAATAATTACAAATTTTATTCTTAGTAACTCTCATAGTAAAATTTATTTTTATTGGTGGCAAGCTCAACAAATTACACAATGTTACAATTTAAAATAGTATAAGTTAAATTATATATAGCGCCTGAGATAGTGATAAAATAAATTAATTATAATAAAATATACTTACTATATATGCTAATTAATAATTTTAAATATAGGTTCAGGCACTTCTGTACTGACAATTAATTATAGTTTAACCCCTATAAATAAATTAACATTAATAACAAAACAAGGTAGGGGTGATAATGATAAATAATAGTTATGAAATACAATTAAATTAAAGTTTTGGGAATGATGAAAGGATGATGATTGTTTACTATATATAAAGCTTATCCAAATCATCTAGAAATTTCCCGAACAATTCTTTTAATTACATCATCTTATTTAATATTGTTTTGTGATAGAAACATCACTCATATTACTGACATTTATAGCCTAGTCTTATTTTTTTATCAGTTTTCAAACAATGTAAAGTATTAAGAAACTCAAATCACTAACATGATTTATTAAGTTTTTACTACTACTAATTAGATTTTGATTATTGAATTCTTTAAATGATACTTTACTAGCAATAATCAATTTTTTAACTTTATAAAGCATTTATATTTTTTGCCACTCATTGTTTCTTTGCTGCATTTAAAATTATTTTTCGAAGTGTCATTATTGCGTGCGATCTTTCAAACTACACATGATACCTTTTGATATACATAATTTTAAAAAAAGTCAAAGACGCATCTGTCTCTAAAGTAGTATTTTGACTTTTGTTTTTGTATTATAGTTTAGATAAAGCACTCTTTTACATTTAACCAGAATGCGCACATTTTGTTACATGTATTTTTATACTTGAGTTAAATATTTTTAAGATTTATATTGGCGTGTTTCTAGGTCCTTTTGAGAGCCAGATTCTATATAGCAGATAAGTAAACTTATTATTTTATTTAACACAAATAAAACATAATTTCAGATAAATATAATTTCAACAAGTCGTAAATTACAATTATTTTTAATTAGGCCTATTAAAATTTCATGAAAGAGATTGGTGACTAAGATAACTTATATTTATTAACAGTTTTAACTTGTGGCTCTTTGAGTTTCCTAGCACACAAGTATTAACTAAAACCCCTAAAATAGGCAAATATATTAGATTACGAAATACCTCATGCAAATACAATAGAAATGTAAAATAAAATGATTTCAAAATTTCTAAGCTTATATACCAAATTATTTGATTGGTATAACGTAATTTTATTGTCTAATCTACCTAATTTTTCCGCGAGAGATTAAAGATCACATTTAAAGATATTGTAAAAGTATAAAATAAGATATTTTTCAAAAATTATCTTACTCTTGCATGTCGGCAAGTTCTTTATTAAATATTTATTATACATTAATTAATGTTATATTTACAAATATTATTTTCTCCAGTATCTTAAAACTTAGCTGCAGTTGTTAACAGATAAGTTTGGTTTGTACTTTTATTGTATTACATTTTTTATTATTAGATGTGGAAGCATTAATCTAATAAACGTACGTTTTTACTATTAATAAATTGATTTTTTTTAATTTTTAATATATTTTTAACTGGTAATAAAATTTTTCTATATTTCTATGTACATTTTTTATAATAAAATATAAAAATTTATTATTTTTACATGTGTTTTTTCTTAGCTGTATACAGTTTACGTACAGATAAGGTACATCTTACATACAGCTAATGTACAGCTTATTAGCTTTCTGTACGCCAAACAGGTACTGCTTGTAACAAATCTGTATACAAGTTATATACCGCGTACGGCTACTAACCGGAAAGTGAATCAGTTGCAAGCTATCTTAGTACTTGGATAGAAGACCTCCTGAGAACCGTTAGTGACGTAAATTTTTTTGTTTATATTATTTAAATATTATAAAATATAATAATACATTAATTTAATATGTAATGTTATCAAATAACACATATTATTATTAACAAAAAATAAATTTTTTTAAAAAATTTAATTAGAACCTATTTCTAGCTTCATTCCAAAATTTTGAAAGCTAAAAAAATTAACCTCAGAATTCAATAATTACATCTAATTACGTTATGTAAACCAACAATTTTATAATAAAATAAACCAAAATATTTTAAATTTCACTCGTTAAGATTTTTATATCAATTAAATGCATCAAATATATGTTTATAGATATAAAAAGTCTTCGTTTTATTAAAGATATCGTAAAAATAACTATCTTATGATTGATAACAATAATTTTAAAAATTCGTTAATATTAAAATTAACAATATTCGTTTTTTAAAAAGTTTATATACCAAAATGAAACAATTCACTTATTTCATTTAATTATTGATAATTATATAGAAAAAAATTTAGAGAATTGCTTTTATATTTTCAAAATCAAAACGTTAACTTTGGTTGACAATCTGATTCTGAGTATTTCCTGTTAAATGCATTAAATTCCATACGATTTTCAAAATGATTCTGCTGCAAAGTAATCTTACAACTTTAATGGAAGAATTATTGACAATTTTACTGGCATAAGTCTTTTTTAATTTTATTTTTAAATGTTTTTCAATATAAAAGTAGTAAATATTTTATTGGGAATAGTTAAATCTAAAAAAGAGTATATTTATACTCATTATTTCATGTTCTTTTTTAGCCGTTAATCATTATGACATGACTTGTCATTAAGCAAAATTTTATCTTTTTGGTACTTATTTGGTATTATATAAAGAAATATATAGAATTTAATACTTATTCTCATTTATAAGAAAATAAAAGTTATCGAGATATTTTGTTTCAGATTTATCTAAAACTTTTTTTAAATTTATAATTATGTATCTGGAAAAATAAAGACTGCAAACTTTTTATAGGATAAGTTGAAAGAGTTTTAAAAAATGATAAAGTTTAATTTAACAAATAACTTTCTTTTGATAAAAATCATTTAATTCGTGTCGTGAACAATCATAAATAGTCTTTTGTATATTTAGTTGATAAAGAAGCATCACTTATATAGTTTCTCTCAAGATTAAATCTCTATAATCTTTTAAATTAAATTTTATAATACTTTATGTGGTAGCTGTTTTTCTAAGTATAAAGATATTTAATGCATTTAAAAACTGTTTATATTATGAAAAAATAAATTTTTAAGTATTTCCACACCTTTTTTGGTTAACACAATTTCTCGCTTTTTGAGGTAAGATGTTGAAAAAAAGTTTGTAAGTGTGGCCTCCGTGGCGCAATCGGTTAGCGCGTTCGGCTGTTAACCGAAAGGTTGGTGGTTCAAGCCCACCCGGGGGCGTCTAACTGGTTTTTTAATATCAGTTTCTACACAAAACTACTTATAAACATAAATACAGCAAAATTCTGAAATAGTAGACGAACTTATTTTGACATTAGAAGCGTTTCGTGTAACAATAAATTGTTTCGCTACATATTTATATAGATCTAATAACATTTCAGCGATAATAAAAGTTTTTTTAGCTTCAATAACTTATGAAATAGTTTTTAACAGTGGTATAAACTTTAGTTTTCTAATTACTTTAAACATAATGTCTCTCATAAATTTTGACAAATTAGGAATTCTAAAAAAGCTTATTCTCTATTATAGAAATAATTTATAATGTCTATTGATTAACACTTCTTTAGTTACCTCTTAATTATTTAATCATGCCAGATTGTAATAATTGAAGAATACGATTATTAGACTATTTTGTTCTTGTAGTATCATGAGTGTAAAATGTATTATTTGCCCCATACCAGGCTCGAACTGGTGACCTTGGCATTGCTTAGAACAGCTTTAACTTATAAGTACCACGCGCTAACCAACTGCGCTAATGGGGCTTAAGAAAAGAGCTAGACGAATTAGTTTATACAAAATAAAAATTGTATACAATATATTTAATTTATATCTATTCAATCTAAAAAATAAACTTTTTTTTCTTGTGGTTTATAAGAAATCTGATATTAAGCGATTTGATAATTCAACGAATTGTTACAACAATTTTACGATATTAAATAGTTTAATTAATTATAACAAATTTACTTTACATTCACTTAATTTTGCAAATCATATCATTAAAAATAGATTGTATGGGTAACGTAATATAATTAGCATTCGAAGCGTACTCTTGCTTGCAGCCACATTGGCTCAGTGGTAGTAGCGTCGGTCTTGTAAACCGAAGGTCGCTGGTTCAATCCCAGCATGTGGCAACCCATATTTTGTTGAAACAACAAGAAACACTACCTAAAAATATGCTGATATCTCTTATTCTTTAAAAAGTGAGACGGTAGATATTTGCTTGTTTATGGGCAACCACAAGTATGTGAATTTCAGCAAGCTTTTTTTTTAATTTAATTAAGGTAGGAGTCGCTGCGAAGAGCGTATTCGTGTATGAGATTAATCCAATAGAAAAATCAAAAATAAGTTATAAAATAAAAAAAATACTTTCCCGCTTCCCCATATTTTGTATGTATTTTTAAAAGTACCATTTCGCTAACCCAATAAACAAGCGAATGTATTTTTCCCTGGTTGTTCACTTTCCAGATACTTAAATATATAAATTTGTTTTATCTTGGGATACAAATGTAAGTATTACATTTATTTACAGCCAAGATAAAATTTTTATTAGTTGTATAATGTATTTTAAATTCCAAAGGAAGATATAAATTTTTAAAGTTAGATACATTTTTTTACTTTAGATAAAAATAACTTTTTTATTTAAAAAAACTATTATTACCATTGATATTATTCGTAATAAAACAATTTTTATTCTACATATTAGTAAGAATTTAAGGTGTTTACTGACGTTAATACTTTAGATAAAGAAATACACAACTACATGATTTAAAGAATTTATAAAAATTAAACGTGTATGTATTTTGTGGCCACCTATAAATCAAACAATATGTAGAGTAATAAAACAAAACGCAAATAACAAAAGCCTTAAAGTAACACAGATAATTGATAAATTAAAGGTTTATTCACAACGTTTGATATAATAAATAAACAAAGAAAATAATATTATATAAAATTAAAAAGTGAAAAAAGATTCTTTGTAATAGTTTACATAATTTTATCCCAAAAGTACAAAAAAAACAAAACTTGTTTATAAAATATTACATTATCTTTTTTTTAAAATATAATACATATAAAAGTCAAATAATTATAGTTATCTTTATCATCAAAAATTATTAACTCTGTAGAAATTTTAATGTTAATAGACCTAAAAGTTAACAAGGTATATCTTAAAATACACTTTTATTTTTCTGGTAGAAAAAATAAACATCTATTGAATAAGTATAGCAGCATATATTAAAATTAAATTTGAAGAAAATTATCAATAGTCAAATATTTACTATTTTTCACACTATCTTTAAAAAATTAGAGAAATTGTGCAACGTTTTCTACATTTTTAGTAATCTTAATGTTTTATTAAAAAAGTTATCTATATTACACATATAATAATAAAAACAAATTTTGATGGTCTTTTAAAATACATAAAAAAATATTTTGTTTTCTGAAAATAGTTAGATTTTATCAAAATCTTAATAATATTAATTGACAAATCAAAAAAATGTCGTTAACAACGTATAACATTAAAATGTTAAGTAAATTTTTTTGTTCTTAACAAATATATATATTTAACACTTTAAAATAATGTAACTTATTTTATTCTTAATATTTTTTATGATATTTTGCTTATCTAAGAGTTTAATTTGTTTAATATATTATTTGGTATTTCTTAGTATTTGCTTTTTTTAAAGTTATAATATTTCAATATTCTTTTTATTGTGAACAAGAATGCATAATGTTTAATAAGTATTCATAAATCTTTTTTTATGAGTAGTCATGTAGACATAAAAAAAATTGAGCTTCAAATGAATATAAATTTATAAGTAAATAAATTTTATAATAATAAAGATTATTAAAAAGGTATGTTAAAAAATTAAACTTACGTGAAAATAAATGCTTTTTATAACGCTATTTACATTTTTTATATAATTCAAATATAATTTTGTATTTTAAAATGTTTTGAAAAAACAATCTATTTTATATGATAAAAATGATATCATAAGACAATAGTAATTATTTTAATAAATTTTAATTTTTTTGATTTTATTTTTAGATACTAAATAATTGTGAAAAAATTAGTGGCAAGTGAAGAATAAGATTTTTTATAAATAAGATAAGGTTACTATATTTTACAAAGATTCTGTACCTTTTTTTTATTTAGTGTGTTATTATATTTTTATTAGTAACATTTTTATTTTTTTTAAATTATGTGACAAGATCAGTTAATACAACGTTCTTTCACTCATTATGTAAAACATTCATTAGATTTAGCTAATTTAACAATAAATAAACTGACTAAATTTATGATTAACAAGTATTTTAATTCTCTTTAAATTCTAATATAATTAATATATTAACTGTATTATTAAATTAAAGAAATTATGATGTAAGAACGGAAAAAATGATATTTCTTCACGATCACGCGTTTATGGTGTAATGGTCAGCATGGCCGCCTTCCAAGCGGCCGATTCGGGTTCGATTCCCGATAAACGCATTCACAAGTTTTTTTTAAAGATAAAATTATGTATTTAGTTCAAAAGATCATATCAATTCGTTTGTTTTACTATTATTAAATCTTATTAAGTATATTGATACGTAGTTTTAAAAAGTAGTAATTTTTCTCTACTTTTTGACGATTTTATGTAAAAATATCTTAAAATAATTAATTATATAATCAAATTGTTGCAATATACAATAAAATTATTATTAATAAATTGTTTGTTACAGAATTAATATATATGCAAATAGCAATTATTCAAGAAATTTTTTTTTCTTGAAAGTGATTCTATATAGAATAATTAATGTTTTTAAGAAAATAAACACAATATGCAAAGTTTTTAATAGTAAAAAAGTTTTACTAATTGTAATAAAATCGATCAAATTACGTTATATAATAAGACTGCTTTTTATTTATAAAAAACATTCTTTATATTTTACAATTAAGAACAAAGTTATATAATGTTAATTTTTTCGCAACTTATACAACAAAATTTGAAAGCCAAAAATATGTTCGGAATTTATAATTATTTTCGAAATTTATTAATTTAGAGTAGTATGCATCTTGTTTACAAAACAAAATATTTATTTTTAAACTTTATTTATTTTAAAAATTTATTATAAAGAAAATAATTGTTATAAAAAATCAACACTTTTAAATCAAATCATTTATTTTCAGAAAACCAAATATTAAGTATATTAAAACACATATATAATTTGCATAACTGAACATTAAAAATAAAATTATATTAAATTTCAATATAACAATAATAGAATAAATTACTTAAATTATTCATAAAAATCACTAACTTTTATAAAACTTAAATTTACTTAGTTTATTAATTAAAACATATTTCTTCATATTATCGATTTTATTGTTTATAAATTATAATTTGTCGAAAATAAAGATTTTCTCAACTAATTTTACTTTTAAAATAAAAAAAAAAGTGTCGAGTTAGATGAATAATTTTTTTTCTAACATTATTTAGGAATTTTTTAAAAATACTTTATATAATGCATATTACCTGAAACAAATATTTGTAAATCATCTATTTGTTTTAACTTTGTTAAAGTAAAAAGTAAGATATTTGTTATTTAATTACTTTATTTTTGCTTAATTATTAATAAAAATAGTATTACTTATACTTCAAACTCTTGGTTTTAATAAAGAAAAAATTTTTTCTGTTTATATATAACTTTTAAAAACACTAAACAGTAAAAAACATATTTAAAATGATTAAAAATGTTTTAAGAAAGTTAATAAAAATTAATAATACTATTTTTGTATTTTGTGAAGAAGTCGACAATTTGGGAGATAGTTTAGCGTTGATGGTTAAGTGGTATAATTCTCGCCTGCCACGCGGGAGTCCCGGGTTCGATTCCCGGTCAACGCATCTTCTCTATCACTCTTTCTGTCCATAATTTTTTGTATTTTTGTGTCAAAAAATTAAGAATTTTTGTTAAATAAGAATATGTTTATTAATAACCATTTTTATTGACTAAAATTATATTTAAATCATTTGTTCATTTTAAACATTTGATTCTTTTTCTAAAAATTTACGATTTTATTATAAATATATTGGGATAACATTTAAAAAGAAAACAATTTGTTTATTGCACTCAAAGAGCGTAGTGTGACTACGATTTCGTAGTATAGCAATACTTAGTACAGCTAATAACTTGCATTTCAGAAATTTATAAAACCTTTCAAGATCTTGACAGAACTCGAACCTACAATTTTCTGCTCTAAAGACAGATGCGTTAGCGTATACGCTACAAGATCAAATATCTTAGACGATATTTAGTTAGCTACGAGAAATAATATGCCTTAACCAACTAATAAATCCATAGAATATCACAATTAATTATTACATTCTATTTTAATTTTTAAAAGATTTTGCAAAACATTTGTAAACTTAAACAATTATTATTAAATATATATATATTATAAAAAAATTTTATTATATAGCCAATTCTTTTTTAAATTTTTTTATTGTATTTTGCTTTTTTTTAAAGTTTTTTCTTTAAATTTTTAATATTTAATTCTCCGGGCATCAAGCTAAATTTTGTTTCTATTTGATTTTTTATGCCTTATATAGTGTTGATTTGTTTTTATTTGGTTTCAGAAATTCTATCTTGTATATATTAATTTTCATTATTGTAATTTTTTTTAAACTATCCAATTTCTCGGATTATAAATGTATTTCTACATTCGTAATTATATTTTTACAGAAATATCAATTTTTTTTAGTAATTATTTTTGAGTAGTTTTATAATAATTGCATAGAAAAAGAATATTATTACTAATACATTAAGAGATATAATTTTATTGTATTATAAAAAAATATATGTAGTATAATTAGAAGTATTATTTTATTGATAAAATAAAATAGATCTTTTTTAATTTGTAAATCACATACACTTGTGTATATAAGCATAAAATTTTCTAGATGTTGAAAAATAAAAAAGTATATTTTTTTTACACTATATTTATTTTAAAATACTTATCAAATGACATGATATGTTTATAATTACTATAACTTTGCTTTTAATATATACAATTGGTAATATCAAATGATTCATACAAATTCTCTTTTGTTTTTTATTACTACATTGTTTGAGTAATATAATAATCTGTTTTTTATAATTTTATTTAGTCAAATACATACTTTTCTATTTAAATTTTCTACTGTTATATTTAAACTTTCTTTCATATTGTTAAAAGTGCTCGTGATTTGAGAAAGCTTAGTTGTATATTTGATATGTCTTCGCTCTTGGCCTATTTAGTATAGTGGTTAGTACTCCACGTTGTGGCCGTGGCGACGTAGGTTCGATTCCTGCAATAGGCATTTCTTTTGTTGAAAATAATGTGGAAATCATACTGTATAAAAGAGTTTATCTTTTTAATTTCATAATTCATAATATTTCTATATAAAAAATCAGTAACTATTATCTAAATAAATTTTTCATTATATGTCTAATTAGTTATACAAAACTTTATAGATAAAAAGCCTTAAAGAGTCTGTTTATTTACGTTCTCTTATGGTGGTGTGATCGTTTATAGATGTAGCGAGGCCGCTTGCTACATGTATCTCAGTGGATGCATGCTAGCTGGTTCCTATCGCCTAAGCCAAATATCTTACCTAATAAAGAGACATGTTGGAACATGCGTGCTCGATCAGAAGTTTAAGAAACAAACACATTTATTTAACAATAATCTTTTATTTAGTGAGATTGTAACAAACAATGTATATGTGTTAATTATTCTTGTTCGGAGTTCTGAATATGGAGTGCTATTCAGCACCTCTGATTTATTCCTTCTTCTCAACTTATCCGAACTGATTTTTCTTGAAATATTCTTTTCTTAAATACTGCTTTTTCTTCTCCTCCTCATATTAAACTTCTTCTTAGTTTAATAGAAGGATGTTCTTTTCTTTCTTCCAGTTGTTTGTTAAGTAAATGTACAGATTTATATATAAAATATTATTAAAATCTGCACATAATACTTTATTTCATTTATCTATTCTTTTCTTATTTCTTAACTTGATTAGTTGAAACATATAGTTCGATATCTATTTGTATATGTAATGTTTCATTTATTTTATCTTTTTATTATACCTAATGCGGTGCATTACGAAAGAAAAATGAACTATATCAATTACAACTATGCTTGCAAAAATAATTTAGTAATAACTCTGATGACAACAAAAAGATTTAATTTAATATATAAACAAAAAGAATGTGAAATTTATCATTTAAAAGTTTATTTTATTATTCAAAGAGTTGTTTTTATAATGTATAAAACTATTTACTATTAGTATAGAGCAATCGACTCAATAAATTTACTATTTATTTACATAATTTTGAAAAATTTTAAAAATTGATTAAAAATAACTTCACAATAATAAAAGACATAAAATAGTAGTTACTTTAAAATAGCAGACATCAAACAGTATTTCTACAGAACAAAAAAAAGCATATTTATCTCCAAGAATTATTTTTTAAATACAACTTTATTTTATGTTGTATTTTGAAGCATCTATTTACTTTATCAATACAACATAAACATCTGTTACAAAACATTCAATAAACTTAAAATATTTCATGTTCTACACAATGAGGTATTTATAGAAAAAGTCAAATATTAACACGAAAAATGATGATTCATTTTACAGTTTTAAGTAAGAGAGAAAAACAATGACAATGTTACATTCCATTTCAACGTTGTGAAATTAAAAATATTAATTTTATTCTGAATTGACATTCGTCATAAAAATATTAATTTTGCAATTTTAAATGATTAAATATTGTAGCACTAAGAATTATTTCTGTTTCAACAAATAAAGTTAAAATGTTTGATATTTTTATGTATATAATGGGCTAAAAAATAAAGAAATAGAATAATTTATTTAAGTTTTAAAAGAATGAAGTATTTGTTTTTGCACGAAAGTGTGTTAGACTTTAAGAAAATACATTACTATATTTTAAAAGAATATTAGTAACATCTCAACAATATTCAATTTTTTATGCAATACCAAGCTTTCTCGTGACTTCACATTTATACGAAGTAGCGTTCAACTACAGCTTCAACATACTTATAACGTAATGCTTTTTCTAAATTCTGGTGAAATGTTCATTTTAGAAAAATGTGCCTACTATTTTAAATTTAATCCAAATATATTACAAGTTTATGATTTATCTAAAAGTAATTTTTTTACATAAAAAGATCCGTTTGGGACGAGATTCGAACTCGCGCGGGCAAAGCCCAACGGCTTAGCAGGCCGGCCCCTTAACCACTCGGGCACCCAAACACGTCCCAGCCCCTATTTATGTTTTCCATCAAGAGTTTGCCACATATTTTTTACTAAATTATATGATTACTAAAAACGATTTATAAATATTAAATTAACCAGTCATTTTGTTATCTTTGAGAAATGTCAAAAAAATTTCAATTTTAGAGTTATAAAATTTTTCTATTTTATTTATAAAATAAATTTTAAATTATACGTATCTCAATTATTTTACTAAGAAAAAAGTAGAGAAAAAAATTTTATAATCTTATAGTTACATATAATTTTATAAATTATTACTAAATAAAAACGTTTTTAAAATTGTTTTGTTAAAAAATAAAAAAACCATCAAAAAGTATTGACAAAAGTGATATTTGAACTCACGTCTCGATAACAAGATCAGAATACTCAGTGATGATGTAGAACCTACAGAAGTTATGTATTTGAATCTGACGTCTTAGATTATTTTGCCATTCTGTCTTTTAATAGGGGCACTTATTTCTCTATAACAGAAATTAATTTGTGTAGAATTTATCAATTTAATGTATATATAACAATTTCTCAACAACTATAACTAATTATATAGTAATGTTCAATACAAGCAATTTTGACAGCATAATAAAAAATTAAATAGTTAAAACATTATATAAAAACATATTATCTTAACAATATACATAGTGATAAATATATTTTTAAATGTAGAATAATTTATGTTTAAAAAAACAAAATTTTTATAAAAAAGCTATTTTTGAAATATAAATATTTTCGAAAGCAATAATATTCAGAGAATTAAAAATATATAAATTTTAGCAAAATATATTTTTAATCTTTCATAAACTACAAATTAATTACTTTTTTTGTCACTATTTACAAAAAAATAACATATTTTAAAATTAAATTAGTATATTTTAAAAACAAAATTTTCCATTAAAAAAGAATTTAGATTAATAGAAAAAAATATTTTTATTTGTGACTTTTTTCCTTTATATTTCAAATTTCAGTTTGAAAAATATTTTATTTTCTAAATTTTATTGTTTCAAAAAGAATATATTAAGTTTTTTTGTGTTAAATGCAGTCTTGATTTAATAATTTAGTAACCATTATTTTTTTAAATTTTTACCATGTTTTGCTATGTAAGATATTATCATAATAAGTGAATTTTTAATACATTTTTTAAAGAAGTAAAAATAAAAAATGTAAAAACAATTAAACGATTTTACATTATATTACTATTTATTATCATATTTGAAATATATCTACATGATTTATTAAATTATTAACTGCGAAAACAATCAAAAACATTAAACAAAATAATATCAATTAATAAATTAAAATAATGTTTTGTAAAAAAGAAAAGAATTTTATACATACACTGAAAAAGTTAAGTGCAGGAATATGTACAAAATTATGTCATTGTGCAAATAATATGCACATAACGTAGTTAAGTACATATTATTGCACATATTTTTGTACACATTTTTGTACATATTTTTGCACTTGACTTTATTAATTTTTTTTTGTGTAAAATGTAAAATAATAAATTTTTTTAATAATTTATTAATTAAAACAATAATAATTAAAAAAAAATTAAATATGCAATTTTTAAAATTTTTATAAAACTTAAAGAAAAATTATATTTTTGGTTTTACCATATTATAACAATTTTCCAAAATCACTGCTTTTTTTGCACTATTCACTAACGATAGAATTAAACTGTTAGTTTCGATTATTTAATAAATTGTAAATGTCTTAATAATTAGTTTTATAACTTATTTTACTAATTATTTTCGTGTAGAATAATTTTACTCTTTAAGATATCAATTTTGTTTAATGATCCTTGAAAAACACTTATATATTTTCTTTGAAAAAAGGATATTTGGTAAATTATTATCTGTAAGTTAATTTTCTAATTTTAGCCCACTTCATTTTTAGGTACTGTTATTATTACATAAGTGATGTTCCCATCACGAGACAATTTAAATAAAGTGATACAGCTAAAAGAATTGTTCGTGAAATTTCTAGATGATTGGGATAATCTTTATATATAGTAAACAATCATCATCTTTTCATCATTCCCAAAACTTTAATTTAATTGTATTTCGTAACTATTATTTTATCATTATTACCCCTACCCTGCTTTGTTATTAATGTTAATTTATTTATAGGGGTTAAACTATTATTAATAGATGTCAGTACAGAAGTGCTTGAATCTATTTTAAAAAATAATTTTTTTCTACAGGAGGAGTAGTTTTGAAAAAAAATGTAAGTTTATGTGTAATTAATCATATTGTAATATTTTTTAGCCATTCCTATTGTAAAGAAGAGGAAGTTTTGTAAAAATTGTAGGCTCATATATAATTTACTATATTATAATATATTTTAGCTATTACTATTGTATATATGAAAATTGTTTGAAAAAATTGTAAGTTTCTGTATAATTAATCATATTATAATTTTTTTTTAAGTATTCTTAATATATATAAGAAAATTGCTTGGAAAATTGTAAGTTTTATATATAATTAAGCATAATATAATATAATATGGTATATTTTAGGTACTAATTAATATTGGATAACAAAGAAATTAGTGAAGAAAAAGAAAACATTTATTATTAATTATAATTAATTAATAACTTTATTTAATTGTAAATTTGTGTTAATAAATATTTATTTTTTATTTATTTGTTTTGTAATTATTTTTATATTTAATTATACATCTTTATATGTAAGAATATATGCACTTTAAAAATGTGCATAATATCTGCACTTATAATATGTGCATATTTTTAGCATTTTTCCATATGAGTAAAAATTCTGAATTTAACAAAATTTGTCGATTTTTTGATTTTGTGTGCAAAATCCCTGCACTTAACTTTTTCAGTGTAGATTTCGTGGTGTAGTCGGTTATCACATCTGTCTAACACACAGAAGGTCGGCGGTTCGAATCCGCCCGAAATCAAATCTTTTGGTTGATAAATAGTTTAATTTTTTGTAGTAAAACAAAATATTTTTGAAATTCATTTTTCTGACGTAAAAATTGTTGAAATTTCGGGTATAAACTTCAAAAAGACTGGCCATAGCCGGGTTCGAACCGGCGACCTTCTGCGTGTAAAGCAGACGTGATAACCGACTACACCATACGACCTGAAGAAAAGTCGTATCTGACTGGCTATCGAATAATTTTATATGGTGGCCAATAATGAGATTTTCCCTGCATATATCATGATTACATACCATATATTTTTGTTCGGTAACAAATCATAAAAATTTTACGTGTATATATTGTTATTTTAATTTATTTAATTAATAACCAATATTTTATAATATAAACTATGCGATCTTCTTTTTGATATGTACTTTTGTAATCTTAATTACTTATAATCTTTAAAAATAATGTTTTAATTCGTTATATATAGTTAAAGTTATTTAAATAGATACTTTTTTTGTATTATTTGTTATTCTCGCAATCACTAAATCATTGTAGTTCCATACTTCTTTGATTTTTTTATATATTTTATACGTACCTTTTATATTTTTAGAAAATAATAAATTTCGTTTTTAATTCCTTTGTTTTATTCATTAAATATAATTTTATTGGAATAAAGCTTCTTTTTTACTATAAATGTAATGCCAAAATTGATACTACTTTCCCATGGCAATCTCAAAATTGAGAAGAATTGGTGGCCAATCAGGTGTACCTTCTGAAGAAAGTTAAACCTATTTTATCAAAACTAAAAGAATTTTGTGATTAATCCGTCACATAGTTGCAAATATGATGACTTTATTAAAGCTAAAAATTAATAATACCATATAAATTTAAATACAAGTATTTTTAACATTTCTATGAAAAAATCATATATAAAAACAATTTTTATGAAATCTATATCAACAATAAAATATTAATAGCTCTTATTATACACTTAATATAAAATAAGTTAATTTTACTAATAAGCAAATATTTGTATTAACCGTTGTTTTTTAATCTAAATATTTTAGAAAATAATAATGTTTAAAACAGTTAAAATTGAGTAAATGATAGCAAAACATATTTTTAACGTTTGTAATATAAAAATTCATAAACTAATTATTTTTTAACACTATAAAAAGAAAATAAAATAACTGAATTTAATTGGTTGGTATAAGCTTTATAGAAATAAAAAAGATTATTCAATACATTTTATTAATTGATTACAAAATTACGTTAGCAGTATATATCTAACTTTTTTATAATCTTATTGTTACTTTTAAATATATTTTAAAAACTAAAATTCAATTTTACTTAAAGACATAGTTTTTTCCATAGTATAATTTTTAGAATTTCTACTTATGTTTTTTAACAAAATTAAAATTTTTAAAAATTAAAAAATTCTATTATAAAAAAATTTAAATTAAATAAGAGAATATTAATGATTTTTTTCTCTTATCTGATAAATTGTTTTATGTATATTCAATTTTTTTAATTTAAAGTTACGAAAAATAATATCTTACAACTCCGTGCAAAGAATTATTCTGAATTAACTAATTAATAAACTTTATTTATTTTGTTATTGTTTGTAATATTACAACGAACTATTTTGTAATTTAAGAATACAATATATTTTTTAAAAATGTTTATCTTTTGGTAATTATTTTAATGGAAATTAAACTAAAGTATAGAAAATGTTTTTCTAGATTAATATTTTTACCCATTATTTTATTGAAAAAACATTAACATAGCTGTATGAGTTATTAAACAAGAAAAAACAATAAATAAACATAATGAATATTAATAAAAATTGGTGTGTTTGAAATAATTCTCTATCTAGAAGTTGGTCTTACCCTCTGTAGCCTTCCTACACTCAGAACTGAATCATCATCTCAAGGTGATGTTTTTAAAAACATCACATTAAGGTGATGATTTTATTTAAAATAAATATACAGGAAGATGTCTCACGGTGGTATAAGATAACTTTGGAATTATATGCAAAAAACATGTCAGAACGTTCTATTTCACAATATTTTTTTTTCATATATCTATTAGTATTTATGTTTTAGGTATGGATGACAAGAAATATGGACTAATTGATATATATTTGAATAATTAATATAAAGATAAGTTTAATTTCCTTTAAATATAATTATTTTTAGACATTTATGTGAAATTTTTTCTGTATTTCAACATCAAGAAGAATATTGGAAGTATACAGGTAAGTTATGATTTCGATTAATATTTATAAATGTTTATGATTATAGGATATTAGTTCTCACCATTCAAGTTTGCAGGTGAGATTTATTTTAATATAGGTACATATTTAAATTTTTTTCATTTCAGATGTAAACGAAGAACTGCTGAATAGTTAACTGGCAAATTGGATTGGTTTAATAAAAAGATAAGTTTAGTTTTATTAAATTATGTGATATTTTCAGGTATTTGTAAAAGCCGGTTCTTATTTTCAAGATCAACAGGAATATTTAGTACACAGGAAAGTTTCTGCTTTTACTAGCAATTATTAATATTTTTAGTTTTAGGTCATATAGCTGTTACTGTTTTACTTTGAGGATGCTTATATTTTACTTAATTTTTGTAAGTTTTAACATTATTCCTAAATTATTATAATTAAATTTTTGTAAATTTTATTTTTTTTGTAAATATTGCTTTATAATAAAATTTTTTTTAATATAAGATTTTTTTTGTATTATTTACCAATAATATAGGTATAAATGGTGTTATTGGCATAGAGAAACTGTCTCAAGAGATTTTATTGGAGAAAAGTACTTCTTTTGTATATTTTTAAAATCATCATCTCAAGGTGATGATTTGGCATACACATAAAAAAGTGCGAAATCATCACCTTGAGGTGATGTTTTCTTTCTGAGTGTAGCTCAGTTGGTAGAGCGTTAGACTTTTAATCTAACGGTCAAGGGTTCGAGCCCCCTGGAGGGCTTCACTTTTTAAAATAATTCATTTATAAGGGTTTAGTTTGTATTTAAACATTAAAATTTTGTATTGTTGACTATTTTTTTAGATATTTGTTTAAATACTATGATAATTTTATAAATACATGTGATGTTTTATTTCAATACTCTTAATTATAATTTATATATTATAATCATTGTTTTTTATAAAAATTTTTAATATATTCATATTAATTTATTTTTACGAAAAAATATTTTTAACAAAATAAAAAAACGAACGCCTTGAGCAGAATTCGAATCTACGCGGGCAAAGCCCAACAGATTTCAAGTCTGTCCCATTAACCACTCTGGCATCAAGGCTATCGTCAAAGACTTTTATATTATTTGTGGAAATAATAGTTATTATTAATATTTATATTATGTGTTTTTAAAATCTTCCAATTTTTAAGTTTAAAAAATATAGATAACAAAATTTAGATAAAACAACCGATAGTTTGGTATAAAGTTGGATACACATTATTCAAAATCTTTCCTTGTTTTTCCAAAGTTAAGGCGCGGTAAAAGCAGGTGTATAAAAGAAAAAAAGACAAAAAGAATATTTTTCACAATTATTTATTTTCCACGTCATCTCACTAATTTCTTAAATTTTTAGAAGGCTCTACTCATATTATTGTTTAGAATTCTAGGAAACACGTAAAAAAGTAAAAGGGAAAAAGTGAAAAATTAGTAAGTGAAAATAATAAGTGTGTTATTTTGTTTGTATTTACAGAGAACATACTCGACTCATTATTTATTGTTTATAAATTTTAACTATTATAAAGAAATTATAATTTCAATAATTTTTTACCCTTATCTTTTAATCATTGTATAAAAATAATTTTTATTTTTTTTAATAATAAAAGAATTGATATATTATATGTCATTATAGCATAATAATATCCATAATCTAAAAACGTTTATTTATTTATTTTTATTTGACTACATCTTATAAAATTTTATAAGTAGAAAAATATGACGCAATTTTAAAACGTATTTATATTATAATCTTATAATAATGCCAAATTTATTTATATTTAGATTAATTTAAAATTTTAAACGTTGTTTTTTTGCTAAAACTATACTATTGTTATTTAAATGATTGGTACTTTAGTTTTAATTGAATTTGTAAATATTTATCTTCGTAATAGAAAGTTAGTTATAATTAGTTGTAGACATGCTATTAATAATAAATAAAATATAAATTTATATTAATATCAATAGAAAAGTAAAAAATTTTAGATTTAACAGTTTAAATAATTTTATTGAAAAGATATAGGGTATTTTAAAAAAAATTACGATTTAAACATTTTCAAAATTTATTTTATTCCGCATTCTATTATTATTTGTTATAATAATTTTCATTTTAAAAACCACAATTAAAAATGTTTTATTTAATAAAATTTGATGAACGTAGCTGAATTTAGAAGATCTTTAACTCCGTCCAAAATTACAATTTCGTTGTGGAATATGTAAAATTATAATCGTATGTACTTTAGCTGCAAAGTAACTAGAATATAAGAATTTTAAATTAGGTACAAGAAAAGCTATAAATGTTAACTTTTGGACAGCTTCTTTTAAGCCACATTTTATTTCAAACCAAAAATTCTAAAATTAATACTTCAGTATTAGTAAATACTAAAAACTTTCCCATGCCGGGAATCGGACCCGGGCCGCGTGGGTGAAAACCACGAATCCTGACCACTAGACCACATGGGATACCATGGTACTAAAAAATATACACTTTTACTTGGTAAAAAAATATTATTTTATTTGATTATAAAGAAAACTTGTATAAAAACAATCATAGTAATAAGATGGATTTTAAAAATAATTTAAAGTATTGTTTTATTATTTTTATATTGTTAAAATATTTACGTAATTTAAATATTTCAATTTTTTTATAGTCTTTTTAAAAATTTAACTAATTTTATACTAATAAAGTAATGTAATGTATGGTATAGTAATAAATTTGTTTTCATGTTATCTATAAATCTGTAATGTGAAACACATTAATTTTAAGAAATCCATTAAGATATCAATATTCAACTAATACCAAGAAATCCAACACACTGCAGCAACGCCTCAATCTCCTACTCAACAAAGGAAATAATGTAAATATCACTAAACGAATTAACAAAGCCAGTCTAGTTGAAAACATTTTAAAATGTTGTAAAAATGTGATATCTTTTTCTAAAAAAATCTTTCTAATAATATCTATTAAACCTATTCATATTACAGAATCTTTAAATAATTAAAATTATTGTTTAAATTCTGCAAATAATAATTCATATGAGATATTAAGCTTTCTATTTGTTTTAATTCAAAAAAATTACTTTAAACACTCGTAAAAAATATTTATGTTATTAATAATACAAACAGAACTTAAAATTTAAGTTTTTTTTAAACTTGTAAATTATTTTACCGCAATTATTTTGCAATAAAAATTAAAGTAATAATTTAAGAATTATTTAAATAAACCACAATTTTTTTGTTATATTATTCTTATATTAGAATTTAAATTTTGTTATACAATACATTTCAAAATACAAAAACAGGTGTTAGTTTTAAATAAAATTATTAATGGTTTTTTTAAAAATAATTTACTAAGATAGTATTTTTTTCTGTAGGTTTTAATATTTTAAATAATTGTAATTAATGATTTTTCGGTCAAATTATACTTATCAAAAACACAAATGTTTTTACAATGTCTTTTAAAATAATTTTTGAGAATTAAAATAATGAAAAAATGTAATATTAAATGTATTTTTGTTCAAAGTAAAAATAATTTTCAAATAAGAGTAAATACTATAATAATATTTTTAATTATTAACTCTTTGTGTGACTAAATTATAGTTTTCTTCTTTGTCATCACTTTTATAAAATTTTTTAACATATTATTATTAGTAGATTGTTAAAAACAATGATTTTTTTAAAGCATTAACAACTTTACATGAAATCGAATTTAAATAACTTATTTCATAAGATAAAACAAAAAGTACTCAAACAGAAGCATAGTATTACAAAACATATCATAATTAAATAAAAGTCACATTAGTGACGTGTTCACGCCAAAATAATGAGAAGATTTTAAAGGCTTTAACCTGAGTAAGATATACATATATATAACTATTGCTTTTAGTATAATCTAAATATTTTCTCACCATTTTTTTTCATCATTATTGGTACCCTTACTAATTTAAGATTATTTTAGTATTGTTAACGAACTAATTAAAAAAGGCTAAATTAAGGGGGAAGTCAATAACTATTATTATTTATCTTTATTTGTAAGTGAAATTTAATTTATCATTTTTATATATTTTAATAGGACTACATAGGTCCCAATAAAATTTTTACTCATTACTTAAAATATCAAATATATTATTGCAAAAAACAGCAAAATTTATGTGACAAAATTGTTATTGTTGATACATTTAAAATTCAAATAAAATTTTATTTTTTAATAAGATTAGAAATTTTATTGCATTTTTAAAAAATCGTCGACATTTTTTGTGTAATAAATTGTCAAATAATTAAATTAAAAAAAAATATATCGTCTGCCTTAATTTTTAAAACTAATATCAAGAAATTTTAAATATTACTATGAACAAGAATAAATAGTTGATAATATATACTAAGATGTGATGTTATTATTTGTGTAAACAAAACATTGCTTTATTTTATATAAACGAGTAATAAAAGATAAGTAATTAAAAGTCCTTTAGTGGTAATTTACTTTTTTCATAGATTTATATGTTTAAAATATTGTACAAACTTTTATTTTTCAACAAATTTGATAATATTTTGTAAATGTTTCTCGTACTAGCTATTTTTAAAGTAGAGCAATGTAAGCAAATCACCTGGAAATTGTTGAAAACAATTGACGTAAATGTTAGAAAAATTTTAATAATTGTTTTTCAATTTACTATAAATCTTTATAATGATAAAATATTTAATCTTTACATATTATAAAAGCAAATGCCTCACTGGTTTCCATAAAGTAATTTAAACTAAAATTAATTTAATATTTTAAATATTTTCTAGTAATCTAATTGTTTTAGATACTAATAAAATCTAAATTGATAAAAAATTTCCAACCAACCGGATTCGAACCAGTGACCTAAGGATATCAGCAACTAAATCTACAGTCCTCCGCTCTACCAACACTCAAAATCTTTTGCTTTTTATTTGCCGGTGTTTACCAAATAGACAGAAAATTTTCTGACAATTAGAAAATTCCATTCAAAATCTATTATTTGGCACAACGTTTATAATGTATATTTTTGTAGTTAAAATGGTAGCAGTTGGAAATAAATATTGTGTAAGTACATGTTAATTTAAAGATAACATTTATATATATATATATATTTATTACAGATAAGACTCTAAGAAATATTTTAAAGCATTCCCATGTTATCAAAATATAAGTTTCTAATTTTTTTTTATTATTATTAATAATTTTAATTTTAGATTAATTCAGTATTGAAGTTTATACTTCCAAGGTAAGCTGGATATAAGAGTATAGGATGTATTAAAGATTGACAGAAATTTTATAGATAAATTTATATTAATTAATTTATTGTAAGTATTGTTTTTTTTTATTGTATAAAAATCTAATTGTTGTTAGTAAATTTTTATTGCATATATGTTTTTAATTAATGTTTTGTAACATTTTTAACAATATATAGGAAGTATTTGCATACCATTAGAGAAGAAATTTAAAAATTCCTTCAAAAAAAAATACTTTGGAATAATGAAACAATTTTCTGACAGTTGGAAATGACAGCCAATTTTGACGTCAAATTTTCTGACAGTTAGATTTTGAGTGCAACTGAGCTATGGTTGGGTGATGATATTGGAGGTACACCTGATTGGCCACCAATTTGTCTAAAAATTGAGACATCGCTTTCAAATTTGAGAGTGCCATGGGAAAGTAGTCTCAATTTTGACAGTACATTTATAGTAAAAAAGAAGCTCTATTTTAATAAAATTATAATTAATGAATAAAACAAAGGAATTTAAAACGAAATTTATTATTTTCTATATATAAAAAGAATACATATAAAATATATAAAATAATTCAAAGAAGTATAGAACTACAATAATTTAGTGATTGCAAGAATAACAAATAATAACAAAAAATATCTATTATAATAACTTTAACTATATATAACAAATCGAAACATTATTTTTAAAAAATTAAAATTAATTAAGATTACAAAAAGTATTTATTCAAAAGAAGATTGCATAGTTTATAATATAACATATTGGTTGTTATTTAAATAAATTAAAATAATGGTATATACACGGGAAATTTTCATGATTTTCCACCGAACAAAAATATATGATGACCAATCAGATACGACTCTGATATTGATTACATTTTTTACTGAATAAATTTTTTTATAATTTATTTAAAAATTATTCAATTTAACGTTTTTTTAAATTAGATTTACTGTAAAAATTAACTTTTATTGCATTTCAAAATATTATTTGTGTTTAATAGCATATTATAAAAGCGATACTTAAATTCTACTAAAGTGGTAATACAATCGATTCTAAATTTTTAATATCTTTATTAATAAATTAAATATTTTTGTCATCATACTTCTTTCGTATGTTACTATTTTTATCTATAAATTATTTTTAGATATATTTTATTTATAGATGGATAGAAACAAATAAATTAAATTTAATCATAATAAATCTTTGTTTTCTTAAATCTATAAATGTGTTAAAAGATTGTAAATTGACGTTCTGATAAAGTAATTGTAAATTCTCACCAAGTTAGAAATATATTTTTATTAAAAACAGATGACGTCTATTCAAATTAAAGAATACAATAATAATAAATGTAATGATTTTTTAAGATTTTATACTCATAAATTCCATATAGAAACACCGCTTCTTCACAGTGATATTTGATAAGAAAATATTAATAGATAAACTAAAATATTTTATTTATGATATTAAAAAATTCTACAATAAATGGGATTTAAGATATAATATAATCTAAAAGAAAGGCTAACTTGTGTTTCATCTTACATAATATTTTATATAATATTTCGGATACATTTATTTTTGTGTTAAGAATCAAATAATTTAGATAATTAACAATTTAAAAATATCTTCACAATAAAGTACTTTATTTAGTTGGAATTAGTCTTTTAATTTATTATATTAACTTATATGTTTTTCAATATGTTATTATTTAAAATAATGTTACTTAAAACTTCTATATTTGTAAATATATCTACAACAAACTATAGTTATATCATAACAAATCAGATTACAATTACTAAAATAAAGTTATATTGTTATATAAAGATAATCGTAAACAAACGCACAAGGCTCTATTTTTCTATTTTAAAATATAAAAAAACATAACGCAATATAATGAAACAGAAACATAGTAAAAATAACGTTAAAAGAAAAAGATTTCTGGAGATATGGGGAATCGAACCCCAGCCCTCTCCCATGCTAAGGGAGCGCTCTACCCCTGAGCTATATCCCCACGCACACCAACATTTTATTATTTCACGGTTGAAATATTCTAGCAATCGTTTTGTTTTTTAAACAGCTTATATAGTAAATATTGTTTTCTTAAAAACATAAATTATAACGTCGACATATATTTTTTAAAAAAAATATACTATAGTAATCATTTTTCTACACAAATAAAGATAATATCAACAAAAAAGTAGGTCTATTATAAATTTTTTATTAATCAAAATTTATTTGGAAACAGTAAAAGTAATAGTTATTTTTTAACTATTTAGACATTATTGTCTCATAAATTAATGTTTAAAATTTATAAAATATATCCACCAAAATTATATTTCTTTAAACTAAATAAAATTGATAATATATAATTGTCGAAAAATTAGCATTTATTTTTATTAATATTTCAATTATTGTACAAAAATTGATTACTCTCGTGACAAAATAAACAGTACACTATATATATATATATTTAATTTTTATTTCATTGTAACATTAATGTAAAATTTGTTTCGTTTTTTAATAATTTTTCTTAGTGTAAACAAATTTTTAGTTTCAGAAACTTTAAAATATAACGAGCACTCTTACAAAAAAAAATCAGTTAATTAATTTGTGGAAATTATCTTTATTATAAATTGTAAACCTGCCCTAGCGGATTTAGTCATTCTACAGAGCATATTTTTTAAAGCAATTTAAAGTATTAAATCATGAATAAAAAATTATTAAAAAGAAAATTAGCTATTTTCCACTAAAAACATTGACATTACTGTTTGTTATTTAACTTGTCTATTTTTTGACCAATCTTTTAAATGTTGATTATTCTTCTTTTTATTTTCTTGTACATTTAATTAAGTCATAGAACAAAAAATTCTATTTCCTTTTACCAAAACTTATTTGAAAACAAAAATACACGGAAAAGTGTTGTTTTATGAAAATAATATGAACTATTATAGGCCACAATTTTTAAGATTCTTTTTTTTGCCAAGCTAAATAGATAATCTAATGATATTGAATCATAAAAATTGATCAAGTTTAAAGGAAGTTATGTTAATCAAAAAATAGAATTTATAAATAAATTTACAAAAAAGTGAAAAGACTGACTTTGGATGTTTACATCTCGCCATGTTGCCAACTAATAAAATTTACTATAGATTTATATTTCAAATTAAACATAAATCTATACAAAAATATTTTTTTTAATCAAGTTACCACAAAGTTATATCTATTAAAGTTTTTTTTTAAAATAGTTGTCACATTTTGAATCATAATCTACTAATTATTTTAAATATTAATATGTTTTTAGACTATTTTGAATTTGTTCTAAAATCACCAAAAAAATAAATATTTTATTCAGATACGAAAACTGTAAATATGTTACAAAGTTTACAATTAAAATAAATAATTACCTACCCTCTCTTTTTATCAGAGATTTCAATATTTAGTAATTTAAAAAAATAAGATAATAAGATTAGTAATCTTAAATTGACAAAATTAGTAATTGATGAGAATATTAAATGAATGACTGTTGTTTACTTGTTCATATATTATTTATTGCATATATGGATTTTTTTTTAATTATTACTGATGGATTGCATAAAAAAGGATTTCTACTTTTTTAAACGCATACTGAACAAACTATTTTGTTAACTTTTGGTAAAAGTTATCTTTTAAACAAAACTTTACTAAAAAGGGAGTCTAAAAAAGTGTTTTTTCGTATTGAATAACACAGTCAAATTTTATTTGAAAATTTTTAAACTTTTCAGTTTCTCAAGCTAAAAAGTAATCTTTAAGCTATTAACTCATAAAAATCATCTTAATTTTAAGAGAGTTACAAAAGAAGAAAAAAATAAATTTTTTATCTTTTTTACTATAACTTATATCAATTTCCTACTTTAAAAATTTTACGTAGTAAAAAATCTCTATTTATTTTAAATAGATTAACGATACTTAGTTTTCTATGTTATTTGATAGTTGGAAAGAAATACAAAATTTAATATATATGATTAAAAATAATTTTTTGTAGTTATCTATTTACACAGATAACCAAAAGAGTAGTTTTCGAACCAGTCAATTATTGATATTTGCATTGTACAAGATAACCCTATTTAACCCAGACAAATTAATATATTTCATATATCGTTTTAAATGTTCTGTCTATACGTAATATTTCAAACTATCATCTTTATTTCTTAATAATTACCTATTATACAATTATTAAAAAAAAGAATATAACAAAATGATAAAGTAATGTACTTATATTTCGTTAAAATGATATTTATAATTTTTGAAATAAGAAAGTTGTTATTTTAAATCAACTTATCAAGAATAATTAAATATATTCATAAAATGTAGTTATTAATATTTATAAATTCTAAAATAAAAGTTATTTTATTTGTGTTTAATTATTATTTCATTTTCACTAGGAGACAAGCCAAAGCTTTATTATTTTAAACTTAATTATATTTATGATTCTAGCTTACCTTCATCAAGCTACTTGTAACATTAAAATAGTTGATTTTATTTTTTATTATTTACCTTATTAAGAAAGATATATAGATTTATAAAGCCAAATTTTATGCTAAAGAATAGACATCGTTCAATACTCATTACTATAAATGACGACAAAGTAGATGTAGAAATTTTTCAACTTTATAATATTATACTAATAGAGAATTTTTACGAATAATTTTTTATTAAGTAAAATAAAAAAAGTGAAAATTATAAATAAAAAATACAAACAAATATTTTTAAATTATAAAATAATTAATAATTTATGTCAAGATATCAGTCATCACATCAAAAAATATCTGATGACCTATGCAAGTAAACAATCTGATACACACAGAGAAATTCATACCTTTTATGACTATTAAAAGTGTGCCTTAGTATTAAATTGACAAAAAATTTTTAGTACTAACTGAAAACTCTAATAGTAATTTTTTTTCCGTGTTTATTTAAACTGTTTGGTATTCAAGATAGTCTAAAAATATAAACGACACATATGACTTTAAAATGCAACAAAAGGTATATTTTAAAATATTTTATTATAGAAAAAAAGAAGATAACAGTAAAAAAAATAGAAATTATATGTCCACACCATGTTTACTCAAGGAAATCTCATACATCAACGAAGAAATCCTAAGGTGTCTGTAAATGATCTAAAATAAATTATTATGAATAGCTAATATGTAAGACTTACATTTTAGTATAGTACTGCTCCCAGAAATATGAATAAGAACTAAAACAAATTAGAAAACTTACGACATTGATATTACATTGCCCATGACATCCAATAATCCAATTGCCAAAAATAAAATATAGATAAGTAGTTGAAAAAACTTACATTTATTTTATAATATGTCTCAACATAACTAAAAAGAATACTATCTAACTATTAAAAAAAAAGTAACATACACTATATCATGATTAACATTTCTCCATAATTGTTAACAAAGAAAGTTTTATAACACTTTTTTTGTTAGAAAAAGTTTCTCTATTGGAATTATAGTGTTATATCGAAAATCATAATATAAATATGGACGCTTTAAGACATTCTTTTCAGTTTATAGTAATACCAATAAAAGGCTTGTGTATATTATTAGATTATTTTATTGTTTAAATCTATTTTGTTTTGGTTAATGTACAGCAACATTACCAATGTATCATGACTAACTTGTATAGAGAATTTGTAAATCTTTTAAGTGAAAATAGGTTGTTGAAGAATGAAATTGGTGGATACATTGTAAGTGCAAGAAATAACTCAACAAAAAACCAGAGACATGCTATTGTAACAACAATAAAATCACTTGGATTACATGAAGTACCTAGAGCAAGTGAAATTTTTGCTCTTTTTAACTCTTTAAGATATTTCTACAGTACTGGAAATGCTTCAGAATTAACTGATGAAGAAAGAACGTCATTTAAATTAACATCAAAAAAGGTTTACAGTGCATTGTATAAGAAAAAGATAAGATATGATGATGGATGTCAAATTGATACGCATTCTCACTGTAAATTTAATTTTTTTTATTAATATTTATTAATTTTTTTATTAGTTTATAGCCAACTAGAAAAAATAAAATATGTTCATAAATGTTTATGAAATACATGTATTTAAACAAGAACTGTCTTTGCCCGCCGTACATCACAATCACTGGTAAATCATGTAATAGCTGATGTTTTGGTACAATTTGCCAAAGACTCTATTTTTTTTATATTTCTCAGGAGGAAGAAGAAAATATTAGAAGAAAACTTAACGCATCAATGCTTATAAACAATTTAACTACAAGAAAATGAGTAAGCCGTGAAGATATTACTTTATATTCTAGTAACCAATAATGCTCCAGTTAAGATGATTTTAAGTGGCTGTGAAATAAATCTTTTTTTTTACTGTAAGTTAAAAATTTATTTTTTTTAATAGTTTTCGGAATTTAAATGAAGAAGACAAATGCAATATAAATGAAACACTATATTATTTATTAAAAAAGGAAAATTTTGCCGACAAAATGGAGACCTTAAATTATAATAATGAAGCTGATGTTATTGAACTATTTTATATTTCTTATGGTAGAGAAATAAATAGTGCAAGAGTAAAAAATATTGAGAAAAAACATCTTAGAGCACTACAATTTTTTGTTTTACTTAATTGTTTTACGATAAAAAATAGTCAATATTCTACTAATAAAGAACTAGAAAGAGTTGTCACTAAACTTAAAGAACTTTCATATGTTTCTAATATAAATGATGATAATAAGGAGAACAGTAATTTTATTTTGTAAAATTTATTTCGTAATTTTTTTATGTAATTGTTTTTTAAAATAATTTTTAAATTAATTTATTATTTAATAAAAGTAAAAGAGTATTTAAATTTACTATTTTTACATTATAAATAGAGTTAAAATGTATTTAAAAAGGTGTCCACTTCTTTAATTTTAATTTGTAAGTCCAACATATTTACTATTTTCCGTATCAATGAAAAGTAAAGATTAATAGTATTCATGCTAAGCAGTATTAATTTTTTCATTTTGCAATGGTTTTTTTCAAAACGAGCTGTACATAATGGTAAAAGTAAAATTCTTAAACGTCTACAAAGATATGAATAATGAAACAAGTTGTGTTCCTTTAATGAAAGATTCTTATTATTATATAACAACACTCGAACCTTAATAGTTTCGTTTATATTTTGCTCTAATTCTCTAAGAAAGTCGGACTTTATTTCTTTCATTTTAACAAAGGTAATCAATCTTTTTTGTAAAGTAAGTATTTTTAAAACTTTATCATATAAGTTACTTTCATCTGCATTATTCGCCAAACTTTCCAAAACTTCAGCTATATTTTGCTCAAGAAAAAGTTATCATAGTTTTCAAAAAACTTTCTGTTTGTCTTGCAGTACAAGATATTTTCTTTTCATTGTTCTTGGATCTTAAAAAGCAATTAAATCGCATCTCAAGCAGATGTTTTTCAATAAAACCTCTTGATCTTAAAAGACTGGTCAAATTACAATTTCCTGGTCTTCTAGTATTTATTTCTTGAAGTTTATTGCACAATGTATTCACATTATATCCCCATTAAGCTTAAACATGAATTAACGCAAGATACAATTATCTTTGGCCCGTTCCCAACTGTATGTCATGGAAAGTGTCTAACGTTATTGTTTGATCTAGAGAAAGATAGGACAACAAATCATCACATCTTCTTAAACTTCTTGAATTAACTTCAATTGTGGTAGGATATTTTTCAAAATCACGAAGAAAACAATTACATATCCTACAAGGTACTTCTCCACATTCTAATCCAAGAAGAATATTGATACTTTGGTTGTCTTCTGATAATGATTTTAAATTAAAAGTAAATAAACATCCTTTATAATTTATTTGATTTTCTGGCAAAAAAACGAACACAATTTTTAAGTATTCATGATGTCGCATTATTTGACGTATTGTAATAAAGAGTTAACCCAATTGAAAATGGAAATTGAAGTCGAGGATCAGTTGAATGAAGTGATCCTGATAAATTCAAAAAAGATTTACTTCCTTTCCCAATTGATGTAGCAACATAACTGTGGAATTCGTCGATAAATAATATAATATCAAGTTTACTATTTCTAATTTGGAATTCTGAAAGATCTATATTCTTGTAATCAAACAATTTTGGTATGTATGTTTTCAAGTCATTGTAATGAACTGATTGTTTTTTTAACTGCTTCATATTATATAACCCTCCTAAAACAAGAGGATTTCGTCTTTCTATGCCAATAACTTCTCTGGATTCTATTTTTTGTGTTAAAGGCTTGAAAATTAACGTTTTTAATTTATTTCTACTAACCATTAAGGATATTTTTGCAGGAGCGTACATTGTTAAAATAGCCTGGACAATATCTTTAACGTAGAACAATGCCTTTTCAGATTAAATGTGATGCTTATATAAATTACCAAGAACTTTATGTAAATATACTTTCATAAACTTAGGATCTTTATTCAAGCCGTTATTAATAACTTTTCCTATTATGTATTCACTAGACATCATATTAAGCACACTTTCTTCAATTGGAGCATCTTCTTTATTTTCATCACTTTCCTTTCTTTAACAGAACTATTTTTAGATGAATTAATTGATTCTTCGTATGGAGAATCTTTTCTTTCATTTAAAAAATTATCTACTTCCATTAAATCATTAGTTTGTTCATTAAACAAAATATCATTATGTACTGAGGAATCATTACTATTTGCTGAATCATTAAAATGATATTTACGAAGATGAGGAAGAAGATTAGACCAATTATAAAATTTATTTTCAACCGTAGATAGAGAAAAATTGCAAGCAATTTCATCAATTCCTGTTACTTGCTTTCTGTGGGATCTGATATGCCCATAAAAACTTTTAAATTTACCGAATGTCAATTCACAAAAAATGCACGAAAACATCGTATACTAAAAAATCATAAATAAATGTATTATTTATAAATTATTTTTTATTTTATAACTGTTTAATTTAAATTATTAAGCATTTTTATTATTAACAATAAGAAATATCAAACTAAAAATATAATTATTATAATAATTTTGGAAAAATATTATATCACTATTGACAAAGAAACAGGAACATTTAAACTTTTTACAAAAAATAATATATTACAATTATATTAGTCATAAAAACGCGACTATTTTAAACTTCATTTGAGAATTTTTAACATTAGTACAATTACGACTAAGTAGAACATAAAATAGTAGTTTAAAAATGTCACTTGGTATTATACAAGATCTCTTTTAGATATTTCATACAACATGTCAAAAAATGATTAATGCACATTAAATTAGGTCATAAAAAATTAAAATAATTCTCTGTGTATTAATAAAATTTACTCTTCTGTTTTAACCTTTTAATATCCTGTTAAAAGTTTGATGCGGGGATGTAAACATGGAATGTGTTGTGACAGACCAAATGCATGTATCCTCTACAAAGTGAATCACGCCCCTCATCTTAAGAACAATATAAGGAATGGATGAAGAGTACTTAGAACATATTAGTTAGATTAAAACATATATATATTTTTACTCTTGTTATATTTTCTCTTTGCCGCACTTAAATAAACTATTGTATAAAGTTCTGCGTTATACATTGTAAAAGCCACGGGAGCCTTTACGGCTCCCGAGGAATCCACCAGGATTACAACTTCTTATATAAATGATACAACATTTCAAAATGTTGCCAGTCTTTAATTTTTAACATAAATTAATTGTACTGATAATATTTAGCTTTGATTATGCTTAACAATAACAAGTTAACAATTAAAAATGACTATTTTTCGACACGTTTTGTTTCACACGCGTTTTCTCAAATTATTGCATATTTTCTGGTACAAAATTAAACTGTTAAATTTTCTTATATTTCTATAAAAAATGATATATATATCATTGTCATGAGCTCTTATTATCATCATCTTGTTTCAAAAAAAATAATGCTATCAAAACTTGACATTCATGCTACTATACTTTATGAGTACAAACGTGGTAATAATGTTACAAAAACAAATCAGAAAATCAATGAATCTTTTAGAGAGAATTTTTTCAATGTTTCTACTGTATAAAGATGGCTTTAAAGTTTTAAAAGGTAATGACAATCTCGGGAACGAGAGGCGTGGGAGACCAGGGTCTGTTTTTGATAACAAAGAGTTACGGAAAGATGTTTAAGCCAATCCATAATTAATATGTTAAGAAACTTGCATTAGAGCTAAATGTATCTGAATCAACGATTTTCTATCATTTAAAAGCTATAGAATGAACGAAAAAACCTGACAATTAGGAACTTTTAAAAATAAACGATAATCAAAAATTTTGTGATTATGAAATTTATTATTTTCTTATTTTAAAGAACAAAATGACCCATCTTTTGGACGATTTATTACTTGTGACGAAAGGTGGTTTCTTTACGACAATGTTAAACGAACTAAATAATGATTATACAATAAAAAAGATTTGAAACACTTTCCGAAACTCAAAATATTTCAAAAAAAGTTCTGATGACTGATTGGCTATCTGCTGCAAGTGTTATTAACTATAAATTCATTAAATTTCTTAAAAACATAATTTCAGATTTTACTGAAAAAAATATCTTGAAAAAAGACAAAAATTTTTATGATAAATGTTTACAGTAACAAATGAAAAAGAAGTAATCTTCCTGTATTACAGGGTAAAATTGTATGTTTTAAAAATGGTTATCCAGGAATTGAGTGAATTAAAGTATGAAACTCTGTCTCATCATGCACATATACCTGATCTTGCTTCAACAGATTACTTATTTTTCAAACAACTCTACAACTTCTTAACGGGAGAAATTTTTAGAAACGATGAGAACATAAAAAAAATTTTGAAGTTTTTATTGAATTTAGAAGTTTGAATTTCTATGTAAATGGAATCAATAGCTTGTATCTCGTTGGCAACAATGTGTGAATTGTAATGGTTTTAATTTTAAAGAAAAATATTTATTTTTTTAAACGTTATGGGTATTTAAAAAATAAAATAGAAAAATTCATTTTAGATTTGATAACCCAAAAAAATAGTTTTATAGAAAATATGATCTACAAACTAACCATAATCATCTTGGGCAGATTTAAGACTGATGTCAACAAAAAAAATAAAGTTGCTTGTAAAAATATGACTTATAAGTTTTCTTTACACAAATCTTGATTATATTCGTTTCCCTAATATTCACCATTTATCACATAATATAAAACTTCAACATAGAATTTGAAATCTGATCCTGTATATCTGATAACTGTATGATTACTGTGTGTTCTCAACTTCTCTTTTTTTTCCACAAAGACCAGTGAGAGCCATATCTTTTTGATATTTTATCTGCAAGCAATCATTTTCAAAACATGGTATCTTTGTTTCGCAGTTTAAATTAAAAATTATCATTTCGATTCTTGTTTTTGCAGGTAATGTTAATAGAATATTGCAAGTTTTTTTACCTTTAAATCTAATAATATGTAACTTTTTAGGTGCCACAAAAATAGGTGATTTGTAACAACCACCATCGGATTTTTCAAGTTTGTCACATGTTTCTCCAGAAAAATCTGTAAGACATTCACATTCGCTGCTACTTTCGCTTTTTGGATACCCACCATTATTACATTTTATAGAATAAAACTCATCTTTCATGCAATGTGCGTAGTATAACCATTTAAAATCTGAAAAAGCAGGCCGATACTCTTGTCCTGTTATTGCGTCATTTGCCAATTTTAATGTATTAATACTAAAAGTAGTTTGATTAAAAGCTGCACCATAATATTGTGACCAATGTACGATCGATGAAAAATCATAATTTAAATACAAAGGAGAATTAAGTATATTATTGTATTGTTTTTTATATTCGTCCTTAATTTTTTTATAATCTACCGTAACAAAGAATTATCTATCATATCTACTGACCATTGGAATTAATCCTAAATACATTAACATCATTCTTGCAACACATCTTGGATTTTTATTAGAGATCTCATTGATTTTTATTTCAAATGATACAGTCTTCATTAAGCTGACGCTACCGTTAAAATTATAATCTCTTGTATTACTATTCTTATCGTATAAAAATTCAATAAATGGAAAAGATTTTGTCACACGTACATATGTACACTTTGTTATACATTTTTTACCTTTTTTAGATTTTTTTGAACATTCTTTTTTACATATTTTTTTTTTCTCATCACAACTTGATTTTTTAAAAAAGACAATACATGAACGCTCTGAAATCATTTTTAGACAATTTTTAATATTGGTTTCACTAATTTTGTTACTGTTTTTGTTTTTGCCGTTGCTGTTGCTTTTTTAATACAGTAATTAACGTTTAGCTTGTAATTGATGCTTTCGTAACCATAAAGATAGTTATTTAAAAAATTATAAAACTTTAAAGATTGTTTTAATAAAATCTATATATCACTTAAACATAAAGCTAAAAATAGTTTAATTTGAATATTAGTGCGATCCATATAAAAATATTTTTAAATGAAATGCAATAAAATTTTATCTTTACTAAATTTTTTTTTATTTATATACAAATTAGCTCGTTAATTAAAAAAATATTAAAATTGTACTTTGTCAAAATATCCTACTACATTGTTATTTAACAAATCTTGTAAATTCACATAATGACAGTAATTTTGTTTGCAGTATTATTTTGCTCTTAATCAAATAAAATCTAATCATTTCATTTTAATTGTGCATTAAAAATTGATCTATATTTTTGCATTAAATAATGTTTCTCACTTTAGCAAAAAAATCGCATTTCAGTTTTAAATTATAAAGAATGATCTGCGTAGAACTTTTCAGATATTTGTGCGTATAAGTTTAGTAAAAATATTTAAGTTTTGTTGGTGCTTAGCTTCAGTAGGAAATAGTAGTATGAGAAGGTTTCACACACAAATTAATCTTTTATTCAATATATCTTACAATACAAATTATAAACGCTAAAAAAATGGCCACCTAATGGCAATTTGTTAATTATAAGATTCATGGGAACTTACTTTTAGCTACACAAATTACAATCTAGACAAAAATAGACAATATACTAAGAATCCTCTACGTTCCCTTGAATCTTACACTAAAATAAAATAGGTTAGTACAATACTTAATACAATAAAAAAAACAATGACATAATGTTTTACAAAATGACAAATATTTTGAAATATTTTGTTTATATACTAAACTATAAAGGATATTTTCCTAACAGGATAACACAAAGCTAAATGAGAAGAAGAGTTAGGATTACAATTCTTTTACTGTTTGTTTATTTTTTTATAAAAATATAGTAATAAAATTATTTTATAGCTTAATATGCATTTCGTTATTTTTTTACAAATTTCATAAAAAAAATTTGAAACCTATGGGATGTTTTAGATCAATAAATTTAAGTACATTTAAAAATTCCAAAGATGTCATTTATTTTATTTAAAAATATTTTTATGATTGTTACTCATTATAAAAAAGTAGCACAATTTCTACATATTTCTAAGATATCATGAATTTAAAATTTCAACAACTATAATAAAGTTCATATAAAAAAAACATTATTTTTCAAGAAACTATATAACAATAAAATTTTAATGAAGTATTTTTTAAAATGCTCTGTCATTATTCTGATGGAACAAATAATAAGAGATTATTTGCCGTTGACGCATCTTTATCAGAATAACTTTTAAGCTAAAAATTTATTCAAAAACGGATTCCATAAAAAGTACAATAACAGACAATAAAAAATAAAAAAGACAATTACAATTAATTACCTACTCTCGATAAAGAGATAAAATAATTATAAAGAAAATACGTATATAGAGAGACAAAAAATGTAAAAATTATGAAAAGGTAGGGATTTATATAGACTTTATAATGATGATAATTATGTGTTATTTAATTCTTTTTTACTACACACAAAAAAAGAACAAATTTTGAAAAATCTATCTGAAATGCAATAAAATGTCCCACCTTTTTAAAATGTCAAAATTAATCTTAATTTTAAAGAATTAAGCAACGACATTCCACCGCGAAGAACGTAAAAAAATGATATTACGAACACTATCAAATATTAAAAATTAATAAAAAATTGATATGTAACAATTGTATAATTTTTGTATTATAATTTAATAAAGTTTTTAATTAAATGTTTTTTTATTTTATTATTTATACAGTTCAAAAATGGATAAATTAAGTTCATATGCTGGCTACAAATTTTGTAATAGAAAGGTTAAAAAATCAAGATATTTGAATCATCTAAGAGATACGCATAAATATGCAGATGATAGAATTTTAAAATTAATTGCTTACCCTGTATTTGAGAGTGAAACAAAGGGTAAGCAATATTCTTTTAAAAACTTTAAAATTCATTGGAGAAAAATTCATGTTGTTCATTTCAATCATAGATGTGATAGTAAAAAATACATGAATAAAATCAAAATTTAAAACTATTATTTCGATTGTAATTGTGTTTACAATATAAAAATGTATATATAGTAAAAACAATTTTTATTCTTAAAAATATTATAACTCATTTTCTAAAAATGTTCACAAAAATAAAGAACAAAGATATATTATTTAAAAAAATGATAGCTCATTTTCATGCGATTTCACACTTAGGATAATTGTTAAAGTTTTTATAATATTAAATAAAATAAAAATTAGTTTATTTGGTTTGACGACTCTATATAAACAAAAAAACTGATAAAGAATTTTTCTTCTAATGTTGAGAAAAGCTAGTGAACCATGCGATTGAAAAAAAGTATTTCATTTAATTCTGTGAAGTATTTGTTTTAAATTTTATATGAAATAGACATTTAATTTTTTAGTTTATAAAGAATACTTAAACCATTACTTTGATTTACTGGAAAAAATTTTGGTGTTGATTTCTTTTTAATTATTTTTAATAAAATTGTTTATAATAATTTTCAGTAAACCATGTTTAAAAGATATTTTTATGTATAATTATAAAGTAAATGATTTCTAAAAAACCAATGTTTAGAAAAAAATTAACTTTAAATGACGAGTATGGTAATTTTTTTTAACTTTATATAAAAACTTAAACCCATTGTTTTACCAATATCATATATTTGTTTTAGAAAATGTTAAATGGTTAAAAATGTTATTCAACGTTGATTAAAAATGGCACCAATATCTGTAAATCCAAATAGCTACTTTTTAATGATCTTTATTTCAAAATTAATAACTAAAGCATAAATATAATATAATTCTGTTAATTTATACTATATTTTTTATTTAATAAATAAGATATGAATGTTGTTGTAATATAACAAATATTGTATTTTTTTTACTCTACAAGAAAGTTTTTTAAAAATATTGGATTTTTATTAAATAATTAATGTTTAATGATTTTTTAATTGTCTATGTTGTTCTTATATGTAAAATAATTCCACAAAATTAGTCGCAAAAAAGAAAACTTGAATTTTATTTGACGGGACAAATTTATTATTTTTTTTGCAAATCTGTGTTCTTTTATTTCTGTGTACGATTTTAAACAATATAATATAAGATTATTACATTAGTAAAAATATAACTTATATTTTTTTTATTTTATGTAATCTTATTTGATGTGATCGTTGATCGCTTGTTTGTTTATTTCTCTCTATATCTAACCTTAGCTTATTTCATCATATTATTGGTATATATAAACTAAAATATATACATGCAACCTGATAAAGTTTTTAGGACTTTTCTAATTTTATACAATTTTAGATTATACATCTTTTATATTAAGTAATACTATTATTGTAACCTGTGAATAGTGTAGTTGTAATCACAGGGTAAGTCTCTATTTTTCTGTAAATGTATATTGTTTTATGTTTTTTTTAGTTCTTTTGCTATATTTATACTTATATATATTGAATAAATAATATTTATAAATTGGGTCATTTTATTCCTTACAGGAAGCCACCCGTCAAAAATAAAATTTTTACTCATTATTAAATTTTATACACAAATTAAAAATTCTGCAATTGAAGGTGTACATGACAATTTACGTAAAATTGTATTACATTTACCAAAAAAGAAATTTTTATAAAAATAAATAAAATTGTTATGCATTTTAGTAGAATTGTATTACAATTTAGGAAGAATTGTTATTCAAATTTTAGAAAAAATAGTCTAATATATATAATTTATTATATTTTTTTGAAAAACAAAAAAATAACAAATTAAAAGATTATGTATTAAATAAATTTACTAAAGACTAATTGATGTATTAAATTAATATAATATAATTAAGAATAGTTTTAAATATTAAATATAAAATTATAAAAATAATATTAATACATAAAAATTATCATTTAAATATAGAATGACTTTCTTTTACTAAACATTTATAATATATTTGTATTTTAATAACAATTTAATAAAGATTTATAATTATAGTTAATTTTTAATCAATAAATATGTGGTATGAACTATTTAACAAAATGATTTATAAATAATTCCATCATTTTACTTTTTTTGTTGTCTATAAATCACTTTTTTAAAATCATAAAATGCTGATCAATTTATTAAATTCTTGATAAATTTTTGTGTTTCCATTTATAAAAATTTTTAAATTTATATTAAAATACAAATATATTTTAAATGTTTAGAAAAAAATATCATTCTATATTTAAATGATAATTTTTTACGTATCAATATTATTTTTATGATTTTATATTTAAAATTTTATTAGATATATTTGATTAATTTGTGATATCAACTAGTTTATAATAAATTTATTTAATTCTTAATCTTTTTATATATTATTTTTCTGTTTTTCAAAAAAAAATATAAAGAATTTAATATATTTAACAATTTTTTTCTAAAATTTGGATAACAATTCATCCTCAATTGTCATACAATTTGAATAGAATTGCACCTATGCAAAAATTAATAAAATGTAATACAAAATTTATTAAACTGTTATTACAATTTTAAGCGAATTGTATGACAATTAGCATTTAATTGCAACATTTAATTGCGGAATTTTAAATTTGTGTGTACCTAAACTCAGAGAGAATTGCTTAAAATGATGATTAACTCTATATAAACCTTCTTATATATTGCTGTTTGACTGACTCATCAATCATTATTGTACTTTGTCAAAATATTTTATCAAATTTTATTTTAACAACTTTTTTAAATTCACGCAATAAAATAGTATTGTTGGCATATTATCCCACATTTAATCAAGCAAAATTTAATCATATTCATTTTGATCATGAATAAAAATTAAATCTCTCGTTTAAACAAAGTAAAAATGTAGCACATCTGTTTATATTAGTAAAATAGATACTTAATAAACACTAAAAAAAGTTAGTAAGAAATAATGTATAAAAAAAAGATAATATAAATAGTATAAATAATGATAATTTTTACAAATCACCAAGCAATATGCGACAATATTCTTTTTACTCTTATGAACGTTTTTGAATAAACTAATCATATATTTAAGTGAAAACTAAAAAAAGCATAAATCTTAAATTATAATTATTTTTTTGTTATTTTTGTGGTTATCAATAATATTAAAATAACTCTTCTTTATAATAAATATTTTAATTTAAAAATTATTTAAATAATTAGTACAGACTATTGAATCATAGCAATACTAAATGAAAAGATAATTTTAAAAGTGAGTATTAGATGATGTCAGAAAATAAGATGTTACTTTTAATAAAAACATACCAAGTAGAAAAGATTATTATTAAAAAGTTGAAATTAATTAATAGAAATAAGATTATTAAACGTGTAATTGATAAATAATTTTTTTTAATAAATTAGAGTTAAAAAATCAATTGATTACATTTTCAGTGCATAATTCATAATTAAACTAGAATAATTTTATACATGGGTGGCCAGCAAGGGCTTTCCTATGACAAATAATTCCGTATTTAATGCTCTAAAATAATAAATGTTCTTTTTTTAAAATTAATAAAAGCTTGTAACAATTTTTTGTAAAATTTAAAAATTAATTATACTGCGTTTTCTCAGAAAATGCATTTTTACATTAAATTATTTTCAAATAACTTAACATCTTTACTTACGAATAAATAAATATCGATTGTCGGTACAATAATAGTAATCTTACATGGAGAATAAATAAACAAACAGTTTCGTAGAAAAGCTTTTACTGGCCATTCTGCAATGTTTGTATTTTAGAAGATCATTTCTTATCTCAAATACTAAATATTCGAAAATAAATTTTACTTTTGTTCGAACTTTTAGATTTTTTAAACTCAATGTTGTTTTTTTTTATCTAACGGTCCATCATTTATTATACAAGATGATCTATGTAGAGCTTTTTAAGATATTTTTAAATATAGCTTTGTTTATTATAGAAATTCAATTACAATAATATAACTATTTTTTTGACTAAGACACATTTCATTGTTATTTTACAAATTTAATAAAGAGATCAAGATTTGTGCGGAGTTACAGATCTTTTTATTAAAGTACAATTTTGTTCTTCCAATAAATACAATTTTTTACATTCAATGATATTTAAATAATTGTTTTTGATTATGGAAAATAAACTAATTTTATAGACATTTCTGAAATATCAAAGCTATTAGGAGTTTAATGATCATGTTTTATTTTCTGATGTTTAGCATATAACCATAAATTGCTTCAAATGTTTACTCAAAAAAATTTACACAACAGAAATACTTATGTCATAATTTTTAGTCTTCAAAATAAAACTGAATAAATTTTATTTAATTTTGATCATATGAACTACGATCTTATTATTCTATCGCAGATCTTAAAATATTTCTACTTTTTTTGCAGTATTTTTTTTTAAACAGATTGTAAATTTATTATTTTTTATCAGATAGAATTAAAAAATATTTAACTTTTTTTTTTCAGTAACACGTAAAATATTTTAAACATTCAGATAAACATTATCTTGAATTTAGTTCCATACATTTAAAGTTGACATATTATAGATAGTTTCTATATTTAATATAGGAGAAAGAAAGATCGAGAAATTTTTTTTATATTTAAACTTTTGTTTATTTAAAATAATGTAGCTTTTTATACTGATTCTCAAATATTTTTAATATAAAAAAATAAGGAAGATGAAAACTAATCTTTACGTTGAAATTCTATCATTTTTGATAACAAAACAGTATTTTATACTTATTAGATATTTAATTTATGCTCTCTATTTATTTTACTATTTCATTATTAAAATTGCAAGAAAAAGTTATTCAAATACTAAACTGTTTTAAAATCATAAAATTGTATAATAAATTAGTTTTTGAATAGTAGTTTAACATTTTTAACATTTAAAAAGTTATGTAATATTTTAATACTAATCATCAATATTATAAATACGTGATAAACATAGAATATTAATTGATAGTATACAACAGTATTGTTATTAAACAAAAGATTTTTAAATTTTTTCGATAGATTGTTTTATAATTAAAAAGAAGGCAAATAGCTTGTTCAAGTAAAACGTGGAAAACGAGCCGCTGCTTGTTAAATATCTATTTTTTATCAAATTTCATCTATAAATTTTTTAAACATATTTTTAAAAAAAATCATAATTCCAAATAAATATTACAAAATATATCATAAGCTGAAATAATAAATATAATTGTCAATTTTTGCGTTTAGGATAAAAAATTATATACTCGGGACAAAAAATTAAGATTGTGGACTAAAATTTAAAACTGATGACGATTTTTTGTGTTAATTTCCCTAAATGTTTAATTTTTTTAAAAACAACATTTTAATAAGGATATTTTTAATAATGTATTAAAGTTATTCAGATAGAGTAAATAAATATCTGTAGAATAAGTTTAGTGCCATTAATTGGAAATGACTTTAAAGAAAGTTACAATTTGTTAAAATCGACACCCGCATATTTTAAAGAAAATGTAAGATATAAATACCATTTTTTCTAATATTTATGAAGATAAATAATATTATTTAAATTACTTTTACGTGTTAATTAACATACTAATACTAACTTGTAAATATATTTTCCGATATAGTGTAATTTCTTTTATGAGTCTAATTTTTTTAAAAAAATATTTTTTCATTATTTTTACTTTATTTACTAATATTCTATACTTTTTTGCAAAAGCCATTACTCAATAAGAACGTTTTGTGTATCTTTTAAAAGTATCTTATATTTAATCTTACCTTTATGTTTCCTATATTAGAATACTAACAACTAATGACTAATGATAAAATAATAACATGAATACTTTTGCTGATAAATTATTATCGATGTCAAAAAATTAAGTAAAATCGATTTTTGTTCTTATTGTTAGAAATATTATGAAAAGCCAATATTTAGCAAATCATAAACTTCTCAAAATTTAATTGTACAGATAAAAAATCTAGCTATATACAAATCATCTTTTGTTCGTTAGAGAGAAGCTATATTTTATGCTAAAAAAGTTATAAATATATATATTCAATTTTTAATGTAAAATGTAAACAAAAATGTTCATTTGATTTATATTTATTTATTCTATAGTAAAAAAGAATTGAATGACACATAATTATCATTATTATAATGTCTATATAAGCCCCCATCTCTTTATAATTTTTACATTTGTTGTTTCTTTTTATACGTATTATCTTGATAATTATTTTACTTCTTTACCGAGGTGGGGTATTAAATTGTAACTGTCTTTTTTATTTTTTATTGTCTGTTATTGTACCTTTTATGGAATCCGTTTTATGAATAAATTTTTAACTTTACAGTTATTCTGATAAAAGTGCGTCAACAACAAATAATCTCTTATTATTTTTCTTTATCAGAATAATGACAGAGCATTTTTGAAAATTACATCATCAAAATTTTATTGTTAGATAGTTTCTTGAAAAATTATGTTTTTTTTATATAAACTTTATTATAGTTGTTGACATTTCAAGTTCATGATATCTTAGAATTCTGTAAAAATGGAGCTACTTTTCCATAATGTGTAACAATCATAAAAAATATTTTCTATATAAAATAAATAACATCTTTTGGAAGTTTTTAATGTACTTAAATTTATAGATCTATAACACCCCATAGATTTCAATTTTTTTTATGAAATTTGTATTAAAAATAATGAAATATATATTAAGCTACAAAATAGAATTTTTACTATATTTTTATAAAAAAAATCACAAACTTATACGCACAAATATCCGGAAAGTTCTACGCGGATTATTCTGTATAATTTAAAAACTGAAATGCAATTTTTTTGCAAATGTGAGAAACATTACTTAATGCAAAAATATAGATTAATTTTTAATGCATAATCAAAATAAAATGATAAAATTTTATATAATTAGGTGCAGAACAATACTACAAACAAAAATTATGTGAATTTACAAGATTTGTTAAATTACAATGTAGTAGAATATTTTGACAAAGTACAATTAAATATTTTTTTGATTAATGAGCTAATTTGTATATAAGTAAAAAAAAGTTAAATTAAGATATAATTTTATCGTATTTCGTTTAAAAATATTTTTATATGGAACGTACTAATATTCTAATTAAAATATTTTTAGCTTTATGTGTAAGTGATATATAGATTTTATTAAATCAATCTTTTAAGTTTTATAATTTTTTTAATAACCATCTTTATGGTTACGAGACCATCGATTACAAGCTAAACGTTAATTACTGTATTAGAAAAGAAAAAAGCAACAGCAACGGCAACGACAAAAACAAAAACAAAATTAATGAAAGCAATATTAAAAATGGTCTAGAAATGATTTCGGAGCGTTCATGTATTGTATTTATAAAAAAATCAAGCTGTGATGAGGAAAAAAAAATATGTGAAAAAGAATGTACGGAAAAATCTAAAAAAGGCGAAGATAAAAAATCTAAAAAAGGCAAAGGTAAAAAATCTAAAAAAGGCAAAAGGTAAAAAATCTAAAAAATGTAAGACAAAGTGTAAAGTTGAAATTGTGACAAAATCTTTTCCATTTATTGAATTTTCATACGATAAGGATAGTAATACAAAAGACTATAATTTCAACGGTAGTGTCAGTTTAATGAGAACTGTAGAATATGAAATGAAAATTAATGAAATGTGTAATAAAAATCCAGGATGTGTTGCAAGAAAGGTATTAATGTATTTAGGATTAATTCCAACGGTCAGAAGACATGATAGATTAATCTTTGTTTTGGTAGATTATGAAAAAATTAAGAACGAATATAAAAAACAATACAATAATGTACTTGGTTCTCCTTTGTATTTAAATTATGATTTTTCATCGATCGCGCATTGGTCACAATATTATGGTGCAGTTTCTAATCAAACTACTTTTAGTATTAATACATTAAAATTGGCAAATGACGCAATAACAGGACAAGAGTATCAGCCTGCTTTTTCAGATTTAAAATGGTTATACTACGCACATTGCGAGAAAGATCCGTTTTATTCTATAAAATGTAATAATGGTGGGTATCCAAAAAGCGAAAGTAGCAGCGAATGTGAATGTCCTACAGGTTTTTCTGGAAAAACATGTGAAAAACCTGCAGAATCTAGTAAGAGTTGTTACAACTCATCTCTTTTTGTGGCACCTAAAAAGTTATATATTCTTAGATTTAAAGGTAAAAAAACTTGCAATATTCTATTATCATCACTTCCAAATACAAGAATCGTAATGACAATTTATAATTTAACCTGCCAAACAAAGACACCATGTTTTGAAAATGATTGCTTGCAGATAAAGTATCAAAAAGATATGGCTCTCACTGGTCTTTGTTTATGTGGAAAAAAAGATAAAGAGGGGTTGACATCACACAGTAATCAAACATTGATTAGGTATACAGGATCAAATTCCAATTCCTCTGTTGTAATAAATTTTTATTCGATTAAAGCTACATATTATGGAGACGAATATAAGATAAATTTTCCTGAGAGAGTCTGTTAGGTTATATTTTTTAAGCAACTTTATTTTTTTTTGTTGACATTAGTATTAGATCTGCTCAAGACCAGATATGGTTAATTTGCAGAAAATACACGCGATTTACTATCTCTGATTCAATAAAAATAAAATAAAAAATATGCTAAAGTTTTTATTTTTTTAGTAAATCAAGCACAAAAAATAGAAAATAATTAACCTTTTTAAAAATAAATAAACTGATACTTTTAATAACTTTAAACAGTTAATTGACTTTAAATTTGAATAAACTAATAATTTTAAATAGTCGAAAAATGAGGAAACTCAATAATATCAATTATATTTATACTTATGAATTTTTTAAAAATTATGTTGTTTATTTATTAATATAATCTGATGTTTGTAATTCTATACTATCACTTTTTTATATTGTTATTATAAAAATAGTTTTAATAGTTTTAGTCGTTCAATTTGACTAATTTGACTAAAATTTTATGCAACGAATGTTTGTAATAGTGTCACTCGTTTACTAAATTTAATATATGTAAAAAGCTATAGAGCATGTATATTCGACAACATAAAAGAATGAACACTTTGCAAAATACAAATATTGAAATGTTAGATTTTTAATTAATGCTATATATAAAAATTTTAAATACAAAAAACTGATGTCTTAAATTTCTGATAAAAAAATGTTTTACAGTAAAAATAAGTATTACTTTAATAGTTCAAATGACATGCCTATAGCAAAAAAAAATAAGAAAAATAATTTTTTCTTAACCAAAACTTTTTTTGAACTTAACTCATTATTACAGTTTAATAGTCAAAAAATCTATTTTTTATTTTTTGCTGAAAACGCGTATCAAAACGTTTTAGTTGTAATAGATCAAGTTATTTTTAAATAACATCTCTTTTTGAAATAATTTTTTTAATTTTGTTTACAAATAATATTTTCAAAAGTTAACGAAATAAAGCAATTAATTGCTTATTTGAAAATCTTAGGGCTAATATAAGAGAGTAAATTAATATTACTAAAGTTAGTTGAAAACTATTCTAATTAAGAACCAAAAAATGGTAAATGTTTTTACTAAAAAAATCAACGTAGAATATGTTGAAATGTTAAACAAAGCCACGAAGAAACAAAGCTTTCAGCTGGAATAATAAATATTATATATAATCAAAATATTAAAGATATTTGATGTGATTGATTGGTATTAAGTTTATATATACCAACATTTTGTAATTGTTTTTCTCTACTCTGTTTAAATAAAGTATACTAGCATTTAATTTTCTAACAAAATGTTTAATTTTTGGCTTTATTTTTTTGTTCCAGTCGTTTTGACCTGTATAAAATCACTTTTCTGTGTAGTTAATGTTGTAGCCTTATCTCACAGCTAAAGCTATGAGTTTAGCAACAAATCTATTTATTTTAATGAAAACTAAACTGATTTATTGTAAAAAATATACTTTTTAAATAGAAAATAATGTAATCAAAATAATCATAATAATATCATTAATTAGAATATATTTATATTTAAATATTACATAAGTAATTCCACACGTATGGAGTTAATAAAGTGCTTACTACACAAAAAAAAAAGACACAGGTTTGTAAAAAATGTAGTAAATTTGTCCTATTAAATAAAATTTAAATTTTCTTTATTTGCGACTAATTTTGTCGAATTATTTCGCATATGAGAACAACATAAATAATTAAAAAATTATTAAACATTAATTATTTAATATAAATTCAATATTTTAAAAAGAACTTTCTTGTAGAGTAAAAAAAATACAATATTTGTTATATTACAACAAGATTTATATCTTATTTATTAAATAAAAAATATAGTATAAATTAACAGAATTATATTATATTTATGCTTTAGTTATTAATTTTTGAAATAAAGATCATTAAAAAGTAGCCATTTGGATTTACAAATATTGGCGCCATTTTTAATCAACGTTGAATAACATTTTTAACCATTTAATATTTTCTAAAACAAATATATGATATTGGTAAAACAATGGGTTTAAGTTTTTATATAAAGTTAAAAAAATTGCCACGCACGTTATAGTAAAAATTTTTAATTTTGACGGGCGGCTTCCTGTAAGGAATAAAGTGACCCAATTTATAAAATATTATTTATTCGATATATATAAGTATAAATATAGTAAAAGAACTAGAAAAACATAAAACAATATACATTTTCAGAAGAATAGAGACTTACCCTGTGATTACAACTTCACTATTCACAGGTTACAACAATAGTATTACTTAATATGAAAGATGTATAATCTAAAATTAGAAAAGTCCTAAAAACTTTATCAGGTTGCATGTATATATTTTAGTTTATATATACCAATAATATGATGAAATAAGCTAAGGTTAGATATAGAGAGAAATAAACAAACAAGCGATCAACGATCACATCAAATAAGATTACATAAAATAAAAAAAATATAAGTTATATTTTTACTAATGTAATAATCTTATATTATATTGTTTAAAATCGTACACAGAAAAAAAAAGAACACAGATTTGCAAAAAAAATAATAAATTTGTCCCGTCAAATAAAATTCAAGTTTTCTTTTTTGCGACTAATTTTGTGGAATTATTTTACATATAAGAACAACATAGACAATTAAAAAATCATTAAACATTAATTATTTAATAAAAATCCAATATTTTTAAAAAACTTTCTTGTAGAGTAAAAAAAATACAATATTTGTTATATTACAACAACATTCATATCTTATTTATTAAATAAAAAATATAGTATAAATTAACAGAATTATATTATATTTATGCTTTAGTTATTAATTTTGAAATAAAGATCATTAAAAAGTAGCTATTTGGATTTACAGATATTGGTGCCATTTTTAATCAACGTTGAATAACATTTTTAACCATTTAACATTTTCTAAAACAAATATATGATATTGGTAAAACAATGGGTTTAAGTTTTTATATAAAGTTAAAAAAATTACCATACTCGTCATTTAAAGTTAATTTTTTTCTAAACATTGGTTTTTAGAAATCATTTACTTTATAATTATACATAAAAATATCTTTTAAACATGGTTTACTGAAAATTATTATAAACAATTTTATTAAAAATAATTAAAAAGAAATCAACACCAAAATTTTTTCCAGTAAATCAAAGTAATGGTTTAAGTATTCTTTATAAACTAAAAAATTAAATGTCTATTTCATATAAAATTTAAAACAAATACTTCACAGAATTAAATGAAATACTTTTTTTCAATCGCATGGTTCACTAGCTTTTCTCAACATTAGAAGAAAAATTCTTTATCAGTTTTTTTGTTTATATAGAGTCGTCAAACCAAATAAACTAATTTTTATTTTATTTAATATTATAAAAACTTTAACAATTATCCTAAGTGTGAAATCGCATGAAAATGAGCTATCATTTTTTTAAATAATATATCTTTGTTCTTTATTTTTGTGAACATTTTTAGAAAATGAGTTATAATATTTTTAAGAATAAAAATTGTTTTTACTATATATACATTTTTATATTGTAAACACAATTACAATCGAAATAATAGTTTTAAATTTTGATTTTATTCATGTATTTTTTACTATCACATCTATGATTGAAATGAACAACATGAATTTTTCTCCAATGAATTTTAAAGTTTTTAAAAGAATATTGCTTACCCTTTGTTTCACTCTCAAATACAGGGTAAGCAATTAATTTTAAAATTCTATCATCTGCATATTTATGCGTATCTCTTAGATGATTCAAATATCTTGATTTTTTAACCTTTCTATTACAAAATTTGTAGCCAGCATATGAACTTAATTTATCCATTTTTGAACTGTATAAATAATAAAATAAAAAAACATTTAATTAAAAACTTTATTAAATTATAATACAAAAATTATACAATTGTTACATATCAATTTTTTATTAATTTTTAATATTTGATAGTGTTCGTAATATCATTTTTTTACGTTCTTCGCGGTGGAATGTCGTTGCTTAATTCTTTAAAATTAAGATTAATTTTGACATTTTAAAAAGGTGGGACATTTTATTGCATTTCAGATAGATTTTTCAAAATTTGTTCTTTTTTTGTGTGTAGTAAAAAAGAATTAAATAACACATAATTATCATCATTATAAAGTCTATATAAATCCCTACCTTTTCATAATTTTTACATTTTTTGTCTCTCTATATACGTATTTTCTTTATAATTATTTTATCTCTTTATCGAGAGTAGGTAATTAATTGTAATTGTCTTTTTTATTTTTTATTGTCTGTTATTGTACTTTTTATGGAATCCGTTTTTGAATAAATTTTTAGCTTAAAAGTTATTCTGATAAAGATGCGTCAACGGCAAATAATCTCTTATTATTTGTTCCATCAGAATAATGACAGAGCATTTTAAAAAATACTTCATTAAAATTTTATTGTTATATAGTTTCTTGAAAAATAATGTTTTTTTTATATGAACTTTATTATAGTTGTTGAAATTTTAAATTCATGATATCTTAGAAATATGTAGAAATTGTGCTACTTTTTTATAATGAGTAACAATCATAAAAATATTTTTAAATAAAATAAATGACATCTTTGGAATTTTTAAATGTACTTAAATTTATTGATCTAAAACATCCCATAGGTTTCAAATTTTTTTTATGAAATTTGTAAAAAAATAACGAAATGCATATTAAGCTATAAAATAATTTTATTACTATATTTTTATAAAAAAATAAACAAACAGTAAAAGAATTGTAATCCTAACTCTTCTTCTCATTTAGCTTTGTGTTATCCTGTTAGGAAAATATCCTTTATAGTTTAGTATATAAACAAAATATTTCAAAATATTTGTCATTTTGTAAAACATTATGTCATTGTTTTTTTTATTGTATTAAGTATTGTACTAACCTATTTTATTTTAGTGTAAGATTCAAGGGAACGTAGAGGATTCTTAGTATATTGTCTATTTTTGTCTAGATTGTAATTTGTGTAGCTAAAAGTAAGTTCCCATGAATCTTATAATTAACAAATTGCCATTAGGTGGCCATTTTTTTAGCGTTTATAATTTGTATTGTAAGATATATTGAATAAAAGATTAATTTGTGTGTGAAACCTTCTCATACTACTATTTCCTACTGAAGCTAAGCACCAACAAAACTTAAATATTTTTACTAAACTTATACGCACAAATATCTGAAAAGATCTATGCAGATCATTCTTTATAATTTAAAACTGAAATGCGATTTTTTTTGCTAAAGTGAGAAACATTATTTAATGCAAAAATATAGGTTAATTTTTAATGCATAATCAAAAGGAAATGATTAGATTTTAATTGATTAAGTGTAAAATAATACTGCAAACAAAGTTACTGTCATTATGTGAATTACAAGATTTGTTAAATTACAATGTAGTAAAATATTTTGACAAAGTACAATTAAATATTTTTTTTAATTAACGAGCTAGTTTGTATATAAGTAAAAAAAGATTAATAACGATATAATTTTATCGCATTTCATTTACAAATATTTTTAGCTTTATGTGTAAGTGATATATAGATTTTTTAAACAATCTTTAAAGTTTTATGATTTTTTAAATAACCATCTTTATGGTTACAAAAGCATCAATTACAAGCTAAACATTTGTTATGATTAATAGTATTTATTTAATAAAGGAAAACTTATACTAATCATATTTAAAGCAGTTGTTTGGGTACAACCGAATACACACCAGTTTTGGTTGTATTCTTCCCTTTTATACTATTTCTTGATCATTGATAGTTGTTCTAACTGCTCTTTGGTTTGTTGTTTGATACAGTTTAAAAATTAATCTTTTCTCTCTGAATTATCAGGTATCATTACATCCCCTCGCTATGGAGATTCGTTCACTGGATCTCCATATTTTATCATATTTATTGGTTCTTTCTTTTGCTTGATTATCAGTTTTCTTTGTCTTATTGGTCGTTCGTTCTATTGATCATATTTTTCTTTTACTGGTAAGTTACTTTTCTTCTTCTTTCTTTTTAATCCTTTCTATTTTCTTTTCTTTCTTTCATGTTCTTCTTATATAAACTTTTTGATAAATTCCTCTGCATTTTAACATGGCTTTCAATATATATAGCCATTTTCTAATAAAGATGGTTTTTATTTAAAGTTTTATTTTCATTATTATTATTTCATTTGTCTAGCTATCTTGTCTATATAATTTTTATTGTTTTATTTAAGTTTTTTCTTTCTAATTTTAGTTTATTTCTATTATTTTCAAATGGAGTGTTACGATCAACAAACATTGTTCTTGGCTGTGGGATTTTCAATAGTATCAACTATTTTAATAATGTTGATTGTTGGTCGTCTCATACGACATTTTCACCCGTCTCAACATATTCAAAATAGACGGGTTGTTATGAGTGCTTTCTATTCTGCACAGGGCCGCCAAGTTGGCTTTAGTTTGTTAGTTTTTTGTTTCTTTTTATTCATTACTTTAATTTTCTCTTTCTTCTATTTATAGTGCTGCTGATCCTGTAGTTCCAGCTTATGAGGAGAGAAGTGATCATGCAGCTTCTAGTAAAATAAGGGAAATAGATGCATAATAATAAATTTGTTATTAATTGTTGTTGTTTTTCATAAATGTTGTTGACTATTTGCTCCATTGAGATTTTTTATTTGTTTTTATTTATTTTTAAGATTTTGTTTATAATTTGTTGACGGTGGATTTTTGATTTTAGTTTGAGATACTTTCTTTCTTTAGCATCTCGGCATTTATTTTTAGTTCTTTTCCCGTCATTCTTCCTTTCCCCGTGATCTTACGTATCATGTAAGTATCACCATAAATGTGTTTGACAACAATATATGGTCCTTCATATTGTGGTGTATTCTTTTGCTTAGTTGTTCTTGTATTGATAATACGCTTCCATACTTTCTCACCTTCATGTAAAAGATTTGAATTAGTTACTTGTTTCTGTGGAGTGGTTGTTTTAAAAAGATCCAACATACCACTTAGCTTCGCATGTATAAGTGATCCAGTAATAGGATGCGGTTGGGTGTTCAATATGATTGACATGGGACTCATTTTTGTTGTAGTATGTTTCGTGTTGTTATGGGCAAAAACACACATATGTATTGAATTACTGGATACATTATAGAATCGTAATCTTTCTCTTAGTGTACGTAAAAATCTTTCTGCAATGCTGTTTCCTTTGTGGTGATGTGCAGATGATGTGAGATGTTGAATTCCTAAGTTGCTGAGAAAAGTGACAAATTTCGATGATTTGAAAGTGGGCCCATTGTCGCTTCTAATTGCTCTCGGGAATCCAAAATTGCAAAACATTTTCATCAATTCCGTGGTTGTGGTTAAAGCTCCTTGATTCTTGGTGACCGCTAATTGTACAAATTTGCTAAATTCGTCCACAACCGCTAGAACGTATGTACCTTCTTCGATTACTCCATAATCAATGGATAATGTGTGAAAAATTTCATTAGGTCTCTCTAAGTGCTTTTTTACAACCGGAACTTTTCTATTTGGCTGTTCTTTATTGGCTAAGCAGTCCGGACAACTTTCCCAATTTTTCCTCATGTCTTTTACCATGTCAGGCCAAAAAGATCCGTTGGAAAAATTCAGCACACTTCTTGATTCCAAAATGACTTCCTAATAGTGGGTGTTTGTGATACCGTGTTAAAAGTTCTTCTCGTAATATTTCTGGAACATAGAAACGATTTGTGTTACGAACAGTGACCAAAGGTTTCCCGTCGTATTTATAATTATCCTCTGCCGTGTAGTAATTAATAAAATTATTAATGTTATAGGGTGTATCATATGGATTTATCATTACTGGAAATGCAGCATCTATGGCTGTTATGAGGTTAAACGTTTCTCGTGAAAGATAATCGGCCATGTGATTATCGGGACCTTTGACATAATCAATCTTCACATCGAATTCCATAATAGCGAGTTGAAATCGCTCCAATATATCTTTTAGATTTTTTCTTCATCAAATCTTGATTAATATTGTTCTGTTGTTCGGCGGTATCTTTGATTTTAAATTTGAATATTGGAGGGTGTATTTCGGCTGTGATTCCATGTGTTCTGCGTAGGCCATCGAATTCCTGCTTCATTTGTTGATATACCTGTTGTTGTTCATTGGTGCTTTTTTCAAGAGCGTCCTCCTGCATTCTGCGCCATTTAGGTTTCAAAAGTTCGACTGCAGTCTCAAAGGCTAATAAGTCCGCATCATTGCGTTTAGTCCGGCGAAATATCGTCTTCATACGTCAAAGGTCTGCAATGTATAAAATAAAGGTAATCCATATGATACATCTGCTATAGAAGAATAATAGCAGTAACCGTTAATCTCGAGAATAATTATAGCGGACGCAGGAATAAAAGTAGTTCAATCGTGGAACCTCCATGTTATGATTAATAGTATTTATTTAATAAAGGAAAACTTATACTAATCATATTTAAAGCAGTTGTTTGGGTACAACCGAATACACACCAGTTTTGGTTGTATTCTTCCCTTTTATACTATTTCTTGATCATTGATAGTTGTTCTAACTGCTCTTTGGTTTGTTGTTTGATACAGTTTAAAAATTAATCTTTTCTCTCTGAATTATCAGGTATCATTACACATTCAGTACTGTATAAGAACAGAAAAAAGCAAAAACCAAATTAATGAAAGCAATATTAAAGAAGGTTTAAAAATGATTTCAGAGCGTTCATGTATTGTGTTTTTAAAAAAATCAAGTTGTGAGGAAAAAAAAATAAATGTGTAGAACGATGTACGAAAAAATCTGAAAAAAGTAAAAAATCTAAAAAAAGTAAAAAACCAAAATGTAAAAAAACGTGTAAAAAAGCATTTGTGACAAAATCTTCTCCATTTATTAAATTTTCATATGATAAGAATAGTCATATAAGAGATTATAATTTTAATGGTAGCGTCAGTTTAATGAGAACTGTAGAATATGAAATGAAAATTAATGAAAAGTGTAATAAAAATCCAGGATGTGTCGCAAGAATGGTGTTAATGTATTTAGGATTAATTCCAACGGTCAGAAGAAGGGATAGAAATATTTTTGTTTCTGTAGATGATACAAAAATTAAGAATGAATATAAACAACTATACTCTGTATTACCTAATGTTCCGTTGTTTGTTAACTATGATTTTTCATCGATCGCACATTATTCACAACATTATGGTGAAGCTTCTAATGGAACTACTTTTAGTTTAAAAACATTACAAGTGGAAACAGACGCTTTAACAGGACAAGAGTATCGGCCTGCTTTTTCAGATTTAAAATGGTTATACTTCGCACATTGCAGGAAAGATCTGTTATATTCTATAAAATGTAAAAATGGTGAGTATCCAAAAAGCGGAAATATCAGCGAATGTGAATGTCCTACAGGTTTTTCTGGACAAACATGTGACAAACCTGAAAAATCTGATAATCAATGTCACAATTCATCTCTTTTGTTAAAACCTGGTGTAACATATATGTATCAATATGTAGGTATAGAAAATTGCACACTTATATTAACATCATCTGCAAAAACAAGAATCAAAATAAAAATTATTAAAATAAATTGCCAAACAAAGACACCATGTTTTGAAAATAATTGCTTTCAGATAAAATATCAAAAAGATATGACTCTCACTGGCCTTTGTCTTTGTGGAAGTAAAGAAACAATAATTTTGACATCACACAGTAATCAAACAGCTATTATGTATACAGGATTAACTTCCAATTCCCTTGCTTTTATGGAATTTTTTACTGTTAATGGTGGATATCAGGGAAACGAATATGACGAAAACTTTTGTAAAGAAAACTTATAGGTTATATTTTTACAAGCAACTTTTTTTTTGTTAACATTAGACTTAGATCTGCCAAAAACCAGTTATGGTTAATTTGCAGAGGGAACATTCTATAAAAATTTTTTTTTGAGTTGTCCCATTTAAAATGACTTTTTTCAATTTAATTTTTAAAAACTCATAATATTTTAAAAAATAAATATTTTTCTTTAAAATTAAAACCATTACAATTCACACATTGTTGTCAACGAGATACAAGCTATTGATTCCATTTACATAGAAATTCAAGCTTCTAGATTCAATAAAAGCTTCAAAGGATTTTTTTATGTCCTCGTCGTTTCTAAAGATTTCTCCCGTTAAGAAGTTGTAGAGTTGTTTAAAAAATAAGTAATCTGTTAAAGCAAGATCAGATGTATGTGCAGGGTGAGACAGAGTTTCATACTTTAATTCACTCAATTCCTGGATAACCATTTTTAAAACATACAATTTTACCCTGTAATACAGGAAGATTACTTCTTTTTCATTTGTTATGTAAGCATTTATCATAAAAAAATTTTTTTTTTGAAGATGTTTTTTTCAGTTAAATCAGAAATTACGTTTTTAAGAGGTTTTATAAATTTATAGTTGGTAATACTTGCAGCAGATAGCCAATCAGTTATTAGGAACTTTTTTGAGATACTTAAAGTTTTGGAAAGTGTTTTAAAGCTTTTTTATTGTTTGATCATTATTTAGTTCGTTTAAATGGTCGTAAAGAATCTATTTTTTGTCACAAGTAATAAAACGTCAAAAAATGGGTCATTTTTGTTCTTTAAAATAAGAGAATAATAAATCTTATAACGACACAATTTTTAAATTATCGTTTATTTTTAAAAGTTTCTAATTGTCAGGCTTTTTCGTTCATTCTATAGCTTTAAAATAATAGAAACTCGTTGATTCAGAAACATTTGGTTCAAATACAAGTTTCTTAACATATTAACTATGAATTAGCTTTAACATCTTTCCTTAACTCTTTGTTATCAAAAACAGACCCAGGTTTTTCGTACTTCTCGTTCTCGAGATTGTCATTGCCTTTTTAAAATTTTTTAACCATCTTTATGCATTGAAAACATCGGCAAAAATTCTTTCTGAAAGATTTATTGATTTGTTTTTGCAATATTAGTATCACGTTTGAACTCAAAAGTATAGTAGCACGAATATCACGTTTTGACAGAATTATTTTTTTTAAAACAAGATGATTATAATCAAAGCTTATAACAATGATATTTAAATCATCTTGTATAAAAAAATTAGGAAAATATAACAGTTTAATTTTTCTACCAAAAAATATGCAATAATTTGAGAAAACGCGTGTCAAACAACACGTGTCAAAAAATAATCATTTTCAATTATTAACTAGTTAGTTTTAAATATAATAAAAACTGAATACTATCAGTACATTTTTGTCATGTTAAAAATATAAGACTGGCAATATTATAAAATGTTGTGGTATTTATAAAAGAGAGGTGTGGCTTACACAATAGGAAAACTTTATATGTTTAATTTTTAATCAAAGTATTTGTATAAAAAATTGTTTCATTGAATTACATATTGATGGAAAAGTTAATTAACCGAAGATTTATTGTTATAATATATTATTATATGAAATATTATTTGTGTATAAGAGCTTTTTTATATAAAATACATTTATTGTAACTGTTTAGCTAAATAAAGAATCCACACAACAAAAGGAATTTTATTTATATCAAAAAAGTGAAATAAGTTTTATTGATATAAACCCTGGAATAAAATACAATTGGAAATTGCATAAACCAGATCTATTAATTAATTATTATAAATTCCAGGTTAAATAGTTTGGGAATGATTAGTGAATCATTCTAACCCTTTCTGCGAAACTCAGAACTTGATTGTTTGGGCTTCTGTTTTTATTGTGAATTAAAATGAATATTTGAGGCGTTCCAGAAAATTATTTCAGTAACTGTTTATCACATTTTTGAAATTGATATAAACACTTTAATATCATTCTTCTTTTAACTACATATTTATCTTAGTTTTAAAAATAAATGAATAAATAATGTATTACAATTAGTACCTAAAAAAAAATCTTTTGTTTTTAAGTTACGAACTTTGTTATTTTTTCATATTTTAAGTTTAACTTTTTATTCTTTGTACTAAATTTACTTTTATTAATTTAAAACAACTTTGTGTTATGTTTAAACATTTATATTTTTACTAAATAAATGGTCGTTATCTTTTGGTTCATAACATGACTAATTATTTATTAATTTTTTTAATATGAAATTATCTTCTTATTCCATATTTTTGCCTTTAAAATAAGTTATAAAATTATACTAACTTTAAGAAAAGTTGTTGTTTAAACAAAACTATGCATAAAACGTGTTCAAAAAAGTGGTGTTTTAAAGTCAATTTTGGTTAAGAAGTTTTTAAACTGTCTTTCTCATAAATTAAAAGAAAATACATCTATTTACTATTTAATCATAAAAAATTACCAAGTTTGTAAACAGTTATGTTTAGAACAAAGTTATTTTTTACGAAAAAAAAAGAAAAATAAAAGAAAAAAATGACATTCAAATTAATATAGCTTTTTTTTTTACTGAGCTGTTAACTTCGTTATATTTTCATTTTTTTGATAGATTTTTTTCTAAATAAACTATATTTTTTTATTTGTTTTTATAAAGCTATGATTGAGTTACATCAATTTAACTTTAAAATTTTTTTTCAAAATGGTTACCTCTTTTTCGACCATAACTCAATCAACTATAAATCAATCTAAATATTATCAAATTTTCAATTTATTCTGGAATTGTACCTTTTAAATGTTCCTCTAATTAAATTATTTTACCAAATTAGAAGAATGTTATTAATTAAATAAATCATACTAAAAAGTGTTTTAAAAAAAGTTTTTTTATGAATAAGTAGCCAAATTTTGGTCAAAAAATTTTTAAACTAATCCAGTCTCTCTAATTTGAAAAAAAAACACATCTTTAGGCTATTTACTCATACTACCAAAATCGGTTGAATTTGAAAACAGTTATGAGAGAGACAAATTTGTTTTTCTTATTTTTTTTATTACAAAAATTTAAAAGTAAGCAAAGTTTATAAAAATTAAAGAATATAAATAGTAAATGTAATAAATATATCGAAAAAATTATTTAAACTGGGTATATAAAGAAACAATGTTTATTTTTAAGACACAATGCTATATGATATGTTGTAATATACGAAAAATGTAGTAATTTACAATTTTCTGACAACTATTATGATACCAACTACATAATATATTTTTAGAAGTAAATTTTTTTTGAGTCTAGTGTGCATAACATACATCATTATATTTACTGTTTTTATAAATGCTTTTCATAACGAGTTTTCAAAGTAAAAAAACTTAACAAAACACGATCTTACTTTTGGTTTAAAACCCGAATCTCATGTAATGCGTTTTTATTATCGTACGATATTTTTAAAATCTAACCTACTCGTTAATTAAAAGTAACTTGAACGTAAATGCAAAATTAAAGTAATTTATAAATTTTTTTCATCAGAAATTGAATATATAGTATATAATTTTATATAACATTAAAAACAAATAATTCTTTACATCCATAAAATGCGTTGATATAAAGAATGTATATATCCCAAATAATCCTGGGAGCTCTCTTATGGAGGGTCTCCTGGATTAGGGAATGCTTAGCGGTTATTAGTTAAAACGTTTATTTATGCTAACAATACTAAAACTAACAATTAGTAAAATCTATTAAATACGTTTCTATATAGGTTTCTTTTCACATTCCTAGATGCTAACTGCCTCTGATTCATTAGTTTGCTATTCTTCCATGATTTATACATTTTTAAGAATTACACCTAAAAAATTTTTATATTTTTTTTACCATATACAAAATAATCTCAAATGTATAATTTGTATTTTAAAAAAACTTGTTTATGCCTAACTGCATTTACTGATTAAAGAAAACACCACCTCTATAAAATTTTTTTATACTTTTTTTTTAAGTTTGGAAAGATTTCACTTGAATTTAGTCTTTATTTTAAACAATCTGAACCATAGAAGCTTGTTTTACACCATTCTGAAATATTTCTTGTTGTTAGTATCTTGTTACAATTGTCTAACAAAAATTCATTGGATATTAAAAATTCCGTCTGGCATGAATATTTAGTTTTTTGAGACAGGGTTTTGATGGTATAATTGTTTGCGTTGAGCTTTAAGAAAATAATTACCAAAAAAATGAAGAAACGTACATTGAGAAAGTTTTGGTTAATGCTTTAACATATAGTCCAAAAACAATATCAGTACAATTTTTAATAAAAGAACATTGATCACTTATGTTCTTTGATGTTGACCATACAATTATTTCACTTACATTGTAATATATCATATTTTTATAAGTAAGACATAAATAATACTTAAATCAAAAGAATAGATAATAAATAAAATACTTACAGGATCATAATTTTCAATATTCGTAATGTTTTTAACAAATGAATCAACTTTGAGTTTTTGATAAACATAAAAAAATTAAGTAATGTTTTCTTTATTTTTAATTTTATCTTCGATTCTCTGAGTTTTATTCAAAACAACTTAAACGAATAAGTTTTTATCAAGTAATTTTGATTTTTAACAATGTATAGAGCTGGAAACATAACATCAACTTCTTCGAAAATTGAAATAGTATTGTCTGATATATTAGGAAAGCAAAAACTTCTATTTATGTTTCCAGCTTTTTCATTGCAAGTAGAAAACTCGTAATAACCCTATTTAGCTTGTAGACAAAGATACTTATGTGATGTTTTATTAAAAACTTTATAGTGGCTTCATCAAATTCTTTTTTAGCTTTTTCAGTAGCATCTGTAATTGTTAAATTTGAACCCTTTTTTAGCCTTTTCTAGAACATATTCAATTTATTGATTCTGATAAATACGATTAGAGTTCCAATTAGAATCGTGAGTTTGTCTCCACTCTTCGATATCAACTATAGCTAAACCGTTTAAATTTATATCTTTAATTATATAGGTTACATTTCTTTCTAATGTTTCTAGATGTTCTGTTATATTAACCAACTACAATAAAAATTACTCATTGTTAAAATTAAAGTAATTTTTTCATTTAAAATTTTACAAGCATATTATATTTATAATTTTAAGTACCGTTTTGAATTTATATGATTACAAACTATATGCCTGTCATAATAATTTTTTTGTATAATACCTTGCTTTTTATCAAATTAATACACACTTTCCTTTCAGTGATTGTAATTTATTAAGAAAATATTTTTATATAACAACTAACCATGAAACAAATATTAAAATGTTAAAAAACATTAATTGTAATATTATAATTTAAATAAAAATGTACTTTATTCTATATTAGAAATTAATCTAAATAGTTTACTTCTTTTGAATAAGCTTTTGTAATTTTATCATATAAGATATAGACATTGAAGTAACATTCATATTTTTACATGATATTAATGTAAAATAATTCACATTTTAAAGTTCATATACTTTTAATAATCTGTCTTTGTTTAAAAGATGTTATTTAAAACATTATATAAATAAGAATAAAAGCATTGGAACAGATTTACTTGTTGTAATCCTCCGTTGAATTTTTCAATTTTAACATCAGTATGATTTTTTATATGAGGATAAATTTTCAATATCTTTTTCGTATAAAAGAACTATTTTACCACCTCTAAATGTAGAATTTCTATTTGTTTCAATAGTGTAATTAGTATAGTTAATTGCTGTTGCGGTACTATTTGGGCATTTTTTCGCTTGGAAAATTCCATATTATTTCCATGAAAATGTTTAAAATATAGCCAAAATTTGCAACAATTGATTTTTTTACAACATTTTTGATTACTAGGTATAAAATTTGTTTTAAAACAAATTATTAGAGAACTAAATATAATCAAAAAAAACGAATTATTTAATTTTTATATTCAATTTTGTAATGTGGAACATATTATTATCCACCATGTCGTAAGAGAACTCCAGACACAAAAAAACTCCAACTCATGTCATTAAAAGCAATATAAATACAAGCTCTTTCAAGAACACAAGGCAGTCTTGTAAAATAGTTTCTAAAATGTTGTAACCTTATAATATCTTTCTTTTAAATAAACTCTTCCTCATATTAACTATTAATATCTATTCATTTTACAATTTTAACAATAAAATATTTAAAACATGTAGAATATTAGTACCAAAATGTATTGTAAATATACTTTTATATATTTTTCGCCATAGTAAAGTTTTAAGTAAAAAAATTAAAAATTTAAAAAACAAGAAACAAAGATTTTAGAAATATAATATTTTTTGATAAAAGTTTTGTAATTTCTGGCACTTGTCACTATTTGAATTGTTTAATAAATATTTAATTTTTAAATGAGGGATGTACAAATGATACGTGTGATACGTGGGAAAGAGTGCAATTAAATAAAAAAATATTCGTTTCACGATTTCTTTTTGTATGGTTAATTTTTTGTTGTAAATTTTAATAGTTGGTATAGGCCTAGTAATAGTATTTTAATATCAAAAGTCTTTTTTCTTTATCTAGTTTAAAAATTCTGGTGAAGAAGTTTAATAGAAATTATAACTGAAATCGTAAGACTACTCTATATGAACAATGAAGTACTGTTTTTAAAATTTAAAGCTATATTCTTGTGTAGTACGCCAGAAAAGTTAGTGAAAGAAGTAAAAATCAACACACAAAAAAATATAATCACAAATCTGTTAAATATTTAGTAAACTTATTTCATCTAAAAAAAAATAAATTTTTTTTATTTGAGATTGATTTAATGGCAATTATTTTGCACATTAATTAGTAATTTAAAAAGTATTAAAATAAGTTACTACTTTTATAATATTTACTATCATTAGAATACATTTTAAAATACGTGATTAGAAGTTTATTATAAGCACATTATAAATGAATTTTTTAAGAAAATTAATAACATACTACAGTATCCTTTTCAATACGTTTTAATAGTTGGAATATTTATAAATCATTTTTTTTTGAAATTGTACTTATCTGACATCTCAATTTTTTATATACTTCTATATTGACTCGTAGATGTATTATGCAACGAAAAATGCAACGTTAGAATTTTTGATCCTCTTGATTTCAGATTTAGACTCTGAAATTTTGTGTAGATAGATTCCAACATGCTTTATCAACAATTAAAAGAAAATTTTATTAAAGTGGAGAAAATATAGACCAAAGTTCCAAAAAAAATCGCAATTTTCGCGATTTATAAATGGGTCTTAATTTAACAATAAATTTAACAAACATTTACATAAAAAATTAATATGTATGTGTGTTATTATTATGTATTAAATAAATCTGTTACAACACCGATAAAAAATCGTTTTTTTTAGCATTTTCAGAAGGTTTTTCGTGACATTAATATTAAAAACAAGTTATAAATCAGAAAATACTCCAATTTTTAGATTTTAAATCTCCAGCCACAAACTTTTAATGTTTTAAATCTATTTTAAAAACTTAAACACGTTTAAGAAAAGATTTTCGCAAATTATCATCTTTTTTTTGTTGTAAAGTTACAATTTTTAAATTTGGCTGTTTTTTTTAATTAATTCATACTGATTTTTAGTAATTTAAAAAATTTAAAATTCCATGATTGAAAAGATGTATCTAGAAACTGTTAATTAACCATTTTCAATAGAAACATTTTTCGTTATAAAATTTGTAGATAATTTTCTTGTCACGAAAAATTTTAAGAATAAGTAAAAACATTAAAAACTTTGTTTTTGTAAATAATATAATTTTATATTAAGATTCATTCTGCGCACTCAAAAGTATGAAAATAAAATTTTGATTTTTATATTATCACTTTACCTGGCAACATAAAAGTATCGCTGTCACAGGAATTTTAATTTTTTTCTAAGACTGCAAAAGATATCACTTCATATTAATTAATAAATAACTTTTCTTATTAAATCAAAAAAAAGGATATATCAAATATAAAATTTACAAACAAGTATCTACAAAAGAAATTATTTTAATTTCTAAATTAATATTAAAATGTAAATAATTTAAAAAAAATATTTGCTACAACTATTTTTTTAATTGCCAGCGATAAACCATCCAAATGCGTCGACGGTGATATTTTTATATTGCCAGGTAAAATGATAATAAAGAAATTAAAGTTTTATTTTCATACTTTGAGTGCGCAGAATGAATCTCAATATAAAAGTATTTTTTTTTCAAAAACGAAGTTTAAGCATTGTTATTATATATTTTGATGTGGGAATGAACAGGAATTAAAAATTTTTTTACAATTATTATACTCAATATTTTATTTTGACTGATAAATTTTCTCCTACACATTAACTCAAAAACTTTAATGTTAAAATATTTTTAAGCTGTTATCTGTCATAACAAAGCGTTACATTTATTATTATCATTCATCGTTAAAAAAACGACTTTATCACCAATCAGAATCTATGTTTTTCTAATAAATTATGCCTGTCAAAGTTTTATCACTGATCAATTTTATGACAGACAAATTGGTTACTGATAATATTACCATTAATAATAGCCAAATGATTATGTTTACATATAATCAGAAACTCTTCTTATATTACAAAGTTTTAAATGACTTTAAAAAAAATTGTATTTTATGTAAACAAAAATGAAATATTTTGATTTAACCACTATGTTCATTTTTTAATATTTTGAAGAAAATTCACAAACTTTAAATTGCTTTTACAATAAACAAACTTACAGTCAAACAATGAACAAATATTTAATTCTTTTTTAAATTGCAACATATTTGTTTTATATTTAAAGAGTTATTAAATTAATATGTTAGACAAATTGTAAGAGCGGAAAAAAATTAATATGCCTGCACTGAAAAAGTTAAGTGCAGGAATATGTACAAAATTATGTCATTGTGCAAATAATATGCACATAACGTAGTTAAGTACATATTACTTGCACATATTTTTGTACACATTTTTGTACATATTTTTGCACTTGACTTTATTAATTTTTTTTTGTGTAAAATGTAAAATAATAAATTTTTTTAATAATTTATTAATTAAAACAATAATAATTAAAAAAAAATTAAATATGCAATTTTTAAAATTTTTATAAAACTTAAAGAAAAATTATATTTTTGGTTTTACCATATTATAACAATTTTCCAAAATCACTGCTTTTTTTGCACTATTCACTAACGATAGAATTAAACTGTTAGTTTCGATTATTTAATAAATTGTAAATGTCTTAATAATTAGTTTTATAACTTATTTTACTAATTATTTTCGTGTAGAATAATTTTACTCTTTAAGATATCAATTTTGTTTAATGATCCTTGAAAAACACTTATATATTTTCTTTGAAAAAAGGATATTTGGTAAATTATTATCTGTAAGTTAATTTTCTAATTTTAGCCCACTTCATTTTTAGGTACTGTTATTATTACATAAGTGATGTTCCCATCACGAGACAATTTAAATAAGGTGATACAGCTAAAAGAATTGTTCGTGAAATTTCTAGATGATTGGGATAATCTTTATATATAGTAAACAATCATCATCTTTTCATCATTCCCAAAACTTTAATTTAATTGTATTTCGTAACTATTATTTTATCATTATTACCCCTACCCTGCTTTGTTATTAATGTTAATTTATTTATAGGGGTTAAACTATTATTAATAGATGTCAGTACAGAAGTGCTTGAATCTATTTTAAAAAATAATTTTTTTCTACAGGAGGAGTAGTTTTGAAAAAAAATGTAAGTTTATGTGTAATTAATCATATTGTAATATTTTTTAGCCATTCCTATTGTAAAGAAGAGGAAGTTTTGTAAAAATTGTAGGTTCATATATAATTTACTATATTATAATATATTTTAGCTATTACTATTGTATATATGAAAATTGTTTGAAAAAATTGTAAGTTTCTGTATAATTAATCATATTATAATTTTTTTTTTTAAGTATTCTTAATATATATAAGAAAATTGCTTGGAAAATTGTAAGTTTTATATATAATTAAGCATAATATAATATAATATGGTATATTTTAGGTACTAATTAATATTGGATAACAAAGAAATTAGTGAAGAAAAAGAAAACATTTATTATTAATTATAATTAATTAATAACTTTATTTAATTGTAAATTTGTGTTAATAAATATTTATTTTTTATTTATTTGTTTTGTAATTATTTTTATATTTAATTATACATCTTTATATGTAAGAATATATGCACTTTAAAAATGTGCATAATATCTGCACTTATAATATGTGCATATTTTTAGCACTTTTCCATATGTGTAAAAATTCTGAATTTAACAAAATTTGTCGATTTTTTGATTTTGTGTGCAAAATCCCTGCACTTAACTTTTTCAGTGTGACGCCCCGCGTTTATGATGTAATGGTCAGCATGGCCGCCTTCCAAGCGGCCGATTCGGGTTCGATTCCCGATAAACGCATCTGTAGGTTTTTTTGTAAAAACAATTTATGTAATTTTGTTTACAAAATTTTACTAATCTTGTTGTTTTAACTTTTATCAATCGTTTTTATAACTTTTTTGAACACTAATATGTATCTCGAATAATTAGTGTTTTTCTTTTAATCCCTTGATATTTAATTTCAAAATATCTTCAAAATCAATTTTTAAAGTGTCTTCAGTCAAAATCCTGCCATTTTTTTAGTATAATATTTTGTATTATGTTTTATAAATTTAAAATAATTAACTATATAATCAAATTGCTATAATATACAAGTGCATCATTATCATTAAATTATTTATTAGCAAATTAATAAAACTAAGATTAATAATTATTCAAAAAAGTATCTTTTTCATCAAGAAATTTTTAGGACAATTTTTGATAAAAAAAAATGAATACAATATACAAAGTTTTGAATGATAAAAATTTTTACCAATAATTAAAAATTTATTTAAATTAACTAATTGTAATTTTTCCAATCTAAATTATTCCGTCTCTAAAAAATGACTGTTTTTTTAAATGAAAATTTTTTATTATATAAAAGGTTTGGGTACATTTTTTTTAATTTTAATAAAAATTTTAATCTTACATTGATTGATAAAAGAATTTGTTTTAATTACTTTCTAACTCTATATATCTTTTTATGGTAGAAATTTTCAGTGAATTCGAAACTTTTTTGTTGACAATAAAATAAAGTGAAAAGAATTTAATTGGAGGAGAGTGTAATATGTCAACTCTCATTAGAGATTCAGTGATGTAGAAATCACTTTTTCATGTTCAAATCAGATTTATTTTTATAAGGATAAAAAGATTTAAAAGGTTTATTTATTAAATTGAACAAATATAATATAAAATAGTAAACACATAATCAAAATGCCATTTGTAATTAACAATTTCTTAGAAACCAAAAATTTTAAACTTTATCAACTACAGTTGATAGTCAAATTTTAAATAACTGTAGACACAGAATCAATTAAATCTTGTTTTATTTTCAATTAATATATCTACAATATTATCATTAAAGTAATTATGTAATTTATTGATAAATTGGGAGTTATCGTGTTTTCATGAATCTTAAATCGTTAGTGTACCAATGTCTTTTATATATTTACAGATATTTATTATAAATAATCATTATTTTTACTAATAAGACGCTTGTGTATAAAAATACTCCAAAAAATGCGAAAAAGTCGAAAAATGTGGGCTTAGAAATATCCTAGGTGGCTTCTGGTATCTCTGGTGGTATATTTTATTTAAAACTTGTTGCATTAAAATTTACCAAAAAATTACAATTAAGTTAGTATTAGTATACCTTTGAGGTAGAATAACACATATAAAGTTAATTAATTAGTAAAATGTGCTTTGAGAGTTCTTCCAGTAAGACGGGCGATTGATAAAGCAATTGTTTTGATCTTTTCTTTGGTAAAGTTTAGTTCTTTTAGATATTTCATTGTTTCTTTAGGTATTTCACCATAAGTGCAGAAGACTAGAGGAATGAGTTGAACTTTTTTGAAATTTTCTTTTTGACTTAAAATTTCAACAAAGTTTTCTACTTTCTTTAAATTATCCAGAGCAGCAAAATTTTTCAATTTATCAGTTGAATTTACTGCATATTAGCAGTTTTTATTTCGATTTGAGATTTGGCATTTTTCAGTGATGAAATACTTACTTCTATAACATAAATTGCATCTGGAGTGTACCATATCAAGTCAGGCTTATTATAGTATATCTTTGCTGTTCCAAAAGTGTATTTCACACCGGCAGCGATCTTCATATCACCACTTTTATTACACCTGATACTTCTGGATATCTTAAAGGACATTTGACTTTCATGATTCTTCAAAGTTCTGTTATTATGTGGTACACTGCACTATTGTGACGCATGAGATGCAGATTCTTTTTTGGAATTCACAAACATTAGCCACATGATAAGAAGTTTCTTCAAATTTCTTACATTTCCTACACAATCTACTCGTCGGTGTAGATTGGTTAGCTAGGCTTACGTGTCTATTGTAAAAATTTGCTTTTCTCATCCTGCATAACACAACATGAAGTATTTAAAATCAATGTTTAGATTCGAAAGATAAAATTCTTTTTTGATTGCTTTATTTGTATATGTCATGTTTCCTTTTTGCCAATAGTCCAGCCAGAAATTCTTTCTTTTCTCTTTGATGTCTTCAATAATTTTCTTTGTATCCTGAAGAATATTTTTTTCATTCTTTACCACACCTATAATATTCCTATTTTTTTGAAAGTTAGAATAATTCTCAGTGATATATAAAGCATCACTAAGGGTATTCCTATGACCATTCTTTGACATTGCAATGCATAGTTTATCTACCCTCTAAGAGTCTCTCTTTTTTTGATGTAGCAGGCTTTCCTGATTATATTGACAGGTACTTCAATTTCATTTAACCCAAGAGAGTTGTACTCTTTAGGCAGATAGATTCTACTATTTTATACTTGAAGCTTATTGGTATTTTGATTAACTAACTGATTTCTGACCATTTGATCGAATTTCTTACATTCATTTAACAGTCCTTGAATTGAACTTTCATTGGTCATCAAATTACCAAGGTAGTATGCTGCACATGGGGATATTGTACTATTAAATGCTGTCCTTTTTTAATGTGTAGTGAGTCTGGATTCAAAAATAGTTGTGCACTTAGATAGTATTTTATCCTTAACCAGTTGAATATTGATATCCTTCAAGTCCAATGAATTTTCTACCAAACCAAGATACTTGTACTCAGAAGTGTACGGAAAGTTTAATGAACTTTCTTTCAGCATTAATTTCTTTCCAATGTCATCCGCGCCATATATGCCACATTTTTGAGGATTCAGCTTCAGGTTCATTTCATCTGCTATTTCCCTCAACTTAACAGTTAATTTCTCAACTTTCTTTTGTGACGTGGCATATAGTTGATAGTCATCCATAAAACTGATATGGTTGATTTTCAAAGTATTGCTTGGCGTAACTGTTTTAATTGGTACTTGTTCTTTCTTGTTCAAGGCGTAAGATATTCCACTGGTCAATAATACAAAGTATAAAGGGCTAGCCACCTCTCCCTGAAGAATACCAGATTTAACAGGTATTTTAGCTTTGGAGACATTTTTTCCACTAGAAATTGATATGTTCCAGCTATCAATTTCATCCAAAATAACTTTATGACTAGTTGGTGGAGCCTTTATACTTTGTATCATTTTCTTCAAACACTTATGACTTATTGAGTCATAACATTTGCTGAAGTCAATCCATGAACACCATATTTCTTTCACATCTTTCCTTCTTCTAAATTTCATTGATTGAGCCAGTGATTTGTCTAATAGTAGGGCTTCACATGCTTCATGTTTACCCTTAATTACTGTCATTTGATTCATTGGCAGAATTTTCTCCACTGATTCATAAACCTTATTTGCAATAAGTTTGTTCAGTAGTTTGAAATCACAGTTCAAGCAGGAAATCGGCCTAAATGATTTGACGTCATTTTTTGGCTTATCATTTCCTTTCCAAATCATGTATGTGACTACACTTGCATCTTTCTTATTTATTCTGTATTCACCATACCAAGTTGATTTGATCCACCTGATTAGGTAATTATGTGCAGATTTGAACCATTTGTAACAAACATTCATCACCATATCTGGTCCCGGAGCTTTAAAATTACTACAATATTTCAAAGCCTCGAGAATCTCATTGCCACTTAAAGTCCAGTCCACATTCAATGTCTTACTAAATTTCTTTGATCAATTGTCAAGATGCAGTGTTTCCTTTTCATCCACATCCTTGCTTGCAAATAATTCTTTATAGTATTTGACGAATTCTTCTTCCTTTAGGAGTTCAGCTTCTTCATCATAAATGTTAGCAGGAATTTATTATAGAATATAATATTTATATATAGTCAAAATATATTAGAAAAGTAATATAACAAGGGGGACGCTCCTACAATACCATAATCACAGGTGATCGTATAGAGACCTCTGACAATAAAGATTTTGGATATTTAAAATGATTTTAATGCTTGGTGTTAAGTCAAATTTTGTTCTCAAAATTACTTTTTTGTGTTCATCCAAGCATGCTGTAATTTCATTTCTAATATATCTTAATTTGTTGTAGTAATCCTCAATCATCTCAGATGGGATTACTTTGGCTTTCCTCAATCTTCTTCAAATATTGTGCATACATTTATTCGTTTATATCAAATACTTTAAGTCTTCTATGCAATTCATCACCTTTCTTTCTTCCGAAGTTGATTTATCTTGGAATTGTATTTGTTATTGCCAAGTTTGTCACAAACTAGCTTTCTGAGGGTTAAACCAGCTGCACATATTAATGTCTTAATAATGCTTCTCCTCTTAATGTCATCCTTAACCTTGTTTTCAGTCAACAAAATATGTTTGTTCAGGATACTGTCCACTAAGAAAATTTGAAAAGAATTCTTTGAAACATGAAATTTCTGCATTCCGGTTGATTTACCCTCATTTCTTTGATAGTTGAATGTGTTGACAAACTTGAGAAATAACTTTCCACTTTCAACAATTCCTCATCTCTAATTTCATTAACAATTGATTTCACTTCTTTTTTACATTTAACTTCTCTTTCCATTTTCGCTTCTTTATAATTGTCAAAATTTAATTTTTCCTCAACTTTTTCCTCGTTCTCCCTCATTTTAACTTCACATTTCCTCCTTTTTATCTCTTTAGTTTCTCTCAACTTCGTCATCATCACTTTGATTGTACGATTAGGAAAATGATGACATATTTGTTCTAATCTTTTTGTTTTAGTTAAATTGTCAAAAGTTTTGTCATACAATTCTACGAATAATTTTACTTCATTTGAAGTCTATAGAAGAACTTTCTTTGCTTTATTATTGCTTAGTTTGTTTGTTAGTGCCATTCCAGCCTCGATCAACAAATTTTGCGGGTAATTTTAGCTGCTTTCGTTGATTTCTTCTAATTTCTTAATTGTGGTAGAAAATATTAGAAAAATATTCTAAAACAACGTTCTCCCAGAACTTAAAGAAAGGAATGTTAGTATAGTTTTATTAATATACATTTTTGTAAATCAAATTACAATAAAAAGATAAAACAATGAAATTAAAAATTTTGTATTTGATACCATCGTATGAGTCGCGAAGTCCAGTGATAAAGAGTTTTGACCATAATAGACTTTATGAAGATGACTTTTCGTAGCTATTGTCTTGAGAACCCGATAAATGACTATCGAAGATTCTAGCACTGCTACACATTACTGAATAACTTATTTTTGTAAGTAAGAATTGAACTTCTTTATTTGATATCAAGAATTTCTCTTTCAACATTCGAAGAGTTGAATTGGTCATTATAAATTACTTCACCATATGTGCCAATTGATAAAAAAAAGTGATGTTTTCCTATGTTCTTTATTTGTATTTCAATAATAAGATTAAGTTTTCTCATTGTTTTTTTCATATAAGTGATTTCATCGATAGAATTGGTAAAGATTTGTTTTCCGACGAATTCTTTTGAAATTGTTAATTTTATGTGTTTAAATATAACCTTTTTCAGTTTTATTGTTTTTTCTCAATTTTTGCTCTAATAAAAATTTTTACTAAATTGACTTTATATTTAATTCTTTTTTTTTGAGAAGATACATATTGAATTAAATGAGGTATAGCAACTTCCAGTACCACTATTTCTTTGAGATTCTTTTCATCATCGAAAAGATAACAGATGATATCTAGACGGTTGAACTTCAATTTCTTTTCTGATAAGTATGGAGCACTCGCAACTATTGATACATCTTCTGATTTAAATGATACAGTTGCCTGACCAAATTGTAGAAAATGTTGTATTTTCATTTTTCAGCTAGTTTGACTAGTAGATGATGTATTACTATATTTCGTTGGTGGTATTTGTGTTCTTTGCACATTGAAACTACATGATACTAGTCTCTAATTTTTCACAACGTTTACACTTCCCTTCAAGTTTGGTGTTGTAGTTAGTGTATTGGCATTTAGCATTTATGAAAAATTGTTTCTTTCTAGCTGCAGTAAGCGTTTTTCAATGTTAAGTATATAGGTTAAAAGACTTGAGACCTGAAAAATCAATGTTTTTGGTTGATATCACTCTTTGAGGGTATTTTATTGACTTTGCTAAATTTTTTTTAATATCTGAATCAAATTTCTTAACCTTGGAAATTAGTTTATTGGCGATTTCATTAAAAGACAAAACAGAGCTGAAATTTGATTCAGGTAGTTTGTAAAGTTTTTTAATGTATTTCCAGCCTGATAAAGCTGTTCTTAAGCCAGCTTTTTGTATTTGCTCTAAGAGTTGGAGTGGCTCTTTTATTAAGTCTACGGTGCAAAGATAGCTGTATCTGCAAATATATTGAAGTGAAGTTTTCAATTCTATCGTAGGTAAATTATGCTCTCCATATTGGTGAGAGATATACAGTCGGTTATATGAAACTTGTTTTATTTTTTGGTTAGTAGTTACAAAGTCTTTACATATTGTTAATACAAACTTTTTTGCTTTAGCTAATGTAGTTTTAACACTTTCTTTTGTTGCAATGTTACCAAGAATGTATGTTGTTGGTGCTATTGTGCTGCAGTTAAAAAGTTTGCATTTCTGATAAAATGACAACTTACTACTAAATATTTTCTTCACAGATTTGCTTAGAGTTTCGCTGTTTTTCGTAGTTTTCAAGAACATCATGAGCTGTTTGCAGAATACCTAAATATTTGTAATATTTCACAACTTTAAGTATCTTGAAATCTTCTAAATCTTCTCTATTCTTACGTAAAAAGTAACCACTATTGACACTGTTAAGAAATAGTCCTATTTCGGCACTACTGTGTTTAAGGAGTTCCGTTGCTGTTCTGAGACTGAAGTCATTGGGTAGAAATACTTTTAAATTATCCATATAAGGTTTAATTTGAATGTTTCTTTTGCACAGGCGTTTTAATGGTAAATTTTTCTTTAACTGATAAACTGGCAAACTTGATACTAAAATGTAAAGTAGTAGAAGTATCACATCTCTTGCATGACACCACGTTTTATTGGAATTAGTTGACGTTTATTTGGTTTTACATTATCCATCAATTTAGTATTAAGTATGGTAGTTAAGTGTTGAAGTTGATTACGCATACTTAGACCTATTGGTAGCAAATTGAAAAGGCATTGCATTTGTTTATGACATATTGAATCATAAGCTTTACGGTAGTCCACCCATAAAAAACAATGTTTTACATTTCTAAAACAAGCAATATTACTATATGCTTTATCTCTTAGAAAACCTTCAACAGTTCTCCATTTCTTTGGTTGACATAACTGTTCTTGAGGAATGATTGATGAAGGCAGACTATTATATATGGTTTGTGTTATTATTGATATGTAGCATTTAATATCCGTACATATAAGGGACAGTAGACGGTAATTTAAATCCCTTTACTTCCACCTTTGTGGAGCAAAACACAAGTTGTTTGTACATCTTTACTTGACAATTTGTATCTTTCATTAAAAATTCTTGTCATGTGCTGTATCAAATATTCTTTAGCTGCAGGGATATATTTGTAAAGATAATTCGCTTTCTGATTCCAACTTCCAGTTTTCTAATTAATTGCAGTTTTTAGATGTTGATTGACATAATTTCTTATTTCTGCTTCTGATAGATTTTTATCCTCAGATATGAGATAAGTGTCCTATATATAATTAAGCCACTTGTTGTAATATGGAGTTTCTGGTGTTGAAGATTGAAATGGAGAATATAAATTACTAAAATATTTTTCAGCTTCAATATAGTCGATTGAATTATCATCTCTGATAAATTTTTTTAGATTTTCCAACCCTGATTGGTTACCTGCTCTAAACCTTAACTTTCATTTTTCATCACGTTTTTTGGTTTCAGCAAGTTATTTTTCTAGTAATTCAATTCTATGCTTTGGTGTGGAAATGTACTGCTTTGTTTTCATTCTTAGCCGTTTCATTTCTTTTATTTCACTTTTTAACCGTAAAAAATTTTTTCCCCTTCTTGTATTTTTAGTGTTCTTTTCACTCTAGCTTGATGTTTAATGATTTTCTTCTTCAAATCTCTAAAAGTTTATTCTTCTTAGCCATATCTTTCCTTTGCAAGATTCTTTAAGAGTATATTCTCTTGCCAAAATAGCTAATTTACAGAATTAGTGCCTTCTTGGTAATTTTTTGAGTTCTTATTCAAAGTTAGTAATCTTTTTTTTCACTAAGTTACTGACGGCGTTTTTTTTACATTGATGAAACGATTGAACTACTAATTTTGTTAATTTCAATAACTTTTTTGTTTGTAAAAGATTGAAGTATTTCAAAAATATTTTTTCTATTTGTAATTTAGGTTCTTCGTATCTGATGGTTGGACACCACCGTTTGAATTAATACTTACTGTAGTTTCACTACTTTCAATTGTTGATGTTTCATATGAAGATTCATTTTTATCAATTACCTTTATCATTTTCTTTGTAATTTAATTCTCGTTAGAGATAGAAAATGTTTGGTGAACTATTTTAGATAGAGGAAGAATTGGTTTAGCTGACGTATTTTTTTCTGATACCTCGTCAATCTTTGTGGTATATTTCATATAGATATCTAAGTAATGTGTACGTAAATGGGTTTGCATTGCTTTGATTGTTTTATTAAGGAAATCTGACTGAATTAGTTGACATTTTTGCATCTTTTGTAAGATTTTCTGGAGTTTTCACAAAGGCATTCAACAACTTTATAGATCTAAGTTTATCTCATATCGTTGCTGCTATAGCAGTAGTTTTATTATTTTTTCTCTTTTTTACCTCTAAGATCTTCTTTTTTATTGCTAAAACTATTCTTTTGGTAAAGTGTTTATTCTTAATTTTTGCATAGTCTACCCGACTACTGGTCGAAGAGGTAATCTAGCTTATTAGAGTTATCATGTTACCTCATAGACAGTGGGAAACTTAGCATGAAGATAATGTATTTTTGGGAAAGTCTGGATTCACCTTTGCATATGCAAAATAATTTGTCTTACAACAAAAATTTTAATGAGAAATAATCAAATTTTTCATGACAATTTTATAATTAATAAAAGTTGTTAATATTAACATTAGTTTTTAGTCAATTTAAAAGATAGCAATATTTTTGTAGTAAATATGCATAAATAATAATATTTAGCAGCATTTATGTTTTTGAGTAATTTTTATGATTTTTTTTAATAGAAGACATTTTTTTTTCATTTTATTTAAAGCATGTAAATTAGTCTTAATTAGACTGGTGTATAAATTGAAAAATCTAGAGCATTGCATTCACAAAAAAGAACAATGTAATCATTAATCACTCCATATATAAAAAATAAAGAACACAAACATTTATACAAATAATTTATTTTTAATAATAGGTGGCCCTAAATAGGGCCGTATAGTGACATAGAGTTTTTACATTTAGGACAATGCTTGGAGCTGGGGAAGATTTCATTATCAAACAAAAATTTCTCAGCAATCTCCGGTGTTTCAAACATATTAAATGCTTTCAACATATAAAGAATATCACAAAATTTTGTGGTAGTGTCCATAATAGCTGAATAAATTAAATAAAGGTACAAATGACGAATTTATCAGGTTGTAAAGATTTTGATGATTTTTACTTATTCATTGTTTTATTTTTCAAATTCCTTATTTTCCTGTGATTTTTATGACTGTTTTTATTTATTTATTTTAAAATATTTTATTTTAACAATGCATTTTTATTATTTTTTGTTCAGAAAATTTATTTTTCAATGTTTAAAAAAGTTTTTAAAAAAATTTTATTATTTTAAAAAAGAATTTAAATTTTCTATATTTTACACAAATATGCATAAAAAGCTGTTATATTATCTCTAATAATTAAAATATAACGGAGTCCGTATTCTAAAGATACTCCCTTCTTACTTTTTTTGTATAAAAAATAACTTTGATTGTTTATTAATAATATTACTTTTAGATAAATATTTTGGAATAATGTATACATTATCATAAAAAAAAATAGTCTATTAGTGAACCCAGTGAAAGACTCTTTCATCAAATTTCATTTATAAATTATTTTGACATATTTTCTAAAAAAAGTCACTATTCCAAACAAATATTACAAAATATATTGTAAGCGACAATAATTAACATAACTGTCTAATTTTGTGTTTGGGATGAAACTTTAAGTGCTCAGGACAAAAATTAAAACCCAGAACGTTTTTTGTGTAAATTTCTTTAAGTGTAAATTAAAAAATACTTTAATTAATATAATGAAATCACATATTTTGAAATTCTTCCATCAATTTTTTATGTCCATGCTAATCATAAATTACAAATGGTGCACCTCTTTTATAAATGTTTTCCTTTGAGGCTTATTTTTGTTAGAAATTATTAAATTGTGTACACACAAAATTAATAAGTACATTTAAAACGGTAGTTGCACGCCGATGATCACCGTAAAGACAGCAATTTTGATCTTTTATGATTAAATTTTGATAATGCTTTATGAGCACATTGTTTTTTGCATTTACTGTCGTAATTTAATTGCTAGCATTTTGAATATGAGAACATAGCGAAATGAATACTGCAATTTCTGAAATTGCATATGTAAAAATTAATAATCATTATTGCATAAACATGGAAATTGAAAATTTTATAAAGAAAAACAAATGTTTATTTTGGCGATTTTATTATTAAAGTAAAGTAAAAAAAGTTGTTTTTTTTACAGAGTATACTTTTTAAATAGTAAATTATTATTCAAAGATATTTTTAAAATTTTTCTTACCAATTTTGAATATTTATGCTCAGAAATTGTATTTTTATTGTTAAAAATATTGCATAACTGTACGTTATTATGAAATTATACTTGTTTAGTTCATATAAGATAAATTTTGTTATGTAGAATTTGTTTTTTTGTACAATATTTTTAGTATTTGCTTTTTAACATAATAATTATGATACTAATGCTAATATGTTTTATGAAAAAAAATTTATCTTTTTTATATGATAAATAACAAGTATTTTATAAAAAGAGTCTTAAGAAAATGTTACACATCTTTGTATGATATAGTGAATTTTTAAATTTCTTTACAATACAAAAAAGTTTTAACTTAGTTTTTAAAAGATTGTTTTAGACATTATTATATATTTTAAAATTTTTGTTTTTATTATATAATATTATAAAAAATTTATTTACAATAATACGAGAGTTACTTGAAATAACAAACAAAAAACAATTACAAATATTGAAAAATAATTTTTAAATTAATTCTTTTTATCTTAATAAAGAAACATTTTAAATTATGATAATTTTTTACTAACATAAAAAACTTGGTACTTTTTTTGCTGACTTATTTTTTTTTGTAAAAAGAAACATATTAAAAAACTGTATAATTCCGACTTAAGAGTTTATTTTTAGCTACAAATTGGATATTAATAATTCATAAAGAATTAGTAACAAGCTTTGTTAAATACTTTTAGTTGTAGACGATTAGGAAGCAAAAATCAAAAATTGTATTTTAAAATTATTATCTTGAATTTAAAATAATTTAACAAAAGCCCATCAGATAATAGTTAATAACTAAAATTTTGTTTCAAAATAAAGCATTAACCTCTTTTGTAAGTAGATTTGTTTTATTTTTAACATGTTTTTTTTAATAATTGTTTTATAAAAAAGAAAGTAGTTTTATTATTTATAAATGTTCTAATCGTTAATTAATCACGGTTATATTATGTTTTCACTTATTCTAGTGTTAAGCATTTCTAATATCCTATACATCAAAAACTATCACTAAAGGAAAAGTTATTTATGAAACAAAATAGTGAAAATATGTAATCAAAAAAGAATGTTTTTTAAAGAGAACTTGACTAATTATAGTTCAATATTCCTGAAATCTATTTTTCCTCTCATGTTAGAAAAAATTACATCTAACAGATTATTAAATATGAAAGTAGGCAACCTTGTAAGATTTCTGATGAAGACAAATTTTCTTCTCTTCTTTTTTTTAAGTATAAACTTGAGTGTTTATGATTTTTAAAAAAATTTTTATATGAAAAAACGTTATGATTGCTTTTGTTTATTTTAATAATTATGCAATATACAAAACTTTTAAAAAAGAAATAGAATTATGCAATGAATGCATTTTTGTAATACCAACAAAAAGCATATGTTGGATCATATATTTTGTATGTAAAAATAAAAAATGATCACCAGTTCTAAATGACACGTTTTATGTTTGTGTGAATGTTTAAAAAAAGTGTATTAAGCAAATATTATGAGCTATAAAAGCTTTTAATTTTTTATTTTTGCATATGTTTAATAAATTTTTGAATAGTAATGATAATGCTTTTTTTTATTTTATTAATTTTTATTAATAAAGCATTTTGTTACGATGGGCCAAAAATAAAATTTGGAAAAGGAACTCTTCGAGGAAAAAATATTGTAAGTTTTTATGAATAAAAAATTTCTTAAAAGGCTATGGTAAACAGAAATCTAGTAAAAATTATTTTTTCCAATAGTATACAATCTACATATTTTCTTAAGAAACATATTGCAACAGGTAATATATTAGTTCCATGTCTTCACTCTAAATTTCTTTAACAATCTTAGAAACATTTAAATTCTTTTTTGTTAAATCAAAAAAGATTTGTGTAACTATACTTATTTTTCGTGTTAGTTAAAAAAATGGTTTTAAAATCTATAGAACAAAAATCCACATTTTCAAGCAGATTTCTTTACGCAAAATTACAAATGACGTCCGCATTTTATTTTAAAAATAGAAGTAAAGATTTAGTAAGTTTAGGATCTATATTTGTATTTTTAAATCTGTATTGATAAGAAAAGTTACGCATAAAAATATAGTAAACGTTGTGCTTATTAATTATTGTATTTATTAAAAATATTTTGAATTGTTTTATTTTATATCTTAAAATAAGTATTAGTCAGTTTTTATTAAATAATTTTTTACCATATTTTCGTAACATTTTAGCATTCAAAACAAAAGATTTCAAAAGTATTTTTGTTATTTCTTTTCCTCTATTTTATAATATTTTTTAGTAAGTTATAACACGAGAATATTTTAACCTTAGATTATCAAACATAGTAATCAAAGAAAGTACAATAGTGATTGTATATTTGTTATTTATAGATATTAAAAGTCAATGGCGAAACAACATATACTAATTTATATAAAAACGATGTTAATAATACAATTAATATTTATTTAATCATCGAAATAAAATTATTGTCAATCAATAGATTAAAAAACTTTTACTTTTAAGAAGTGGTTTCCTTTTTTATAATAATTTAGAATTGAAAAGTTAATTTTGTCTATTAGATAAATGTATTTTACTTGTCTTGAAGTGATTTATTTAGATCAATATATTTCGTTGAGTATACACAAGTAAGGTAAATAGATCTAAATAAGACATCCTAACTAAATTGTAAAAAAATAATTCATTTTGAGGTTATTAAGTAAGCAATGTAATAAAAAATTTTTCGAGATATTGAAAAATCAAAAATAAGGATAATTCATGTTTTTCTCTAGTATAATAGTTTCTAAGAAAGTTAGAAAATATAATAAAACAAAGCCTATTGAATTAAAATTGAATTCATGTATGATAAAAAGTATCACCTATTTCAAAAAATGAGCCCTTATTTTAATCTTTAATAGTAGGGAAAATGAGTTATAATCAGTAATATTCACAATTTTATAAAAAGGGAATTTATTTGCTTTGACTTAAGTTTAGATAAAGGCAGAAAAAAATATAGAACTTGTAAATAATTTGATTAATTAAAAAAAAGTACATAAAATAATTATAACTATTAATATTCAAAAATATTTCTGATAAATATATTTATTATAAGTTTATCGATAAACTAATGTAGGAAAAATATTTATAAATGAAAAGAATAATTGTTATAAACAAATTTTTAGAAATAAAAATGCTATAAATATCTTAATAATTGATAAGTTTGTTGTAAATTTATTCAAACATCTTTATATACCCGATGAGCGGCAAAATTATAAATGCAATTTAAAAGTTTCACAAAATAATGATATACAATTAACATTTTATCTTTGATAATTTTCAAATATGTACATATATTAAGTATATACAAATTAGAAATTAACTTTTCTGTTTGTTTAAAAAAATGTGAAATTGTTCTTTTTTCTCAAGAAACATATTTTATCTATAAACTAAGTTTTTTGTAGACTGTTCTAGGTGTAAAAATGACTGAATATTTAGGAGTTCCGTACGCCCATCCTCCTATTGGTTTTTATAGATTTGCTCCACCATGTGAATTTCAAAACGATCATTATTGGAATGGAATATATAACGCAGTTTATCTAGCAGATGCATGTCCCCAGATTATAAGAGTGTTGAATTTTTCTGGATACGACAGTGCGAATCCAACAAATGGTACCGTTGAATCTTGCCTTAAGTTTAATATGTGGGTACCAAAGGACAAACAAAATATGCCTGTTATAGTATTTTTTCATGGTGGTAGTTGGACAGTTAGAACAGCTTCGGCGGATAAATTCAATGGTTCTGTTTTAGCATTAAAAACTAGTTCAATTGTTATTGCAGCAAACTTTAGATTAGGTTTCTTTGGTTTTGCTTATTTGAAAAATTCATCACAAATACAAGGTAATATGGGACTACTAGATCAACAAGCAATGTTAAAGTGGATAAATAAACATATTCATCTGTTTAATGGCAATAATAAAAGTGTTACTATCTTCGGAACAAGTTCTGGTGCTGCGTCTGTTGCAGCACATTTATTTTCAAATGGTAGCAGGCCATATTTTCATAGAGGAATTATGAGTTCTGGGACAATAACGCAAATGATGTTAACTGTATCAACTAGAATAGCAGATAACAATACTCGAACTGTTGCAGAAAAAGTCAATTGTACAAGTAAGGCAAATTCATCAATTACTACTGATGATCTTATTGCTGAATGTTTAAAAAAAAGAACAGTAACAGAATTATTGGAGGCTACGAAGAATGTCAGTGCAAGAGGTCAAATGCCAACACCTTTCCCATTTATGCCTATTAATAATGATACTGTTTTTTTCAATGGAAGTATTAAAGATATCTACAAAAATAAAAAATTCAATAAAGATGTTGACTTAATGATAGGAAGAACAGGAGATGAGGCTACTTTCTTTATGGCAACAGGTTTCACAAATAACAGTAAATATAGTTGTTATTTTTATCCACAATTACCCGCAAATCACACAAATAATTCATGTGTCATGAAAGAAGAAAATTTCTTAAATCTTGTTAGCTTTGGTTCTACAATCTTGAAATTCAATGAAACAGAAAACAGCACCTTGGTAAAAATATATAACGATTCTGCAACAACTTATACTAACAAATCTATACGAATTTTATCGGACTTTATTTTTGACTGTGAACTTTCTAGTTTTGCATTAAAATATGCTAGTGTTACAAATAAAAGTTTATATTTGTATGAATATGCTAGACGTTCACCAATAAATTTATGGCCGGCGTGGACTGGTAAGTAATAAATTTTTGTTATTTGACTTTATTTTCCAAAATCAAGATTTATAAATATACAATTTATGTTAAATTTTAAAAAAGATAATTTTATTTTTTTATTTAAAATCAAATAATTATATTTAATTACAGGTGCAATGCATGGGGACGATTTAATAGATGTTTTCGGAATTCCATTTAGACATCCTGAGAAATATAAAAGTAAAAATAAAGAAAAGGGGAAGAAAAAAAGCAGAAAAAAGACAAAAAAGACAGAAAAAAACAAAAAAAAGAGATAGTTTAAATGAAGAACAAACGTTATCTGAACGAGTTATGTGGACAATAGGTAATTTTTCAAAATACGGTAATACAACTGCTAACTGGCAACAAGCAAAAGCTGACAATTTGACAGCTTTTATTTTAAATGGAACATCAAGTTTTGATGATAATAAAAACATGAATTTTACACCACCAACGTGCGTTAAATTTTTTAAACTTATGAAGGACTATACAATGAGAAAAATGAAACTTAAAGCTGAAAAGGAGGAAAAAACAAATGAACAAAAAAAAGGGTTGTTCCCCAGAATAGTGGATGCTTTTTATGACTGGTTAAATAAGCTTCTTTTTAAGCGGTAAAACATATTGTTTTGATGAATATGCTTAAAAAACATATTAAAGTATATTTTAAAAAAGTTAAAGTAAAAAATATTTTTTGTTACATTAAATTTTTTGAATCAATAGTTTAGTTTTATAGTAGATGACACTTACTGATTTTGAACCTATTGTTGCTCTATATGCAATTTTCTACCTAAATATGTTTTTTTGCAGTAAGTTATTATACTACTATGATTTTCAAATTTTTTAAAAAATTTTTTTCCCAAAAAAACTTAATATATTAACAAAAAGACTAGAATTTATTCTAGTTTTAATTACCAATTTTTTATGATTTTTTCTAAGAAAAGTTTCAATTATTTTTTGATAACGCTAAAGCATTGCATTCTTATTATTAGACATTGCATTTTTAGGCACGACGTATAGGAATTAGATAAAAAAATTTTTCGGAATTAATTCATTAACACAATTTCTTAAGTTTAGTATCTGAAAGTTTTTCAGTGAATCTTTAGTTTATTGGAGAAGTATAAACACCGTTTTTATTTATTTTTCTGAGCAATAAAATTAATTTCTAAAGTTTTCTTTGAGTTTAAAAAAATGTTTTTGAAAATATTTTTAAAACGTTGAATTTTTTGAAACAATTTATTTTTTATTCAAATATACTTTTCCTACATAAAAGTTTATTTTTACAACATTAAATATTTCAAAATCTAGAACAATAAGGTGTTACCAACTTTAAAAAATCTAACTTACTTAAATATGCTAAATTTGTAAACAACATTATTAGATATCATATACACTTATAAAATATGTATATTAAATTTATTTGAAATTCAAAAACTTGATGCGTTCACTATTCTATAGGTAATCCAAAAAAATTCTAATTTTTATCAGTGGATGATGTGCAGGTGATCTTGATCAAGCTAAGAAGAAGGACACGATCAAATTTATGGAAGAACATGGCAAATATAATTTATAAATTTATTAGATAATATTTTTCTTTAATTGACTTTTTCTATAATAATCGTTTGATCTTATTTTTAATTTTATTGTTGCAGGGGTTTTTGTTTGGTATAAACACCAGCAATAATATTTTATAATAAAAATTATTTTTTATCTCATTTACTATTGAGTATATAAATTTTAAAAAATTCATTAATAATTCACAAAATATTTTTATTAAATATACACATAAAAAGAAGAACAAAATTTGATAATCTATCTGGAATGCAATAAAATGTTCTACTATTTTAAAATATTAAAATTTATCCAAAATTTTAAAGAATTAAGCGACGACATTCCACCGCGAAGAACGTAAAATAATGATATGACGAACACTATCAAAAGTAAGATAATTTTGGAAAAATATCTTATTTTATACTTTCACAATATCCTTAAATGTGATCTTTAATCTCTCGCGGAAAATTTAGGTAGATTAGACAATGAAACTACGTTTTACCAATCAAACGATATGGTATATAAGCTTTGAAATTTTGAAATCATTTCATTTTACATTTTTATTGTATTCGCATGAGGTATTTCGTAATCTAATGTATTTGCCTATTTTAGGGGTTTGAGTTAATACTTGTGTGCTAGGATACTCGAAGGGCCACAAGTTAAAACTGGTAATAAACGTAAGTTATCTTGCTCACCAATCTCTTTCATAAAATTTTAGTGGGCCTAATTTAAAAATAATTTATTCCGATTTATTTGTATTGAACTAAAATAATTGTGTCTTTATTGGTGCTAAATAAAATAATAAGTTAGATAGCTGATATATAGAATCTGACTCTCAAAAGACCTAGGAACGCGCCAATATAAATCTTATAAAATTTAACTCAAATATTAAAAAGTAATTTTAAAATTAATATATAACAATTGTATAATTTTTTGTATTTTATTTAAATAAATTTTTTAATTAAATGTTTCTTTTTTTTTTTTATTTATAGAATTCAAAAATGGACTAAAATTATATTACTTCTCGTGTCTTGAATGTATTCTTATATAGTGTATATAGTTTATACGTTAATGTTTTTTAAAATTGGTTACATTGTATCTTTACATTACAAATTATAACAAAAATTACTATTATTTTTATAAGAAAATTGTGAAATTAACGATTGAATTCATTTAATATTTTAAAAATTGTGTACTAATATTGCTTTACCAAAAGATTCGAATATTTTTTATCAAGTTATTGTAATGCTAGCAAGAGATTGCAGAAGAAAAATTACAATAAAAAGATCAAAAATTTTAGAAGAATCATATAATTGTTTAATTTTATCGAAAATTTAAAAGAATAATTATTAGTGTTTTTATAATATTAAATAAAATTATAATAAATTTTTTTGGTTTGACGATTGTTTATAAACGAAAAAATTGATAAAAAACTTTTCTTCTAATGTTGAGAAAATCTAGTGAACCATACAATTGAAAGAAAATATTACATTTAATTTCGAGAAATATTTGTTTTATTTTTTATAAAAAAAAGACTTTTAATTTTCTAGTTTATAAAGAATACTTAAACCACTCCTTTGATTTACTGGAAAAAATTTTGGTGTTGATTTTTTTCAATTATTTTTAATAAAATTGTTTTTAATAATTTTTTAGTATAGCATGTTCAGAAGATATTTTTATGTGTAATTATAATATAAAATAAATGATTTCTATAAACCAATGTTTAGAAAAAAATAAATTTTAAATGACGAGTGTGGCAAATTTTTTAACTTTATATAAAAACTTGAACCCATTGTTTTCACCAATAGCATATATTTGTTTTAGAAAATGTTAAATGGTTAAAAAGTTATTCTACGTTAATTAAAAATGGTACCAATATCTGTAAATCTAAATAGCTACTTTTTTAATGATCTTTATTTCAAAATTAATATCTAAAGCATAAATATAATAAAATTTTGTAATATATACTATATTTTTTATTTAATAATTAAGATTTAATTATTGTTGTAATTAAACAAATATTATATTTTTTTTCTTTTAATTTACAAAAAAGTTCTTTTAAAAATATTGGATTTATATTTAATAATTAATGTTAAATGATTTTTTAATTATCTATGTGTTCTCATATGCGAAATAATGCGACGAAATTAGTCACAAATAAAAAAAGTTTGAATTTTATTTGATGGAACAAATCTATTGCATTTTTTGAAAACATGTGTCCTTTTTTTTCTGTGTAATATAGAAAAAAAAATTTTAATCTCTTACTATATTTTTCATCCAAAATTTTTAATGACATATTTTGTATGTAGATTTTATTTTGTATGTAATGAATATACTTGAAATCAGATTAATATAAAAGATATGTTCTTTTTAAAATTTGTTGTATTTTACATACTTTATCTGAAACATACATATAATATTGTATCAATATATTTATTAAAATTTATAGCATTTATTTTATAATTAAAGGAATAAACATGTATATGATTTTTCGATATAAAACAATTTGACATACCTTTTTCTAAAGAAAGATATTATCATTAAGTAACATACTAAATGAATTTCTACCATTTATTTTACGATAATGTTTAATGTTACATACAAAATATGTTACTAAAATTTTTGTATGATTATTCAGTATAGGAAGAGTATGAAACATGTTGCCACAACACGATCATACACACAAATTCTTAACATTTGTTTCTTTTAGGAGATATTTTCTATGTTCGAAATATATACAAATTTAATCTGTAATAAAAAATAACGGTGATAAATCAAAAAATTTATTTTCTTAGTTTTAATTGGATGAATCAAGACAAAATCAAAATTAAATTGGAAAACAAATACATTTTAACATATGATTAACAAACCTTAAATCATTAATAATGTTTTACCTACCAATTTTAAGAAAAATACATAACTTAAATGTTCATTCTTTTAATTTTAATATTAAAAGAAGCTACAACAATAATTAAATAAAATTTATTTTAAAAAATAGTTAACACTTTTTTGTACAAATCTTTGCTATTTTAAAATAATTGATTTAAATATTATATTTTTATTTCTGGATTGTGTCTTTTAAAGTAATGATAAATCAAAAATTTTTAATAACTTTGTGAAGAAGATATTTACTATAAAATATTGCACAAAAAATGTCCGAAAAATAAATTTTTTCAAAGATAGCTATGTCAATTATGTTTAAGATTATTTAATATAATTTCTACCTTTCTAGTTAAAAGAATTATATTTATTTTTTACCAAGTAATAAAATTTATCAAGTTTAAGCAATCATATGCTGAAGACAAAATAATTTGTGTAAAAAATGAATAAAATGTGGAACAATTGTAACTAAAGTTAGTATAACTTGTGTCACTGCTAAGCTATAAACTTCGCGATAGTTTTATTTTTGAAGTTAGAGTTAAATTTATCTTACAAAAATCATGCCAACTTACTTTTTTCAAGTTTTTATAAAATAATAGCATACTAACTTTTTAATTTTTATAGAAAAGAATGGTTACCACTCATTAGCGTATATCTTGGACAGTTTTTTTACGATTAACTAATATTACATTTCCCCGTTAATTCTGACTCATACTTACCAAAAAAGTTATAAAGTCATAATATTTACTTACTTTCACAAAAGTTTTTAAAAGAGATAACTACACAAAAATTTAACTAAACAGATGATGTTTTTTAAAAATAACTTTACCAATTATAAACTAAAAGTTTTGAAATTTATTTTCCCCTCTAAGTTGAAATCAAAATACGTCAAATAACTACTTGATCATAAAAATAGATAAAGTTTCAGGAAGGTTATGCTGAAGACAAAATTGATTTTTGTGAAAAAAATGAGAAAAAGCGAAAATGTTGACATTTAAATTAACATAACTTCTTTTGTTGTTAAACTATAAACTTTGTAAGACACTTACTTTTTAAGTTAGACTTAAATCTATATAGCAGATACTATTTTATTTTATTTTAATGAATAATAACTAAGTTATAGCTATTTAATTTTATAATCTTTTTTTCAAAATAGTCACTACTTTTTGGACCATAACTCGGTCAATTTTTAATACAATTCAATAGGATTGTGTTTTCCACCTATTCTAATAATAGACCTTTCAAATGGTATATAAACCATTGTATATTATTTATTTTGAAATAACGTTTACTCCTTGTCAAATCTATGCTAAAAAAGGCCGAAAAAAAAGATGTTGTTGAAAATGACAAGACCAATTATGAACTACAAATTTTTAGACTCATATTTTCTACTAAATTAAAAAAAAAAATCTTTTGGTTTTTTACCCATGATAATCGATTGAATTTGAATAGAGTTATGAGTGAGACATATTTTTTTCCATTATTTCTTTTTGATATAGAATAAACTTTATTATAGATGTTGAATTTTCAAATTTATGATATCTTAGAATTCTGTAGAAATGGAGCTACTTTTCCATAATGTGTAACAATCATAAAAAATATTTTCTATATAAAATAAATAACATCTTTTGGAAGTTTTTAATGTACTTAAATTTATAGATCTATAACACCCCATAGATTTCAATTTTTTTATGAAATTTGTATTAAAAATAATGAAATATATATTAAGCTACAAAATAGATTTTTTACTATATTTTTAAAAAAAAATCACAAACTTATACGCACAAATATCCGGAAAGTTTTACGCGGATTATTCTGTATAATTTAAAACTAAAATGCAATTTTTTTGCAAATGTGAGAAACATTATTTAATGCAAAAATATAGATTAATTTTTAATGCATAATCAAAATAAAATGATAAAATTTTATTTAATTAGGTGCAAAACAATACTGCAAACAAAAATTATGTGAATTTACAAGATTTGTTAAATTACAATGTAGTAGAATATTTTGACAGAGTACAATTAAATATTTTTTTGATTAACGAGCTAATTTGTATATAAGTAAAAAAAAGTAAAATTAAGATATAATTTTATCGTATTTCTTTTAAAAATATTTTTATATGAAACGCACTAATATTCTAATAAAAATATTTATAGCTTTATATGTAAGTGATATATAGATTTTTTTAAAACAATCTTTTAAGTTTTAAGATTTTTTAAAAAATCATCTTTATGGTTATAAAAGCATCAATTACAAGCAAAACGTTAGTTATTGTATAAAAAAAGAAGAGAGCAAAAGCAAAAACAAAATTAATGTAAGCAATATTAAAAGTGGTTTAGAAATGATTTCGAAACGTTCATGTACTGTGTTTTTAAAAAAATCAAGTTGTGACGAAAAAAAAAATATGTGAAAAAGAATGTACGAAAAAATCTAAAAAAGATAAAAAATTTAAAAAAAAATAAAAAATTTAAATGTAAAACAAATTGTAAATATGTACCTGTGAAGAAATCTGTTCCATTAATTAAATTTTCATACGATAAGAATAGTCATATAAAAGATTATAATTTTAACAGTAGCGTCAGTTTAATGAAAACTGTAGAATATGAAATAAAAATTAATGAAAAGTGTAATAAAAATCCAGGATGTGTCGCAAGAATGGTGTTAATGTATTTAGGATTAATTCCAACAGTCAGAAGAAGGGATAGAAATATTTTTGTTTCTGTAGATGATACAAAAATTAAGAATGAATATAAACAACTATACTCTGTATTACCTAATGTTCCGTTGTTTGTTAACTATGATTTTTCATCGATCGCACATTATTCACAACATTATGGTGAAGCTTCTAATGGAACTACTTTTAGTTTAAAAACATTACAAGTGGAAACAGACGCTTTAACAGGACAAGAGTATCGGCCTGCTTTTTCAGATTTAAAATGGTTATACTTCGCACATTGCAGGAAAGATCTGTTATATTCTATAAAATGTAAAAATGGTGAGTATCCAAAAAGCGGAAATATCAGCGAATGTGAATGTCCTACAGATTTTTCTGGACAAACATGTGACAAACCTGAAAAATCTGATAATAAATGTCACAATTCATCTGTTTTGATAAAACCTGGTGTAACATATATGTATCAATATGTAGGTATAAAAAATTACACACTTATATTAACATCACCTGCAAAAACAAGAATCAAAATAAAAATTATTAAAATAAATTGCCAAACAAAGATACCATGTTTTGAAAATAATTGCTTTCAGATAAAATATCAAAAAGATATGGCTCTCACTGGTCTTTGTGAAAAAAAAAGAGAAGTTGAGAACACACAGTAATCAAACAGTTATCAGATATACAGGATCAGATTTCAAATTCTATGTTGAAGTTTTATATTTTGTGATAAATGGTGAATATTAGGGAAACGAATATAATCAAGATTTGTGTAAAGAAAACTTATAGGTTATATTTTTACAAGCAACCTTTTTTTTTTTGTTAACATTAGACTTAGATCTGCCAAAAACCAGTCATGGTTAATTTGCAGAGGGAACATTCTATAAAAATTTTTTTTTGAGTTGTCCCATTTAAAATGACCTTTTTCAATTTAATTTTTAAAAACTCATAATATTTTAAAAAATAAATATTTTTCTTTAAAATTAAAACCATTACAATTCACACATTGTTGCCAACGAGATATAAGCTATTGATTCCATTTACATAGAAATTCATGCTTCTAGATTCAATAAAAGCTTCAAAGGGTTTTTTTATGTCCTCGACGTTTCTAAAGATTTCTCCCATTAAGAAGTTGTAGAGTTGTTTAAAAAATATGTAATCTGTTAAAGCAAGATCAGATGTATGTGCAGGGTGAGACAGAGTTTCATACTTTAATTCACTCAATTCCTGGATAACCATTTTTAAAACATATAATTTTACCCTGTAATACAGGAAGATTACTTCTTTTTCATTTGTTATGTAAGCATTTATCATAAAAATTTTTGTTTTTTTGCAGATGTTTTTTTCAGTTAAATCAAAAATTACGTTTTTAAGAGGTTTTATAAATTTATAGTTGGTAATACTTGCAGCAGATAGCCAATCAGTTATCAGGAACTTTTTTGAGATACTTAAAGTTTTGGAAAGTGTTTCAAAGCTTTATTATTGTTTAATCATTATTTAGTTCGTTTAAAATTGTCGTAAAGAATTTACTTTTTGTCACAAGTAATAAAATGTTCAAAAAAATAGATCATTTTTAATCTTTAAAATGAGAGTATAGTAAATTTTATAACGATACAATTTTTGATTATCGTTTATTTTTAAAAGTTTCTAATTGTCAGGCTTTTTAGTTCATTCTATAGCTTTAAAATAATAGAAACTCGTTGATTCAGAAACATTTAGTTCAAATACAAGTTTCTTAACATATTAACTATGAATTAGCTTTAACATCTTTCCTTAACTCTTTGTTATCAAAAACAGACCCAGGTTTTTCGTACTTCTCGTTCTCGAGATTGTCATTGCCTTTTTTAAATTTTTTAACCATCTTTATGCGTTGAAAACATCGGCAAAATTCTTTCTGAAAGATTTATTGATTTGTTTTTGCAATATTAGTATCACGTTTGAACTCAAAAGTATAATAGCACAAATATCACGTTTTGACAGAATTATTTTTTTTAAAACAAGATGATTATAATCAAAGCTTATAACAATGATATTTAAATCATCTTGTATAAAAAAATTAGGAAAATATAACAGTTTAATTTTTCTACCAAAAAATATGCAATAATTTGAGAAAACGCGTGTCAAACAACACGTGTCAAAAAATAATCATTTTCAATTGTTAACTAGTTATTTTTAAATATAATAAAAACTGAATATTATCAGTACATTTTTTTCGTGTTAAAAATATAAGACTGGCAATATTATAAAATGTTGTGGTATTTATATAAGAGAGGTGTGGCTTACACAATAGGATAACTAAATATATTAAATTATTAATCAAAGTAATTTGTATTAAAAATTGTTGCATTGAATTACATATTGATGGAAAAGTTAATTAACCGAAGGTTTATTGTTATAATATATAATTATATAAAATTTTACCTGTGTATAAGACCTTTTTATATAAAATATATTTTTTGTAACGGTTTAGCTAAAAAAAGAAACTACACAACAAAATAAATTTTATTTACATCAAAAAGGTGAAGTAAATTTAATTGATTTAAGCCCTGGATTAAAATACAATTGAAAATTGCATAAACCAAATTTAATAATTAATTATACACGAAATCTACTTACCCTGGTGCAATACTTTGTAAATTGTAAAAAATCGGAATATTAGTAATACAACATATTAAAAGGAATTAACAAACTACGTAATCAAAATTTTAAAAAAATTAAAAAATTCTAACAATAATTTGAGGTAACAAACATTTATTAGTAAGCATTAGATTCTTATTTTAATTGAATAACTTGTATATAAAAAAAATTGATAATTTAAAAAAGATTTTATGTGATTTTCAACACCTAATTCATTTAAATCAATCAGCATACTTAATTTGATCAATTGTATGAAAAGTTCAGTATATTAATTTAACTAACTTGACTAAAAAGTTTTACAATAAAAATAACTAAAACTACCAATTTGTTTATTTGGATTAATATTTTGAAATTTTGTTATTTTGGATATTTTAAACATAAGCAGTAAAGTATCTCGAAAAAAAAATACAGTTGAGAAATATAAACGTGAAATTCTTTTTATCAACTGTAATTAATCAAAATTTTGAAATCAAATTTTATAATTATATTATACTATATAAAGATTTTGTATATTTTAGAAAGAAAAAGTGACATATTAAGATTTAGAAACCAACACAATAATTATTAGTAAGAAAATTATTTAAAAGTAAGTAGAATTTTAACTAATTAAGTAATTATTGTAGTTAACCAATTTCACCATTATTTTATTTTAATTTGTGTTTGCAAAAAATAAATTATGGTTGATTTGAAGTTCCTTGTGCATCCAATATTTTTTAGAAATAATACTTATATTAATAAATTAAAAAATTAATTAATAAAAATATTAATAAATTGAAATAATAATATATATTAAATATTAATTAGTTAATATATCAGTAAATTAAAATTCCGATTCAATTATTTCCATAAATTTTGTTTTCTTAGTTCCTCGGGTACTTAAATCCGGAACAAGCAGCAGCCTCGCTTCGCTCGTCACTTCTTTCTGTCAGAACTGAGATTTTTACATTAACATAAATTTTTGTAATTATCTCTTTTTCATTTTATTAATTTTTATTTTTAAAGTATAGATGTAGTTGTTGTTTTAAAAAATTTATTATATAAAATTTTAAAATATATAAAAACAATAACATAGCACAGTAATTATACTTTCGATTCTATTTGTGGAGGTGGTCTGAAAGCCATATTTAAAACACCCTCGTAAATGACATTTTTTATTTTTCCTCTTCTTTCGCGTTTTTGTTCCATCAACCATTTTATTTTTATTGCTTGCGATGTTTTAACTCTACTTAGAGTAACATATAATTGACCGTGTGAAAATATACCCATTTCATTAATCAGAAGACTTATTTTAGCAAGAGTTTGTCCTTTTGACTTATTAATTGTCAGACAATATCCTAATTTAACTGGAAATTGGTATCTTGTAAATGGAACAGCACAATTTATATCCACTGAGGTGTGCTCAATTTGAGGAATAAAATATGTCTTTGCTCCATCTAATGATTTACATTTCAATAATTTTCTGGTTTCATTTGGAACCGAATATACACCTTCGTAAATCATTCTTGTTCCATTACACAATCCCTCTGTGATGTTAAGGTTCCTAAGACATATAAGTATGCATTCTTTTACTATTTTTAAATCATGCAAGGGGTACCCAGACGGATTGAAAATATTGAGGAGTTCTACAGTTACCTTTAATGCCGCGGCGTTGTTATCGTTTTCATAGTAATTTTCATCTTTTGAATAGAATGTTTCAACAGTCTCAGGATAGTATTTTAATAATATCTGTTCATTCATTTCTTAACAGTAGCATTTGTAGGTGCTAATATTGCTGCCATTTTATTATTTTTAATATCTTTTTTTGTTGCTCCAAATATGTTTTCTATAAATGAATCTAATTCACCCCCAAATATCATCTCATTTGGTATTGTAACTAATCTGTTGTCATTCATTCTGCCATCTAATTCATAATTTACATCTGGTCTATATCTCACTCCGTTTCCAACTTGTAGTAAAAATTCGGCGAAACTCTTTTTCATTATTCCCTGTTTTCATATTTTCATTAAGATAAATACGTTTTTATAAAAATCTTTAGTGTTATAAACTTTATTTAAGAAAGGTTCTTCTATTATCTAAGCAGATAATAATATATAAATTGAATAGATTTTATGTCTTTTATATTCTTATTTTGTTTATTATTTACTTTTAGTTAATTGAAACAAAATTGTTTTAATTATTTTTGGAATGTTAAACATGAATGATGTTTACAGTATAAAACCCGAATCTCTTGTAATGTGTTTTTATTAGCGTACATTATTTTTAAAATCTAACCTACGCGTTATTTAAAGCTAACTTGTAGGTAAACGAAAAATTAAAATTGTTTAAAACATTTTTTTCATCAGAAATTAAATATATGGTACCTACTTCTATATAACATTAAAAACAATCAATTTTTAACACCCTTAAAATGCGTTGACATTAAGAACGTATATAACCCAAGTAATCCTGGGAGCCCTCTTATTGGGGGTCTCATGAATTCGGGAATGCTTAGCGGTTATTAGTTTAAACGTTTATTTATGCTAACAATACTAAACTAACAATTTATAAAATATATTAGATAGTTCTTATATAGGGTTCTTTTCACATTCCTAGACGCTGACTGCCTCTGATGCATCGGTTTCCTATCCTTACATGATTCATTTATTTTCTGAATTACAGTTAAAACTTCTCTTCTGATATTATGATGACTATTATTATCATTATTTGTAATATTATTAATGACATTCATACAGTGAAATCTACAATGGCCATCATCTGGTATCTGTCCATAAAGAGTAAAATAACGTCTTCTTGTCCTTGCTATTTCTAATGTTAGAGGATATGTAATATTTTTATTGTGAAAATTAATATTAAAATTAATGTTATATATATAATTTTCTTTATTAATAGAAATTTCATAACTTTCTATGTTTCGTTCTCTAATTTCTACTATTTGAATATCAGAATGTATTGTTTTATCACTATTTTTTGATTTAGAATCGTCTACTTTAGAATCTTTTAAAATGATAATTAATAATTGAATGAAGTAAGATAAATATAACTTACTTTTCTCAATTTTTTTCTTAGAGTCAGATACAGAAGAATGATTTTTTATTTTTTTATCTTTTACTTTTAGATTCAGTTTTTTTGATAAATCTTAAAAATTTTTCTAAATTTCTTATACAAAATGTGATAGAAACTAAAAATACTTTTATTTATTTCTTCAATGAGTTTTGTAAAATCTTTGTCTTCTGTTGAAAAAAAACTGTGCATTTTTTTCCTGTTTTGATAGTCTGAATTTTTGTTTAATAACCGTTCCAAGATTATTAAATTGTTGTTTAATGTATCTAACATTTTTTTAGCTGTATCGAAATATTTTTTATTAAAATACAATTGACATTCTTTCAAAATTTTTTTCAAAATTTTCGTATCCCAAAAATAAGGCAACTTTAACAATTGTTTTAATCACGTTAAAATTGGATTTCATGAAGTAATTAATAATTAAAAAATTTGTAAGAAAATTATCTTTATCATTTTCCGTTAATATTGCATTATTATTATTTTCTGCTTTGTTTAATTCTATGCATTTTTCATTTTCTGATTCTAAAAAAATCATTAATTTTTATTATTTATATTGAAAGGAATTATTTTACCGTTTTTTGGTTTTTTTTTCTTAAATTAGTGAACAATTTGTATCGTCTAAGGATATATTCCAATCCTCTCGTGTCCGTTTATTAATTTTTTTTAAATCTTTGAATTGAATTTTTTCAGATATTTTTTTTATATCAGTTTTGGATTTTTTAAAATTTAAAAGTGTAAGTTCTGAAATATAATGTTTCCATAAAATTATAAAATATCAACTATACAAACCTTTATGAATTTTTTTAATAATTTTTGGTATTTTTTTGTTTTCGCTTTTTAAAAATTTGAATGATTTTACTTTGTTATCTTTAGTTTTTTTCTTTTCATTAGTGTAATTTAAAAATTCAAATGTTTTTTCTACATCTTTACATTTTTTTTGTAAGTCTTTGAGATTAGATATAATTTTTCTATTGTTTTTATTTTCTGTTAATGAATCTTGAAAATTTGCATAACCTAACATAATAGAAATATTTGTTATCATTAAAGAAATATTGCTTTTTGATTCCTTTATGTTTTTCAACAAATCAAAATTTGTGATATATTTTGATATTGTCGTTTCTGATACTTGATTTATTGTATTAGACATTATTTAAATATTTACTTTTATCCTCTAAAATTTAGAAAATTTTAATTTAAATTAAATTATTTACTAATAAAGAACAAAATGTGATGGGAATAAATAAAAATTAAAATGTTTTAAAAAAAGTTGTTATAAATAATAATACTTGATATAAATTTAGTTATTAAGGTTTATATTGAGATTTAAAAAGTTAGTTAAGAAAATGATTATTTGCAACATTTAAATTGCTCTAATGTATACTATATTACATTACATTAAAAATTGTATGATTTGGCTTTTCTGATTTGATGATCAATAAGATATGGGGACATGTTAATTTTTTTATCTTATATATACTAAAAGCATTCTTAATATACAAAATTACGTTAATAGGTTGCATAATATTTGCATATTTCATTGATATTATATCCATTGAAACAATTTTTTTTTGAATGTTTATATTGAGTTATTTTTATTATACGAATAGCTTTAGTTTAAGTATGTGAAATTTTAATCATTATACATTTTAATTAGTAGACAAAAGAGCATTTTTTATAATCATCTAATAAAATAATTGTGTACTTTATGATTAATAGTATTATTTTTTTCAAACTATATTTTTTAAAATATTAAGAACCATTGTTAAGTAATTTTTTTCTGATATGTATTACCAAATATTTTATTATTTTGACAATTAAATATTCATTTATTTATGATTTAAATTAATCGTGTAATTTCGAATTTTTAAATAAGTATGGTGAAAAATATAATTTATTTTTTAAGTTCAATTATAGTATTGTTTGGGTTGTTTTTTTATGCTTGATCTGTTATGAAATGTAAAACAAATTATAAAAATATAAATAAATACTGTTAATGACATTTTTTTGTTTATTCGAATTTTCAACTATCTTTTATTTTAGGATTTTGAGTATATTTTATTGTAATTGCAAAGTTAAAGGTTTTTAACTTATATTATTTTGCAAAATAATTGTCTTATAAGGTAAATGTAATTAACTAATTATTTAAAATGTAAGATAAAACGGAAATTCGGTATCAAAAAAAAGTAGTAAAATTTATTAAAATAATTTTTTTATTATTGCAATTAATATTTAACAACTTTTGCAACATTTATATATTTTGTACATTATAAATAAAAATATAACAGTAATCAAAAAGATTATTATTAATTGTTCAATATTTGAATCAGGGACTTCTTTTCTCTTTTTCTCAATATCATTAAATAATGAAGGTCATAGTCTAAATTAAAATTAATAGCAATTAGAAATAGTGAAATAAACAATTAAATACAGAAATTAATTATTATTATCATGATGTTTTTTAAAATTAGCACATTATAAATGAAATAATTTATTTGATTTTAATACTTTGCAATAAAAGACTATATTACATGGAAAAGAATATCAAAAGATTACAAAAGAATATAAAAAATCATTTTTAGAAATTATTGCTTTCGATCCTTGACTTGTCAATTATTTATCCTTACTTCTCTTTATTAAAGCAATCAGTTCATTGCTTGTTACCTGTCTTCTTTGTTATAACAAAAAATTAAACGATTACATTGATATGTTGTATATCTATTCAATTTAAGATAATCATATTATAGTTAAATAATGTATATTAGAAAGATTTTTAATAGAAATATTGTTAAATTTTTTGAAACATAGAAATTTTATATTTTGTTTGTCTAAATGATTAAAAAAAACACAGAAGTAAATAATAAAAAATGTATAATATTTATTAGTACTTTAATTAATAATTTTTGATATTTTTCAACTCATTAAGCATTTTATCTAGTTCCACTTCTTCATGTTTTATTTTTGTACTGACTTTTATTTTTTTTTAATTTAAAATTATTCCATACAACCATTGTAATAGTGAAATTATTTTTTTGAACATTCATGTTAGCTTATTCCATAGCCAATCATAAAAAATTTTTTTTCAAAAACATTATATGTATTATAAAATATATAATAACAATGATGATTTTTATAGTTATCATTATGATAATAATTTGGTGCTTGATTAAGTTATAGCTCCACCATCCCATTTTGAGGATTTGTGAAAGTGAATGAATAATGTTTAGAAAGAAATTAACAAAATTTTCATAATGTTTATTCTTGCTGTGTACAAATAATTTCTTTATTTTTGTTTTACCAACAACTTCAGTACATTTTCTTGATGGAGAAAAATGGTCACATAATTGCTATTATCCACAAATAATAGGTGACCATATTCTGAGAGCACAGGCATGTATTGGTAGCACATATTATCAATTGAGTGGTCGGCGAAATATTTCACTGGTATGAATGCCTCACTTTCACAATAATGACGTTCTTCCTATTAGTTGAAACTGATGTGACATCTGCTCTGTGCAAATATGCACGGACTTTTTCTTCAGGAGTATGGCTTTTCCTTATTTCCTTAAGACGGTTGTTTTTTGAAATACACGTTTACTTTATATTTTTCATTTCCTAAATATTGTGTTTTGTTTCTTGATATTTCTTTGCCTTTTTCAATGTTTATTTTGTTGTTATTAAGATCAAATCCTGTTATTACATAAAAAGAATTTGATAAATTTTGATACAAAATTTGTTCCTTGTTGATATTTAAATTTTCGATTAGTAAAATTGAATTGATTTCTAACATGAGTGCATTGTTATTCAAATTTCTTTTCTCAAATTTTTTTAAATATTTTGCTTGATGGTTGAAGATGTTAATTCATTGTTAGCCCAGTAATCTTCTTTTTCCGTTGAGATGAATAAATCTCTTTCAAATTTGTAGAAATACTTATCTTTTGAAAGACATTCTGGATATTTTTTATGATTTGTATATGGATCGTTGCCATAATTTAGTAAAATATTTTCTTCAGGGATTCCTGATTCTCCCATTATTATAACATAACTCTTTGTTATCAATAGTATTTTTAAATCAGAAATGCATTTCTTTTTATTTCTGATTTAACGAACTACATATTTTACTTTCATGTGCTATGAATAATTAAAATAAGTGGAGCATTTTGATGGGATTTCAAGTTCAAAACTGTCCATATTATTAGTATTGCAATCAAAAAATTGTCTTGCCATAGAATAACTGTCTATAAAGTAGAAAACAACAAATAATTTTGCTAACCAAAAGTATAAAAAATACATAGTTAAAAATATTGGTTAGTGTCAATAGGTTAAAATGATGTTTAGATAAAAATTTGAAAATATATTTAAGAAATGTATGTGATTTAGATGGGTAGATCTAAAGGATCAATTTCTTAATGTACAATTTTTAAAGTTAGGTAGTAATGACATGGTATATGCTTTTTGTTTACATTAATCCAACATATAAAAAAATATAACCAACATTGTTGATGACTTTTAACTGAAAGATCATGCCATAAATTAAAAATTATTATTATTTTATAAATAAATTTTTTGATGCACATCTCTTCTTTATATACTTAGGAGATTTCATAATTTTAAATGTTTAAATTAATTTACTATCTTTTATTAATGTGCATATTAGTATATTATATTTTCTATTGTATATCATATTTGCTCACTTTGTTAAGTTTATTACAAAAGTATATCATATTCATTTTAAAAAAAAAGCTAGTTTAATTATTTTGCAATTAACAAATAAAAAATTTATTAACATATTATAAATAATTTTTCGAATATGTGGTAAGAATTTTAATTTTACAAATCAATCGTCTAACAAAACTCTTTTTAGTAAACTTTTAACATGTTTTTTATTTAAATATAAGTGGTACATATAAATTAATTAAAATTATTCTATCATTGTTATACTTATATACTGAATGTATGCTGATATTAGATATTTGATTATAACTCAACTAAAAATTATCCAATTGGAATGATTCAAATGTATAATTTTTTATGCTTAACAAAAGTTGCTCCTACATAAAAAATGATAACACTCTATTTTTGTTTCTTTTGCTAAAAAATGTAGAAAATTGCTGAAAAATGATGTTTCGTTTTTTCAGCATATCTCAAGAATGAGAAAAAGATTTTGAAACGATATAATAGCCAAAAGAAAGGCAAAAATTTTTCTTAGCACTTTTTGGAATTATCAGAAAACCTCAAATTTGAGGTATTCTAAAGTCTCATAAAAAGTGAAAATGTGTAAACTCTAGATTCAAGTTTTTTAATTGTATCTTAAAAATAAAGCATATTATGATCTTGAAACTTTGTTTATTGATAGAACATTTAAAAATAGCTGTTTTTTACTTTCTGACAAATATTAAAATATTTATTATTTAAAAAGTTATAGGCAAAAAATAAATTTTTTAAAAATTAAAATTTTTTGGATTTTGAAATTTTTTCCTTCAACCATCCGAAATTTTTCTACAATTTTATATTTAAAATATTAACCATGGAATTCACTGGAGATCTTTTTGGAATTATAAAAATTCATGTAGAAAGAAAAAAAATTATAAACAAAAATGTTGATAAAGAATTTTTGATAAAACGTAAAGTCATCAAAACTCCACAATGAATAAATTTACAAAAACGTTATTAGCATCGTTAGATAGATAATCACTTTCTGAACAATTAAGCTAAAGATAGTATTGCTGAATTTTTGCATCTATCATATTTATTTGACTAAGAAAAAAAATTTTCTTAAAATAAAAAAATAGTACAAAAAATTTTACGGCGATTTTTCATATACTTAATCTTATTCAAATTTTTTGGGATTATCCTTAAATTGTTGGAAATTGAAAAACTTAGAGGTACTTTTTTTTGTTTTTCTTGATTTCTATTTCCGAATAGAGATATATCGTTTTGAAGCACTGATATTTGGGGTGAAAAATAGCATTTTGGAGAAGTGTCTCAATCTTGAAAATAAATCTTGAAATATTATTTTCTTAATATTTCATCGTAAAAAGCACAAAAAATTACGTATATTTGTTAATTTTATATTTTTATTTTAATTTTAAAGGGATAAAACAGAGGTACCGAAATTTAAGATTTTGAGTACTTTAAAAAATGTCTCTCAAGAACGGAACTTAACATGGAACTGATATTGCATATTTAGATTTACAATTATGACACAAAAATATTTCCATAAAAATTTTATTTGAAATCGAAAATTACTTTTCGATGCTCAGCTCTCCTCTATATATATAGGGGATTATGAAATCAACAATTACCGTCTTAATATTTGCTATGCAAATTAGAATAAAAAGTACTTAAGATATTTTAATTACAATAAAAGTTGGTAATTATTAAAAAACTTTTTATTTTGAAAAGATATATTTTAAAATAGTCATTTTTTGTGAATTACTTTGTTATTGAAGTTATTATGGTTTTTTTTGTCATGGTTGTTCTGGTGGTAAAAGAGCTTCTGGTGGAAGAGTTGCTGGGTTTCCATCACAAGTATTACATGTAGAAGAGCATGAAACTGCCATTAAATTTCTGTAAGCTAAATTTGTACAAAGAGCTCTCATCTCTTCACAATTACTGGCTTTATCTTCACAATCAGGAGATGGAATTGGAAATAAGCATGTATTATATCCTTTAAGAGCATTACATTGATTTGGACATATTTCACACATTATTTTCCTATACATACTTTTTTGACAAAGTCCATTATTGGCTAAGAAATTGCATGAATGATCACATAAAATAGATATTGAGAGCGTACTTAATAGAACAACTGATAATAAGAAATTTTTCATTTTGATTGATGAAAAATTAAGGATAAAATTTTAACTAAATTTTCTCATTTTATACAATTCAAATGCATTTGAATACTTTATTATGTTGACATTTATTTTATAGAAAATCAGCTAAATAAACAAAACATTTTTTACACATTTTCTTTCGTTAAAAAAAATATTTAAAATCTTTTTTATTATTATTTCTTTTAATATCTGAATTTGAATAGTTGATTTAAAATTGTTAAAAAAAATTTTGATAATTATTATTTTAACTCGATTGATATGTTTATCGGATACTAGAATGTTTTTCTTTATTTTTAATGAAATATTGTAATTAATAATAAGTTTTATCTGAATTTATGAAATTATTTGTTATAAATTAAAATCAAACTTGTTCCGGATCAGTGTTTAAATTTATATTTTGCTATAAAAGAAAAACAATTTTTTTTGAAAAATAGTTTCAGTTCCAAGCAGTTCAAAAATAATTTTTTCAAAATTTAAAAGAACATCGAAATGTATTAAAAAAATGACTTTATTATAGTAATAATACAAAAAGTGAAATTATTTTATAATTATAAAATATCATAATGTTACTAAAATGTTATTATAAATTTTCTAATCATTAAAATATTAACATTACTAGTATATTCTTTTATAACACATTATATGTTGAATAAATTAATTTACCTGTTAAAAATACTGTTTATAATTGCTCTTTTATTCCTTATTTAAATAAAAATATATACAAGATATTTATTGTTATGAGAAGAAGAACGATAAGCAAATGTTTTAATTTGTTTCTAATGTTGAGAATTTAAATAAAACCACTATACAATTGGCACTAAAAAAAACAAGTAAAGATACATGTTAAACATTTATAGAAATCTTGATTTAACTGGAAAGGGATTTAAATTTGTTAACAGTACTAAATATTCTCTGGAGCCTGAAAAAAATTACGAAAACAAATTTCATATAATTTATATTGATTCAAGTTTTAAGCAAATCTTATGAATTTTAAAATTGGTATATTTGATCTTCGCATTTAGAAATCATTGGTAAAGATGAAAAAAATAAAGAAATTTAGTAATATTTATCACAAAATGATAAAGAATTTCTGTCTTGTATGAAAACAAGCCAATATAATTCATGAATAGCATTTGGTTAAAGTTATAGTGAAAATTCAACAAATAGTACCAATCATAATGATAACAATAAAATAAATACATTTCTAGATTTAATTTATAGTGAAATAGAAACATTTAGAAATAATATAAGTATTCCACCAAATGTGAAGCTTAGTAATATTAAATTTTTAAATTACAATTATTATATTACTAGATGTTTGAAGAGAAATACTATTAAGCATGGTGGGTGTACAGATCCTAACCATTAAAAAAATTACAAGTGTATAAAATTTTATCCTGGAAATTTGTATGAATTTTTTGCTAAATCTAAAGATAAAAAAGCATTGAAGGAAAAAATGGTAACGAGTAAAATAACAAAACATTTAAGAGTTTCTAGCACTAAAGAATGTTCTCATAGGAAATATTCTAAAGGAGAAAGTAGAATATTTTATTACAGATGAATTAAAAGAAAATCATTATCTTTGTCATGGAGAAAATAGATTTTAAATTGTTCTTACAGAAGATAAGTCAAAAGATAGAATTATTCTTTGATAAAACAAATTATTAAAATCAAAAGATAATCTTCTTTTAATATATCTTTATGGTATATTAAATTTTTAAAAGATAATGATGTATTAAAAAATGTTTGAAATTTTTATATTTTGATAAAATTATTCATTGAGATAAATTATTTTTTCGAATAAATTTCTTTTTCGTTGATTAAATATTTTGAAAAATATTTAAATATATAGTTGAAGCTATTCAAAAAATTTTATTGATATTATAATTTATCATGGAAGAAATATAAAAATTCATTTTCAACTCTAGTACTACTTATTGACCAATTATTAGTAATATTGACTTTTAATTCATTTAATGTTTATATTTTAATTTTTTTCTAACATTTCAGTCCATCAAATAAATATATTTACAAAAATTGAAATTGTATAATAATAACATTGCACTTTATCTTATACAATTGAGTCAAATCTTATATTAAAAGATATTTAATTGTTCATTTCTTTGGGAAAATGTTATTAAATATTTAGATATTAACGAATAATTTTTTATAGTTAAATATTTACTGTCCTTGCAATGTTGATTTGATAAAAAAAGATTAAATAATGCTAAAAAGTTTTTGATAGTTGTTTTACCAGATACTTGGCCTTTCAATTTTTATTCAAAAAATAGTTAAAAATACGTTTGCTAAATATTCGGAAAAAAGCACTATTCATTTTTTTGATAAATTTGGCTTTTCGAAACCCATTTTTGAATACAACATCTTCTATTATCATATAGTATTGGTTGATTTTTTATTTAATTAGTATTCGATGGATATCCTTTATTTTTTTATGTAAGTAGAAAATTTACAAGAAATACTTCTAAGCCATAGTTGTCGTGTCAACATAACATATATCAATGCGTATCAATAAGAAACGTCCATCACCTCAAAGATTACAATAAGTAAGAATGGGATAAGATAAACTCAAGAAAAGAATATAAATACGAGGAAAATTAGTGAAAGAGGTTTTTTTTTAATGATAAAATCGCGCGTGTCATTAAATTTTTTTTCATCATATTTACTAATTTTGTAATTTTAGAGCGTTTATTGTGTTAATTGTGTTTTGTACGTATTTATTATGTTATTCTTATTAAACTAAATCTCTATTAACTTATCTTCGTTTTTTTCGATAAATTGAAAAGGTACAGTCACATATAAAAACTTTACTAAAGGAAAGAGATATAAAATGAATCATAAAACATTAAACCAGTCACCAAATCACAACATAGATAGTCAAAATTTGAGTATTCATACTCCTGGATATACTCATATGTTTATTAATTTTTACCGATCCCTTTGTTAAATAACAGTTTAACTAAAATTTATTGATATATTTCAAAAAGCTAAGAAAGTCTTCAGGTTCACTGTAATTCATCAAGATTATATACTTTTCATCTGTATTAATTTCATTTAATAATAATAAACTTTTGTAAATAGTTTCAAATGTAAAGCATTGAACAATTAACATGGCTATCATTATTCAACAAACCTTTTTGATAGTATTTCCTATAATAAATAAAAATTCATAAAATTTACGTTAAAAAATAACTTACATAAGATATAATGTTGAAAAAATACCTTCAAAAATTATATGCATATTGCACCATGAATAAAAGCATTTTTCCAAAATCAAAACAATTGAAGTACATTAAATGTAACAACCATTTTTTCTACATCAACCTATTAATATAGACCAAACTACAAGGAAACAAGACATATTTTTTTAATTGTTTCCTTTCTATAAATAAATATAAATGTTACTAATCAAATTGCTGTTTTCTTTAACTTTAAAGCAACTTATATAGAGAATAAAATAATATAAAATTAAAATTTTCATTATTTTGAATGAAAAAATCATTCAATTAAAATGTTATTTTAGGTAAAAATGCAGTTTTTTCTTCGAATGAATTAATACTTAAAAAAAAATATATTAATTTAACATTATTTTAATTCAAAAGCTTAAGAATGAATATTTCATCATTCATGTACGATCATAATTAGCATATTACTATCTTATTAAAGATTAAAGTATTGCTATAAATAGAGTGTATATTTATATTTTAAATATAAAATTTTTAAAAAAATACCAGTTATAGAGTGTATATGTATAAAATTTTTTTACAAAGATACACAAACACATTTTTATTAATACGTTTGTCTATTAAAATAATATAATTGGTAAATTCTAATTGATGCACCTAAAATGTTGTGATACGAAGCTATAAAAATTTTGTTTGCTAAATAAGCGATACCTTTTTGTCATTCTTTCACAAATTTAATTTTATTTAAACTAACAAATCTAGTATTTTTACCTGTTTAAAAATTTTTTAAAGTAATAATTGGTTTACATAATTCTCTATGCAATAAAATTAGAATTCACAATTTATTAATTAAAGTTATCTATTAGTTAACGGTATATTTTTAAATTTAGCAAATAGCTCATAGTTAGCAAAGTTTTTTATTTGTAAATACAATTTCTTTATTGTGAAATAATTATTATACTATTCATTATTTATATTTTAAACAAACCATATATAATATATTTTGGTAATATAAATAATTATTTTAAAACAATACGTATAATATTAAGTTATTGTTTTTGTATTTATCATGCTTCTTATTGAATTTTTAAAAACAATCAGAATGAACATACAAATTAGTTCATATGAACAAAATTTTTTATTGAAATATATTACAGTAATAAATGGTATGTTTTATAGGTTTTATAAATAAATATAATATTTAAGGCTTTGTCATTAAGAATGAGATAAACTTTTTTAATAAAATTACTGGGAATCAAAAAGTAATCATAGATGATACGCTTTCAAAACAAACAAGCTTTGCGTCTAACGATGATGTAATAAAATTTATTAAAGCAAAATCACACTCTTTTGGGGAAAGTGTAGAGTATATTTTTAACAAATTTATTCAAAAGCAGTTTGAATTACTACCAGAAAATGAACGTTTCGTCAGTTTTTTATTCAAAAATTCGTCAAATCTTCTAATTTCTATTCCAACTTACCCAGATTTTGAAGCTGTAAAAAAGTTTTTTGTTGAAGTTTTTTCTTAAATACAATGATTTAAGTAGAGAATCAAAGAAGCAACTTAATTTATTATATCCAAATATTAATCAATTAATTTATAACAGAAAGTTTAATAACTTAATTGTTAAATTTATACAATTGTCTGATTAAAACTAACCGATTAGAAATAACACAAATTATTCATTTTTGTAAATAAAAAGTGAGATGTTCTTTATATTTAAAAACTTTATATTTAAAACAGCTTTCTACAAATCTCAAAAAATAATTGCAATTTTTCTAATGATTGCATAAGAATAGGGTATTAAAGATTTTTCTAAAGCTTAAGATATTTAATAGAAAGACTATGAATACTTATATAATCAACATTTTTTAGAAGTTTTGATAACTAATAAATTTAGATATTTAAAATATACATAATTTTTGACAATTAAAAACAGTAAATATTAAATAGTATAAAATATTATAAACTAGAGATAATGATTGTACATTTGCTATTTATTTTTTATATAAATAATTTAAAATGAAAAAAGATATTTGTTCTAAGAAAAAAGATAAGTGACATTTTGATGCCCCGGAACTTTATTTGAAGTCAATATCGAACAATAGACTTTAAAATTGTTACATATGATACGAAAAAGATCAATTTTATATAACTTTTTATCTTTATAATTGTTAACAGTATATGTATGACGTTTTTATGAAAGAAAGTCATTATCGATGAAAAATGCTTAGTTATCGTCCAACAAAATATATTTTAGAAAACAATTTAAATATAGGATAAGTATAATAATATGTTTTGGAATATTAGAATTATTTGGAAGTTTAAAAATCTTAAAACTGTTGAAAACTTGGTGATTATGTAAAGGATTATATGTAAGCTTTTTATGCAAGTGTTTTTGTCTTTGATATAGATATATTATTACAGGGTGAAACAAAATATGCATCACAGTTGTAGTCAAATCTTTCTAATAAAAACCTTGTAATGTATAGTAAAATCTTTCAGTTTTGATTTTTAAATACTTTTATCTTCTAATCGTTGGCAACATGATTTTCTATACTAACAAAAAAGATGAATTGTAGAAAAAATCTTATAGTTTGAATACAACTGTGATGAATATTTTGGTCCACTCTGTAAAAATTAAACTGTTGCTAAAATGAATGCAAAAAATATTACTAGAATGACAAAATAATTATAGATTCATGGTATTTATATCCATTGAAGTTTACAATTCTATGTGTTTTAACAGATAAATATTATTGTAAATTAACATTTTTTATTTGTCATAAAATGTTTTTTAAATAAGATTTTTAACTTTCAGATAGGTTAAAACTATGAAATTATGCTAACATCGAAAAAAGTTACGCTCCTTCAAATTTGTCTTTTTTTCATACATCCTTAACAGTGCAAAAAATGTCTTTTAACTGTATTAATGTTCTAACTGTTCAAGACTTTATTTATAATAAAGGCTATAAGTTTAGAACCAATTTTTTTCTATTTCAGTGAATATTAAGTTATTTTATTTAAAAAAAGCTTTTTAAATAGTAACTTATAAAGGTTCAATTATAACAATAGTAATACTATTAATCATTATATTGTTAATATTTATATTGCAATTTTACATTACACAAAAAAATTTTGTATAAAGATTTAGTAATTTCTGTCTGTTAAATGTTAAGAGCTTAAAAAATAATTTAGTTAGTATGTTACCAAAAACTATATTACCAATCATTTGTATCAATATTTTATTAACGAAATAAAGTGATATTTTAAAAACTACAAAAATATGAAGCAATTTTCTAATAAAATATTCTTGTTAACCACATAAAATATAAATGTTGTAATTTTATTAATTGCTTTTGTGATTTGAAATTAAAGTAAATAGTTTAGAATAATCTAAAAATTCGAAATATTTAATAAGTCTTTATTTTCATGAATTTATAACATAATTTAGTTATAATATACTAATTTTTTAAAAATTTTGTCAATATCTTAGATTTTTTTTCATTTTAATGGGAAAATATATTTGTTGAATATATTGCAATCTTTCAAAAAATATTACTTAACTATAAAGTTATATAGATAAATGCTCAAATTGACTTAACCAATATCCGCTGTTGTAGTGGTAAGATGATAATCAATAAAAGAGATAGAAGTATAAAAATTATTCTTTATTACCACTTAAAATAACAACAAAATGTTATAATACATGGAAAAACTAATTTAAATGTATATATGAATATAATAACAACTTTCTTGGGGACTCTTTTGTTTATATTTTTTAAAATGGGGTGACTTTTAAATTGTGTTGTTAAGTAGAAGGTGATTTTTTTATAAAAAAGATGCTGATGCAAATCTTAAAGCTACAGCTGATTAAAGATTATTTAATTTTGATTGTAAACTAATTACACTGTTTTGAAGTGTATTTTATTGTCTTAATCTTTGTTGTCTTCTTTGTCGTTGTGCTCTTCTTTTTAAATAAAATAGCAATCAAAAGGTTTGAAAAATTCTTTAAATTAAAAGAATAAATAAGCGTTTTAAAACGCAAGATTAGAAATAAGATTAGAACCAAATTTTATCTAAAAAAAATTAAATAGACTTACACTTCTATTTATACTTTATTTTTTGGAAAACAATTTAATCTTAAAAAAAGTGTGTTTTCATATGCTGTAATTTGAAAAACTTAGAATTTGAACTTACGATGGGCTTGCCGCTACTAAAAAAAAAAATTGAAAACCATGACAAGTAATCCTAGATAAATATGATTGATCAAGGCAGTTATGTAATATGTTTGTCTTAAATTTCTGCTTTTTATTTATAAAAGCATCGAAATGTTATAAATTTAGCAAAAAAAATATTTAATTTGTAATATATTTATCAATTATTATTTATATTTTGTTTTCGATCTACACACAAAATAAAAAAGAACAAATTTTGACAAATCTATTTTAAATGCAATAAAATGTTTCATCATTTTAAAATGTTAAAATTTATTCAAATTTTAAAGAATTAAGCGACGACATTCCTCCGCGAAGAACGTAAAATAATAATATTACAAACACTATCAAATATTAAAAATTAATTAAAAAATTGATATATAACAATTGTATAATTTTTTGTATTATAATTTAAGAAAGTTTTTAATTAAATGTTTTTTTATTTTATTATTTATACAGTTCAAAAATGGATAAATTAAGTTCATATGCTGGCTACAAATTTTGTAATAGAAAGGTTAAGAAATCAAGATATTTGAATCATCTAAGAGATACGCATAAATATGCAGATGATAGAATTTTAAAATTAATTGCTTACCCTGTATTTGAAAGTGAAACAAAGGGTAAGCAATATTCTTTTAAAAACTTTAAAATTCATTGGAGAAAAATTCATGTTGTTCATTTCAATCATAGATGTGATAGTAAAAAATACATGAATAAAATCAAAATTCAAAACTATCATTTCGATTGTAATTGTGTTTACAATATAAAAATGTATATATAGTAAAAACAATTTTTATTCTTAAAAATATTATTACTCATTTTCTAAAAATGTTCACAAAAATAAAGAACAAAGATATATTATTTAAAAAAATGATAGCTCATTTTCATGCGATTTCACACTTAGGATAATTGTTAAAGTTTTTATAATATTAAATAAAATAAAAATAAGTTTATTTGGTTTGACGACTCTATATAAACAAAAAAACTGATAAAGAATTTTTCTTCTAATGTTGAGAAAAGCTAGTGAACCATGCGATTGAAAGAAAATATTTCATTTAATTCTGTGAAGTAATTGTTTTAAATTTTATATGAAATAGACATTTAATTTTCTAGTTTATAAAGAATATTTAAACAACTCCTTTGATTTTCTAGAAAAAATTTTGGTGTTAATTTCTTTTCAATTATTTTTAATAAAATTGTTTATAATAATTTTTCAGTAAACCATGTTCGGAAGATATTTTTATGTGTAAATATAATATAAAATAAATGATTTCTATAAACCAATGTTTAAAAAAAAATTAACTTTTAATAAAGTAAAAATATATCTCATATTTTTTATTTTATGTAATCTTATTTGATGTGATCGTTGATCGCTTGTTTGTTTATTTCTCTCTATATCTAACCTTAGCTTATTTCATCATATTATTGGTATATATAAACTAAAATATATACATGCAACCTGATAAAGTTTTTAGGACTTTTCTAATTTTAGATTATACATCTTTCATATTAAGTAATACTATTGTTGTAACCTGTGAATAGTGAAGTTGTAATCACAGGGTAAGTCTCTATTCTTCTGAAAATGTATATTGTTTTATGTTTTTTCTAGTTCTTTTACTATATTTATACTTATATATATCGAATAAATAATATTTTATAAATTGGGTCACTTTATTCCTTACAGGAAGCCGCCCGTCAAAATTAAAAATTTTTACTATAACGTGCGTGGCAATTTTTTTAACTTTATATAAAAACTTAAACCCATTGTTTTACCAATATCATATATTTGTTTTAGAAAATATTAAATGGTTAAAAATGTTATTCAACGTTGATTAAAAATGACGCCAATATTTGTAAATCCAAATGGCTACTTTTTAATGATCTTTATTTCAAAATTAATAACTAAAGCATAAATATAATATAATTCTGTTAATTTATACTATATTTTTTATTTAATAAATAAGATATAAATCTTGTTGTAATATAACAAATATTGTATTTTTTTTACTCTACAAGAAAGTTCTTTTTAAAATATTGAATTTATATTAAATAATTAATGTTTAATAATTTTTTAATTATTTATGTTGTTCTCATATGCGAAATAATTCGACAAAATTAGTCGCAAATAAAGAAAATTTAAATTTTATTTAATAGGACAAATTTACTACATTTTTTACAAACCTGTGTCTTTTTTTTGTGTAGTAAGCACTTTATTAACTCCATACGTGTGGAATTACTTATGTAATATTTAAATATAAATATATTCTAATTAATGATATTATTATGATTATTTTGATTACATTATTTTCTATTTAAAAAGTATATTTTTTACAATAAATCAGTTTAGTTTTCATTAAAATAAATAGATTTGTTGCTAAACTCATAGCTTTAGCTGTGAGATAAGGCTACAACATTAACTACACAGAAAAGTGATTTTATACAGGTCAAAACGACTGGAACAAAAAAATAAAGCCAAAAATTAAACATTTTGTTAGAAAATTAAATGCTAGTATACTTTATTTAAACAGAGTAGAGAAAAACAATTACAAAATGTTGGTATATATAAACTTAATACCAATCAATCACATCAAATATCTTTAATATTTTGATTATATATAATATTTATTATTCCAGCTGAAAGCTTTGTTTCTTCGTGGCTTTGTTTAACATTTCAACATATTCTACGTTGATTTTTTTAGTAAAAACATTTACCATTTTTTGGTTCTTAATTAGAATAGTTTTCAACTAACTTTAGTAATATTAATTTACTCTCTTATATTAGCCCTAAGATTTTCAAATAAGCAATTAATTGCTTTATTTCGTTAACTTTTGAAAATATTATTTGTAAACAAAATTAAAAAAATTATTTCAAAAAGAGATGTTATTTAAAAATAACTTGATCTATTACAACTAAAACGTTTTGATACGCGTTTTCAGCAAAAAATAAAAAATAGATTTTTTGACTATTAAACTGTAATAATGAGTTAAGTTTAAAAAAAAAGTTTTGGTTAAGAAAAAATTATTTTTCTTATTTTTTTTTGCTATAGGCATGTCATTTGAACTATTAAAGTAATACTTATTTTTACTGTAAAACATTTTTTTATCAGAAATTTAAGACATCAGTTTTTTGTATTTAAAATTTTTATATATAGCATTAATTAAAAATCTAACATTTCAATATTTGTATTTTGCAAAGTATTCATTCTTTTATGTTGTCAAATATACATGCTCTATAGCTTTTTACATATATTAAAGTTAGTAAACAGTTAACACGATTACAAACATTCGTCGTATGAAATTTTAGTCAAATTAATCAATTTAAACGACTAAAACTATTAAAACTATTTTAATAATAACAATATAAAAAAGTGATAGTATAGAATTACAAACATCAGATTATATTAATAGATAAACAACATAATTTTTAAAAAATTCATAAGTATAAATATAATTGATATTATTGAGTTTCCTCATTTTTCGACTATTTAAAATTATTAGTTTATTCAAATTTAAAGTCAATTAACTGTTTAAAGTTATTAAAAGTATCAGTTTATTTATTTTTAAAAAGGTTAATTATTTTCTATTTTTTGTGCTTGATTTACTAAAAAAATAAAAACTTTAGCATATTTTTTATTTTATTTTTATTGAATCAGAGATAGTAAATCGCGTGTATTTTCTGCAAATTAACCATATCTGGTCTTGAGCAGATCTAATACTAATGTCAACAAAAAAAAATAAAGTTGCTTAAAAAATATAACCTAACAGACTCTCTCAGGAAAATTTATCTTATATTCGTCTCCATAATATGTAGCTTTAATCGAATAAAAATTTATTACAACAGAGGAATTGGAATTTGATCCTGTATACCTAATCAATGTTTGATTACTGTGTGATGTCAACCCCTCTTTATCTTTTTTCCACATAAACAAAGACCAGTGAGAGCCATATCTTTTTGATACTTTATCTGCAAGCAATCATTTTCAAAACATGGTGTCTTTGTTTGGCAGGTTAAATTATAAATTGTCATTACGATTCTTGTATTTGGAAGTGATGATAATAGAATATTGCAAGTTTTTTTACCTTTAAATCTAAGAATATATAACTTTTTAGGTGCCACAAAAAGAGATGAGTTGTAACAACTCTTACTAGATTCTGCAGGTTTTTCACATGTTTTTCCAGAAAAACCTGTAGGACATTCACATTCGCTGCTACTTTCGCTTTTTGGATACCCACCATTATTACATTTTATAGAATAAAACGGATCTTTCTCGCAATGTGCGTAGTATAACCATTTTAAATCTGAAAAAGCAGGCTGATACTCTTGTCCTGTTATTGCGTCATTTGCCAATTTTAATGTATTAATACTAAAAGTAGTTTGATTAGAAACTGCACCATAATATTGTGACCAATGCGCGATCGATGAAAAATCATAATTTAAATACAACAAAGAATCAATTGTATTATTGTATTGTTCTATATATTCTTTCTTAATTTGTTTATAATCTATCGAAACAAAGTGCAATCTATCATATCTTCTGACCGTTGGAATTAATCCTAAATACATTAACACCTTTCTTGCAACACATCCTGGATTTTTATTACACATTTCATTAATTTTAATTTCAAATTCTACGGTTCTCATTAAACTGACACTACCGTTAAAATTATAATCTTTTGTATTACTATCCTTATCGTATGAAAATTCAATAAATGGAAAAGATTTTGTCACAAGTACTTCTTTACACGTTTTTTTACAACTAGATTTTTTCGTACATTCATTTACACATACTTTTTTCTTTCTCATCACAACTTGATTCTTTTAAAAACACATAAAATCAAATCCTTCTCTCACGAAGGCTGTTATGTCAAACTATTATTTTTTTTTGCATATACTTTCGTAGGCCTCATTTTTGCATATACAAAATTTCACAAAATAAATGTATTATATTTTTTTTTGTATATACAGCTAATATGATAGATAACTATTTTAAAATAATATGCTTAGGTCAAAATTAGTAAATGCATATACCCTTCGTTTTTAAAGTTACTAAACAAAAAATAATGAGCGCAAACATTCCTTTCATTTTTTTTACATAATGTTTTTGTCTAATAATGGACATGAAAGAAATAGTAAAATTTACTTAGTTATTTAAAATATTGAATACGTTTAAATTTAATAAATTTCTTTATTTTGTGTGCTTTTGGAATAGATATTACTAATAAAGATAGGAGATTTTCTTAATATTTTCCTAGCATATTAATTATAATTGTACACAAGATTTGAGTGCAAATGCATGTTATAAAATTTGCAAATAAATTATATTTTACTAAAACTTTGTATATACAAATATTAAATAATGCTTTACTTTTCAAAAAATCAACTTAACAAAGTAAATATATTATCTTTACGATTTTTTTTTCATCATTTGTTTTTTATCTAATCTTTAATAACATTATTTGAAACTAAAATTATATATCTATATACATGTTATTAGATAGATATGTATAAGTATAAATATTTATTACGCCGTTGATTTATTTTTTATAACTTTTAATAAGTTATAAATTTTGCCTAATACAAACTCTCTTACATAGAATTTTAATTTCTTTCTCTTTAATAGTGTCAAAAAAGTTTGAAAAATGCGATTCTCAAGTGCTAATTTAGATAAACTTTATAATTTACGATGTTTCATGATTAATAAATATTTTTAATTTTTCGAAGATATTTCTTTTACAATGTCAAAGTGCATTGATGTATCTCTTATTGGCACATAACATATTTAAAAAAAAATTTAACATTACATAAATTATCTCCAGATAGTAATATCGGTTGTAAAAAAGTGACTAAAGAAATTTTGAGTAAAATAAAACTTTATCTATATTTAAAACTGGGGTAAAGTTCATATACATGTAAATATAAACTCTACCTATGATTTGAGTTCAAACATGATTTCAGTAATCATTTAATAAACTGAAAAGTGTAAGAAATATAAAAGTATAAAATTCACAAATATATAGTCAGTATAATATTTTATATATAGTATGATATTATATCTAGGAATTTATTACACTCTTTATTTAATCTTAACTAAACTAATACAATAAAATAAACTAAGATATAATAATTATTTGGTTAGAAATATATTTTAGACTTACCCAAGATCTTCTGTCTTGGTTTCCCTTTCTAAGGTTTAAATATTTTTACTTTTACACTTCTAACCCCTAAAATTATACAATAATAAAATGATAACATATAATAAAGAGAGTAATTAAGTAATAATATAATAATAATAAAATATTTTTAGAAAGTTATAATACCAACATATAATGATGATTAATATGGTTACATTATTTTGGTAAATAAAGTAGCGGCTTGCTTCTTCTCTTTTATAAACACAATCATCGCTATTTTATATTACTGTCACATATTGAAAAAGTTATTTATTTTTTAAATTTGGAAACTATGAACTGTTAGATGTTACATATTTATCAGATTTAATGCTGTTTTAAAAAAGATGGTCAAAGAGTATGAATATATGAACGAATGTCATTAATACTTTAAAGGTACTTTCATAAAAATATTTCATTTAACTTTTTTGTTTCGATATATTATTTTATTAAAATAACCATAAATTCGAAATTGAATGGTGTCGTTAAGCTGAATCTATCTGCTGATGTAAGTTTAAATTTATGTTTAAGATTGTATATTATTTTTTTAGGAAGCCAGCAAAACTTTAAAAATGATCCTAACTCATCAGTTTCAAAGTGAATAAAGAGCAATTGAGGAAAAAAAAGTTTTTAGAATTGACCAATAAGATTGAAAAAGTCGAGAAACGGGTCTTGTGATTGTATAAAAAAACAAAATGTTTATAAGGTACATGATAATAAAAGAAAATTATTCTTTTGCAAGAAAAGATGATAAACAGTTAACAGGAGCCGATCGATGTAATAATGAAGATTGATTAAGAAATCCAAGGATAAATCAGTGATAATTTATATAAAAATCCCTTCATATTCATGCTTATATTGTGTTGAAAAGTTTAACTAGTTAATAAAATGTTGTTATATATTTTATTTTCTTTAACTTCTTTGAATTACAATAAAAAACAACTATTAAAAATATTTAAACTTTTTCTTATAAAGAAACAACTCTTATTCAGTGAGTAATTGACTGAATTTTAATTAAAATATCTTATGTTTGGCTCTAAGCATAGTAGAAAAAATTATTCTACACAATCAAGTCAAAATATTGTAAAAGATATAGAAAGAATTATGATAGAAAAAACTAAGCTATTTCAGTTATTGTCACACTTATGCTTCATATTTTACTAATACATGATATTATTCATTATTTTCTTTAAAAAATTTTTTAAAATTTGATATTTTAACAGTACACAAAATATTTTATATATTAGAAAGATATAGCTGTGTTTCAAAAAGTTTTAAAAACTTTTCTTAAATAAACAATGTGTCATTATTATATATTGAGAAATTTAAAAACATCTCCTGATTTTTATGAGTTTAGCAATAAACTTAATGATTTTTAAACAATTCTTAAGTGCAAAGTTACTTCTAAAGATCGTAAAGTTAAAAATAAAATTTATTTAAAACAAATATTTATTAATACAAAACTTATTAAAAAATATTATAATTTTGCTTTTTTCCACCATAATTATTTAACCATGGATAGACTCTTCTTTTTCTGGGTCTACCCCCCTTTCTCTTCTCCTCACTTTTTTTTCTCTCCTCTTCAATTTCCTTTCCTTCTTCTTCCTCAATTTTTTTTCTTCTTCTTCTTCATCAATATTTATTCCTCCTCCTTCTTTATTCTCTTCAATTTTCACATATTTTGAATGTAAAAGGTTATAATCAGGTGGAGCAGCTCTAGAGCGGGCAACTTCATCCATTAAATACAGCCCAAACGATTCGACTTTTTTTCTGTAATTTTCCAACACTTCTCGATGACGTTGGAACCTTAGTTGATTCTCTAGATTACTTTTTATTTTTTCCATCATTCTTGGATTTTCTCGACATTTTCTTCTTAAAATATTAAACGCCATTAAAAATCTTAAAAAAAATATTAAGAAAAAATATAAAAAAGTATTATAAAATATTTAAAAAAAATAAAATAAATAAAAATAAAATAGATTTTATTTAGCAAACTGCAATATTCTGTAATTTAAAAAACGTTGTTCCAATACAAAAAAGTAGCGAAAAATGCACCCTCCTTTTAACTGTAATTAATTATTAATAACATAAAAATAAACGGCAAATACTAAAAATTAATTTTATTTCGTAATTATCATAAAAATCTGAATCTAGAAATATAAAAATTGTTAAAAATTATTAAGAAATTTTTTTTGTGCTTAACTATTTGATTGCTTGTCTATTCACCACTGACTATTTTACTTTTTCGACATTGGGGAATTGCATTATATAAAATTGTCATTTATGAAAGTTAGCATCATTTTTAAGATTACATGTTATTAAACAATTTATATTTAATAAAAAGTTATTCTGTTAATAAAATAAAATATGTGAAATAACTATAAGATTTATACAGTTAAGACATATTACAATACAAAAACTTATTGTGAATACACAAATATATATCAATGAATTCAGAAGCTATTATTTAAAGTGAATATTAATCAGTTGATCATTAACATAAGATAACGTTGAGTAATAATAACAATAAACAGTAATATTAATAAAATTTCTTCTATCTTTTATTTTTATATTATGACCAATATTAAAATTACAACAATCCAATTGTATAGAATGTAAAAAATCTTTTAAAATAAGCTTTCTGTTAATTTTATTGCAACTTTTTCAATATTTTTGTAGTTTTACAAATTTACTATCATGTCCTAATTAACTAATTTTCAATTAACTTGTAAAAACGGTTTTTTTAATTATAGCTTTAAACATACTTGTAATTTAGAAACTTTTATATTAAAAAATCTTATTCATAATATGCAAGTGCTTTTCTTGAATTTGAAAATTTATATTTAATCAAAAAATAAAGTGAATTTGTTAATACTATCATTTATAAACAATACCAAGTATGAATGGTTACCAAAATGAAGAATATTTTCAAATTATAGCTAATTTAAATATATGCACTCATTTAAAGGTAAAATTTTAACTTTTGCATATTTTTTTAATGAAATCCAAATCCACGAGATAAATTTTTCTGCAGTTAAAATATATTAATCAGATAATTGATTAAAACTTATATTTAAAGGATGTACCCTCAATAAAGATCATTTTCAAATTATAACTCATTTGAATATATGTCCTCATTTTAAAGATAAAATTTTAACTTCTGTATTGTATTTTTTAAAAGGTACTCCTATAATGAAAACTTTTTTGAAATCACAGATAAATCAAATAAAAATTTAACTTAAAACATTCAATTTTCATATATATATGTACAACTTTTTTATAAGTATCAAGATATATAAAGATAAATTTTAATAATTTTTTATTAAAAGAAATTATGATTTGCTAAATTCAATAGAAATTACAGAACATATTTTTATAAAAAAATAAACAAATGTATTAGAAAATAACTGTTTCTGTCTATGTTATTAAATATAAGTTAAAGGTTTTCAAAAGATTGTTATAAAGCTATTAGAAAAGGAGCTATTAAATATCAACAAAAAGGACTATAATAGAATGAATTTTTAGATACCATCTTTTTCCAGTGACAACATTATTAAAAGATAATATTGTTTGTTTAATTATTTAATCATATAAGGATAATGAAACAAATGTTTGTAGTTTAAAAAAGTTGTTTTTAGTGATCCTGATTAAATATTAAATTTTATAAAAATTTAAAAAAAGTATATTTATTAAAAAATTAATTATATAGGCAGAAATTCAATAATAAAGTAAATTATAACATAATTATTTTAAACAATAAAGAGATAGTCTACCATTATCAAAGTTTGTAAAGTTTTTACTTTTATAACAATTGGTCATTTTAATATCATTACTAGTTTCTTTCCTTCAAATTTGAAAAGTCTATTTTTTCTTTGAATAAATTTTGTTTGAATTCTCTCAAAATTCTTACCATCAGTATCTTTTAATCTTTAATAAATGTATTTTTTTGAGTTAGAATAATTTAATAAATTATTTATATTTTAAACGATGAAAATATAATAAATAGAAAGAAAGAATTTTCTTTTTTTTATCTTTAATATTATCTGTATCATCTTCAATTATGTGGAGCCATTTTTCTGGAATGACATTATATAACTCATCAACAACAACTTTCTGAATAGCAATTTTATCGTGCCCTGTTACACTACTAAAACGAACTAACTAGGATGTAAAGAATTTTATTGCTACTTTAAAATCAATTTTATAATTACTAAGATTTTAACAGTTTTTGTAAATTTACTTACTTCTTTTAAAGCTCTCTAAACATAACTATTTTTTATTGATTCATATCAGCACTTAATTCTTAAACCTCCATGTTTGTGGTATTTATTTTCTTCAGCTACATCATTATCTGTTATCATAATTTCTTCTGCATCTTTTGCAATATCTTGATTTAATTGTGTAAAATAATTTTTTTTACAATACTCAAAGGGCATTGCACATTCTGAAAAATTTCTACTAAAAACATAAAAGTCTTTAAATTTACCTAGACAATAAACAATTGTTAAAGAATATATTGATTTATTTTCTTTGACTTCGGTTATATTAAATTAGTAAAAAGTAAAATTAAAAAGCTATTTCTTGAAATATAAAATTTACCATATCTGATCATTTCAATTGTCTTGTCATTTAAAAAAATTTATTTTATCCTAATTAGCTATATAGTAATCAATTATACTAAATAAACTTATCTAACTTCTATTTATGTCATTAAAACTTTTCTAAAAATTATAATGTTTTGTGATAACAGTACAGTTTTATTGGATTTATCAATAGCGTTGGTTAATTTAATTTAAATAAAATTTTACGTTTGAAGAAAAAAAAACGTTTAATTTTATTTAATATAACGAAGGATCACCTGTCAAATAATCATAAAATAACTATTCCTTCGTTTTTCATTATAATATGTGAAAACAAAAAAACGTTATGTTTTTTATAAATCTTAGTATTTAATTTTTTTAAAATTAGACATAACAAATAAAAGAGAATTGTATGTATTTTATATGCTAATAAATCGCTATTTTGATTATTAAAACATTGTATTTTTTAAGTAAGATAATACTGGTTGAATATAGAAATAATTTGTTTTTGTGAGAAAAAAATTTACATTTCTTATCATTTTGAGGGTTTTTTTTCTTTATCCTTCAATACATTTTTTGTTTATTTTTGTACATTTAATTTAGAAGAATAGTCATAGTATTTTGTTATTTTTTAAATTAATCTTTTGAACCTAGAAAATAAATTATTTCTAATTTTTTTGTCCATGTAAACAATAATAAAAGTGCTATTAAATTATTAAAAATATATATATTATTTAAACCTCCATCATACGTATTGTTGACGAAGGATTTGATTTTATGTGTTTATCATATGCGAAATAATGCGACGAAATTAGTCGCAAATAAAGAAAATTTTAATTTTATTTGGTGGGACAAATTTATTACATTTTTTGCAAACCTGTGTTTTTTTTCTGTGTATTCTCATTCGTTTTTTCATAAAAAATTACTCCTAGAAACAATATTTACTTTTTAAAAAATCTATTTATTCGGAATTTGTAAAAACCAACTTTTCCAACTTTGACTCTCTGCTACTGCTGTGTCTCAAATTTTCAGGCCCTATAAATTTGTCAACATACATTGTTTTTGTTGCTTGTTTTATTAATGAAATAAAAATGGGGGTTCATATTTTTAGTTGTACATCGAATGTCTGATTGACTCAAAAAACGAGTTTTAAGCTTATTGTTTTTAGTAGATTATTTAGTATAATATTTTTATAAAAACATCAATAACTTTAGAAGAAATTAACTTCTAATAATGTATTTTATAAAGTAAAAAATAAGTAAGGATCTAAGATGAGCATAATGTCATAAAAGTATCAGAATAAAATAAAAGTTACATTAATTTAAAATTTCAAATACATATTTTTGTAAATAACGATAAAATGTTTGCGACAACCTAATATTTTGTATCATCAAAATCATTTTTGTCGTCACTTGATATTTTTAAAATTTGAATAAAATTGAATTTTTTAAAATGATGGGACATTTTATTGCATTTTAGATAGATTTGTCAAAACTTGTCTCTTTTATTTTTTATGTGTAGAGGACAATTTTTTTTGTTGTTCTTGTTTTTTTTTCTCCATGTCAGCTTTAAGTTTCATTTTTCTCATTGTATAGTCCTTCATAAGTTTAAAAAATTTAACGCACGTTGGTGGTGTAAAATTCATGTTTTTATTGTTATCAAAACTTGATGTTCCATTGAAAATAAAAGCTGTCAAATTGTCAGCTTTTGCTTGTTGCCAGTTAGCAGTTGTATTACCGTATTTCGAAAAATTGCCTATTGTCCACATAACTCGTTCAGATAACGTTTGTTCTTCATTTAAACTATCTTTTTCTTTCGATTTTTTTTCTTCATTTTCTTCATTTTTATTTTTATATTTCTCAGGATGTCTAAATGGAATTCCAAAAACATCTATTAAATCGTCCCCGTGCATTGCACCTATAATTAAATATAATTATTTGATTTTAAATAAAAAAAACAAAATTACATTTTATAAAATTTTACATAAATTGTATATTTTAAATTTTGATTTTGGAAAATAACGTCACATAACAAAAATTTATTACTTACCAGTCCACGCCGGCCATAAATTTATTGGTGAACGTCTAGCATATTCATACAAATAAAAACTTTTATTTGTAACATTAGCATATGTTAATGCAAAACTAGAAAGTTCACAGTCAAAAATAAAGTCCGATAAAAGTCGTATAGATCTGTTAGTATAAGTTGTTGCAGAATCGTTATATATTTGTATCAAGGTGTTGTTTTCAGTTTCACTGAAGTTCAAGATTGTAGAACCAAAACTAACAAGATTTACGAAATTTTCTTCCTTCATGACACATGAATTATTAGTGTGATTTGCAGATAATTGTGGATAAAAATAACAACCATATCTACTGTTATTTGTGAAACCTGTTGCCATAAAGAAAGTAGCTTCATCTCCTGTTCTTCCTATCATTAAGTCAACATCTTTATTAAAATTTTTCTTGTTGTACATATCTTTAATACTTCCATTGAAAAAAACAGTATCATTATTAATAGGCATAAATGGAAAAGGTGTTGGCATTTGACCTATTGCACTGACATTCTTCGTAGCCTCCAATAATTCTGTTACTGTTCTATTTTTTAAACATTCAGCAATAAGATCATCAGTAGTAATTGATAAATTTGCCTTACTTGTACAATTAACCTTTTCTGCAACAGTTCGAGTATTGTTATCTGCTATTCTAGTTGATACAGTTAACATCATTTGCGTTATTGTCCCTGAACTCATAATTCCTCTATGAAAATATGGCCTACTACCATTTGAAAATAAATGTGCTGCAACAGACGCAGCACCAGAACTTGTTCCGAAGATAGTAACACTTTTATTATTGCCATTAAACAGATGAATATGTTTATTTATCCACTTTAACATTGCTTGTTGATCTAGTAGTCCCATATTACCTTGTATTTGTGATGAATTTTTCAAATAAGCAAAACCAAAGAAACCTAATCTAAAGTTTGCTGCAATAACAATTGAACTAGTTTTTAATGCTAAAACAGAACCATTGAATTTATCCGCCGAAGCTGTTCTAACTGTCCAACTACCACCATGAAAAAATACTATAACAGGCATATTTTGTTTGTCCTTTGGTACCCACATATTAAACTTAAGGCAAGATTCAACGGTACCATTTGTTGGATTCGCACTGTCGTATCCAGAAAAATTCAACACTCTTATAATCTGGGGACATGCATCTGCTAGATAAACTGCGTTATATATTCCATTCCAATAATGATCGTTTTGAAATTCACATGGTGGAGCAAATCTATAAAAACCAATAGGAGGATGGGCGTACGGAACTCCTAAATATTCAGTTATTTTTACACCTAGAACTTTCTACAAAAACTTAGTTTATAGATAAAATATGTTTCTTGAGAAAAAAAAAACAATTTCATATTTTTTTAAACAAATAGAAAAGTTAATTTCTAATTTGTATATACTTAATATATGTACATATTTGAAAATTATCAAAGGTAAAATGTTAATTGTATATCATTATTTTGTGAAACTTTTAAATTGCATTTATAATTTTGCCGCTCATCGGGTATATAAGGATGTTTGAATAAATTTACAACAAACTTATCAATTATTAAGATATTTATAGCATTTTTATTTCTAAAAATTTTTTTATAACAATTATTCTTTTCATTTCTAAATATTTTTCCAACATTAGTTTATCGATAAACTTATAATAAATATATTTATCAGAAATATTTTTGAATATTAATAGTTATAATTATTTTATGTACTTTTTTTTAATTAATCAAATTATTTACAAGTTCTATATTTTTTTCTGCCTTTATCTAAACTTAAGTCAAAGCAAATAAATTCCCTTTTTATAAAATTGTGAATATTACTGATTATAACTCATTTTCCCTACTATTAAAGATTAAAATAAGGGCTCATTTTTTGAAATAGGTGATACTTTTTATCATACTTGAATTCAATTTTAATTCAATAGGCTTTGTTTTATTATGTTTTCTAACTTTCTTAAAAACTATTATACTAGAAAAAAACATGAATTATCCTTATTTTTGATTTTTCAATATCTCGAAAAATTTTTTATTACATTGCTTACTTAATAACCTCAAAATGAATTATTTTTTACAATTTAGTTAGGATGTCTTATTTAGATCTATTTACCTTACTTGTGTATACTCAACGAAATATATTGATCTAAATAAATCACTTCAAGACAAGTAAAATACATTTATCTAATAGACAAAATTAACTTTTCAATTCTAAATTATTATAAAAAAGGAAACCACTTCTTAAAAAGTAAAAGTTTTTTAATCTATTGATTGACAATAATTTTATTTCGATAATTAAATAAATATTAATTGTATTATTAACATCGTTTTTATATAAATTAGTATATGTTGTTTCGCCATTGACTTTTAATATCTATAAATAACAAATATACAATCACTATTGTACTTTCTTTGATTACTATGTTTGATAACCTAAGGTTAAAATATTCTCGTGTTATAACTTACTAAAAAATATTATAAAATAGAGGAAAAGAAATAACAAAAATACTTTTAAAATCTTTTGTTTTGAATGCTAAAATGTTATGAAAATATGGTAAAAAATTATTTAATAAAAACTGACTATAACTAATTTTAAGATATGAAAAAAAACAATTCAAAATATTTTTAATATATACACTAAATTAATAAGCACAACGTTTACTATATTTTTATGCGTAACTTTTCTTATCAATACAGATTTAAAAATACAAATATAGATCCTAAACTTACTAAATCTAAACTTCTATTTTTAAAATAAAATGCGGACGTCACTTGTGGTTTTGCGTAAAAAAAATCTGCTTGAAATAGTGGATTTTTTTTCTATAGATTTTAAAACCATTTTTTTAACTAAGACAAAAAATAAGTATAGTTACGCAAATCTTTTTTGATTTAACAAAAAATAATTTTGTTATGATTAATAGTATTTATTTAATAAAGGAAAACTTATACTAATCATATTTAAAGCAGTTGTTTGGGTACAACCGAATACACCACAGTATTGGTTGTATTCTTCCCTTTTATACTATTTCTTGATCATTGATAGTTGTTCTAACTGCTCTTTGGTTTATTGTTTGATACAGTTTAAAAATTAATCTTTTCTCTCTGAATTATCAGGTATCATTACATCCCCTCGCTATGGAGATTCGTTCACTGGATCTCCATATTTTATCATATTTATTGGTTCTTTCTTTTGCTTGATTATCAGTTTTCTTTGTCTTATTGGTCATTCGTTCTATTGATCATATTTTTCTTTTACTGGTAAGTTACTTTTCTTCTTCTTTCTTTTTTAATCCTTTCTATTTTCTTTTCTTTCTTTCATGTTCTTCTTATATAAACTTTTTGATAAATTCCTCTGCATTTTAACATGGCTTTCAATATATATAGCCATTTTCCAATAAAGATGGTTTTTATTTAAAGTTTTATTTTCATTATTATTATTTCATTTGTCTAGATATCTTGTCTATATAATTTTTATTGTTTTATTTAAGTTTTTTTCTTTCTAATTTTAGTTTATTTTCTATTATTTTCAAATGGAGTGTTACGATCAACAAACATTGTTCTTGGCTGTGGGATTTTCAATAGTATCAACTATTTTAATAATGTTGATTGTTGGTCGTCTCATACGACATTTCCACCCGTCTCAACATATTCAAAATAGACGGGTTGTTATGAGTGCTTTCTATTCTGCACAGGGCCGCCAAGTTGGCTTTAATTTGTTAGTTTTTTGTTTCTTTTTATTCATTACTTTAATTTTCTCTTTCTTCTATTTATAGTGCTGCTGATCCTGTAGTTCCAGCTTATGAGGAGAGAAGTGATCATGCAGCTTCTAGTAAAATAAGGGAAATAGAGGCATAATATTAAATTTATTATTAATTGTTGTTGTTTTACATAAAATGTTGTTGACTATTTGCTCCATTGAGATTTTTATTTGTTTTTATTAATTTTTAAGATTTTGTTTATAATTTGTTGACGGTGGATTTTTGATTTTTTAGTTTGAGATACTTTCTTTCTTTAGCATCTCGGCATTTATCTTTAGTTCTTTTCCCGTCATTCTTCCTTTCCCCGTGATCTTACGTATCATGTAAGTATCACCATAAATGTGTTTGACAACAATATATGGTCCTTCATATTGTGGTGTATTCTTTTGTTTAGTTGTTCTTGTATTGATAATACGCTTCCATACTTTCTCACCTTCATGTAAAAGATTTGAATTAGTTACTTGTTCCTGTGGAGTGGTTGTTTTAAAAAGATCCAACATACCACTTAGCTTCGCATGTATAGGTGATCCAGTAATAGGATGCGGTTGGGTGTTCAATATGATTGACATGGGACTCATTTTTGTTGTAGTATGTTTTGTGTTGTTATGGGCAAAAACACACATATGTATTGAATTATTGGATACATCATAGAATCGTAATCTTTCTCTTAGTGTACGTAAAAATCTTTCTGCAATGCTGTTTCCTTTGTGGTGATGTGCAGATGATGTGAGATGTTGAATTCCTAAGTTGCTGAGAAAAGTGACAAATTTCGATGATTTGAAAGTGGGCCCATTGTCGCTTCTAATTGCTCTCGGGAATCCAAAATTGCAAAACATTTTCATCAATTCCGTGGTTGTGGTTAAAGCTCCTTGATTCTTGGTGACCGCTAATTGTACAAATTTGCTAAATTCGTCCACAACCGCTAGAACGTATGTACCTTCTTCGATTACTCCATAATCAATGGATAATGTGTGAAAAATTTCATTAGGTCTCTCTAAGTGCTTTTTTACAACCGGAACTTTTCTATTTGGCTGTTCTTTATTGGCTAAGCAGTCCGGACAACTTTCCCAATTTTTTCCTCTTGTCTTTTACCATGTCAGGCCAAAAAAAGATCCGTTGGAAAAATTCAGCACACTTCTTGAGTCTAAAATGACTTCCTAATAGTGGGTGTTTGTGATACCGTGTTAAAAGTTCTTCTCGTAATATTTCTGGCACATAGAAACGATTTGTATTACGAACAGTGACCAAAGGTTTCCCGTCGTATTTATAATTATCCTCTGCCGTGTAGTAATTAATAAAATTATTAATGTTATAGGGTGTATCATATGGATTTATCATTACTGGAAATGCAGCATCTATGGCTGTTATGAGGTTAAACGTTTCTCGTGAAAGATAATCGGCCATGTGATTATCTGGACCTTTGACATAATCAATCTTCACATCGAATTCCATAATAGCGAGTTGAAATCGCTCCAATATATCTTTTAGATTTTTTCTTCATCAAATCTTGATTAATATTGTTCTGTTGTTCGGCGGTATCTTTGATTTTAAATTTGAATATTGGAGGGTGTATTTCGGCTGTGATTCCATGTGTTCTGCGTAGGCCATCGAATTCCTGCTTCATTTGTTGATATACCTGTTGTTGTTCATTGGTGCTTTTGTCAAGAGCGTCCTCCTGCATTCTGCGCCATTTAGGTTTCAAAAGTTCGACTGCAGTCTCAAAGGCTAATAAGTCCGCATCATTGCGTTTAGTCCGGCGAAATATCGTCTTCATACGTCAAAGGTCTGCAATGTATAAAATAAAGGTGATCCATATGATACATCTGCTATAGACGAATAATAGCAGTAACCGTTAATCTCGAGAATAATTATAGCGGACGCAGGAATAAAAGTAGTTCAATCGTGGAACCTCCATGTTATGATTAATAGTATTTATTTAATAAAGGAAAACTTATACTAATCATATTTAAAGCAGTTGTTTGGGTACAACCGAATACACCACAGTATTGGTTGTATTCTTCCCTTTTATACTATTTCTTGATCATTGATAGTTGTTCTAACTGCTCTTTGGTTTATTGTTTGATACAGTTTAAAAATTAATCTTTTCTCTCTGAATTATCAGGTATCATTACAATTTAAATGTTTCTAAGATTATTAAAAAAATTCAGAGTGAAGACGTGGAACTAGTATATTACCTGTTGTAATATGTTTCTTAAGAAAATATATAGATTGTATACTATTGGAAAATATAATCTTTAGTAGATTTCTGTTTACCATAGCTTGTTAAGAAATTTTTTATTTATAAAAACTTACAATATTTTTTCCTCGAAGAGTTCCATTTCCAAATTTTATTTCTGGCCCATCGTAACAAAATGCTTTAGTAATAAAAATTAATAAAAAAAAGAAAAGCTTTATCATTATTATTAAAAAATTTATTAAATGTATAAAAATATAAAAAATTAAAAGCTTTTATAGTCCATAATATTTACTTAATACACCTTTTTTAAACATTCAAACAAACATAAAACGTGTCATTTAGAACTGATGATCATTATTTATTTTTATATACAAAATATATGATCTAACATGTGCTTTTTGTTGGTATTACAAAAATGCAATCATTGCATAATTCTATTTCTTTTTTAAAAGTTTTGTATATTGCATAATTATTAAAATAAACAAAAGCAATCATAACGTTTTTTCATATAAAAATTTTCTTAAAAATCATAAACATTCAAGTTTATACTTAAAAAAAAAGAAGAGAAGAAAATTTGTCTTCATCAGAATTCTTTCAAGGTTGTCTACTTTCATATTTAATAATCTGTTAGATGTAATTTTTTCTAACTTGAGAGAAAAAATAGATTTCGGGAATATTGAACTATAATTGGTCAAGTTTTCTTCAAAAAACATTCTTTTTTGGTTACATATTTTTACTATTTGTTTCATAAATAACTTTTCTTTTAGTGATAGTTTTTGATGTATAGGATATTAGAAACGCTTAACACTAGAATAAGAGAAAACATAATATAACCGTAATTAATTGACGGTTAGAACAGTTCTAAATAAAAAACTATTTTCTTTTTTATAAAACAATTATGAGTAAAACATATTAAAAAATTAAACAAATCTTCTTATAAAAGAGGTTAATTCCTTATTTTGTAGCAAAATTTTAGTTATTAACTATTATCTGATGAGTTTTTGTTAAATTATTTTAAATTCAAGATATTAATTTCAAAATACACTTTTTGATTTTTGCCTGCCTAATCGTCTACAACTAAAAGTATTAAACGAAGACTGTGACTAAATCTTTATGAAATATTAAAATCACAATTTGTAGCTAAAAATAAACTCTTTAGTCTGATTTATACAGTTTTTTAATATGTTTCTTTTTACAAAAAAATAAGTCAGCTAAAAAAGTACCAAGTTTTTTATGTTAGTAAAAAATTATCATAATTTAAAATGTTTCTTTATTAAGATAAAAAGAATTAATTTAAAAATTATTTTTCAATATTTGTAATTGTTTTTTGTTTGTTATTTCAAGTAACTCTCGTATTATTGTAAATAAATTTTTTATAATATTATATAATAAAAACAAAAATTTTAAAATATATAATAATGTCTAAAACAATCTTTTAAAAACTAAGTTAAAACTTTTTTGTATTGTAAAGAAATTTAAAAATTCACTATATCATACAAAGATGTGTAACATTTTCTTAAGACTCTTTTTATAAAATACTTGTTATTTATCATATAAAAAAGATAAATTTTTTTTCATAAAACATATTAGCATTAGTATCATAATTATTATGTTAAAAAGCAAATACTAAAAATATTGTACAAAAAAACAAATTCTACATAACAAAATTTATCTTATATGAACTAAACAAGTATAATTTCATAATAACGTACAGTTATGCAATATTTTTAACAATAAAAATACAATTTCTGAGCATAAATATTCAAAATTGGTAAGAAAAATTTTAAAAAATATCTTTGAATAATAATTTACTATTTAAAAAGTATACTCTGTAAAAAAAACAACTTTTTTTACTTTACTTTAATAATAAAATCGCCAAAATAAACATTTGTTTTTCTTTATAAAATTTTCAATTTCCATGTTTATGCAATAATGATTATTAATTTTTACATATGCAATTTCAGAAATTGCAGTATTCATTTCGCTATGTTCTCATATTCAAAATGCTAGCAATTAAATTACGACAGTAAATGCAAAAAACAATGTGCTCATAAAGCATTATCAAAATTTAATCATAAAAGATCAAAATTGCTGTCTTTACGGTGATCATCGGCGTGCAACTACCGTTTTAAATGTACTTATTAATTTTGTGTGTACACAATTTAATAATTTCTAACAAAAATAAGCCTCAAAGGAAAACATTTATAAAAGAGGTGCACCATTTGTAATTTATGATTAGCATGGACATAAAAAATTGATGGAAGAATTTCAAAATATGTGATTTCATTATATTAATTAAAGTATTTTTTAATTTACACTTAAAGAAATTTACACAAAAAACGTTCTGGGTTTTAATTTTTTGTCCTGAGCACTTAAAGTTTCATCCCAAACACAAAATTAGACAGTTATGTTAATTATTGTCGCTTACAATATATTTTGTAATATTTGTTTGGAATAGTGACTTTTTTTAGAAAATATGTCAAAATAATTTATAAATGAAATTTGATGAAAGAGTCTTTCACTGGGTTCACTAATAGACTATTTTTTTTTATGATAATGTATACATTATTCCAAAATATTTATCTAAAAGTAATATTATTAATAAACAATCAAAGTTATTTTTTATACAAAAAAAGTAAGAAGGGAGTATCTTTAGAATACGGACTCCGTTATATTTTAATTATTAGAGATAATATAACAGCTTTTTATGCATATTTGTGTAAAATATAGAAAATTTAAATTCTTTTTTAAAATAATAAAATTTTTTTAAAAACTTTTTTAAACATTGAAAAATAAATTTTCTGAACAAAAAATAATAAAAATGCATTGTTAAAATAAAATATTTTAAAATAAATAAATAAAAACAGTCATAAAAATCACAGGAAAATAAGGAATTTGAAAAATAAAACAATGAATAAGTAAAAATCATCAAAATCTTTACAACCTGATAAATTCGTCATTTGTACCTTTATTTAATTTATTCAGCTATTATGGACACTACCACAAAATTTTGTGATATTCTTTATATGTTGAAAGCATTTAATATGTTTGAAACACCGGAGATTGCTGAGAAATTTTTGTTTGATAATGAAATCTTCCCCAGCTCCAAGCATTGTCCTAAATGTAAAAACTCTATGTCACTATACGGCCCTATTTAGGGCCACCTATTATTAAAAATAAATTATTTGTATAAATGTTTGTGTTCTTTATTTTTTATATATGGAGTGATTAATGATTACATTGTTCTTTTTTGTGAATGCAATGCTCTAGATTTTTCAATTTATACACCAGTCTAATTAAGACTAATTTACATGCTTTAAATAAAATGAAAAAAAAATGTCTTCTATTAAAAAAAATCATAAAAATTACTCAAAAACATAAATGCTGCTAAATATTATTATTTATGCATATTTACTACAAAAATATTGCTATCTTTTAAATTGACTAAAAACTAATGTTAATATTAACAACTTTTATTAATTATAAAATTGTCATGAAAAATTTGATTATTTCTCATTAAAATTTTTGTTGTAAGACAAATTATTTTGCATATGCAAGGTGAATCCAGACTTTCCCAAAAATACATTATCTTCATGCTAAGTTTCCCACTGTCTATGAGGTAACATGATAACTCTAATAAGCTAGATTACCTCTTCGACCAGTAGTCGGGTAGACTATGCAAAAATTAAGAATAAACACTTTACCAAAAGAATAGTTTTAGCAATAAAAAAGAAGATCTTAGAGGTAAAAAAGAGAAAAAATAATAAAACTACTGCTATAGCAGCAACGATATGAGATAAACTTAGATCTATAAAGTTGTTGAATGCCTTTGTGAAAACTCCAGAAAATCTTACAAAGATGCAAAAATGTCAACTAATTCAGTCAGATTTCCTTAATAAAACAATCAAAGCAATGCAAACCCATTTACGTACACATTACTTAGATATCTATATGAAATATACCACAAAGATTGACGAGGTATCAGAAAAAAATACGTCAGCTAAACCAATTCTTCCTCTATCTAAAATAGTTCACCAAACATTTTCTATCTCTAACGAGAATTAAATTACAAAGAAAATGATAAAGGTAATTGATAAAAATGAATCTTCATATGAAACATCAACAATTGAAAGTAGTGAAACTACAGTAAGTATTAATTCAAACGGTGGTGTCCAACCATCAGATACGAAGAACCTAAATTACAAATAGAAAAAATATTTTTGAAATACTTCAATCTTTTACAAACAAAAAAGTTATTGAAATTAACAAAATTAGTAGTTCAATCGTTTCATCAATGTAAAAAACGCCGTCAGTAACTTAGTGAAAAAAAGATTACTAACTTTGAATAAGAACTCAAAAAATTACCAAGAAGGCACTAATTCTGTAAATTAGCTATTTTGGCAAGAGAATATACTCTTAAAGAATCTTGCAAAGGAAAGATATGGCTAAGAAGAATAAACTTTTAGAGATTTGAAGAAGAAAATCATTAAACATCAAGCTAGAGTGAAAAGAACACTAAAAATACAAGAAGGGGAAAAAAATTTTTTACGGTTAAAAAGTGAAATAAAAGAAATGAAACGGCTAAGAATGAAAACAAAGCAGTACATTTCCACACCAAAGCATAGAATTGAATTACTAGAAAAATAACTTGCTGAAACCAAAAAACGTGATGAAAAATGAAAGTTAAGGTTTAGAGCAGGTAACCAATCAGGGTTGGAAAATCTAAAAAAATTTATCAGAGATGATAATTCAATCGACTATATTGAAGCTGAAAAATATTTTAGTAATTTATATTCTCCATTTCAATCTTCAACACCAGAAACTCCATATTACAACAAGTGGCTTAATTATATATAGGACACTTATCTCATATCTGAGGATAAAAATCTATCAGAAGCAGAAATAAGAAATTATGTCAATCAACATCTAAAAACTGCAATTAATTAGAAAACTGGAAGTTGGAATCAGAAAGCGAATTATCTTTACAAATATATCCCTGCAGCTAAAGAATATTTGATACAGCACATGACAAGAATTTTTAATGAAAGATACAAATTGTCAAGTAAAGATGTACAAACAACTTGTGTTTTGCTCCACAAAGGTGGAAGTAAAGGGATTTAAATTACCGTCTACTGTCCCTTATATGTACGGATATTAAATGCTACATATCAATAATAACACAAACCATATATAATAGTCTGCCTTCATCAATCATTCCTCAAGAACAGTTATGTCAACCAAAGAAATGGAGAACTGTTGAAGGTTTTCTAAGAGATAAAGCATATAGTAATATTGCTTGTTTTAGAAATGTAAAACATTGTTTTTTATGGGTGGACTACCGTAAAGCTTATGATTCAATATGTCATAAACAAATGCAATGCCTTTTCAATTTGCTACCAATAGGTCTAAGTATGCGTAATCAACTTCAACACTTAACTACCATACTTAATACTAAATTGATGGATAATGTAAAACCAAATAAACGTCAACTAATTCCAATAAAACGTGGTGTCATGCAAGAGATGTGATACTTCTACTACTTTACATTTTAGTATCAAGTTTGCCAGTTTATCAGTTAAAGAAAAAATTTACCATTAAAACGCCTGTGCAAAAGAAACATTCAAATTAAACCTTATATGGATAATTTAAAAGTATTTCTACCCAATGACTTCAGTCTCAGAACAGCAACGGAACTCCTTAAACACAGTAGTGCCGAAATAGGACTATTTCTTAACAGTGTCAATAGTGGTTACTTTTTACGTAAGAATAGAGAAGATTTAGAAGATTTCAAGATACTTAAAGTTGTGAAATATTACAAATATTTAGGTATTCTGCAAACAGCTCATGATGTTCTTGAAAACTACGAAAAACAGCGAAACTCTAAGCAAATCTGTGAAGAAAATATTTAGTAGTAAGTTGTCATTTTATCAGAAATGCAAACTTTTTAACTGCAGCACAATAGCACCAACAACATACATTCTTGGTAACATTGCAACAAAAGAAAGTGTTAAAACTACATTAGCTAAAGCAAAAAAGTTTGTATTAACAATATGTAAAGACTTTGTAACTACTAACCAAAAAATAAAACAAGTTTCATATAACCGACTGTATATCTCTCACCAATATGGAGAGCATAATTTACCTACGATAGAATTGAAAACTTCACTTCAATATATTTGCAGATACAGCTATCTTTGCACCGTAGACTTAATAAAAGAGCCACTCCAACTCTTAGAGCAAATACAAAAAGCTGGCTTAAGAACAGCTTTATCAGGCTGGAAATACATTAAAAAACTTTACAAACTACCTGAATCAAATTTCAGCTCTGTTTTGTCTTTTAATGAAATCGCCAATAAACTAATTTCCAAGGTTAAGAAATTTGATTCAGATATTAAAAAAAATTTAGCAAAGTCAATAAAATACCCTCAAAGAGTGATATCAACCAAAAACATTGATTTTTCAGGTCTCAAGTCTTTTAACCTATATACTTAACATTGAAAAACGCTTACTGCAGCTAGAAAGAAACAATTTTTCATAAATGCTAAATGCCAATACACTAACTACAACACCAAACTTGAAGGAAGTGTAAACGTTGTGAAAAATTAGAGACTAGTATCATGTAGTTTCAATGTGCAAAGAACACAAATACCACCAACGAAATATAGTAATACATCATCTACTAGTCAAACTAGCTGAAAAATGAAAATACAACATTTTCTACAATTTGGTCAGGCAACTGTATCATTTAAATCAGAAGATGTATCAATAGTTGCGAGTGCTCCATACTTATCAGAAAAGAAATTGAAGTTCAACCGTCTAGATATCATCTGTTATCTTTTCGATGATGAAAAGAATCTCAAAGAAATAGTGGTACTGGAAGTTGCTATACCTCATTTAATTCAATATGTATCTTCTCAAAAAAAAAGAATTAAATATAAAGTCAATTTAGTAAAAATTTTTATTAGAGCAAAAATTGAGAAAAAACAATAAAACTGAAAAAGGTTATATTTAAACACATAAAATTAACAATTTCAAAAGAATTCGTCGGAAAACAAATCTTTACCAATTCTATCGATGAAATCACTTATATGAAAAAAACAATGAGAAAACTTAATCTTATTATTGAAATACAAATAAAGAACATAGGAAAACATCACTTTTTTTTATCAATTGGCACATATGGTGAAGTAATTTATAATGACCAATTCAACTCTTCGAATGTTGAAAGAGAAATTCTTGATATCAAATAAAGAAGTTCAATTCTTACTTACAAAAATAAGTTATTCAGTAATGTGTAGCAGTGCTAGAATCTTCGATAGTCATTTATCGGGTTCTCAAGACAATAGCTACGAAAAGTCATCTTCATAAAGTCTATTATGGTCAAAACTCTTTATCACTGGACTTCGCGACTCATACGATGGTATCAAATACAAAATTTTTAATTTCATTGTTTTATCTTTTTATTGTAATTTGATTTACAAAAATGTATATTAATAAAACTATACTAACATTCCTTTCTTTAAGTTCTGGGAGAACGTTGTTTTAGAATATTTTTCTAATATTTTCTACCACAATTAAGAAATTAGAAGAAATCAACGAAAGCAGCTAAAATTACCCGCAAAATTTGTTGATCGAGGCTGGAATGGCACTAACAAACAAACTAAGCAATAATAAAGCAAAGAAAGTTCTTCTATAGACTTCAAATGAAGTAAAATTATTCGTAGAATTGTATGACAAAACTTTTGACAATTTAACTAAAACAAAAAGATTAGAACAAATATGTCATCATTTTCCTAATCGTACAATCAAAGTGATGATGACGAAGTTGAGAGAAACTAAAGAGATAAAAGGAGGAAATGTGAAGTTAAAATGAGGGAGAACGAGGAAAAAGTTGAGGAAAAATTAAATTTTGACAATTATAAAGAAGCGAAAATGGAAAGAGAAGTTAAATGTAAAAAAGAAGTGAAATCAATTGTTAATGAAATTAGAGATGAGGAATTGTTGAAAGTGGAAAGTTATTTCTCAAGTTTGTCAACACATTCAACTATCAAAGAAATGAGGGTAAATCAACCGGAATGCAGAAATTTCATGTTTCAAAGAATTCTTTTCAAATTTTCTTAGTGGACAGTATCCTGAACAAACATATTTTGTTGACTGAAAACAAGGTTAAGGATGACATTAAGAGGAGAAGCATTATTAAGACATTAATATGTGCAGCTGGTTTAACCCTCAGAAAGCTAGTTTGTGACAAACTTGGCAATAACAAATACAATTCCAAGATAAATCAACTTCGGAAGAAAGAAAGGTGATGAATTGCATAGAAGACTTAAAGTATTTGATATAAACGAATAAATGTATGCACAATATTTGAAGAAGATTGAGGAAAGCCAAAGTAATCCCATCTGAGATGATTGAGGATTACTACAACAAATTAAGATATATTAGAAATGAAATTACAGCATGCTTGGATGAACACAAAAAAGTAATTTTGAGAACAAAATTTGACTTAACACCAAGCATTAAAATCATTTTAAATATCCAAAATCTTTATTGTCAGAGGTCTCTATACGATCACCTGTGATTATGGTATTGTAGGAGCGTCCCCCTTGTTATATTACTTTTCTAATATATTTTGACTATATATAAATATTATATTCTATAATAAATTCCTGCTAACATTTATGATGAAGAAGCTGAACTCCTAAAGGAAGAAGAATTCGTCAAATACTATAAAGAATTATTTGCAAGCAAGGATGTGGATGAAAAGGAAACACTGCATCTTGACAATTGATCAAAGAAATTTAGTAAGACATTGAATGTGGACTGGACTTTAAGTGGCAATGAGATTCTCGAGGCTTTGAAATATTGTAGTAATTTTAAAGCTCCGGGACCAGATATGGTGATGAATGTTTGTTACAAATGGTTCAAATCTGCACATAATTACCTAATCAGGTGGATCAAATCAACTTGGTATGGTGAATACAGAATAAATAAGAAAGATGCAAGTGTAGTCACATACATGATTTGGAAAGGAAATGATAAGCCAAAAAATGACGTCAAATCATTTAGGCCGATTTCCTGCTTGAACTGTGATTTCAAACTACTGAACAAACTTATTGCAAATAAGGTTTATGAATCAGTGGAGAAAATTCTGCCAATGAATCAAATGACAGTAATTAAGGGTAAACATGAAGCATGTGAAGCCCTACTATTAGACAAATCACTGGCTCAATCAATGAAATTTAGAAGAAGGAAAGATGTGAAAGAAATATGGTGTTCATGGATTGACTTCAGCAAATGTTATGACTCAATAAGTCATAAGTGTTTGAAGAAAATGATACAAAGTATAAAGGCTCCACCAACTAGTCATAAAGTTATTTTGGATGAAATTGATAGCTGGAACATATCAATTTCTAGTGGAAAAAATGTCTCCAAAGCTAAAATACCTGTTAAATCTGGTATTCTTCAGGGAGAGGTGGCTAGCCCTTTATACTTTGTATTATTGACCAGTGGAATATCTTACGCCTTGAACAAGAAAGAACAAGTACCAATTAAAACAGTTACGCCAAGCAATACTTTGAAAATCAACCATATCAGTTTTATGGATGACTATCAACTATATGCCACGTCACAAAAGAAAGTTGAGAAATTAACTGTTAAGTTGAGGGAAATAGCAGATGAAATGAACCTGAAGCTGAATCCTCAAAAATGTGGCATATATGGCGCGGATGACATTGGAAAGAAATTAATGCTGAAAGAAAGTTCATTAAACTTTCCGTACACTTCTGAGTACAAGTATCTTGGTTTGGTAGAAAATTCATTGGACTTGAAGGATATCAATATTCAACTGGTTAAGGATAAAATACTATCTAAGTGCACAACTATTTTTGAATCCAGACTCACTACACATTAAAAAAGGACAGCATTTAATAGTACAATATCCCCATGTGCAGCATACTACCTTGGTAATTTGATGACCAATGAAAGTTCAATTCAAGGACTGTTAAATGAATGTAAGAAATTCGATCAAATGGTCAGAAATCAGTTAGTTAATCAAAATACCAATAAGCTTCAAGTATAAAATAGTAGAATCTATCTGCCTAAAGAGTACAACTCTCTTGGGTTAAATGAAATTGAAGTACCTGTCAATATAATCAGGAAAGCCTGCTACATCAAAAAGAGAGACTCTTAGAGGGTAGATAAACTATGCATTGCAATGTCAAAGAATGGTCATAGGAATACCCTTAGTGATGCTTTATATATCACTGAGAATTATTCTAACTTTCAAAAAAATAGGAATATTATAGGTGTGGTAAAGAATGAAAAAAATATTCTTCAGGATACAAAGAAAATTATTGAAGACATCAAAGAGAAAAGAAAGAATTTCTGGCTGGACTATTGGCAAAAAGGAAACATGACATATACAAATAAAGCAATCAAAAAAGAATTTTATCTTTCGAATCTAAACATTGATTTTAAATACTTCATGTTGTGTTATGCAGGATGAGAAAAGCAAATTTTTACAATAGACACGTAAGCCTAGCTAACCAATCTACACCGACGAGTAGATTGTGTAGGAAATGTAAGAAATTTGAAGAAACTTCTTATCATGTGGCTAATGTTTGTGAATTCCAAAAAAGAATCTGCATCTCATGCGTCACAATAGTGCAGTGTACCACATAATAACAGAACTTTGAAGAATCATGAAAGTCAAATGTCCTTTAAGATATCCAGAAGTATCAGGTGTAATAAAAGTGGTGATATGAAGATCGCTGCCGGTGTGAAATACACTTTTGGAACAGCAAAGATATACTATAATAAGCCTGACTTGATATGGTACACTCCAGATGCAATTTATGTTATAGAAGTAAGTATTTCATCACTGAAAAATGCCAAATCTCAAATCGAAATAAAAACTGCTAATATGCAGTAAATTCAACTGATAAATTGAAAAATTTTGCTGCTCTGGATAATTTAAAGAAAGTAGAAAACTTTGTTGAAATTTTAAGTCAAAAAGAAAATTTCAAAAAGTTCAACTCATTCCTCTAGTCTTCTGCACTTATGGTGAAATACCTAAAGAAACAATGAAATATCTAAAAGAACTAAACTTTACCAAAGAAAAGATCAAAACAATTGCTTTATCAATCGCCCGTCTTACTGGAAGAACTCTCAAAGCACATTTTACTAATTAATTAACTTTATATGTGTTATTCTACCTCAAAGGTATACTAATACTAACTTAATTGTAATTTTTTGGTAAATTTTAATGCAACAAGTTTTAAATAAAATATACCACCAGAGATACCAGAAGCCACCTAGGATATTTCTAAGCCCACATTTTTCGACTTTTTCGCATTTTTTGGAGTATTTTTATACACAAGCGTCTTATTAGTAAAAATAATGATTATTTATAATAAATATCTGTAAATATATAAAAGACATTGGTACACTAACGATTTAAGATTCATGAAAACACGATAACTCCCAATTTATCAATAAATTACATAATTACTTTAATGATAATATTGTAGATATATTAATTGAAAATAAAACAAGATTTAATTGATTCTGTGTCTACAGTTATTTAAAATTTGACTATCAACTGTAGTTGATAAAGTTTAAAATTTTTGGTTTCTAAGAAATTGTTAATTACAAATGGCATTTTGATTATGTGTTTACTATTTTATATTATATTTGTTCAATTTAATAAATAAACCTTTTAAATCTTTTTATCCTTATAAAAATAAATCTGATTTGAACATGAAAAAGTGATTTCTACATCACTGAATCTCTAATGAGAGTTGACATATTACACTCTCCTCCAATTAAATTCTTTTCACTTTATTTTATTGTCAACAAAAAAGTTTCGAATTCACTGAAAATTTCTACCATAAAAAGATATATAGAGTTAGAAAGTAATTAAAACAAATTCTTTTATCAATCAATGTAAGATTAAAATTTTTATTAAAATTAAAAAAAATGTACCCAAACCTTTTATATAATAAAAAATTTTCATTTAAAAAAACAGTCATTTTTTAGAGACGGAATAATTTAGATTGGAAAAATTACAATTAGTTAATTTAAATAAATTTTTAATTATTGGTAAAAATTTTTATCATTCAAAACTTTGTATATTGTATTCATTTTTTTTTATCAAAAATTGTCCTAAAAATTTCTTGATGAAAAAGATACTTTTTTGAATAATTATTAATCTTAGTTTTATTAATTTGCTAATAAATAATTTAATGATAATGATGCACTTGTATATTATAGCAATTTGATTATATAGTTAATTATTTTAAATTTATAAAACATAATACAAAATATTATACTAAAAAAATGGCAGGATTTTGACTGAAGACACTTTAAAAATTGATTTTGAAGATATTTTGAAATTAAATATCAAGGGATTAAAAGAAAAACACTAATTATTCGAGATACATATTAGTGTTCAAAAAAGTTATAAAAACGATTGATAAAAGTTAAAACAACAAGATTAGTAAAATTTTGTAAACAAAATTACATAAATTGTTTTTACAAAAAAACCTACAGATGCGTTTATCGGGAATCGAACCCGAATCGGCCGCTTGGAAGGCGGCCATGCTGACCATTACATCATAAACGCGGGGCGTCACACTGAAAAAGTTAAGTGCAGGGATTTTGCACACAAAATCAAAAAATCGACAAATTTTGTTAAATTCAGAATTTTTACACATATGGAAAAGTGCTAAAAATATGCACATATTATAAGTGCAGATATTATGCACATTTTTAAAGTGCATATATTCTTACATATAAAGATGTATAATTAAATATAAAAATAATTACAAAACAAATAAATAAAAAATAAATATTTATTAACACAAATTTACAATTAAATAAAGTTATTAATTAATTATAATTAATAATAAATGTTTTCTTTTTCTTCACTAATTTCTTTGTTATCCAATATTAATTAGTACCTAAAATATACCATATTATATTATATTATGCTTAATTATATATAAAACTTACAATTTTCCAAGCAATTTTCTTATATATATTAAGAATACTTAAAAAAAAATTATAATATGATTAATTATACAGAAACTTACAATTTTTTTCAAACAATTTTCATATATACAATAGTAATAGCTAAAATATATTATAATATAGTAAATTATATATGAACCTACAATTTTTACAAAACTTCCTCTTCTTTACAATAGGAATGGCTAAAAAATATTACAATATGATTAATTACACATAAACTTACATTTTTTCAAAACTACTCCTCCTGTAGAAAAAAATTATTTTTTAAAATAGATTCAAGCACTTCTGTACTGACATCTATTAATAATAGTTTAACCCCTATAAATAAATTAACATTAATAACAAAGCAGGGTAGGGGTAATAATGATAAAATAATAGTTACGAAATACAATTAAATTAAAGTTTTGGGAATGATGAAAAGATGATGATTGTTTACTATATATAAAGATTATCCCAATCATCTAGAAATTTCACGAACAATTCTTTTAGCTGTATCACCTTATTTAAATTGTCTCGTGATGGGAACATCACTTATGTAATAATAACAGTACCTAAAAATGAAGTGGGCTAAAATTAGAAAATTAACTTACAGATAATAATTTACCAAATATCCTTTTTCAAAGAAAATATATAAGTGTTTTTCAAGGATCATTAAACAAAATTGATATCTTAAAGAGTAAAATTATTCTACACGAAAATAATTAGTAAAATAAGTTATAAAACTAATTATTAAGACATTTACAATTTATTAAATAATCGAAACTAACAGTTTAATTCTATCGTTAGTGAATAGTGCAAAAAAAGCAGTGATTTTGGAAAATTGTTATAATATGGTAAAACCAAAAATATAATTTTTCTTTAAGTTTTATAAAAATTTTAAAAATTGCATATTTAATTTTTTTTTAATTATTATTGTTTTAATTAATAAATTATTAAAAAAATTTATTATTTTACATTTTACACAAAAAAAAAATTAATAAAGTCAAGTGCAAAAATATGTACAAAAATGTGTACAAAAATATGTGCAAGTAATATGTACTTAACTACGTTATGTGCATATTATTTGCACAATGACATAATTTTGTACATATTCCTGCACTTAACTTTTTCAGTGCAGGCATATTAATTTTTTTCCGCTCTTACAATTTGTCTAACATATTAATTTAATAACTCTTTAAATATAAAACAAATATGTTGCAATTTAAAAAGAATTAAATATTTGTTCATTGTTTGACTGTAAGTTTGTTTATTGTAAAAGCAATTTTAAAGTTTGTGAATTTTCTTCAAAATATTAAAAAATGAACATAGTGGTTAAATCAAAATATTTCATTTTTGTTTACATAAAATACAATTTTTTTAAAGTCATTTAAAACTTTGTAATATAAGAAGAGTTTCTGATTATATGTAAACATAATCATTTGGCTATTATTAATGGTAATATTATCAGTAACCAATTTGTCTGTCATAAAATTGATCAGTGATAAAACTTTGACAGGCATAATTTATTAGAAAAACATAGATTCTGATTGGTGATAAAGTCGTTTTTTTAACGATGAATGATAATAATAAATGTAACGCTTTGTTATGACAGATAACAGCTTAAAAAATATTTTAACATTAAAGTTTTTGAGTTAATGTGTAGGAGAAAATTTATCAGTCAAAATAAAATATTGAGTATAATAATTGTAAAAAAATTTTTAATTCCTGTTCATTCCCACATCAAAATATATAATAACAATGCTTAAACTTCGTTTTTGAAAAAAAAATACTTTTATATTGAGATTCATTCTGCGCACTCAAAAGTATGAAAATAAAACTTTAATTTCTTTATTATCATTTTACCTGGCAATATAAAAATATCACCGTCGACGCATTTGGATGGTTTATCGCTGGCAATTAAAAAAATAGTTGTAGCAAATATTTTTTTTAAATTATTTACATTTTAATATTAATTTAGAAATTAAAATAATTTCTTTTGTAGATACTTGTTTGTAAATTTTATATTTGATATATCCTTTTTTTTGATTTAATAAGAAAAGTTATTTATTAATTAATATGAAGTGATATCTTTTGCAGTCTTAGAAAAAAATTAAAATTCCTGTGACAGCGATACTTTTATGTTGCCAGGTAAAGTGATAATATAAAAATCAAAATTTTATTTTCATACTTTTGAGTGCGCAGAATGAATCTTAATATAAAATTATATTATTTACAAAAACAAAGTTTTTAATGTTTTTACTTATTCTTAAAATTTTTCGTGACAAGAAAATTATCTACAAATTTTATAACGAAAAATGTTTCTATTGAAAATGGTTAATTAACAGTTTCTAGATACATCTTTTCAATCATGGAATTTTAAATTTTTTAAATTACTAAAAATCAGTATGAATTAATTAAAAAAAACAGCCAAATTTAAAAAATTGTAACTTTACAACAAAAAAAAAAAGATGATAATTTGCGAAAATCTTTTCTTAAACGTGTTTAAGTTTTTAAAATAGATTTAAAACATTAAAAGTTTGTGGCTGGAGATTTAAAATCTAAAAATTAGAGTATTTTCTGATTTATAACTTGTTTTTAATATTAATGTCACGAAAAACCTTCTGAAAATGCTAAAAAAACGATTTTTTATCGGTGTTGTAACAGATTTATTTAATACATAATAATAACACACATACATATTAATTTTTTATGTAAATGTTTGTTAAATTTATTGTTAAATTAAGACCCATTTATAAATCGCGAAAATTGCGATTTTTTTTGGAACTTTGGTCTATATTTTCTCCACTTTAATAAAATTTTCTTTTAATTGTTGATAAAGCATGTTGGAATCTATCTACACAAAATTTCAGAGTCTAAATCTGAAATCAAGAGGATCAAAAATTCTAACGTTGCATTTTTTCGTTGCATAATACATCTACGAGTCAATATAGAAGTATATAAAAAATTGAGATGTCAGATAAGTACAATTTCAAAAAAAAATGATTTATAAATATTCCAACTATTAAAACGTATTGAAAAGGATACTGTAGTATGTTATTAATTTTCTTAAAAAATTCATTTATAATGTGCTTATAATAAACTTCTAATCACGTATTTTAAAATGTATTCTAATGATAGTAAATATTATAAAAAGTAGTAACTTATTTTAATACTTTTTAAATTACTAATTAATGTGCAAAATAATTGCCATTAAATCAATCTCAAATAAAAAAAATTTATTTTTTTTTAGATGAAATAAGTTTACTAAATATTTAACAGATTTGTGATTATATTTTTTTGTGTGTTGATTTTTACTTCTTTCACTAACTTTTCTGGCGTACTACACAAGAATATAGCTTTAAATTTTAAAAACAGTACTTCATTGTTCATATAGAGTAGTCTTACGATTTCAGTTATAATTTCTATTAAACTTCTTCACCAGAATTTTTAAACTAGATAAAGAAAAAAGACTTTTGATATTAAAATACTATTACTAGGCCTATACCAACTATTAAAATTTACAACAAAAAATTAACCATACAAAAAGAAATCGTGAAACGAATATTTTTTTATTTAATTGCACTCTTTCCCACGTATCACACGTATCATTTGTACATCCCTCATTTAAAAATTAAATATTTATTAAACAATTCAAATAGTGACAAGTGCCAGAAATTACAAAACTTTTATCAAAAAATATTATATTTCTAAAATCTTTGTTTCTTGTTTTTTAAATTTTTAATTTTTTTACTTAAAACTTTACTATGGCGAAAAATATATAAAAGTATATTTACAATACATTTTGGTACTAATATTCTACATGTTTTAAATATTTTATTGTTAAAATTGTAAAATGAATAGATATTAATAGTTAATATGAGGAAGAGTTTATTTAAAAGAAAGATATTATAAGGTTACAACATTTTAGAAACTATTTTACAAGACTGCCTTGTGTTCTTGAAAGAGCTTGTATTTATATTGCTTTTAATGACATGAGTTGGAGTTTTTTTGTGTCTGGAGTTCTCTTACGACATGGTGGATAATAATATGTTCCACATTACAAAATTGAATATAAAAATTAAATAATTCGTTTTTTTTGATTATATTTAGTTCTCTAATAATTTGTTTTAAAACAAATTTTATACCTAGTAATCAAAAATGTTGTAAAAAAATCAATTGTTGCAAATTTTGGCTATATTTTAAACATTTTCATGGAAATAATATGGAATTTTCCAAGCGAAAAATGCCCAAATAGTACCGCAACAGCAATTAACTATACTAATTACACTATTGAAACAAATAGAAATTCTACATTTAGAGGTGGTAAAATAGTTCTTTTATACGAAAAAGATATTGAAAATTTATCCTCATATAAAAAATCATACTGATGTTAAAATTGAAAAATTCAACGGAGGATTACAACAAGTAAATCTGTTCCAATGCTTTTATTCTTATTTATATAATGTTTTAAATAACATCTTTTTAAACAAAGACAGATTATTAAAAGTATATGAACTTTAAAATGTGAATTATTTTACATTAATATCATGTAAAAATATGAATGTTACTTCAATGTCTATATCTTATATGATAAAATTACAAAAGCTTATTCAAAAGAAGTAAACTATTTAGATTAATTTCTAATATAGAATAAAGTACATTTTTATTTAAATTATAATATTACAATTAATGTTTTTTAACATTTTAATATTTGTTTCATGGTTAGTTGTTATATAAAAATATTTTCTTAATAAATTACAATCACTGAAAGGAAAGTGTGTATTAATTTGATAAAAAGCAAGGTATTATACAAAAAAATTATTATGACAGGCATATAGTTTGTAATCATATAAATTCAAAACGGTACTTAAAATTATAAATATAATATGCTTGTAAAATTTTAAATGAAAAAATTACTTTAATTTTAACAATGAGTAATTTTTATTGTAGTTGGTTAATATAACAGAACATCTAGAAACATTAGAAAGAAATGTAACCTATATAATTAAAGATATAAATTTAAACGGTTTAGCTATAGTTGATATCGAAGAGTGGAGACAAACTCACGATTCTAATTGGAACTCTAATCGTATTTATCAGAATCAATAAATTGAATATGTTCTAGAAAAGGCTAAAAAAGGGTTCAAATTTAACAATTACAGATGCTACTGAAAAAGCTAAAAAAAGAATTTGATGAAGCCACTATAAAGTTTTTAATAAAACATCACATAAGTATCTTTGTCTACAAGCTAAATAGGGTTATTACGAGTTTTCTACTTGCAATGAAAAAGCTGGAAACATAAATAGAAGTTTTTGCTTTCCTAATATATCAGACAATACTATTTCAATTTTCGAAGAAGTTGATGTTATGTTTCCAGCTCTATACATTGTTAAAAATCAAAATTACTTGATAAAAACTTATTCGTTTAAGTTGTTTTGAATAAAACTCAGAGAATCGAAGATAAAATTAAAAATAAAGAAAACATTACTTAATTTTTTTATGTTTATCAAAAACTCAAAGTTGATTCATTTGTTAAAAACATTACGAATATTGAAAATTATGATCCTGTAAGTATTTTATTTATTATCTATTCTTTTGATTTAAGTATTATTTATGTCTTACTTATAAAAATATGATATATTACAATGTAAGTGAAATAATTGTATGGTCAACATCAAAGAACATAAGTGATCAATGTTCTTTTATTAAAAATTGTACTGATATTGTTTTTGGACTATATGTTAAAGCATTAACCAAAACTTTCTCAATGTACGTTTCTTCATTTTTGGTAATTATTTTCTTAAAGCTCAACGCAAACAATTATACCATCAAAACCCTGTCTCAAAAAACTAAATATTCATGCCAGACGGAATTTTTAATATCCAATGAATTTTTGTTAGACAATTGTAACAAGATACTAACAACAAGAAATATTTCAGAATGGTGTAAAACAAGCTTCTATGGTTCAGATTGTTTAAAATAAAGACTAAATTCAAGTGAAATCTTTCCAAACTTAAAAAAAAGTATAAAAAAATTTTATAGAGGTGGTGTTTTCTTTAATCAGTAAATGCAGTTAGGCATAAACAAGTTTTTTTAAAATACAAATTATACATTTGAGATTATTTTGTATATGGTAAAAAAAATATAAAAATTTTTTAGGTGTAATTCTTAAAAATGTATAAATCATGGAAGAATAGCAAACTAATGAATCAGAGGCAGTTAGCATCTAGGAATGTGAAAAGAAACCTATATAGAAACGTATTTAATAGATTTTACTAATTGTTAGTTTTAGTATTGTTAGCATAAATAAACGTTTTAACTAATAACCGCTAAGCATTCCCTAATCCAGGAGACCCTCCATAAGAGAGCTCCCAGGATTATTTGGGATATATACATTCTTTATATCAACGCATTTTATGGATGTAAAGAATTATTTGTTTTTAATGTTATATAAAATTATATACTATATATTCAATTTCTGATGAAAAAAATTTATAAATTACTTTAATTTTGCATTTACGTTCAAGTTACTTTTAATTAACGAGTAGGTTAGATTTTAAAAATATCGTACGATAATAAAAACGCATTACATGAGATTCGGGTTTTAAACCAAAAGTAAGATCGTGTTTTGTTAAGTTTTTTTACTTTGAAAACTCGTTATGAAAAGCATTTATAAAAACAGTAAATATAATGATGTATGTTATGCACACTAGACTCAAAAAAAATTTACTTCTAAAAATATATTATGTAGTTGGTATCATAATAGTTGTCAAAAAATTGTAAATTACTACATTTTTCGTATATTACAACATATCATTAGCATTGTGTCTTAAAAATAAACATTGTTTCTTTATATACCCAGTTTAAATAATTTTTTCGATATATTTATTACATTTACTATTTATATTCTTTAATTTTTATAAACTTTGCTTACTTTTAAATTTTTATAATAAAAAAAATAAGAAAAACAAATTTGTCTCTCTCATAACTGTTTTCAAATTCAACCGATTTTGGTAGTATGAGTAAATAGCCTAAAGATGTGTTTTTTTCAAATTAGAGAGACTGGATTAGTTTAAAAATTTTTTGACCAAAATTTGGCTACTTATTCATAAAAAAACTTTTTTTAAAACACTTTTTAGTATGATTTTGTTTAATTAATAACATTCTTCTAATTTGGTAAAATAATTTAATTAGAAGAACATTTAAAAGGTACAATTCCAGAATAAATTGAAAATTTAACAATATTTAGATTGATTTATAGTTGATTGAGTTATGATCGAAAAAGAGGTAACCATTTTGAAAAAAAATTTTAAAGTTAAATTGATGTAACTCAATCATAGCTTTATAAAAACGAATAAAAAAATATAGTTTATTTAGAAAAAAATCTATCAAAAAAATGAAAATATAACGAAGTTGACAGCTCAGTAAAAAAAAAAAGCTATATTAATTTGAATGTCATTTTTTTCTTTTATTTTTCTTTTTTTTTCGCAAAAAATAACTTTGTTCTAAACATAACTGTTTACAAACTTAATAATTTTTTATGATTAAATAGTTAAAAAATGTATTTTCTTCTAATTTATAAAAAAAATAGCTTTAAAACTTCTTAACAAAAATTGACAAAATTGACTTAAAAACACCACGTTTTTTAAACACGTTTTATGTATAATTTTGTTCAAACAACAACTTTTCTTAACGTCAGTACAATTTTATAATTTATAACTTATTTGAAAGGTAAAAATATGGAATAAGAAGAAAATTTCATATTAAAAAGATTAATAAACAATTGGCCATATTATGAACCAAAAGATAACGACCAATTATTTAGTAAAAATATAAATGTTTAAACATAATAAAAAGTTGTTTTAAATTAATAAAAGTAAATTTAGTACAAAGAATAAAGTTTAACTTAAAATATAGAAAATAACAAAGTTCGTAACTTAAAAACAAAAGAATTTTTTAAGGTACTAATTGTTATATATTTTTTTATTTATGTATTTTTAAAACTAAGATAAATATGTAGTTAATGGAAGAATGATATTAAAGTGTTTATATCAATTTCAAAAATAAAATAAACAGTTACTTAGATAATTATCTGGAACGCTTTAAATATTTATTTTTATTCACAATAAGAACAGTAGTCCAAACGATCAGGTTCTGGGTCTCGCAGAAAGGGTTAGAATGACTCACTTACCATTTCCAAACTATTTAATCTGGAATTTATTATAATTTATTATTAGATCTGGTTTATGTAATTTCCAATTTATTTTAATCCAGGGCTTATATTAATTAAATTTACTTCACCTTTTTGATGTAAATAAAATTCATTTTGTTGTGTAGTTACTTTTTTTAGCTTAACAGCTACAATAAATATATTTTATATAAAAAAGCTCTTATACACAGATAATATTTCATATAATAATATATTATAACAATAAATCATCAGTTAATTAACTTTTCCATCAATATGTAATTCAATGAAACAATTTTTTATACAAATTACTTTGATTAATAATTTAATATATATAGTTTTTCTATTGTGTAGGCCACGCCCTTCTTATATAAATGCTACAACATTTCATAATGTTACCATTTTTTTATTTTAAACATGAATTAATTGTACTAATAAAATTTAGTTTTGATTATATTAAACAATAACAAGTTAACGATTGAAAATGACTATTTTTTGGCACGTGTTGTTTGACACGCGTTTTCTCAAATTATTGCATATTTTTTGGTAGAAAAATTAAACTGTTATATTCTCCTAAATTTTTTATACAAGATGATTTAAATATCATTGTTATAAGCTTTGATTATAATCATCTTGTTTTGAAAAAAAATAATTCTGTTAAAACGTGATATTCGTGCTATTATACTTTTGAGTTTAAACGTGGTAGTAATGTTGCAAAAACAAATTAATAAATTAATGAATTCTTCAGAGAGAATTTTGCCGATGTTTCCACTGTATAAAGATGGCTAAAAAATTTTAAAAAGGCAATGACAATCTCGAGAACGAGAGGTATGAGAGACCTGGGTCTGTTTTTGATAACAAAGAGTTAAGGAAAGATGTTAAAGCTAATTCATAGTTAATATGTTAAGAAACTTGTATTTAAGCTAAATGTATCTAAATCAACGATTTTCTATCATTTAAAAGCTATAGAATGAACGAAAAAGCCTGACAATTAGGAACTTTTAAAAATAAACGATAATCGAAAATTGTATCGTTGTAAAATTTACTATTCTCTCATTTTAAAGATTAAAAATGACCATTTTTTGGACATTTTATTACTTGTAACAAAAAGTAAATTCTTTACGACAATTTTAAACGAACTAAATAATTATTAGACAAAAATAAAGCTTTGAAACACTTTCAAAAACTCAAAGTATCTCAAAAAAGTTCCTGATGACTGATTGGCTATCTGCTGCAAGTAATACCAACTATAAATTTATAAAACCTCTTAAAAACGTAATTTCTGATTTAACTGAAAAAAACATCTTTAAAAAAACAAAAATTTTTATGATAAATGCTTACAGTAACAAATGAAAAAGAAGTAATCTTCCTGTATTATAGGGTAAAATTGTATGTTTTAAAAATGGTTATCCAGGAATTGAGTGAATTAAAATATGAAACTCTGTCTCACCCTACACATACATCTGATTTTGCTTTAACAGATTACTTATTTTTCAAACAGCTCTACAACTTCTTAACGGAAGAAATCTTTAGAAACGACGACGACATAAAAAAACCCTTTGAAGCTTTTATTGAATCTAGAAGCTTGTATTTCAATGTTAATGGAATCCATAGTTTGTATTCAGTTAGCAACAATGTGTAATTTGTAATGGTTTTTATTTTGAAGAGAAATATTTATTTTTTAAAATATTATGAGTTTTTAAAAATTAAATAGAAAAAAGTCATTTTAAATGGGACAACTCAAAAAAAAAATTTTTATAGAATGTTCCCTCTGCAAATTAACCATAACTGGTTTTTGGCAGATCTAAGTCTAATGTTAACAAAAAAAAAGGTTGCTTGTAAAAATATAACCTATAAGTTTTCTTTACAAAAGTTTTCGTCATATTCGTTTCCCTGATATCCACCATTAACAGTAACAAATTCCAAAAAAACAAGGGAGTTGGAAGTTAATCCTGTATACATAAAAGCTGCTTGATTACTGTGTGATGTCAAAACTATATTGCTTTTATTTCCACAAAGACAAAGGCCAGTGAGAGCCATATCTTTTTGATATTTTAACTGAAAGCAATCATTTTCAAAACATAGTGTCTTTGTTTGGCACTGTATTTTAATAATTTTTATTTTGATTCTTGTTTTTGCAGATGATGTTAATATAAGTGTGCAATTTTTTTTACCTACATATTGATACATATATGTTACACCAGTTTTTAACAAAAGAGATGAATTGTGACATTGATTATCAGATTTTTCAGGTTTGTCACATGTTTGTCCAGAAAAACCTGTAGGACATTCACATTCGCTGCTATTTTTGCTTTTTGGATACCCACCATTTTTACATTTTATAGAATATAACAGATCTTTCCTGCAATGTGCGAAGTATAACCATTTTAAATCTGAAAAAGCAGGCCGATACTCTTGTCCTGTTAAAGCGTCTGTTTCTACTTGTAATGTTTTTAAACTAAAAGTAGTTCCATTAGAAGATTCACCATAATGTTGTGAATAATGTGCAATCGATGAAAAATCATAGTTAACAAACAACGGAACATCAGGCAATACGGAGTATAGTTGTTTATATTCATTCTTAATTTTTGTATAATTTACAGAAACAAAAATATCTCTATCTCTTCTTCTGACCGTTGGAATTAATCCTAAATACATTAACACCATTCTTGCAACGCATCCTGGATTTTTATTACAGTTCTCATTGATTTTCATTTCAAATGCTACAGTTCTCATTAAACCGACGCTACCGTTAAAAATATGATCTCTTATATGACTATTTTTATCGTATGAAAATTTTATAAATGGAGAAGATTTTTTCACAAGTACATATTCACACTTTTTTGTACATTTAGGTTTTTTATTTTTTTTAGATTTTTTTTTTTTTTTAGATTTTTTATCTTTTTTAGATTTTTCCGTACATTCTTTTTTACATATTTTTTTTTTCTCCTCACAACTTAATTTTTTTAAAAAGACAATACATGAACGCTCCGAAATCATTTTTAGACCTTCTTCAATATTGTTTTCACTAATTTGGTTTTTGTCTTTGCTTTTGCCGTTGCTGATGCTTTTTTCTTTTCTTATACAGTACTCAACGTTTAGCTTGTAATCGATGCTTTTGTAACCATAAAGATGGTTATTTAAAAAATCATAAAACTTAAAAGATTGTTTTAAAAAATCTATATATCACTTACACATAAAGCTAAAAATAGTTTAATTAGAAAATTAGTGCGTTTCATATAAAAATATTTGTAAATGAAATGCGATAAAATTATATCGTTATTAATCTTTTTTTTACTTATATACAAACTAGCTCGTAAATTAAAAAAAATATTTAATTGTACTTTGTAAAAATATTTTACTACATTGTAATTTAACAAATCTTGTAGTTCTACATGTTGACAGTAGGTTTGTTTTCAGTATTATTCTGCAGTTAATCAAATAAAATCTAATCATTGAATTTTGATAATACATTTAAAATTGATCTATATTTTTGCATTAAATAATGTTTCTCACATTAGCAAAAGAATCGCATTGCAGTTTTAAATTATAAAGAATGATCCGCGTAAAACTTTTCAGATATTTGTGCGTATAAATTTGATTCTTTTTTATAAAAATATAGTAATAAAACTATTTTGTAGTCTAATATGTATATTACTATTCTTTACAAATTTCATAAAATAAAAATTTGAAATCTATGGGGTGTTATAGACATATAAATTTAAATATATTTAAAACATCCAAAAAGATGTTATTTATTTTATATAAAAAATATTTTTATGATTGTTACTCATTATGAAAAAGTAGCTCCATTTCTACATATTTCTAAGATATCATGAATTTGAAAATTCAACAACTCTAATAAAGTTTAAGTAAAAAACCTCAGTTTAAATAAATGAATTCTTAAAACGATTTCTTCAAGAGATTTGGAAAATCGCCTAAATCCAAAAATAAAATTTAATATTTCATAATATTCAATAGAATCATTTTTTGATGTTATTATTATGATTTCGATATTATTAACTAATTATATATGTGTTTCAGCTAGGATATAAAGAGATATAGAACTGAAGTAATTGTATTGGGAATTTAAAGCCCAAAAGATTAGAATTTGTGTTATAGTAAGTTCTATTAGTGAGTATAATAACAATCTTACATCTTAGGTAGCCACTATAATATATTATACTGTAGTTTACTATTTTATACTATATAATATTGTTAAATATAGAATATATTCATATTTCATATATATCATTTATTATATAAGTGAATAGTATAAATATAAGAAATAAACAAGATACCAAAAGGAGTTATAATTAAGTAATCAAAATATAAATAACATTATTTTTGTATAAGGAATTAACTAATATTTAATTATTGTAAATTCCAGGGTTTTTTTGTACAATTTGTTTTATTTGGTATTCTAAATAAAGTTTAAGTAAGCTATCCACTTGCCACTAAAATCTAAAAATTTACTTATAGAACTACCGTTATATTTAATAAAGCGAATTCTATCTTAATGAATGTTTATTCCAATTTGCTGTCATTATGTAATAACAAGAGTAAAAAGAATATTGTCACATATTGCTTGGTGAATTGTAATAATTATCATTATTTATACTCTTTTTATTATTTTTTTTTATATTAAATCATTTTTTACTATATTTTTTAGTGTTTATTATCTATTTTACTAATATAAACAGATGTGCTACATTTTTACTTTGTTTAAACGAGAGATTTAATTTTTATGCATGATCGAAATGAATATGATTAAATTTTGCTTGATTAAATGTGGGATAATATACCAACAATACTATTTTATTGCGTGAATTTAAAAAAGCTGTTAAAATAAAATTTGATAAAATATTTTGACAAAGTACAATAATGATTGATGTGTCAGTCAAACAGCAATATATAAGAAGGTTTATTTAGAGTTAATCATCATTTTAAGCAATTCTCTCTGAGTTTAGGTACACACAAATTTAAAATTTCGCAATTAAATGTTGCAATTAAATGCTAATTGTCATACAGTTCGCTTAAAATTGTAATAACAATTATACGAATTTTGTATTACATTTTACTAATTTTTGTATAGGCGTAATTCTATTCAAATTGTATGACAATTGAGGATGAATTGTATAACAATTTAGGTAGAATTGTATGACAGTTTGGGCAGAATCGTTATGCAAATTTTAGAAAAAAATTGTTAAATATATTAATTTCTTTATATTTTTTTTGAAAAACAGAAAAATAATATATAAAAAGATTATGAACTCAATAAATTTACTATAAACTAATTGATGTATTAAATTAATATAATATACTAAAAAAAAGTTTGAAATATTAAATATAAAAGAACAAAAAATACTGCTAATATTTTAAAAAATTGTTATTTAAATATAAGAATAACTTTCTTCTTTTAAACATTCATCATATATTGGTATATTAATATAAATTTAATAAAGATTTTATAATTATAGTTAATTTGTAATCAATAAATATGTGGTATGAACTATGTAACAAAATGATTTATAAATAATTCCATCATTTTACTTTTTTTGTTGTCTATAAATCACTTTTTTAAAATCATAAAATGTTGATCTATTTATTAAATTCTTGATAAATTTTTGTGTTTCCATTTATAAAAATTTTTAAATTTATATTAAAATACAAATATATTTTAAATGTTTAGTAAAAAGAAAGTCATTCTATATTTTAATGATAATTTTTTACGTATCAATATTATTTTTATGATTTTATATTTAAAATTTTATTAGATATATTTGGTTAATTTGTGATATCAACTAGTTTATAATAAATTTATTTAATTCTTAATCTTTTTATATATTATTTTTCTGTTTTCAAAAAAAATATAAAGAATTTAATATATTTAACAATTTTTTTCTAAAATTTGCATAACGATTCTGCCCAAACTGTCATACAATTCTACCTAAATTGTTATACAATTCATCCTCAATTGTCATACAATTTGAATAGAATTACGCCTATACAAAAATTAGTAAAATGTAATACAAAATTCGTATAATTGTTATTACAATTTTAAGCGAACTGTATGACAATTAGCATTTAATTGCAACATTTAATTGCGAAATTTTAAATTTGTGTGTACCTAAACTCAGAGAGAATTGCTTAAAATGATGATTAACTCTAAATAAACCTTCTTATATAATGCTGTTTGACTGACACATCAATTATTATTGTACTTTGTCAAAAAAATTTTATTAAATTTTATTTTAACAGCTTTTTTAAATTCACACAATAAAAATAGTTATTTTTGCATATTATCTCACAGTTAATCAAGCAAAATTTAATCATATTCATTTCAATCATGCATTAAAAATTGAATTTCTCGTTTAACAAAGTAAAATGTAGCACATCTGTTGATATTAGTAAAATAGATAATAAACACTAAAAAATATAGTAAAAAATGATTTAATATAAAAAAAAATAATAAAAAGAGTATAAATAATGATAATTATTACAATTCACCAAGCAATATGTGACAATATTCTTTTTACTCTTGTTATTACATAATGACAGCAAATTGGAATAAACATTCATTAAGATAGAATTCGCTTTATTAAATATAACGGTAGTTCTATAAGTAAATTTTTAGATTTTAGTGGCAAGTGGATAGCTTACTTAAACTTTATTTAGAATACCAAATAAAACAAATTATACAAAAAAAACCCTGAAATTTACAATAATTAAATATTAGTTAATTCCTTATACAAAAATAATGTTATTTATATTTTGATTACTTAATTATAACTCCTTTTGGTATCTTGTTTATTTCTTATATTTATACTATTCACTTATATAATAAATGATATATATGAAATATGAATATATTCTATATTTAACAATATTATATAGTATAAAATAGTAAACTACAGTATAATATATTATAGTGGCTACCTAAGATGTAAGATTGTTATTATACTCACTAATAGAACTTACTATAACACAACTTCTAATCTTTTGGGCCTCAAATTCCCAATACAATTACTTCAGTTCTATATCTTTTTACATCCCAGCTGAAACACATTAAGTTAATTAATTAATAATAAGGAAATTATGATAATAACAAAAAAAATGATTCTATCAAAATATTATGTAATAATAAATTTTGTCTTTGAATTTAGACGATATTGCAAATCTCTTGAAGGAATCGTTTTGAGAATTCATCCATTTTACTGAGGTTTATTACTATATAATGTTTAATAAGTATACAAAAATTTATAAATATTACACGATAAATGATAAATTCATTATGTGATAAAATTGAGAAAATATTTAGGGTTAGGAGTTATCATAATATAATTACATATTTCAACATCATTAGATGGTTTGTAAATGAACAAAATAAAGTTATTTTGAAATATATATGTGTATGTGATTGTAATGTCACTCTTTTTAGGTATCTTACAACCACTTTAGCTATCTCATTTTAATAACTTGAGGATATTTCGTTTCCTTTTTTTTTTTACGAGAGAATTACAATCCTTTTATTTGATATAAAATAGTAATGATATTATGAAATAATATACACGTTTTAAAATGATTTTATATGATGATAATTATTAAAAATATACAATGCTTTTTAAATAAAAAATCGTTTATATAACACATATAAAACAATGCAATTTAGTAGTAAGAGTAATTAAAATTTGTTTTACAATTGTAAATGATATTTTATGATAATAGCAGTTTCATATTCAAAAAAACTAATTTTTTTTTTGTGTGATGTTTTTATTGTATGAAGATGGCTAAAAAATTTTAAAAAAGCAATGACAACCTCGAGAACGAGAGGCGTGGGAAACCTGGGTCTGTTTTTGATAACAATGAGTTACGAAAAAATGTTAAAGCCAATTCATAATTAATATGTTAGAAACTTGCAGAAGAGCTAAATATATCTAAATCGACGATTTTATATCATTTAAAAGCTATAGAAAAGACGAAAAGGCTTGACAATTAAAAACTTTTAAAAATAAACGATAATCAAAGGTGTGTCGTTATAAGATTTATTATTCTCTTATTTAAAAGAACAAAAATGACCCATTTTTTGGACGATTAATTACTTGTGACAAAAGGTGAGTTTTTTACGACAATTTTAAACGAACTAAAAAATTATTATACAAGAATAAAGCTTCAAAACATTTTCCAAACTCAAAGTACCTCAAAAAGTTCCTGATGACTGATTAGCTATCTGCTGCAAGTGTTATGATCTATTTATTTATGAAACCTGTTAAAAACATAAATTCAAATCCTACTGAAAAAACCATCTTGATAAAAGACAAAAATTTTTATGACAAATACCCATAGTAACAAATAAAAAAGAAGTAATCTGCCTGTATTGAGGGTAAAATCATATGTTTCAAAAATGATTCGTCAGTAATTGGGTGAACTAAAATATGAAACTCTGGCTCATCATGCACATACACTTGATCTTGCTCCAATAAATGTCTTATTTTTCAAACATCTCAACAACTTTTTAACGGAAGAAATCTTTAGAAACGATGAGAACATAAAATAAAACCTTTAAAGTTTTTATTAAATTTAGAATCTCGGATTTCTATTTAAATGGAATCAATAGCTCTTATCTCGTTGGTAACAATGTGTAAATTGTAATGATTTTTATTTTGAAAAAAAATATTTTTTGTTTAAACGTTATGGGTATTTAAAAATTAAATTAAAAAAAGTCATTTTGAAAGGAACAACTTAATAAAAAAAACTTTAAAGAAAGTATGCTCTGCAAAGTAACAATAACCGGTCTTTGGCAGATCTAAAACTAATGTCAACAAAAAAAAAGTTGCTTGTGAAAATATAATCTATAAGTCTTCTTTACAGAATTCTTGGTCATATTCGTTTCTCTGATAATCATCATTAGACAGATAATATCCTATTCTAGCATAGGAACTAGAATTTGATCCTGTATACCTAATAACTGTTTGATTACTGTGTGATGTCACTCTTACATTAATAATTTTAGTTCCACAAAAACAAACACCAGTGAGAGCCATATCTTTTTCATATTTTATCTGCAAGCAATCATTTTCGAAACATGACATCTTTTCTTCGCAATTTAATTCAAAAATTCTTATTCCGATTCTTGTTTTTGCAGGTGATGTTAATATAGTTGTGCAATTTTTTTGACCTTTAATTTCAAATATTTTTGTAAAAGTGTTTTTTACAGAAATAGATGATTCGTGACAACCATTATCAGATTTTTCAAGTTTATCACATGTTTCTCCAGAAAAACCTGTAGGACATTCACATTCGCTGCTATTTCCGCTTTTTGGATACCCACCATTTTTACATTTTATAGAATATAACAGATCTTTCCTGCAATGTGCGAAGTATAACCATTTTAAATCTGAAAAAGCAGGCCGATACTCTTGTCCTGTTAATTCGCCATCTGGCACAAATAAATTTTTAATACTAAAAGTAGTATTAATAGAAGATGCACCATAATATTGTGAATAATGTGCGATCGATGAAAAATCATAGTTAACAAACAACGGAACATTAGGTAATATGGAGTATAGTTGTTTATATTCATTCCTAATTTTTGTGTCATCTACAGAAACAAAAATATTTCTATCTTTTCTTCTGACCGTTGGAATTAATCCTAAATACATTAACACCATTCTTGCAACACATCCTGGATTTTGATTACACTTTTTATTAATTTTCATTTCAAATGCTACAGTTCTCATTAAACTGACGCTACCGTTAAAATTATAATCTTTTGTATCACTATTCTTATCGTATGAAAATTTAATAAATGGAGAAGTTTTTTTCACAAGTACATATTCACACTTTTTTGTACATTTAGATTTTTTATTTTTTTTAGATTTTTTTTTTTTAGATTTTTCCGTACATTCTTTTTTACATATTTTTTTTTTCTCCTCACAACTTGATTTTTTTAAAAAGACAATACATGAACGCTCCGAAATCATTTTTAGACCTTTTTCAATATTGCTTTCACTAATTTGGTTTTTGTTTTTGCTTTTGCCGTTGCTGTTGCTTTTTTCTTTTCTTATACAGTACTCAACGTTTAGCTTGTAATCGATGCTTTTGTAACCATAAAGATGGTTATTTAAAAAATCATAAAACTTAAAAGATTGTTTTAAAAAATCTATATATCACTTACACATAAAGCTAAAAATAGTTTAATTAGAAAATTAGTGCGTTTCATATAAAAATATTTGTAAATGAAATGCGATAAAATTATATCGTTATTAATCTTTTTTTTACTTATATACAAACTAGCTCGTTAATTAAAAAAAATATTTAATTGTACTTTGTAAAAATATTTTACTACATTGTAATTTAACAAATCTTGTAGTTCTACATGTTGACAGTAGGTTTGTTTTCAGTATTATTCTGCAGTTAATCAAATAAAATCTAATCATTGAATTTTGATAATACATTTAAAATTGATCTATATTTTTGCATTAAATAATGTTTCTCACATTAGCAAAAGAATCGCATTGCAGTTTTAAATTATAAAGAATGATCCGCGTAAAACTTTTCAGATATTTGTGCGTATAAATTTGCTTCTTTTTTATAAAAATATAGTAATAAAACTATTTTGTAGCTTAATATTTATTTCATTATTTTTTTTACAAATTTTAAAAAAAAAAATTTGAAATCTATGGGGTATTATAGATATATAAATTTAAATATATTTAAAACTTCCAAAAGATGTTATTTATTTTATATAAAAAATATTTTTATGATTGTTACTCATTATAAAAAAGTAACTCTATTTCTACATATTTTTTAAGATATCATGAATTTGAAATGTCAACAACTATAATAAAGTTTATATGATAAAAAAAACATAATTTTTCAAGAAACTATCTAACAATAAAATTTTAATGATGTAATTTTCAAAAATGCTCTGTCATTATTCTGATAAAGAAAAATAATAAGAGATTATTTGTTGTTGACGCACTTTTATCAGAATAACTGTAAAGTTAAAAATTTATTCATAAAACGGATTCCATAAAAGGTACAATAACAGACAATAAAAAATAAAAAAGGCAGTTACAATTTAATACCCCACCTCGGTAAAGAAGTACAATAATTATCAAGATAATACGTATAAAAAGAAACAACAAATGTAAAAATTATAAAGAGATGAGGGTTCATATAAAGATTATATCAATGATAATTATGTGACATTTAATTTTTTTTTACTATAAAACAAATAAATATAAATCTAATGAACATTTTTGTTTACATTTTACATTAAAAATTGAATATATGTATTTATAACTTTTTTTGGCATAAAATATAGCTTCTTTCTAACGAACAAAAGGTGATTTGTATATAGCTAGATTTTTTATCTGCACAATTAAATTTTGAGAAGTTTATGATTTGCTAAATATTGGCTTTTCGTAATATTTTTAACAATAAGAACAAAAATCGATTTTACTTAATTTTTTGACATCGATAATAATTTATCAGCAAAAGTATTTATGTTATTATTTTATCATTAGTCATTAGTTGTTAGTATTCTAATATAGGAAACATTAAAGTAAGATTAAATATACGATACTTTTAAAAGATACACAAAGTGTTCTTATTAAGTAATGGCTTTGCAAAAAAGTATATAATATTAGTAAATAAAGTAAAAATAATAAAAATATTTTTTAAAAAATTTGACTCATAAAAGAAATTACACTATATCGGAAAATATATTTACAAGTTAGTATTAGTATGTTAATTAACACGTAAAAGTAATTTAAATAATATTATTTATCTTCATAAATATTAGAAAAAAATGGTATTTATATCTTACATTTTCTTTAAAATATGCGGGTGGCGATTTAAACAAATTGTAACTTTTTTTAAAGTCAACTTAAATTTATTTCACTAAATTTATTTTATAGATATTTATTTACTCTATCTGAATAACTTTAATACATTTTTAAATTAGTTTCATTAAAATATTGTTTTTAAAAAATTAAACAATTAAAGAAATTTACACAAAAAATCGTCCTTAGTTTTAAATTTTAGTCCACAATCCAAATTTTGTGTTCCGAATATATAATTTTTTATTCTAAAGGCAAAAATCGATAATTATATTTATTATTGCCGCTTCTGATATATTTTGTAATATTTATTTGGAATTATGATTTTTTCTTAAAAATATGTTTAAATAATTTAGAGATGGAATTTGATAAAAAATAGATATTTAGCAAGCAGCGGCTCGTTTTCCACGTTCTACTTGGACAAGCTATTTGGCTTCTTTTTAATTATAAAAAAATTTATCAAAAAAATTTAAAAAATCTTTTGTTTGATAACAATACTGTTGTATACTATCAATTAATATTCTATGTTTATCACGTATTTATAATATTGATAATTAGTATTAAAATATTACATAACTTTTTAAATGTTAAAAATGTTAAACTACTATTCAAAAACTAATTTATTATACAATTTTATGATTTTAAAACAGTTTGGTATTTGAATAACTTTTCTTAACTTTTTAATATTGAAATAGTAAAATAAATACAGAGCATAATTTAAATATCTAATAAGTATAAAATATTGTTTTGTTATCAAATATGATAGAATTTCAACGTAAAGATTAGTTTTCATCTTCCTTATTTTTTTACATTAAAAATATTTGAGAATTGGTATAAAAAGCTACATTATTTTAAATAAACAAAAGTTTAAATATAAAAAAAATTTCTCGATCTTTCTTTCTCCTATATTAAATATAGAAATTATCTATAATATGTCAACTTTAAATGTATGGAACTAAATTCAAGATAATGTTTATCTGAATGTTTTAGATATTTTACGTGTTATTGAAATAAATGTTAAATAATTTTAATTCTATCTGATAAAAAATAATAAATTTACAATCTGTTTAAGAAAAAAATACTGCAAAAAAAGTAGAAATATTTTACGATCTGCGATAGAATGATAAAATCGTAGTTCATATATTCAAAATTAAATAAAATTTATTCAATTTTATTTTGAAGACTAAAAATTATGACATAAGTATTTTTTGTTGTGTAAATTTCTCTGAGTGAACATTTGAAATAATTTATGGTTATATGCTAAACATCAGAAAATAAAACATAATCATTGAACTCCTAATAGCTTTGATATTTCAGAAATGTCTATAAAATTAGTTTATTTTCCATAATCAAAAACAATTATTTAAATATCATTGAATGTAAAAAATTGTTTTTTTTGAAAGAACAAAATTGTTCTTTAATAAAAAGATCTACAACTCCGCACAAATCTTGATCTCTTTATTAAATTTGTAAAATAATGAAATGTGTCTTAGTCAAAAAAATAGTTATATTATTGTATTTGAATTTCTAAAATAAACAAAGCTATATTCGAAAATATCTTAAAAGCTCTACACAGATTATCTTGTATAATAAATGATGGACTGTTAGATAAAAAAAACAACATCGAGTTTAAAAATCTAAAAGTTCGAACGGAAGTAAAATATTTTTTTGAACATTTAATATTTGAGATAAGAAATGATCTTCTATAATACAAACATTGCAGAATGGCCAGTAAAAGCTTTTCTACGAAACTGTTTGTTTATTTATTCTCCATGTAAGATTACTATTATTGTACCGACAATCGATATTTATTTATTCGTAAGTAAAGATGTTAAGTTATTTGAAAATAATTTAATGTAAAAATGCATTTTCTGAGAAAACGCAGTATAATTAATCTTTAAATTTTACAAAAAATTGTTACAAGCTTTTATTAATTTTAAAAAAAGAACATTTATTATTTTAGAGCATTAAATACGGAATTATTTGTCATAGGAAAGCCATTGCTGGCCACCCTGTATAACATTATTCTAGTTTAATTATGAAATATGCACTGAAAATGTAATTAATTGATTTTTAAACTCTAATATATTAAAAAAAATTATTTAGCAATTACACGTTTAATAATCTTATTTCTATTAATTAATTTTAACTTTTTAATAATAATCTTTTCTACTTGGTATGTTTTTATTAAAAGTAACATCTTATTTCTTACATCATCTAATACTTACTCTTATAAATTATCTTTTATTTAATATGCTTTTATTCAATAACCTGTACTAATTATTTAAATAATTTTTAAATTAAAATATTTAATATAAAGAAGAGTTATTTTAATATTATTGATAACCACAAAAATAGCAAAAAAATAATTATAATTTAAGATTTAGTTTTTCTTAGTTTTCACTTAGAATATATGATTAGTTTATTCAAAAACGTTCATAAGAGTAAAAAAAATGTTGTCTCATATTGCTTGGTGATATGTAATAATTATCATTATTTATACTGTTTATATTGTCTTTTTTTTAATACATCATTTCTTACCATCTTTTTTTAGTGTTCATTATCTATTTTACTAATATCAACAAATGTGCTACATTTTTACTTTGTTAAACAAGAGATTCAATTTTTAACACATGATTGAAAAAAATATGATTAAATTTTGCTTGATTATATGTGGGATAATATGCCAACAATAATATTTTTATTGCGTAAATTTAAAAAAGCTCTTAAAATAAAATTTGATAAAATATTTTAAGAAACTACAATAATGATTGATGTGTCATTCAAACAGCAATATATAAGACGGTTTAAATAAAGTTAATTATCATTTTAAGCAATTCCCTTACAGTTTAGGTACACACAAATTAAAAATTTCGCAATTAAATGCTAATTTTTATACAATTCGCCTTAAAATTGTAATAACAATTATATGAATTTTGTATTACATTTTACTAATTTTTGTATGGGTAAAATTCTATTCAAATTGTACTAAAATTTAGGAAGAATTGTTATGCATTTTAGAAAGAATTGTATGACAATTTAGATAGAATTGTTATGCAAATTTTAGAAAAAATATGTTAAATAATATATTTGATTATTTATATTTTTTTTTAAAAACTGAAAAAAAATATATAAAAAGATTAAGAATTAAATAAATTTATTATATACTAGTTGATATCACAAATTAATTTAATATATCTAGTAAAATTTAAAAAATAAAATTAAAAAAATAATTTTGATACATAAAAATTATCATTTAAATATAGAATGATTTTTTTTACTAAACATTAATAGTAAATTTGTATTTTAATATAAATTTAAAAATTTTTATTAGTGAAAGCACAAAAATTGATTAAGAATTTAATAAATAGATCAACATTATATGATTTCAAAAAAGTGATTTATGGACAACAAAAAAAGTAAAATGATGGAATTATTTATAAATCATTTTGTTACATAGTTCATACCACATATTTATTGATCACAAATTAACTATAATTATAAAATCTTTATTAAATTTATATTAATATACCAATATATGATGAATGTTTAAAAGAAGAAAGTTATTCTTATATTTAAATAACAATTTTTTAAAATATTAGCAGTATTTTTTGTTCTTTTATATTTAATATTTCAAACTTTTTTTTAGTATATTATATTAATTTAATACATCAATTAGTTTATAGTAAATTTATTGAGTTCATAATCTTTTATATATTATTTTTCTGTTTTTCAAAAAAATATAAAGAAATTAATATATTTAACAATTTTTTCTAAAATTTGCATAACGATTCTGCCCAAACTGTCATACAATTCTACCTAAATTGTTATACAATTCATCCTCAATTGTCATACAATTTGAATAGAATTACGCCTATACAAAAATTAGTAAAATGTAATACAAAATTCGTATAATTGTTATTACAATTTTAAGGCGAACTGTATGACAATTAGCATTTAATTGCAACATTTAATTGCGAAATTTTAAATTTGTGTGTACCTAAACTCAGAGAGAATTGCTTAAAATGATGATTAACTCTAAATAAACCTTCTTATATATTGCTGTTTGACTGACACATCAATCATTATTGTACTTTGTCAAAATATTTTATCAAATTTTATTTTAACAGCTTTTTTAAAATTCACGCAATAAAATAGTATTGTTTGGTATATTATCCCACATTTAATCAAGCAAAATTTAATCATATTCATTTCGATCATGCATAAAAATTAAATCTCTCGTTTAAACAAAGTAAAAATGTAGCACATCTGTTTATATTAGTAAAATAGATAATAAACACTAAAAAATATAGTAAAAAATGATTTAATATAAAAAAAATAATAAAAAGAGTATAAATAATGATAATTATTACAATTCACCAAGCAATATGTGACAATATTCTTTTTACTCTTGTTATTACATAATGACAGCAAATTGGAATAAACATTCATTAAGATAGAATTCGCTTTATTAAATATAACGGTAGTTCTATAAGTAAATTTTTAGATTTTAGTGGCAAGTGGATAGCTTACTTAAACTTTATTTAGAATACCAAATAAAACAAATTATACAAAAAAAACCCTGAAATTTACAATAATTAAATATTAGTTAATTCCTTATACAAAAATAATGTTATTTATATTTTGATTACTTAATTATAACTCCTTTTGGTATCTTGTTTATTTCTTATATTTATACTATTCACTTATATAATAAATGATATATATGAAATATGAATATATTCTATATTTAACAATATTATATAGTATAAAATAGTAAACTACAGTATAATATATTATAGTGGCTACCTAAGATGTAAGATTGTTATTATACTCACTAATAGAACTTACTATAACACAAATTCTAATCTTTTGGGCTTTAAATTCCCAATACAATTACTTCAGTTCTATATCTCTTTATATCCTAGCTGAAACACATATATAATTAGTTAATAATATCGAAATCATAATAATAACATCAAAAAATGATTCTATTGAATATTATAAAATATTAAAATTTATTTTTGGGTTTAGGCGATTTTCCAAATCTCTTGAAGGAACCGTTTTAAGAATTCATTTATTTAAACTGAGTTTTTTTACTTAAACTTTATTATAGTTGTTGACATTTCAAATTCATGATATCTTAGAAAATATGTAGAAATAGAGTTACTTTTTCATAATAAGTAACAATCATAAAAATATTTTTTATATAAAATAAATAACATCTTTTTGGATGTTTTAAATATATTTAAATTTATATGTCTATAACACCCCATAGATTTCAAATTTTATTTTATGAAATTTGTAAAGAATAGTAATATACATATTAGACTACAAAATAGTTTTATTACTATATTTTTATAAAAAAGAATCAAATTTATACGCACAAATATCTGAAAAGTTTTACGCGGATCATTCTTTATAATTTAAAACTGCAATGCGATTCTTTTGCTAATGTGAGAAACATTATTTAATGCAAAAATATAGATCAATTTTTAATGCATAATCAAAATGAAATGATTAGATTTTATTTGATTAAGTGCAGAATAATACTGAAAACAAACCTACTGTCAACATGTAGAACTACAAGATTTGTTAAATTACAATGTAGTAAAATATTTTTACAAAGTACAATTAAATATTTTTTTAAATTAACGAGCTAGTTTGTATATAAGTAAAAAAAAGATTAATAACGATATAATTTTATCGCATTTCATTTACAAATATTTTTATATGGAACGCACTAATTTTCTAATTAAACTATTTTTAGCTTTATGTGTAAGTGATATATAGATTTTTTAAAACAATCTTTTAAGTTTTATGATTTTTTAAATAACCATCTTTATGGTTACAAAAACATCAATTACAAGCTAAACGTTGAGTACTGTATAAGAAAAGAAAAAAGCAACAGCAACGGCAAAAGCAAAAACAAAAACCAAATTAGTGAAAGCAATATTGAAAAAGGTCTAAAAATGATTTCGGAGCGTTCATGTATTGTCTTTTTAAAAAAATCAAGTTGTGAGGAGAAAAAAAAAATATGTAAAAAAGAATGTACGGAAAAATCTAAAAAAAAAAAATCTAAAAAAAATAAAAAATCTAAATGTACAAAAAAGTGTGAATATGTACTTGTGAAAAAATCTTCTCCATTTATTAAATTTTCATACGATAAGAATAGTGATACAAAAGATTATAATTTTAACGGTAGCGTCAGTTTAATGAGAACTGTAGCATTTGAAATGAAAATCAATGAGAACTGTAATAAAAATCCAGGATGCGTTGCAAGAATGGTGTTAATGTATTTAGGATTAATCCCAACGATCAGAAGAAAAGATAGAAATATTTTTGTTTTTGTAGATGACACAAAAATTAAGAATGAATATAAACAACTATACTCGGTATTACCTAATGTTCCGTTGTTTGTTAACTATGATTTTTCATCGATCGCACATTATTCACAAAATTATGGTGCGGCTTCTAATGAAAATACATTTAGAACAATAAAATTAACCATGAAAAATAACGCATTAACAGGACAAGAGTATCGGCCTGCTTTTTCAGATTTAAAATGGTTATACTTCGCACATTGCAGGAAAGATCTGTTATATTCTATAAAATGTAAAAATGGTGGGTATCCAAAAAGCGGAAATAGCAGCGAATGTGAATGTCCTACAGGTTTTTCTGGAAAAACATGTGACAAACCTGAAAAATCTGATAATAAATGTCACAATTCATCTATTTTTGTGAATTTTGGTTATGCAAAGCTTTTGAAATTTGAGGGTAAAAAAACTTGCAATATTATATTATCATCACCTGCAAATACAAGTATCGTGTTGACAGTTTATGATTTAAACTGCGAAACAAAGGCACCATGTTTCGAAAATGATTGCTTGCAGATAAAATATCAAAAAGATATGGCTCTCACTGGTCTTTGTTTTTGTGGAATAATAAAAAGAGAGAAGTTAAAAGCACACGGTAATCAAGCAATTATTAGGTATACAGGATCAAATTCCAACTCTTCTGTTGAAGTCGAATATTATGTTGTTGAGGGTGAATATCGGGGAAACGAATATGACCAAGAATTCTGTAAAGAAAACTTATAGATTATATTTTTACAAGCAACTTTTTTTGTTGACATTAGTTTTAGATCTGCCAAAGACCGGTTATTGTTACTTTGCAGAGCATACTTTCTATAAAGTTTTTTTTATTAAGTTGTTCTTTTCAAAATGACTTTTTTTAATTTAATTTTTAAATACCCATAACGTTTAAACAAAAAAATATTTTTTTTTCAAAATAAAAATCATTACAATTTACACATTGTTGAAAAGAGATACGAGCTATTGATTCCATTTACAAAGAAATCCGAGCTTCTAGATTTAATAAAAGCTTTAAAGGTTTTACTTTATGTTCTCATCGTTTCTAAAGATTTCTTCCGTTAAAAAGTTGTTGAGATGTTTGAAAAATAAAACATTTGTTGGAGCAAGATCAAGTGTATGTGCATGGTGAGACAGAGTTTCATATTTTAGTTCACCCAATTACTGATGAATCATTTTTGAAACATATGATTTTACCCTCAATACAGGCAGATTACTTCTTTTTTATTTGTTACTATGGGTATTTGTCATAAAAATTTTTATCTTTTTTCAAGATGGTTTTTTCAGTAGGATTTAAATTTATGTTTTTAACAGGTTTCATAAATTAATAGATAATAACACTTGCAGCAGACAGCTAATCAGTCATCAGAAACTTTTTGAGGTACTTTGAGTTTGAAAAGTGTTTTGAAGCTTTATTCTTGTATAATAATTTTTTAGTTCGTTTAAAATTGTCGTAAAAAACCCACCTTTTGTCACAAGTAATTAATCGTCCAAAAAATGAGTCATTTTTGTTCTTTTAAATAAGAGAGTAATAAATCTTATAACGACACAATTTTTGATTATCGTTTATTTTTAAAAGTTTTTAATTGTCAAGCCTTTTCGTTTTTTCTATAGCTTTTAAATGATATAAAATCGTCGATTTAGATACATTTAGCTCTTCTGCAAGTTTCTAACATATTAATTATGAATTGGCTTTAACATCTTTCCGTAACTCATTGTTATCAAAAACAGACCCAGGTTTCCCACGTCTCTCGTTCTCGAGGTTGTCATTGCTTTTTTAAAATTTTTTAGCCATCTTCATACAATAAAAACATCACACAAAAAAAAATTAGTTTTTTTGAATATGAAACTGCTATTATCATAAAATATCATTTACAATTGTAAAACAAATTTTAATTACTCTTACTACTAAATTGCATTGTTTTAAATGTGTTATATAAACGATTTTTTATTTAAAAAGCATTGTATATTTTTAATAATTATCATCATATAAAATCATTTTAAAGCGTGTATATTATTTCATAATATCATTACTATTTTATATCAAATAAAAGGATTGTAATTCTCTCGTAAAGAAAAAAAAGGAAACGAAATATCTTCAAGTTATTAAAATGAGATAGCTAAAGTGGTTGTAAGATACCTAAAAAGAGTGACATTACAATCACATAAACATATATATTTCAAAATAACTTTATTTTGTTCATTTACAAACCATCTAATGATGTTGAAATATGTAATTATATTATGATAACTCCTAACCCTAAATATTTTCTCAATTTTATCACATAATGAATTTATCATTTATCGTGTAATATTTATAAATTTTTGTATACTTATTAAACATTATATAGTAATAAACCTCAGTAAAATGGATGAATTCTCAAAACGATTCCTTCAAGAGATTTGCAATATCGTCTAAATTCATAGACAAAATTTATTATTACATAATATTTTGATAGAATCATTTTTATTGTTATTATCATAATTTCCTTATTATTAATTAATTAACTTAATGTGTTTCAGCTGGGATGTAAAAAGATATAGAACTGAAGTAATTGTATTGGGAATTTGAGGCCCAAAAGATTAGAAGTTGTGTTATAGTAAGTTTTAGTAGTGAGTATAATAATAATATTACATCCTAGGTGGCCATTATAAAGTACTATAAAGTGACCAAAGGTTAGTACTGTAAAATATCTATAGATATAAGTGATAATAAATTTGTGTTAATTAAATTTTGAAGTTATTTGAATATCTTTCTTCGGACGTATACCCTCCATCAAACAAATTATTTTTAAAAAATTTTACTAGTCAACTTGTATGGAGTTACGAAGTAGAAAGATGGTACCAAAGATTAAGAAAGATGATTCCTCAAAGAGTGAGAATTAAAAAAATGTAAAAGAAAATGATGATGAGCAATCATAGTTACCAATGGTTATTATCATTGATGAAGTACCAAGTGGTAATGTAAATGAAGATTTGTCAAAGTTAGATAGTCTAACAAAGGAAAAAAAGAGAAATGATATTATTGATAAGTTATATAATGAGTTTATACAAGAAGAAAAACAAATAGGAAAAAATAATACCCTGCCGAATTATAGAGGTGTCATGGCTATGCATCAATTTGGGTTACTAATGGAATTCATTAACCAACTGTCAACTAGAATGAAAAGCATATAGAAAAGGCAAAATGAAATGAAACAAAGTAATTAATGAAATGATGTCAAACTGTAAAGTTGATGTCTCATCAAGTGAAGTCAAGAAATCAAATTTTATTAAACCCAGTGATAGAAACTTCAATAAAATTTCTCAATCATAAGTTGGATCTGAATGGCATGCTAATCAATATAATGATAATAAGAACATGAACGTTATTCTTTCTCTACTCAGCACTCAAAGCATGAAGCCGTGTGATCTAAAAGAACTATATGAACTGTATCATACAAAAATTGAAAATTATTTTGAATTGGTCAAAACACCTTTTAATACTAGAAGAGCCATGTTATTCAATTTACTCGAAGACCAAGTATTACAAGATGTCATAGAGAGAAACAATCAGGGTCAGCTACTAATTTATGAAGAGTTGGTAAAATATTTAAAGAAAACATATGATGGACAAACTTCTATAATTAAAGCTAAGATGAAAGTTAATAAACTAGTACTTAAAAATGTTGATTAACTACAACATGTTAGTAAAATTATTATTACCAACTTATCCATCATTTACAGAAAAGAAAAGCCTGAGGTTATTTTAGAACAAAAAGTTGAGAAGTTAGCTGAATTGGTTCCTTCTGCATTCAAATATACTCTATTACAAGCTCGAGGTTTAACAAAATTTGATAATTATGGTGCTTATGCTAAATTATTATGGAAGAACCACAAGAAAATATTAAAAGAAATTCAATCTGAGTTGAGTAAAGAAATATTTAATAGAAAGAAAGACCAATATAAGTATAATATGAATGGAAAAACATATGTAATAGAAAAATTAATATGTTACAAATGTAATAAGAGAGATTACAAAGCATCTTATTGTTTTGAAAAAACAGTTAACAACATAAAAAAAACAATTGTAACCGCCTACCGTGGTTACTATAAAAATAACTAAATTTCATATAATTTAGATTAGCTGTATATAATGATAACTTACATATATTAAATTAATTCTATTACATCTTCTAATATTGTTAAAAATAATTTAATGTATCAAAAAAATTTTTTTACTCTTAATTTTCAAAATATACCTTAATATGTGAAATGGATTATTGAATATTATAAAATATGAAATTATAATAGAACATAAATATGAATATAAATATTAAAATTATTATAGTGATTTATTCTATTTAAAGAATACATTTTCTTTGTATCATTGTATTATTTTATTATCTTATTTTAATAAAAAGTTCTCTTTAAATACACTTAAATATGTTTTTTTATGCATATTCTTCAAAAAATATGTTTTACCACCTCCAAAGCTTTTTTAACAATTCCCAAATGTCATCCACTGTTCTAGAGAACAATCCCTTTTGTTGTTCATTTGTTTGTTTTTCATTTCAGCTTTCATCAATCTCATTGTATAATCCTTTATAAGTTTAAAAAATTTAACGCACGTTGGTGGTGTAAAATTTATTTTTTTATTATCATCAAAACTTGATGTTCCATTTAAAATAAAAGCTGTCAAATTGTCAGCTTTTGCTTGTTGCCAGTTAGCAGTTGTATTACCGTATTTTGAAAAATTACCTATTGTCCACATAACTCGTTCAGATAACGTTTGTTCTTCATTTAAACTATCTCTTTTTTTTGTTTTTTTCTGTCTTTTGCTTTGTCTTTTTTCTGCTTTTTGTTCTTCCCCTTTTCTTTATTTTTTCTTTTATATTTCTCAGGATGTCTAAATGGAATTCCAAAAACATCTATTAAATCGTCCCCATGCATTGCACCTGTAATTAAATATAATTATTTGATTTTAAATAAAAAAAATAAAATTATATTTTATAAAATTTTACATAAATTGTATATTTTAAATTTTGACTTTGGAAAATAACGTCACATAAAATAATTTATTACTTATCAGTCCACGCCGGCCAAAAAATTTATTGGTAAACGTCTAGCATATTCATACAAATATAAACTTTTATTTGTAACACTAGCATATTTTAATGCAAAACTAGAAAGTTCACAGTCAAAAATAAAGTCCGATAAAATTCGTATAGATTTGTTAGTATAAGTTGTTGCAGAATCGTTATATATTTTTACCAAGGTGCTGTTTTCTGTTTCATTGAATTTCAAGATTGTAGAACCAAAGCTAACAAGATTTACGAAATTTTCTTCCTTCATGACACATGAATTATTTGTGTGATTTGCAGGTAATTGTGGATAAAAATAACAACCATATTTACTGTTATTTGTAAAACCTGTTGCCATAAAGAAAGTAGCCTCATCTTCTGTTCTTCCTATCATTAAGTCAACATCTTTATTAAATTTTTTATTTTTGTACATATCTTTAATACTTCCATTGAAAAAAAACAGTATCATTATTAATAGGCATAAATGGAAAAGGTGTTGGCATCTGACCTCTTTGCACTGACATTCTTCGTAGCCTCCAATAATTCTGTTACTGTTCTGTTTTTTAAACATTCAGCAATAAGATCATCAGTAGTAATTGATGAATTTGCCTTACTTGTACAATTGATCTTTTCTGCAACAGTTCGAGTATTGTTATCTGCTATTCTAGTTGATACAGTTAACATCATTTGCGTTATTGTCCCTGAACTCATAATTCCTCTATGAAAATATGGCCTACTACCATTTGAAAATAAATGTGCTGTAACAGACGCAGCACCAGAACTTGTTCCGAAGATAGTAACACTTTTATTATTGCCATTAAACAGATGAATATGTTTATTTATCCACTTTAACATTGCTTGTTGATCTATAAGTCCCATATTACCACGTATTTTTTCTGAATTTTTTAAATATGCAAATCCAAAAAAACCTAATCTAAAGTTCGCTGTAATTACAATTGAACTAGCTTTTAATGCCAAAACAAAACCATTGAATTTATCCGCCGAAGCTGTTCTAACTGTCCAACTACCACCATGAAAAAATATTATAACAGGCATATTTTTTTCGCCCTTTGGTACCCACATATTAAACTTTAGACAAGCTTCAATGGTACCATTTGTTGGATTTGCACTGTCATATCCAGAAAAATTCATCACTCTTATAATCTGGGGACATGCATCTGCTAGATGAATTGCGTTATATGTGCCATTCCAATAATGATCGTTTTGAAATTCACATGGTGGAGCAAATCTATAAAAACCAATAGGAGGACGGGCGTACGGAACTCCTAAATACACATCCATATCTTTACCTAGAACATTCTAAAAAAATTTAATTAATATTTTATATTTAAAGTACATTTCTTGGAAAAACAGAGCAATTTTATATATTTTGAAATACGAAAAAAGTTAAATTCTTAATTGTATATATTTACTATATTCAACTAATTGAATATTACAAAGATAAAATATCAGTCACAATGTCTTTTTTTCCAACTTCTAATTTTCATAAAATTTTTCACTCTTCAGATATGTAAAAATTTTTGAATATGTTCACAACAAAATTATCACTTTTTGAAGATATTTTTCAATAATTTTTGGCGTTAAAAGTTTTTTTCCTAACGTTTATCCGTATTATTTTTACATATCTTTTCTATATTAGTTTATCGATGAATTTATATTTAATACTTTTATCAGCAATATCTTTTATACCATTTAATATGATCAATTTATATATTTTTTGTTTTCGTTTATTAAAGTTTTTTTTTATTTTTAAAGTTCTTGCTTATTTTTTTTATTTAAATTATGGTCATTGAGTCTGTCAAACATTTTTTAAAAATTTGACACAACACAAATTTGTAACCCCCCATTTTTACTTGATTAATAATAAAATCAACTTAAATAATGTATGTTGACAGATTAACCCGACCTGAAACTTTGGGATACAGAAACTACAGTGACTCAAATTTGGAAAAATTGATTTTTACGGGTTCCCCGTAAATAAATTTTTTTAAAAACAAATATTGTTTCTAGAAATAATTTTTTATGAAAAAACAGACGAGCATAGTATAAACATGCGCTCTTTTTATTTTTGTACTCAAATTCAAAACACAATGATCTACACTTATTTTTTTTTATGAATTTAGATGTAAAATTACATAATAAATCAAAAGAGCATAGTGAAAACATGCACTTTTTTGATTTTTTTACTCAAAAATTAAAAAACTAAAAAAAAACTTAAAAAACAATAAAGACGTATATTTAAAAAGCTAAAAGTATGCTTATTGGTTTTTTACAAAAGCTCACATCTAGGAACATATTTTGTTTTTAAAAAAATCTATTAAACAAAAACTTGTAAGAATCGATTCATATTTTGATCCACTACAATTCACGTATCTTAAAGTTGTAGGCTGTATAAATTTGCCAGCATACATTTCTTTAGTTGCTCTTTTTATTAATGAAATAAAAAGAAGGAGGATAAAATTTTTAGTTGTACCTAGATTATATGATTAACCCACAAAGCGTGTTTTAAATAAAAGCAAAAAAGTTACTTTTTTTTAAATTATAAATATTACTATTTACAATTTATTTTCTCATTGTTTGTTAGATATGTCGCGCCGTTTTTATTATCACCTAGAATCTAATAAAAAATATATAAGGATATTTACAAAAACAGGTATAGTTAATTATTACATTTACTTGAATCAACGCCAGTTAACTGAGATTTATAAATTTTCTTAATTCTTTTATATCATTTTGTTGTATCGTTTCAGGACCTATATCTATTTTTTTAATAAACTCTTTTCTAAATCATTTTGAAAAAAATAACTATAGTAAGCATTAAAACGATGAGAATACTGGTTAAATTTGATTTTGATTATATATTCTTAACACTATTAAATATAAGAGTAAAATAAGAGTTCAATCTTTGCCACAGGTAACGTTTTCTTATCAAATTTGCATTAAATACATGATTCAATAGACTTCGTTTAATTATATTTTTTGTCTTTTATAAAGCTACTATACTAAGAGTAAATAAGAAGAAACTCTTTTTTTGATTTTTTTAATATTTTAAAAAAATTTTCTTTTCAATACTTGCTTACTAATCTTAACATTAAATATTATCTTTATTAATTAGTTATGAGACCTCATTTAAATTTAACTTACTTTATTTTCGTTTTATTGATTAAAAAATCTGATATAAATTGCTCATTGTAAGATTGTAAAAATGCCTTTTTTATGTAAACAAATCAATAGTTAAATAATATATCGTTTCGGAAAAAGCAACAATTACAACTAAAAATTTAGTTTTAAAGCGCACCGAATATAAACTTCTATTATAAAAATAAAATACAGTCAGTTTTTGTAGTTTTCTGTTTAAAAAATCTGTTTAGAAAATGTGGTTTTAGTGTTTTATAAAGATTGTTAAAGATATCTTTATAACTAATATATAAATAAAATACATAAACCATTTTTGAATGTTTTAGAAAGAATAAAATATTTCTAAGAGCATTTAAAAAGTACATAGTCAAAATATGAAATCAATATTTTACCTGCTGTAATATGTTTCTTAAAAATATTTATTTATAACATGCAATTAACAAATAAAATTTATACTAATCTCTTTTTTGCTCAAAATTATCAAGATACATTTTATTTATAAAAACCTTACAAGATTCATTCCCTTAAGAGTGCCATTTCCGAATTTTATTTCTGTGCCATTGTGACAGAATGTTTTCATAATAGAAAATAGTATAATTAAGAGAATCTTCATTTTATTATTATTAAAATACTTATTAAATAGATACATATATAAAAAATCAAGAACATTTATAGCCTACAATATTTGTTTAATACAGTTTTTTATGTAAACACAATTTAGTGATTTATAACAAATATAAAATCTGAAGAAAAATATTTATAAAGAAGTGCACCATTTTTAATTTCTGATTAATATGTGCATAAAAAATTGATCGAAGGATTTTAAAATATGTGGTTTCTTTATATTAATTAAAATTATTTTTAAAATTTAAAGCCGTTGATATATATTCTAATATAATAAAATGATTATTTTAATATCGCTTTGACAAAAAATCTTTTTAACTGATCTGAATTAGAAATTTATTTTTCCGTTAAGTTAGAAATAATATATTTATTAAAAATAAAATAGTTTAACATTTACTTTTTTTGCAATGATTACATTATTAACGATAAGATAACAAAAAAGAAAAAAATTTATTTTTAAATTTTAAGTTCAATCTTGTTGAATACGATATTAGAAATCTTATTATTCCAACATAAACGCACTTACATAAACTTAGATTTTTGAGACTACTTTTTTAAGTTGTTTTAATGTATGATATCTTGTTTTAAAGTGTTCATTTAGAAAAATTATCATTGTGTTGTCATTCTATTTTTATTGAGCCAGAATAATTAATTATCTTTTAAGTTTTTGTAATTATCTTTTTTGATTAGTACTTGTTACAAATAAATTCAAACTAAAAATATATTTAAAAATTATGATACTATTTTATTATATTTATTGACACATAGATGACCAATGACGAGTATCTCGTCATGTACTTATTTTTTACTAAGATAACCAGTAATGAAATATAGAAGAGTCAACAGTTTTAGAAAGCAGTCTACTAGGTCCTTCAAATATTACTAAACGAACTCCGAGTAAAGATAATCTGGAAAAAATTGTCAGGTGATATGAAAAAACACGTACAAGTGCAAATTCCATTTAAGGAAATAAATATATTTCCAACAAAACGTTGCAATGTATGCACTACTACCGGAATAAAAAGTGAAACTCATTTCTTTTGTAAGACTTGTAAGATTCCACTTCACGTAGTTGATTGTTTTACTAAGTATCATACTTTCAAAAAGTTTTAGTCTGTAGGAATTTTTATTAATAAATATTATATTGAGAAATCATGTAATATTAAAGTGTCTGTCTAAAAAAATTTTTTATCTTATATATTAAAGGTTTTAAACAGATTTTTAACTTTTCCTTTACTAATTACTTAACTGCTAACAAATTGTAATTAATTAAAAAATGTTGGACGCAAAAAAATACCTGATCATTTATTTGTTAATATGTAATTGTTAAAAATCTATGATATTTCGAGCTATTTAAAAAGGTATTTCAACAATTGAAGAGACTTCAACAACGTTCTAACAATTGTCATTTTTTAGGAAATTCAACTTAGTGATATAAAATAGCGATGATTTACTGTTTATAAAAGAGAAGAAGGGTTAGAAGTGTAAAAGAAAAATATATTAAACCTAATAAGAGGAAACCAAGACAGAAGATCTTGGGTAAGTCTAAAATGTAATTCTAACCAAATAATTATTATATCTTAGTTTATTTATTTATTTTTTGTATCTTATTGTATTAGTGTGGCTTAAATTTAGTAAAGAGTTAATAAATTACCAGATATAATATCATACCATATAAAATATTATACTGTACTTTAAAGTAGATATTTGAGGGAATAATACATGAGTATTTGCAAAGCTGGACGAGTTGACTATAAATGAAGCGTTAGTCACGTTATTGGAGGCTAAATTTGTGGAATTAGAATATACGGAGGAACATCTAAACCAGTGGACTTAGAAAAATTTATATCTTAGTGAGACGAGTGATCAACGTAGGACTATAAAGTTAGAGTAATTCCTACGTAGGTAAATTAAAAATGAAAGATAGACGATCTTTCATTACCGTTTGAACAATCATTCAGAGAGATTGAAGAAAGTGAACAAGTTGTAAAAACTGAAATAATAGAGAAAAGGGAGGATAACATGTCAAAAGCTTGGACTGAAATTGACAAATTTGAAGTTTCTTCTGGAAAGAGCATTAAACCGATGTTAGAAAGACTTAAGATAGCATTTGAAGTAGATGGAACAAATGTTGACAGAATGAAGATAAATTTACTGGAACTAAAGGTGTGTGATGATACATTCAAATTTATTGATAACCTTGAAGAAGATAAAAAGAATACTTTTGATAATTTAGCTGCTGAACTTTTGAATAAATATGAAGGAAAAGTTCAATTAACTACAGCTATGTTAATGCTGAGACATCTTAGAATCGAAAGTAACCCCGCCACATTCAGGAAAGAATGCGAAGAATTTGGAAAACTATAAGACCAATGCTATAACTTAAAGGAAAAGTGAAAAAATAGCAAGATTAATGAATATTGTTGAAAGTGATTGTGTCTTCAACAAATTAATACAAGACTTCAATAAATATTCTTCTTACTCTAAAGCTGTTTTGCAATGTGAATGTATTTTGAAAGCTGATACCAATAAAAGAAACAGTAGAAGTGAAAGAAAAACATTTACAAGAGTATTCCATCACTGTCAAATAAAAGGACACAAAAGTGATGAATGTAAATTTAAAAGGAGAGGACTACCAGTTGGTAATTATAATAAAATGAAAGAAAGAGAAGTTAAAAAAGAAGACATTAATAATGTTGTTAAAAGTAATGAGAAAAAACAATCTGATAATTTATTACTTGTTGATGTGAAAGTGAATGAAAAGAAAATCAAAGCACTACTTGACACTGGTGCAACTAAAAGTATTATATGTAATAAGGTAGCCCGTGACTTAAACATGAAAATTGATAAAAATAAAAGCTTAAATATTGCAACTCTTGGTGAAAGAAATTTGAAGATGTGGAAAAGTCAAAAGTCTGTAAACATCAAATTCAAAGGGTATTCATTCACTAAATACATATTAATTAGTGATAATGAATTTTCTCTTGATAGAGAATATCAACTTATAATTGGAAATGACATATTAAAAGATATTCCACACTTTAATGAATTAAAGAAATTATCTTGAGATGAAGCTAATGTATTAATAGTTAAAAATGACTTGGATGAAAAAAATGAATTAATTATAAATCTTAAAAGAAAATTTAAAGATGTTTTCTCTAAATCAGATTACGATGTTGGAGATGCTGAATTGTACATGGCTCCAGTTGAACTAAATGGACAAGAATTTGAAAAACCATTATATTACCCGATACAAGAAGCTTTGAAAGATCAAAGTAACCAATTGATAGATGAATTAACTTCATCTGGAATTTTAATTGTACCAGATGAAAATACAGATGTAGAATTTATTAGCCCCAACCATTATATTAAGTAAAGGTGAAAGAAAGGTTAGACTGGTATGTGATCTTAGAAAATTGAATAAGTGTGTAAAAAGGAGACATTTTCCAATGCCATTATTAAAACACCTGCTTGGACGTTGCTCAGGAATGAAATGGTTTACAAAGCTTGACCAAAATTCGGCATTTTGGCAAATTGGTATAAGAAAATGTGATCAAAAATACTTTGGAATTTATACTAGTAGAGAAATTGGAATAATGACTAGAATGCCTCAAGGATATGTAAATTCATCTGCTGAATATCAAGCTAAGATTTCAAATTTGTTGAAAAGTATAGAAGGAGTTGTTAAATTTTATTGATAATATTCTCATTGTAAGTTCTGGTACCCTAGCAGAACATATAAAGATAATTGAATCAGTATTAGAAAAATTTCGCTTAGTTGGTATGAAGATCTGTTTCCAAAAATGTAATTTTGCTGGAAATGCATGTAACTTTTTGGGAATTGATCAATATATTACGAAACCATGTCTATCGAGTAAACAAAAATTTTTGTGTAGGAAGAAACCTGAAACTAAGAAACAACTAAAAAGTGCATTAGCAAGTGCCAATTATTTCCGCAATCATATTCATATGTTCGCTGATATAACGGCACCACTAGAATCAATGTTAAATTCATTTCCAAAACGTCTACAGTGGAAAAAAGAAACTAATTTATGTTGGGAAAAATTGAGAAATGTAGTGTATGATGAAAATAATATATTTCATGTAAATTTTGATAAACCATTTCAATTATATTGTGATGCAAGTGATTATGCTATTGGATCTATATTATGTCAAGATAATAAACCAATTAATTATTTCTCAAGAAAATTACAGAAAACTGCCAGACAATCAGCAACATTTAGAGAATTAGTATCAATTGTAAAATCCGTACTTAACTTTAGCCCGTGGTTATTTGGTCAACATACTACAATCTTTACAGACCATTCACCACTTTTGTCAATTTTTGAAAATACAACAAATAGTCAATATATACGTTTATTAAGTCAAATTGATAGTTACAGTTATGATCTGAAGTATATTAATGGTCCAATAAATCCTGTTGATCTTATGTCGAGATTAGAAGAGAATGATAAGGATAAAGAAATATTTAAAGCTAAACTTATAAAACTTGAAAATTTTAAAACTCCAGTATTGGAAGGTTTACAACATGATGAAAGTTATGAAATTGATGATCCATGGATTGAAAATCTTGATACAGATGAAAATGATGATAAAATAATTATCAATGTTATCAATAAGAATTCACAAATTCCATACAACAAGAGAAAGAAAAGAATAAAGGAAGGAAGTGAAACTTGTCATATACTTCCAAGTATTAAAGAAAATTTTGAAACAGAGAAAAGAGGTAGAAAGAAAAAGAAAAATATAGAAGCAGAAAATCAAATTAGTGAGAGAGAAACTGAAATAAATGAAATTGACTATACACCACTGTATGAACTTACATTGGAACATATAAAATCTAAACAAATGGAGGATCCTAAGTTAGATGATGAAGAAATTCATAAAACAATTAAAACTTGTATGCATAGACGGAACTTGGGGTATCAAAGATAAGACATCATTTAAAGCATACTTACCAGAAGAATTAAGTGAAACTATAATAAAAGTTATGCATGAACAAGGACATTATGTCAAAGACAGATTATTAAGAACCATATCTCAAAGATATTGTAGTGAAAACTTTATTTTAATAGTTAATCGCATTTGTAAGAATTGTGAACTATGTCAATTATATGTACCAATAAGAAAAAAGTCTAATTATCAAAGCACCATTACTGCTGATTACCCAAACCAAGTATGGGCGATGGACCTCACAGGAGCATTCATGTGGAAAGGATCTAAACAAGCTACCATAGTTAGTCTAGATGTATTCTCAAAATTTCTTATAGCAGAAATTGTCGAAAATGATATTGAAAATATTAAAATATTATCATCATTTATGTACAGATATGGAAAACCAAATACATCGTTAGTAATGGAGCATCGTACTTCAATTCATATAGAATAAAATCATACTTTGAAACTATTGGGATATGTCATAGAACAACTACACCTTATTGTCATGGTTATAGATACGATGAAATTTATATACGTATTCTTGAAGAAACTATGGCGAAAATAAGAAATGACTTAAGAGGAAGTGATCTTAGACAAACACTAGAAATTGCTACATACTACATAAATAGAGCAGTACAAGTAAATGGGTACTCTGCATTTGAAATATTTATTTGTCAACCCAAAGAAAATCTTGAAACTGATTTAATTAATCATGAATACAAAGTTCTAGATGAAATTGATGAATACCTAGCCACAAGACAAATTGTCTACTCAATTATATATTCAACTAATCTGTTAACCAAATTAAAAGCTAAAGATGGTCAAACATATAAAGAAAATTCCTATCGTCCAGGAGATTTGATCATTGTAAAGAAAGGTCAACGAGAAGGAGACAAATGGGAGTTTATAAATGAAGGACCATATAAAGTTAAAAAAGTTGATCAATTTCATGTAATGTACAGAAAAGGAAATCGTAGAAAGATGTTTAAAACTCATTTCTCTGATGTGAAGAAAATTCCTGAGATGAAACTTTAAAAAAAAAAATTATTACTAATAATTTTCAAAAGAAAAGGGGTAGTAATATAAAATAGCGATGATTTTGTTTATAAAAGAAAAGAAGCAAACCGCTACTTTATTTACCAAAATAATGTAACTATATTAATCATCATTATATGTTGGTATTATAACTTTCCCAAAATATTTTTTTATTATTATATTATTACTAAATTACTCAGTTCATTATATGTTATTATTTTATTATTGTATAATTTTAGGGGTTAGAAGTGTAAAAATAAAAATATTTAAACCTTAGAAAGGGAAACCAAGACAGAAAATCTTGGGTAAGTCTAAAATATAATTCTACCCAAATAATTATTTTATCTTAGTTTATTCTATTGTATTAATTTGGTTAAAATTTAATAAAGAGTTTAATAAATTCCCAGATATAATATCATACTATATAAAATATTATACTTAGTTAAAACTAACAGTTTATCAAAAAATATTTAAAAAAAAGTTCTTTATTGTTTTAACGTGAATTTCTTTTCTATGAAATATTTTAATATCATTATTACAAATTTTTATATATTTTTAAGCATTTTTCATACCATTATCATTTTTTGCCAGTAACTCAAGCCTGTTTTTTAAATCTTTCTTTGGTAAAATTTTAATTAAGCAACTCTTAGTTTTCATCACAAACTTTTATAGATGAAAACGTCATTGTTCTTCCTATATAAATGTATTAAAATTTAAATGATATATTTTTAAGAATTATTTTTATTAAAATTATCGAAGAAATTTAATTTGAATATATAAATATACGCATTTTAAATTATTAAAAGTTAAACAGTAATAGCAGAAAATCTAATAAAAAATAGTTGTAACTATAGATGTACTTTCAAAAGAAGCTTCAGCAGTTTATAAACAAATATTCATCCTTGTTAGACAATAAAAGTTTCAATATTTTTTATTTTTCATTGAAAACTAATAACGAAACAGAAATATTATAATCACAAAGGTTTGTGTTGTAGTAATTAAAAAAGTCCAAAAAATAAAATATTTAAAATAAAATCTTTATAGTATTTATGGCTTTTTTTAAATATTAATAGCTTTAAATAATAAAGATTACTGTATTCTCTAGATAACTTGTGATTCAGTAAATAATTTTTACTTCTTTTAATACTTCTAATTGTTTTGAAAAATTAATCGTTCAGGAGATAATTTAAAACTACATTAAAAAAATATTGTTCCCAACCAGCTCTAAAATAAGCAATTCTATAAGTTATAGAAGCAATTTAAAAGGGTCTTACAAACATCCTATTTTAAATATAGTAAAAATTTTAGCAAAATTTAAAATATTTTCATTTTTTTCTTTTATATTAAAAATAAATTATTTTTAAATGCCTACATTTTTTATTTATAATAAATTATTTTATTTTCGAGATCGCTTTTATTTATTTTACTTATAGTTTTTTCAAATAGTGTATTATAATAATCATTTTTTCCAAAAATTAAACTAGTGTTTAAATTTGTCTGTTAGTTTTTTTACAAAAATGAAAAAAAATATTACGCCAGTAAAAATCTAAAAAATTAGAAAATTAAGAAAAAAATTTTTTTAGCGTGACATTTATCACCTTTTTGATTTTCAGTGCATATTATTTCAAAAGTTTTCATAAGAATGATTGAAAAAAAATATAAAACAAAAGTTGAATTATCTGACAAGTATATTTTCATAAAGAAATTTAATTTATAATAATTCAAACTACTGTAAAATTAAAAAAATATACTAAGATGTTTTAGTAAATGTTTTATTCTAGAAGCAATTTCAATTTTACATAAAATTAATTTCTAATTTTGTTTCTTGAAATATATTGTGATAACATTTAATATTTTAAAATAAAAATAATATCATTGAAAAATAGAACTCATTTGGATAAATTTTTAGTTAATTTTATTACTTTCATTAACCAAATATTTTAAAACGAATATTTTGTAAGTCCAAAAAATTTGTATTTATTATATGGGACAAAGTTATTACACTTCACACCGATTTGTACTTACTTATTTGTATGTATTTAATCGTTATAAAATTACTTTTTAAAACTTTAAATTCAAAATATCTATGTTATGTTAGATTTTCTAACAAAAATCAAACATTTATAACAAGATTTTAAAGTTATTATAATTATATAACTTTTTAAACTTGATATATCAAATATCATAATGAATACAATTAATTTAATGTAATTACTTTCCAGGGGAATAATATGTTTATGTAGTAAAGTTAAATATTTTACCTTTTATTAAACTTACATATACGATTGCAAAATTGTCCATAAAATAAGAAAAAAATCAATTCTACCTGGTTGAATTACCAGAAGAGATATAATAAAAATAACTGGGAATTTTTTTCGATGATTTAAAATTATTTTGACCTACATTCAATGATCAAAGAGATTGTTAAAGTTATATTTTCACAGAAAAGATACTTTTTTCGAAATTACATTTTTCGCAAAAAAAAGACAAAAGTTTTATTTGTTTAAATACATGTTTTCGTAATTATAAAAAACAACAAAATTATTTGAAGCTGATTAATATATAAAGAAGCAAATTTGCAGAAAAATATCATTCGATTATACAAATACTTATTTATTTAAAAAATGAAATTCTTTGTTGTTTCTGCTATTGTTCTTGCTTTTGCTGCTTCAAGTAATGCCTTCATTTTTGGAAGTTTAGGAGCATCAGGAGGGTGTGGATGTGCTCCACCACCTCAACCAGCTTGCGGATCACCATGTGGTGGAAAATAATTTCATTGTAACTTAATACTTCAACAAAATTTTATTGTGATCATTATATTCAGAATAAATAATTTATTTTATCTGTGTAGTTTGATTTCTTTTGGATTTTATTATTTTATAATAAGTATCATTTCTTTTGTTTAATTGATCGTCAGACCTTTCAAATACTTTTATACCTAACTTAGTTAATACCAAAATAATGACTTAATTTAATGTGATAAAAGAATGAGTTATGAATATTATATTCTTTTGTTTTCAGTTTATCAATTAGTAATTTTTAAGGTGTTAGTAAATCTTAAATAATAATATTTGCTGATACGAAATAAAATCTTCTTATACAAAATAACAAAACAATCATAGAGATTTACAATTTTTTATAGAAATAAAATATTTTGAAACCATTTTTTAGCCTATATGATAACAATGCGTCTCGGTTAGATATATTTTATATTTGTTTAACTTTTCCAAGTAATAAGTTTTAAAAATCTTTCGCATATCTGGCTAAAAAAATAATTTAATGAATACTTTATAATTACCTAAGTAAAACTATATTAATTAATCTTTATATACATAAAAAAGTAACAAATTTTGACAATTCCTAACGATATATAATGTTTCATTTGTTAAAAAAATTAAAATCTTTATTTAAACTTTAAAAATATTAATCTCAATAAAAATGTTTTTAAGGACACAAAATATTAGGTTACTCAAAAATTTCCCTCGTTTCTTTACAAAAATATGTACGTTTAACATTTGAAAGTAATATAATTTTGATTTAATGTTGATAATTTTTTATGATATTATGCTTTTCTTAATGACTAACTTATTATTTTATAAAATCTTATAAAGTACTCCTTAGAAGTCAATTCCATGTAAATTTGAAAATGTTTTAAAGAGGATTATCCTCTCAAACAATCTACTAACAACAAAAGATTTAGAAGTTTAAAAAATTTTGTAATAATAATTATTTAACGACATAAAGTATTTTATCAATAAAAAATGTTATTCTAATCTTTACCTTTTTTTAAGTTAAAACAATTGAAAAATATTCTCCGCTTTGAAGAAAAATATGTTTTATTTTATAACTTTTCACAAGTCTGATTTGTAATATCATCTTACAAGCCTGTATAAAAATAAGTTAGGATCTCAAATGAATATGATTTTGTAGAAATAATATAATTTATAGTAATTTTAATCATTTAAAACGATACTATGATATGTTAATAAATTTTTTCACTAAAGCATTTATAATTTTACTCAAAGTTAACTTCTAATTTTGTATTTTGAAATGTATTGTAAAAATAATCTTGAGTTTTGACATAAAAATAGTACCATACAAAAGAAGGAACTTATCTTAATAATTTTCATAAACTGTTACTTTAAATTTCATGTTCTAAATAATTGCAAAAAAAATTAGTTGAAACCCAAAAATATTTAAATTTTATTAGATGGGACAAAATTACTGCATTTTGCGCTGATTTTTTTTTTGTTTGTACAATGAAATTATGATACAAATATAATAAAAATAAATGACTTTTATGGTAATAATTTTCAGCTAAACTATTATTAATAATGGGGATGACAACATTGCATAATATATAAAATTTTATATAAAAAATCAAAATATATATTAAAAAAAATTAACAAATCACAAAACACCTTTACCATTTTCTATAAGTTATCTTATGTCTAAATTGATGATAAATTACAAATATTCTATAACCCATTTAATGCAATAAATAATAATTTTCACTTAAACTACAAATAAAAAATTTTGAAAATAGGAAATGATCTTGTGCAAAAGTTTTTTTTAAACAACACTTTGATGTATTATAAATAAATTAATTAAAATGATGTCAATAAATATAAAAAATGTTGTTTCGATCAAAAATTTATGATCATTTTTATAATGGTAATTAAATGTTTATATAATTATTTCATTTACTATAAATGACGCTTTTTATTTTTCTTTGTTCATCTTGAGAAGGAAGTAGCTATTATATAAAAATAAAGTTAAGTGTTAGTTTTATATCATTTATTAAATTACTATTTGTATGGAGGTACCTACTACAACTACTGATAAAGACAACAACTCATCAGACAATGGTATTAATTTTAACAATTCAATTAAAAGATATAATAGTAATGCGAGCTTGGATAAAAGTGCTAGGAGAGCATCATGTTTTGAGGATGAAGATGTCGTTGCTCTAAGGCATTCAGAGAATTTTTTTTCAAATAACAGAGTTACTTTGAAGGATTCAATACAAAAATTACCACAGAGTGAAGACGCATATACCAGTGAACTTTGTGTATGTTATTATTTTTTTTAATTGATCATCTATTTTTAGCCTATGGAAATAATGTCGGAAAGTGGTATGTTGACTACAATAACTGAGAAGCAATTTCAAGGTTTTGGATGGGTTAAAGGTGTTTTAATGAGATGTATTTTGTGTATCATTGGAGCGACACTTTATCTTCGTATGTCATGGATTGCCGGACAAGCTGGAATTTTCCTAGGAATAGTTGTTATTTTATTATCATTATTAGTAGTTTTAATAACAGCAGTCTCAATGTCTGCAATTGCTACAAATGGTGAAGTTAAAAATGGAGGATGTTACTATTTAATCTCAAGATCATTAGGACCGGAATTCGGAGGATCAATTGGATTGATTTTATATATAGCAAATATGGTAAATGGAGCAATGAATTGTGTTGGTCTTGCGGAATCAATCACATTCCTATTATCAGAACATAGTTGGAAATTAATTGATGGAGGAATAAATGACGTGAGAATATATGGCATATTTACATGTATAATACTACAAGGAATAATTTTTATTGGAACAGAATTTGAGAATAAAACACAAATTCTTCTTTTAATAACCATTATATTATCTATACTTTCTCATACCATTGGAGCATTTTTACCAGTATCACAAGATCAAATAAACCATGGAATTATTGGTTTTTCTTTTAAAACAATAGCAAATAATTTCTGGCCTGATTTTAGAGATGGAAATTCTTTTATCACTGTGTTTGGTATATACTTCCCAGCTATGACAGGAATAATGGCTGGAGCAAACATGTCTGGAGATTTAAAAGATCCCTCAAAATCCATCCCAATAGGTACAATGTCAGCAATCACAATAACAACACTAATATACTCAGGAACTATGCTTCTATCTGCATGTGCTACAGTTAGAGATTCAAATGGATTTAATGCTCCAATATTTACAAATAACACTTATAATTTAATACCTCCATCTTGTCATGAAAGTAACTCTTGTAAATTTGGTTTAGCTAATGATTATCAAGTACCTTTAAAACAAGCTGTATTTGGACCATTTATTATTGCCGGTATTATTGCATCAACATTGTCATCAGCTTCAGGATGTTTGATAGGTGCGCCAAGAATATTTCAGGCACTATGTCAGGATAGATTATTTCCTGGAATATCCGTCTTCGGAAAGGGTAAAGGTTCCACAAACGAACCTTATAATGCATATTTTTTGACATTCTTCTTAACGTGTGGAGTAATTCTTATTGGAGATTTAAATGCCATCTCCGAAATAATTACAAACTTCTTTTTAGCAGCCTTTGCGATTACAAATTTTGCATGTTTTGATTCTTCAGCAAGTAAATCTCCCGGTTTTAGACCAGGATTCAAGTATTACAATAAATGGTTATCACTTTTTGGTTCAGTTTTATGCATAAGTTTAATGTTTATTTTGTCATGGGTTACGTCACTCATTACATTGTTTATATTTGCAATATTATTTTTATATTTGAAACACTCAGCCAGAAATGTAAATTGGGGCTCGTCATATGAAGCTAATCGCTATCGCATTGCGTTAATGGAATTATTAAAATTATCAAGACAAGAGGTACATGTAAAAAATTATAGACCTCAAATTTTGGTTCTTTCTGGTAATCCTGTAGCTAGGCAAAGTCTTGTAGATTTCAGTTACGCTATAGTTGGGGGAAACAATCTCTTACTTTGTGGTCATGTAGTTCCATACAAATCATCAGTTTCTGCGACAGATTACATACGAAAGTTAAACTCAAAGATGACTGATTGGTTGAAAGATCAGAAAACGAAAGCATTTTATTGTGGTGTAGCAAATAAATCACTTCGAAAGGGTGTGCAAGCACTGCTACAAACTGTTGGTTTAGGAAAAATGCAACCAAATATTTTAATGATCGGTTTTAAACGAAAATGGATAAAACAAGTTTGTAATGAAAAAGATAAATTTTATGTTGATGATTATCTTGGTGTGATACTTGACGCTTTTAGAAGTGATATGAGTATTTGTATTTTTAGAAATGGTAATGAAAAACTTGATTATAGTATGGATTTAGCTAACAGATATGAAGGACGGATGCTTGAAATATCGGATAAACAATTATTGGAAGTTGAAAGTGGTCTAAATGATGATTTTTTGGTTGGAAGAGAAATCGAAAAAATTCGACCAGTAGCAGGAATAATAACCAAAAACTGGAATAATAAAAAGTCGTAGTGTTAGTAGTTTGATAAATCTGTCAATTAACCCAAAAAAAGTTTCTGATGTCATTTATTCTGGGAATTCAAGAGTTAATTTAGGTAAAAAATTTAGATGTAAAATAAAAGATGGTGATATTGATGTATGGTGGTTAAATGACGATGGAGGACTAACCTTACTTATACCTCATTTAATATCAGTTAATACTCTTTCATTCCTTCATGAAGCTAAACTTAGAGTTTTTGTTATTTGTTCATCAGCTGGAAATCCTCTCAATACAAAAAGAGAAATGGAAAAATTATTAAACAAATTTAGAATTAAGTTTACAAACGTTATAGTAATAGTAGAAGAAGATAGTAATTTATATCGTGAGACTGTTGATGAATATAATGGTTTATTGGAAATTTTAAATCCACCAAATGCACCCGAAAAACATGTTGTGAAAAAAGAAATCTTAGAAATGTTTGCTGCAAAAACAAAACAATACCTTCGTTTACGGGAACTATTATTAGAACATTCAGCAGCATCTCATTTGGTAATATTAACACTTCCTATAGCACATGAATCAGTTATCATGTCACCATTATATTTATTATGGCTTGAATTATTAACAAAGGATATGCCACCTACGCTTTTAACAAGGGGCAATAATACTCCAGTTCTGACATCACTTTCCTGAATTTTAATTTCTATAAATAAATATTTTTCTTACACAAACATAAATCGCATATTTTAAATGACGTCAGTTTATAATAAAATATAATTACTTATTTGCAATCAAATAGCGATTGACTACATTTTATTATATAAAAACAATCTAATTTAAACTTTTATATACATATAAAAGTAAATCAATGTTATGATATGTATGTAAGAACAGAAATATTATTTCCTTTGACATATAAAGTTGGTGGCATATCTTTTGACAGCAAATCTAACCATATCATATAAAGTGGTGATGATACCACTGATTCATGCGCTATTGGAAGAGGGATAATTAATAAACTTGATTCACTTGAATATCTTAAAAGTAATTCACGGAATTGAAGGTATTGTCGTGTTTTTGGTGAATATCTTTCTAATAATGAAGCTGGAATAAGATGATTTTGACGATTGATTTTGGGATTCAAGAGATCCAAGTAAAATTTAAATTCCGACTCTGTCTCAGGACTTAGTTCTTTATTTTCTTCTACAATTATTTTTATTTCTGTGTACTTTATTCTGAATTTTTTCAATAAACTTTTCATATTCTCTTTAACTTCTTTAGGATCAGTACTACCATTTTTTATAATAACAAATATTCTTATAGATGTTCCATTTAAATATGAGTAAACATTGGTAGCTAATAAATGAGGTATTAGTAGTATTAATCCTCCATCATCATCCAACCACCAAACATCAATGATACCACTACGAATTTTGTACCTGAACTTGTCACTTGTTGATGTTCTAACATCAGAAGCAATATTGTTTGTTGAATTATTTCTTGATCCACTACCAAAACTAATAATGCTACTTATACTTCTTTGTTTCACAAGATTTTGAGTTTGGACTATTAAAGAAGTAGGTCTTGATGAATCTGAAGTATATCCTCTTAAATAATCTTCCAGTAAATAACTATCCTTATCAGCCATTTTAATTTCAGGAAGTTGATTTAACAATCTTTCATAAAAATCCCCCAATAAATTACTATGATCAAGTTTTTCATTACCATTTTTAAAGATACACAAACTCATATTAGATTCAAAAGCATCCAAAATTACACCTTGATATTCAATAACATTATTTCTCCATTTTTTATCTAAAATTTCCTTCAACCAATTACATTTAAAACCAATCATAAGAATATTTGGTTGCATTTTCCCTAATCCAACTGACTGTAGAAGACCTTGAACTCCACTTCTTAAGCTTTTATTGGAAATACTGCAGTAAAACGCTTTCCAATTTCGTTCTTTCAAAAGATCAGTCATCTTAGAGTTTAACTTCCGAATGCAAGCTGTTGCTGAGACGGATGAATAATATGGAACCACGTGCCCACAAATTAGTAAATTTTTTCCTCCAACTATAGCGTAACTAAAATCTACAAGACATTGCCTTGCAACTGGATTACCGGAAAGAACCAAAATTTGGGGTCTATAATTTTTTATATGCACTTGTTGCCTGGATAATTTTAATAACTCCATTAATGCAACACGATAACAATTTGCCTCTGTCGAGGAGCCCCAATTTATTTTTTTGCATGAATGTTTTAGATATAAAAATAATATTGCAAATATAAACAATGTTATAAGTGAGGTAACCCATGACAAAACGAACATTAAAACTATACATAGAACTGAACCGAAAAGTGATAAATATTCATTGTAATATTTGAATCCAGGTCTAAAACCGGGAGAATTACTTGCTGAAGAATCAAAACATGCAAAATTTGTTATAGCAAAGGCTGCTAAAAAGAAGTTTGTAATTATTTCGGAGATGGCATTTAAATCTCCAATAAGAATTACTCCACACGTTAAGAAGAATGTCAAAAAATATGCATTATAAGGTTCGTTTGTGGAACCTTTACCCTTTCCGAAGACGGATATTCCAGGAAATAATCTATCCTGACATAGCGCCTGAAATATTCTTGGTGCACCTATCAAACATCCTGAAGCTGATGACAATGTTGATGCAATAATACCGGCAATAATAAAAGGTCCAAATACAGCTTGCCTTAATGGTATCTGATAATCATTAGCTAAACCAAATTTACAAGAGTTACTTTCATGACAAGATGGAGGTATTAAATTATAAGTGTTATTTGTAAATATTGGAGCATTAAATCCATTTGAATCTCTAACTGTAGCACATGCAGATAGAAGCATAGTTCCTGAGTATATTAGTGTTGTTATTATAATTGCCACCATAGTACCTATTGGAATGGATTTTGAGGGATCTCTTTAAATCTCCAGACATGTTTGCTCCAGCCATAATTCCTGTCATAGCTGGGAAGTATATACCAAACATTGTGATAAAAGAATTTCCATCTCTGAAATCAGGCCAGAAATTATTTGCTATTGTTTTAAAAGAAAAACCAATAATTCCATGATTTATTTGATCTTGTGATACTGGTAAAAATGCTCCAATAGTATGAGAAATTATAGATAATATTATAGTTATTAGAAGAAGAATTTGTGTTTTATTCTCAAATTCTGTTCCAATAAAAATTATTCCTTGTAACATTGTACATGTAATTAAGCCATATATTCTTATATCATTTATTCCCCCATCAATTAATTTCCATCCATAATCCGATAATAGAACTGCAATTGACTCTGCCAAACCCACACAATTCATTGCTCCATTTACCATATTTGCTATATATAAAATCAATCCAATTGATCCTCCGAATTCCGGTCCTAATGATCTTGAGATTAAATAGTAACATCCTCCATTTTTAACTTCACCATTTGTAGCAATTGCTGACATTGAGACAGAGGTTATCACAACAACTACTAATGATAATAAAATAACAATCATTCCAAGGAAAAATTCCAGCCTGTCCGGCAATCCATGACATACGTAGGTATAGGGTCGCTCCAATGATACACAAAATGCATCTTATCAAAACACCTTTAATCCACCCGAAAGCCTTGAAGGTTCTCTGTTTTATCACTTCTACCATCTTTCTGTTACTTTACCTATAGTAATATTCTGAAATTTAAACTTAATTATTAACAAAGCAAATACAAATCTAACCCTGGACAAGTTACTTTCTAATGTATCTTCATGAATATTTCTTTTTATTAATTCATGCAATGTGGGTCTATGTCCTTTATTGAAATCTTCAACGTTTTTTGGTAATGAAACATCATCAGAATAGAAAGAAGGATTCACTCTTCCTCTATCTAAAATTTTTTTATTTGTGGTAGTAAAAGGACGACTTGAAATTTCATTCAAATCTATATTATCATATTTACTTTCTTCGTAACTTCCCATTACTAGAAGTCTATATAATATAAATTAAAAATAAGAATAAAAATTTCAGCAAGTGATACAATTAACTACATTAAAACAAAATGCAACATTAAGCTTTATATAAATCTCTCAATATAGACTGATTTTACAACTTTAATAAATATAATCAACATCCAAATCAAGGAGAAATAAAAAGGAGTTTTTGATAAAAACAATAAACGTTTCATCATTTTCATACAACTAAAAATTACATGTTCCTGTTAAATATGAGGAAATAAAATTTTTGTTATTGAAGTACAAATTAATTGCTTGTAATTAAATATTTTTATTATTAAATATGTAAAAAAAAAGGTTCTAAAGTTGTTTGAATTAAAAAAAAATTTTTGATCTTTATTTGATATTTCATTCAAATCATTCTTTTATTTGTTATGGTTTTAATGTAAAAACTTATTAATTATTATTTGATAGTTTGTAATACTTTAAGCATATTATATGATAAATAAGTTGAATGGAAAAAAATATGTTTTTTTAACTAATAGAAAGAACTATTTTTTTTCTAGTACTTTTTTTTTGTTATTTTTTTATTATATATGTTGTGTCTATGAAATGCAAATAACAAAAATATTTTACATGTAATGTTTGCTATATTATTAATAGGCAGGCTGAATTTTGTTTTTGTAATGAAATTTATTCAATAAAAAAGTCATCTCTTTAGATAAACTTTTATATAGTTAAATTGGAAAATTAGTTTGTACATATATGTTATCTACAGGCTATTGAGTATTAGAAATTTTTTAAAGAGCTCAGTGTTCCGGATTATATCGTTTGGGAGAGTGAACTCTTCCTTCTACTGGAAATTTAAATGTTATTGAAAACAATATAGATGATATCGTTGATGAATCATTCGAGTTGGTTGACGATAAAAATGATTTTATAAGCTGTTTATAAAAAGGTACACTTTTACACATTCTCTCTTCATGTGCTTGAATTTCGAAAAATGAATTCCAATAAAAAGAAGTACAATTTAATTTTTTTAAAAGAAGAGTAGTAAAAATATCTTGGAACACTATATTAAGCAATAAAAACGACTATTATTGCATTGTGATACAAAAGATAATGAATAATAAAACTGTTAAAAATATTAAAAATTTTCTAAAATTCACTATTGACAATAAAAAACTGAACACACTTCCCTACTTCATGATAAAGAAAAATCTTTTTTACCAATATTTATTACAAAAATACCTTATTTTAATATTTATTTACATAAAATTTAATAAATACAGAAATATTTAAAATATAAAAAGAAAAGAAACTACAACATATTTTTATATTTCTTATTTGTTTACCTGATTATCATTAGTCTTTTTTTGTTTCAAATATAATGATCAAGTACAATTTTTTTACCTTCCATCAGTTAACACAACAAATTCACCTTAAAAGCCGCACCATTTTTTAATATATTTGATTGATAAATTATTTTTTCAAATTCCTTCTCCATTTAAAAATAACCCCTCTGTTATACATTCCAATCAACTGTTTTAAAACGACTGTTTGCATATAAATGGAAACACGTCCATCCTCAACTTAAATATTAATATTTCCATAACTTATTATTTATTTATAAAATGGAAGAAACCCCTAACAATGATCGTGAATTAAAGAAAATAAAGGCAGAGGAGAAACGACAAGAAGCTTTAAAACGAAAAAAAGAAGAAGAAAACAGGAGAAAAAGAGTTATTGCAGATTCAATAAAAGAAATAGATAATGTAAAAAGGTCTAAACATGTTGTCTTTAAAGATAGTGATAATGAATCTGATGAAGATATGGGTGTAAGTTTTGAAAAATGTTTCTATATAATTAAAAAAAAATTTACTATAGAATGATGATAGACAGAAAAATGGAAAACATAGTATGAAACTTTTCGAGGAGGATGATGAAGATGATTTTGAAGAGAATGGAGGAGATTTAATTAAAAGTAGACATGTTGGAAAAAAAGCAGCAAAACTTATGAAATTAGAATCAAAATATGGACATGATGAACGTTTCCATTTGGATAGTAAATTTTTAGAAGATGATGATCAAGAAGAAGATGAAGAGATTGAAGAAGAAGGAGGAGGAGGGGAGATCAGGCATAAGGAAAAGAAAAAAGATTTGGTGAGACCTTTTAACAGATACGATCCAACTAATCCAGCTCACGTTGAATGGATGAAGAAATACAAAGGAAAAAAGTGGTTTTGTAGAGGGAAAATCTTCAAATGAGGAAGAACATAAAAATGAACCTGAAAAAATTGTTGTTGAAGGACAATACTTCAAAGTAGATGACGCTTTAAAGAATGAACTTTGTGGTGGTTCATCTTCCTTTTCTTTCCTTAGTTCAATTGGACGGCCTGAAGAAAAAGCGGAGGTTGTTGTTGTTGAGAAACCTCAAACCCAAGAGAACACCACTGAACCTCCCAAAAAAAAGAAAAAAGAAGCACCAAAACCAACTCCTAAACCAATATTAAACAGTATAGTAGTAAAAAAATTCTTTATCAACCCAGATACAAAAGAATTCCGAAGTATAATTGCAAATTTCCGAAGGACACAAAAAGAAGAAAACATTAAAAACGCCTTTAAAAAAGCACAACCTAAATTAAGTTTATGTTACCAATCAGTTAAAAAGAATGCAAAACGAAGACTAAAAGACAATGACCGTAAACTTGTATATAATAAATTTAAGAAATGAGTTTTTTTATCTATTTGTTACTAAATTTAGTTGTTAATTAATCTTTTTCCCCTAATTATATGGTTTTTCCCATTCTTTTACTTTAAATTAAATAGAAACTTTTGTTTATTTAATTGTTTTATAGATTATTAAATTAGTAGAAAATGGCTCAACATAAGATGAAGAAAAAAGTTTCATTACCAGCTGGTGCAAAAACAAAGAGTGGTAAAGTAAAGAAACCACAGGGAAATAAGAGAGGTCTTATGGCAGCACCAAAGAAGCCTCAAGCGATTGCTGATATGAAGATGGCTAGTATCGTCTCTCGTACTGTTAACAAAAGAAATGAAGATACAATCAAGCATATGATAGATAAGGACCAGGGACGTTTAGACACAAAACAAAAAAAATCAGAAAAAAAAAAGGGCAAATAATTTGTTTTGTATATTTGCAGGGGTATTAAGATTATATTTTCATTTTCTAAATCGTTGCTATTTTGTTGTTTTTTATCTATTAATGTATCTCTAAAATGAATTATTATTTTTTAATTTTCTTTGTTGTTTTCTGATAAAAAATAGATAAAAAGTGATAATGTTGGGAAAGTATGTATTAAAATTTACAACAAAAGTAGTGTAGTGATATATCAGAAGATTTGAGAAAAAGAAATTTGTGATAGTATCATATATAGTTGTTTTATTAGAATATTTTCTATAAGTTATCTAGTAATTTTAAAACAAAAATGCATCATTGTTTATTTTTTGACAAAAAAAGGACGAAAACTTCATTTTAATGCATAAAAAATACTCTAGCACTAATATTTACATTCACGTGAAAAAATCCTCAAAAGTTGGTTCTCTATTTTGTAATTTATTTTGTTAAAAAAAGCTTAGAGAAAAAAAAATGAATTTCTAAAATTGGAATTAACTAATGATGACAATTTCAAAAATTTTTGAGAAACAAAAAAATGTTTGTTAGGCATTTAAGAAGTATGAGTAGAGGAAAAAAAACATCAATACTAACATTTAATGTCCACTAGAGATTTTTAAAATTTCATCCATACCAAATACAATTTCCTTGATATTTGGGATTGTCAAAGTTTGATAAAAATATTCTATATTACTTATAAATTCCAAATATTTAATTAATTGTTATTTAATCGATTTTAGTGAAAATGATATTGTTTAAGTATTAGTAAATTCTCCATAAATACATACTTTGTTCACGTAACTTTGACATATGTTAATTCTAAATTAAATATACGTTACTAAGTGATATCCATTAAAAATGTATTATTTTTTATGCTTATCAAATTGTAAATTATTTCAAATATGTGTAATGAGAATATTTATATTAATTTGATCACATTTATTAATACTTGGAACACTATAAAATGAATTACTTATTTACTTTTACACTACTATTATTTAATTGATAGATAACAAAACATTAAAATAAATGTGAATATTGTTTTAAAGTATATAATTAATAAAAAACTTATCTCTATCTAATTACTAAGTTTGTTTGTTTTTCACAAAATTTTCACAAATACAATATATGTATTTGTGGTGTTTAAAAGTTTTTATATCACATGCCATTTTCCTACTATATTGAAAATTCAAGGACATTTAACAAAAGTATAAAAAAAGTAGTTAGATTTACTTCCACTATAATATTCGCCAACCATTTGTTTTTAATAATTCATAAAATTAAATAATACATAAAAAGGTTCTTACATTTTTTATAAATATTCAAACAAATAAAATTGATTAGACCGCCGAGATAGTCAAAAAAGCCTTTAGTGATATTTCAACAATTGTCATTATTTAATTTGTTCTATATTCAATATTATTTATTTATCTAAAAGTCGGTATATGTTTATAAGGAAAAAATTTCTATGACATTTCGGTATAAATATATTTCTTCTCGAGATTACTCATCATTTACTCAATTCATACTCCTAAAATACTTTCATCTCCAATTTGATTGACCATATTGCATATTTATAATACATTTTTGCATTTTTATATTTATCTTATTATCGAGATTTTTGTCCAATTTTATTTATAACTCTTTTAATTTCTCTTTGATGCAAATTATTTCAAAAATTATCATTTTGAAGATGATTATTATTCTTATCTTTACCCTATTATACTTTTAGAATTTATTATCACTAGGAAATTGATAAAAGTATATAAATGTTTCTCTAATATCACTATTTTTACCAATTTTTAAGAAAATTTACATTTCTTTCTCGCGTGTCTCTGATAAGTTTTCTAAATCAAACTACATTTAGGTAATATGGATCCCCTTAATACTTTCACATTTGGAAGTAATATTCACTCCAATGAAGAATCCTTCTTAATAATCTTCATCCATGAACCAATTGCTAAAATCTTAAATTACGAAAAAAACATCGAAACTGTTGTCGGAGGTAGACTAACCAAGGAACAATGGAATATAACAATGAAGAAGTACAATGATCTTCCTCATGTTGTCTTTGATGCCAATAGCACTGTTATCTCTATCCTTAAAAACAATGGTAATCTCTCCCGATATAACACACCCATCCAATCTAAAGTTGTTATTGATAATTTTACAACACTACTTACATTAAATTCATTAAAAAACGTTGATGTTGTAATGTTTTTGGATGATGACAAGGTATACGGAACTATTACTGCTGTTGTAAAAACTTTTTACCCTTACTGTGAAAAATCATCTAATGGATCGAGGAATGTTAATATTAATATTTATAAATCAACCTCACATGGAGTTGTTAAAGCAACCACTGAGGAGTATGATCAATATAATAATTTAATAAATGGTATACAATGTGCTAGAGTGATGACTGAGGCACCTGGAAATAAAATGGGTCCTGATTATGTTGAGGAGTATACTAGAAAAGTTCTCTCAAATGTTAAAGGCCTCACTTTTGATGTTATTAAAGGATCACAACTTAAAGAAAGAGGGTTTGGTGGTATTTATAGTGTTGGTAAAGGTGCAGCTGAGGATCCAAGATTAATTCATGTTAAATACAAACCAGAACTTGACTCAACAGATCCACCAATTGCAATTGTAGGAAAAGGGATAACATTTGATACTGGTGGTTATACAATAAAAGGTAGAACAGTAATGCCTGGAATGAAACGTGATTGTGGGGGTGCTGGTGCAGCATTAGGAGCTTTTTATTACTTAACTAAAAACAAATCACCATTAACCATTCACCTCCTATTATGTGTTGCTGAGAATGCCGTTGGTCCAAATGCAACAAAACCCGATGATATCATCAAAATGCTCAGTGGAAAGACAGTTGAAGTCAATAACACCGATGCAGAAGGTAGACTTGTCCTAGGTGATGGAGTACATTATGCAAAAGAGATGCTAAAATGTGGTACAATCATCGATATTGCTACTTTAACAGGTGCTCAAACATATGCAAGTGGTAAATTCCATTGTTCCTTCATGACAAGTCAGGATGACTCTGAAAAAGAATTAATCAAGGCTGGTAAGGAAAGTGGTGAACTCTGTCATCCATTAATATATTGTCCTGAACTTTATATGTTAGATTTAAAAAGCAAAGTTGCAGATATGAAAAATGCAAATCTAGGAAATATGGCTTCACCTCCCTCCTCATTGGCTGGTCACTTCATTGGAGCACAAATTGACCAGGGAAAAGGTATTAAATGGATTCATATAGATATTGCCTCTCCAGCCAACTACCAGGAGTATGCCACAGGATTTGGTGTTTCTTTATTATCGTGTTTCTTAACCAGATCAACATAACTATTTTTTTCATTAAAAAAATAATTTTAATATTTTAACCACTTATAAACACTTTTTTCAACACATATAAATTTATTTTTCAACAAATACAAAATTACATTATATCACATTCAATTGAATTAAACATAAATAGAGGTATTAATGGTTCTTTTGCTACAGACAAATAAAATATTTTTTTTTTGACTTTTTTTTCTTTAACATTCTTAACAATAAATCTTTTTTTAACAAATAAATATTTTATGATGTAGTATAATATATAGATTTTTTTAAAATTATTATAACTACCACGTTTCATTAATACTAGGTACATGAATTTCATGATTCCCTATATTTGGCATGATAATATTTTGATAAGTATTACTACTATTAACTCTCTTAACTTGTGAGAAACGTCTAGTTGTTATTGGTGAGGAGGATTGTGGAAAATTTATCCTCTCATTGGGTAAGGGTAACTCTACAACAGAATTTATTCTTGGATTTTTATATATAGTATATGTTGGCATCGAATCAAGGGGAGTAAAATTGATATTTGAAGGTGATTGGCTTACCATCTCAAAATTATTTACACGATTCAACTTTTTATTACTTCTTAATGTCATCGGTGTGTTAAGGAGTGTTGTTGTTGGTGATGAGATACACTTAACATTATTTGTTGTTCCGGTATTACAAGTTTTTTTTATAGACAACTGATCTGTTAAGTTGCTGTCAACAACTTGATACGATCTTTTAGGAGAAGTTTGTTTTATTTTGTCTTCTGGATTCATTATAAGGGTTGGGTTGCCATTCCTAGTCACAACTACAGGTAAATTTTTTGACACCTTAGCGACAGCCGCTATCGCTGATGGAGGTGGTCTTGGTGTATTCTTGATAGGTGAAAAAATTGTTTCTTGTCGTGGGGCTATTGTTACATATGCAACATTGTTATTCTCCAGTGGGAGTGGTTTAATTGGAGTGGGATGTTCTATTTTATTGTAATTTTCGTTTTCCGGTGAATTTATTGAAGTTGTAGTTACTTCTTGATACTCTTTTAATGAAAATGCACCAGCACTTATTATCTCACAATTGGCTGGAATAGAATCTAAGTAGGGAGGTTCCTCAATGTACCTTTCAATGATTTCACTATTTTCATTACACTTTATATGCCTCATTGCTAAATATAAGTCCAATTCTCTAGAAACAATAGTCATATGATATGGATTAACACATAACTCCGGATTATGACAAGAATTCGATCGTTGGATTCTCTCACTATCAGTACTTTCTAAAGGAATTCCTTTAAATAAAATAACCATAACAATATCAAGTCTCCAGACTTTATCAGCCTTCCTTAAACAATCAATTCTTCTCATCTTTCCTTTTAAATCAGGATTAGATATCACACATGAATAATTTTTTTTTACAATACTCTCTAAAAATTTATCTCTATAATCGGGTTTAATATCTCTCCGAAGTTTGGTTAATAACTGTACAGCCCATAATTCCTTATCTTTTCTGCTAGTATTCATAATCTCAACTTTTTGCTTAAATAAATCATTCATAGAAGGTTTTGGTCGTTTACATTTAATCAATTTTCTTTTATATGCTTGTAAATGAAACCAAACATAACTAAATTCTTTTACAAAAGGTAATAACTTATGAACAAATGGATGATAGTCATTCTAAAAATAGTATAAACAAAATAAAATCGTAAATATATCATTGTAAAATACCTTTCCATAATCACTGATCACTGAGAAAACTTTATCACCTTTACATTCACCTCCAGAAACTGTTGAGGAGGATTCTCTTGAACTAAGGTCACTATAATTCATCTTACATATATTCCCTACCAATATACTTAAACAAAATAGAAATTTTATAGTAAATAATAATAATAATAATATACTGAAACATATAATGTTATTTTCTAGAGTGCGCACAAATAACTACAACGTCTTAACATCCATCCATATTATTTCCTTAGAACAATTATTCTAACCAAGAGAAGCAATTGTGGAATGGTGTTACTAATTTTCGAAAACGTCAACTCTCTTTCCAATACACATTTAATTTATTATTTCATTTAAAATTAGTTATAGATTATTATCAGTCAATTATCATCATAATAGTTTTACAAGTTAGAGTGATTCTCGATGTAGTAGGTTTCACCGTTATCATACTGATCATTCTCAACATACTCCAATATCTGACCATGATGGATATCTTCATAGATTATTCTATCTTCCATGTGTTGATCTGGAATGGAATTTACTATTATATATTCACTGGAGTTAGGGGATATCATCATGTCATTTTGGATTATTTTACCATTAGGAGATGTTAATGGGGAACTATCCATCATGACATGGGAACCACCATCATGATGATGAGATACAACATTCGATTGTTGGGGTGGTGCTGATTTAGGATGTCTTTGTTGAGATATTGAGGCACTTTTTAACAAAGCTTGACTTGATAATGGAGCAACTTCAACTTTAGCTTTTAGTGGTGAAGTCTTAACTGATGGGGTGGTTGGAGTTGACTCTGAGATTGGTGTTTTGTTGTTGGAGGTCTCCTGAGAAACAGATAAAGAAGGCCCCGTAACTGAGGTTTTCTTCTTTGCTGCTGCTGTGGAACGGACACGTTTCTTAGTCTTAACTTTAGATGATTTATCTTCTATTGTTTTTACAGAGGTATCAGAATCATCACTTGAATCAGATAACTTTTCATATTGTGTTAAACGATCAAGTAAAAAATTTTTATCTCTTGATAATTTTAATAATTTCCTTTGTAATGATCTTAATTCATCCTGATAACATTCATTTTCCTGAAAAATAAAGATAATATTTTTAAATAAGAAAATAATATATATTAGATATCAAAACATACATAAACAAGAAATTTAAAATTTCTTTTTAATTCTCTGTATTGTTCTTTAGCACTAAGAGGTTGCACCTCTGGATCGATAATTGGTCCATTTTTTGTTGGTTCAATAATTTGCATTGCCTGTTGCGGTATATGTGGTTTTGGAGCAGTTGGTTTGTGTTGGACGGTATAATTACCCATGGAGGATCCACGGAATTGTGAAACAACAACATTCCCAAATGGTTCATCGCCATTTTGTGATGCCTGTACTTCTTGTTGTGGATGGGGTTGACCGACAACACGACTTTGTAATGGTTGTGTCCTGAGATATGGAGAATTTTGTGGATGTCCTGGTTGTGGATTGCGTTGTTGGATGACAACAGTTTGGTGGTGGTGAGAGTTAGTGGTAGAGTTACCATGAGATGTCACGATACGTTGTGTAGGCCTACTCTGGACATTGGAATTAGTATAATTTGAAGAATGTCCTTGTTGTACTACATACGATTGTTGTTGGGATGGTTGTTGCCTTTCATTATAATTATTACTTCTACCATTAATAGATTGATGGATATTATTGATGTTAGAATTTTGTAATAATGTTGAAGGACTAGGTAAAGGGGTAGAGGAGGATTGATTACTCATACTACCACTACGATTAGAATCGCTCATATTTTTAGTACCAATATTTCTCAAAGAAGAAAAACAAAATTATTGAGTAAATGTAAAAAAAATATGATAGAATTATTTTAAAAATATTAAAAAATATATAGAGTGGTGTAAAAAGAAAATTATATAAATGCCACTAATAGATAATGGCGCACTTTTTGTATCCTAATACAACTGCCAATGAGGCTTTTCCTATATCTAGATGTAAATATAGAGTATATGTGTAGAATTATAAAAATAATACGACTCTCTCCGGCTATGCGTTATTAAAACGTAAGTGTCTTGCAGTTGTTTGTATAATGCAATTTGTTTAGTGTTGTTTGGAGAAATGAAGCCAAAAGTTCGAAATATAAAACATTATTTTTTTGAAATTGTTTTTCTTTTAGATGTAATTTTTTAATAATGTTAAAAGGTATTTATTGAAAATTGTTATAATATTAATGGTAATTTTATGGTTAAATACTTCAATAATATTTTAATAATATCTTGGTTAATGGGAAAATAATGATAAAATAATACAAAAAAAGGTAATTTCAATAATTCAAGGACTTTTTTTAAAATAAATACTGCACTCATTTTTCAACAATGACCTCAATTCTAATTTTCTATAATTAATATTGTTAGTTTTATTCAATTGAAATACTTTTAGTTTTCATAAAAAAAGGAAAGTATTTTATGTTTATACATTTAAATAACCCATTAAAGTTGTATACCAAGCAAATGGTTGTGTTAAATTCAACTTTTAGAGCTTCAATACTATTGAAATTACCAAAAAAAAAATAATAATATTTGTTTTAAAGTGTACACATGAAAAAGCAAATGATATGATCATTTAAAAGGTTTGGGGGATAATTAAATATAATTATCACCACTTTTTATCTATAAAGTAAGTAATATCAATAAAAAAATTCTTTCCGCTTAAAAAAAATATAAAATTGTGCATTTATGAGTCATTCTACATTTTTTTTTTAATTTTATACTACTATTATAAAATATTTACAATTTTTCGTTCCTATTTAATTTCCCTCTTTATGGTTTTTACCACAACATTTGAATGTACTACTCTCGTTGATCATTTGATATTTTCTAAAGAACCTTCTTTTTGTTAATGAAAAAAGAGTTTTTATGTCAAGTTTTATTTTGTTGTAGGTAATATTTATGTGTATTGTGTCCTATAGACATATATCTACCAATACTTTTAATATTTTCAGAAATTCTTACTATTCATTATTCATTTTAACTGTCATTGAATTTGGATTATTTTATAAATATTGTTTCTCTTCTATATATCTACTTTTATACATACCTTTATCCAACAATTGTCTTTGTATATTCATTCCTAAGGTAAACAAAGCACTAAAAAACACCAGATCATATACTCATTTGTTTATATAATAATTTTTTTTGTGTTTTATTTTCTTTTACAATCCACGAAAGTTTTTATGTTTGTAATAGTAATATATTATTATTATTATTAATAGAAAATGATGTTTTGAAAAATATTTTTGTTTCACATTGTACTTTGTAATTCTTTCCACTTCATCTATCATTAATAACTTTACATGTTGCCATCAACTATTTTTTATGTATATTAATGTTAAGGAAAAATTTTTATTTAATTTGAAAAATAATTATTATTTCTCCACACTTGAATATATTATTTTTTATACTACTTTTTGTTAATCTCCCAAATGATAAATAACATTATATTCTTTAATTAAACAAAGAAGTTTTCAAAAATTTATTTACGTTGGATTTGTCATGTATGGCCTTTATGACAATTAAATTTCGTACATATTTCTCTATTTTTAAACAAAAAACTAAACATTTATCAGTAGGACAAACTGTATAATTAATATTAAAACATGTAATTATTACAAACTTTTAGGGTAGTTGTAATATATTCTAGTTTATTTTAATAAACCATAATTTATTTAATCTTTTCATTCACATTTATCCTTCTTATATAAACATCTATATTTGATGATTATCCAGCTTCAAATATCAACTATCATTTTTATACATTGAACTTTTTGCATTGTGAAATGATTCTCCTATCGAAATTATAAATAGTACTTTATTAATATATATATATATATATATATATATACGTATGTGCGCATATATATAAAAGGTATGTATTTTACAATTCAAGTCTGACCTTGTATTACCTCTTTTAACTCACACAATAGATCATGATGTATATGCCTCACTTTACCTCACTTCATAGCAATCATCATTGTTATTATCAATTATTATTATTCTCTATTTGTTGGTATATAAATGTATACCTATTTAAATATATATGTATATAAATATATCTTTGTAAATAGTATTTTCATTGTATTGAATCACAACTCGTGGTTTCGTCTCGAATATATATCATATTATACACATCTTTCCTACTACTATGTATATTTTATAATTCTTTTTAACAATAAAAAGAAAACTCTAATATGTATTACATAATAAAATACATAACAATTAATATATAAGTACATTTTTCACGCGCGTCAATCGTAGCCATCTCTGATCTGAGACATGAAATGGCACCTTTGAACGTGTGCGAAGCATGTATTTTATATCAATACACCCAACACATCAACCTTTAGAAAAATATTTATTAAAAGAATTACAAATACATTATCAATAACAACATCACTACATATTTATTCTTTTATTCCTTTTAAATTGTTTATAACAATTAAAAGTTTTTGTATTATTGGAAAAATTTGACGGAATTTTGGTTCTCTTACAGATGGTTGTTGTTGTTGTGATGATGGTGGTACATTTTGAGTTAATGGACTCCTCTTAATAGTGTTTTTGACATTTGAAGTTGTATATTTTAAAATGTCCTTGATTAAGACCCATTGAATATCGCTTATCTCAAATGGACTCCTCGTCATAAATTTATAATTCATTGGAACATCCAAAACAATAAAATAACCAAAATATTTTTTTCCTATTTTTGCATCAATGAAAAGTTTGTATGTCACGTCAAAGGAATAGAAACCTGTCTCCTCGTATGTCTCTCGGATTGCACACTCGTGAGGGAATTCAAAGGATTTTATTCTACCTTTTGGGAGGTTCCATGTATCGAGGGATTCAGTGGATTTAACCATTAGGATACTGTTTAAGGTGGAATTTAATAGGATACAACCATATCTTGGGATATTTCGTGTATCTATCCTATGGTTTCTAATTGTTTTCCTTATCAATATATTAATATCATGAGTTGATTTGGTGATTTTTAATAAAATCTTTAAAAATTGTTGAAATTTATTAATTCTCCTGAAACACCAATAATTTTCTTTAATATTCTCCTGAAAAAACCAAAAAGCTTCCTGAGCAATATCCATCTCCTCACTTGACAATGGGAATAATATCTGAGATTTTTTAAAAAACTGAAATTTTACCCACTCTATGATTTGGGATGCATTTAAACATCTACCATATACTCTATAAGCTCCATAAATATATTCTTTATTATCAATGTATGGTAAAAATTGATGAGATGTAAATTTGTTGAGGTAATTACATGCTTCAATAGTGTTGTTGTAAGTATAGTTAGTAATAATTGTAGAAGGTGTTACTGTAAGGTGACTTTAACATTAAAATGTTTTAAAGAGTTTAAGTATTTAAGAGAGGAAAGTTTTTATGATAATAGTTTTGTATTATGTCATTAAATTGTTAAGAGATATACAAAATAATTGGAGGAATGGGAGGAAGGTAAATGTCAGAAATATGAGAGATAATTTTTTTTTTATTAAAATGGACATATTTTATGAGTAATAAATGATGTTATTTTATGATTAAATGGTAATTTTTGAGTAATCTTCATAATAGAAGAGAAATAATATTCTGTTTTTTTTTAAATTAAATTTGAAAAATATTATTGTTATATGATAATTTTTTTAAGTTATGAGTAGTTTAATTTTTTAACAAAATAATAGTGTTTTTATGAAAGTATCTTCATTTTGTATATTTTCATTGGTTGATGGATACAAGTTAAGGGAAAATATTTAAAATTAAATTTGAAACAATAAAAATATATAATTATTTCATTGTGAAGTGTAATTTGAAAATGACAGAAAAACTTCAACTCAATAAAGTGTCATAAACACTTTCACTAACAAAATAACATATAAGAAGTTACTTTACAATATTTTTTCAAAAAATGAAATACTCCTTCATATTCCTAATATGTTTCTTATCAACATTTCAAATATTCAATCAATCAGTTTCAAATGTAATGGATGAAATTTATAATCTCTCAACATTTAACTTATCAATTCTCTCCTCTTCTTTCTCATTTGGTCAAATATGTGGAACGGCATTTTTTATGTTGAAAAATATATCTAATTTTACAATTAAAAATGCATATACATATACCTCTGGGTTTTTATTATTTGGATCACTACTTCAATCATTATCATCATACTATATGATTGTCATTGGACGAGTATTACTTGGAATTGGAACTGGAATAGGTTTTATTATAAATGGAATCACTTTGACACAAAATACAAATTACCAATCTAGACCAACTGTATTTCTTATTCCTTCAGTTATGTTTTCATTGGGTAATCTGTATCCTAATGTTGTTTTATTACTTACTAATCATTATAAAATAACAGAATACTATTTATTTATAGTTAGTATACCAAATATATTAGTGACAATATATTATTTCATTAGTGGTTATAAAAAAATTGATATCCTTCATGAGAAGGATGATGATCTAAGAATAACGGTTTGTGAAGAAATTAATATACCGAAAAAGGTATACCAATTTACAGTCCTCCTCGTTTTACTAAACGTCTCAGTTGGTGTTCCAATTATAATGGCATACTCCATAGAAATTTTTAAATTTTATGGTTATTCAACTGAAACAGCCATATGTTTATCATTCTTTTATCCTATTATTCAGATTGTCTTTTTATCCTTTATGAATATAATAGGAAAATCACTCACTAGATTTACATTAATATTCAAAGGTTTCATCCTCTCATTTTCTTTATTATTTCTTATTACATCTATACTATTTTTACCACCAACAACTGGTAGTCATACAAAAACACACATCCTTGGTACTTTAACAATTTTACTTTCAATGATATCATCTATACCATGTTCAATTATTCATTGCATCTACCTTGAAATATTTCAATCATTCCATGAGCATACAAAAATCTCCTCAATAGCAAGAGTCTACCTTTGGGTTTTCTCTTTCACTGTAACTTTTACCTTCCCTATCCTGTTTTCATATTTTGGTCTTTTCATAATCTTCCTAATCCACCTCTTCATTACTGGAATTTCTTTATCTCTCCTAAAACATAAATACACAGCTTTCCTTGAACCAATATCTAATCTGTAGATAAAAATATTCTAATAAGAGGTTGTGATAATAATCACTGTAACGACTTAAACTGCTTTTCATATTATATTACCACCACCACTAATTATGAAAATATAAAAATTTCATACTCTTTTTTACTTTTTGTTTTGTATATATATACTAAATATTTTATATATTTTGTAGGATAATTTTCATTAATACTCTTAAGAAGTTATGGTGAAGTTTTATTGTTTTTTTATTTTTTTATTTGTTTTCTGTTTATGATGTGGTATCACTTAATGGTAGTGATGAGAATGTACAGTTGTTTTCGAGGAAACCTTCTAATTCACCCATTAGTAGGGTTTTTATTTTTGGGAAACCGTATTATATACGGGATATGAAGGCTAAATTTAGGAATGATCCTAATGAGTTTACTTCGAAAAATGATTTAATGGAAAGTGGAAAAGGATTCTCAAGTCGAGAGGAAAGATTAAGAGATTATGTTACAAGGAATAATGGAGGAAGTTATTACTATTCACAACAAGAGTATTATCCTTCACCACCAGCAGCTGTCATTACGCAACCTCAAGTAACTGAGTATGCTACAACACCAAGAGCTACTACTACTACTACTACAACAACCACAACAACAACAACAACAACCACTACCACAGAAGCTCCAAGAAAGAATGATTACCCCTTAGAATCCTGTTACACAAACAAATCCGGATTCATGTGTTGTAATAAAGAATTAGAAGACTTAATGATTAGTACTTTCAATGATTTACTTAACTCAAAAGATGGAAAATGGAATAAATGTAACATTCAGGAGGTAGCTAACAAAGTCCAAAGGAACACTCAAACTAGATTTGGTCTAGACTTCGAAAGTATTGCTGGAATCGGAGATTTTGCCTCAAAAAGTAACTTTTATGCTGATAAAATCTGTAAAATAGAAATTATGGGAAGGTTCTTATTAGCTTATGCTACCCCTGTCCAACCATCAATACATACTGAGGTTGTTGAACAGGTACCATACCATAAAATAAGAATGTAATAGGATGTTTTAAAAAAATTTTTTTTTTTTGTAGTTTTATGTATAAATTTTATATTACCAATAAATGAGATCAGAAAGATTCTATTAAAAAAGACTTTTTATTGCTCGTATTCGACGTTTAACTCGATATCTTACACCGTGATAATGGTCAATTGAAGGACAATTCTTCTTTTGCCATTCCTCCCAGGCTGAGTCGTAGAAGTATGTTTTGAATGTTGATTCGATTTTACTTTTTAACTTAATCATCCTTCCCTCATCAACATGATGGCCGTTTTCTTCAATCTCATTGTGAAGTTCTCTCATTTCCTCTATTAATGCATATAAGTCATCTCCCGGAAATCCGTTTATCATCAATTTTTGAGCTCCCTGAGCTATTCTAATATCACATTTCTGTTCAATATTATTTAAATAAACCATCTCTTGAACTAAACTAAACATGGATGATGGTAACAATTCACAAAGTTTCAAGTGATGTGCAAATCTAGACCATCCCGTTAAAATAATTCCACTCAATTCACAATTACCATGAAAACAATCTATATTATCTTTATAATATTTAACATAACTTTGCAAGTTCCTCAAATACCGATTAGGATCATTAAATTGTGTATCTTGTTTCATTGCTCCTTTAAATGCCCCAGCAAAATACATCTTTTTAAACACCTAAAATGTTTAAATATTTAATAAAATTAAATGATAAATATCTCAAACTATGTACCATACAAAATTTTTGAAGCAATGATTTTGTTAAATATGAAAGATCTTCCCTATACCCCCATATGACAGGTACAATTAATGTATCAAAATCATACATTCTTAGTTGTTTTATGGATGCCTTCTCAAACATATCATACCATGCCAATATTTCACTGAAACCAATTTTTTTTTTAACTATACAAGCAATTTTAGAGATATGTCTTAGTGTTATTGAGATATCATCAGTCTTGTTTTCATGACAACGGTGATCTTTGTTTATTTGGTAGGCCTCATCGGCACCGATATGGATTCTGGCAGATAATGGATGAAGTTTCTTGATTTGTGTTATCATTTCCTCTAATAATAAATAAGTTTCATCATCACTTGGGCATATAGTGTCATCTTTATTGGGAACCTCTCTGAGATGGTAAAATTTATTATGTTTAAGGACAAACTCCAGGTGACCAAATGTTTGTACTAGTGGTATTAATTCAAGTGCATTCAAGATAGCTAATCTATTAATCTCTTTTACCTCCTCTATGGTATAAGCATTCTCACACCTTATTGTTCTTATCTTTCCATCATACGGAAACATATCTTCATATTCAATCAATATAGCAGTTACACCTATCTTTTTCAGAAATGGAAAAAATGATTGGTAAAAAACAACTTTAGGTGGTGCTCCTTTCAAATCTAGATGAATAATTTTTTCACCTTCCTTAAATGTATTAGATATTGTTGATAGTTCTAGGGAAGTCATGGTAATTTTTTATAAACCTGAAATTTATATACACGTAAATATATATATATATATATGTATATATATTTATTTTAGTTAAAAAATTCCAAAACATTAAAAATTTTTATTTATTATCTTTATTTTAAAATATACAGAGACTATAATGATAATAATACAGTTAAATATTTGCAAATATCTATATACATAATTAAATAATTATTTTCACCAATTTATTAAATAAAAAAAAAAAGAAAAAAGAAATGTCATTTGAAGGAGGAGGTATATTAAAATGTATCATAGAGAGACATATATATTGTGCAATTTTTGTGTACATATAATATGAATATAAACGATAAATGTATTGAGAAACAATTTACATTATATGATTTGAGAAGAAGGAGAAAATCGCTATCAGTAAGTTTGATTTTTGTTTCCATTGATCTATATATATTGTCCTTCCTCATGTCTCGTAAATTATATACTTTGACGTAGTCTAATTTTTTTTTACAACAAATTAACATTTACATAAAGATTAATTATTAAATAAAAAGAATGTAATAAAATGAAAAGAAAAAAAGAAGTATAAAGTGATTTTTATTGTGTTAATAAATGTTGATAAAAAGTATTATACAAATATTTACAAACCATCTAACATTGTAAATGCTGCATCAACGAGGGTATCTAGTAAATTGTCATCAATCTCATTGTACTCTATCTCCTTGGAATCATAAGAAATGATACTAAAAACTTTTTCTTCTCTTTGAATTTTTGTAATTTCCGTCCTCCTTACCTCTTCTGTTGTTTTACGATATTTATTTAAATTTTCAAGTTTCCTTTTTGTGTCACTACCCCTTGAGTATGGAACTACTTCAGGGAGGTCCTCGAAACTTTGGCAAAATATTTTGTTATACATCTCACAGGGGATGTTGTCTAGTATCAGGGTATTCTGAAATTTTTTTATTTTTATCATTTTTTTATGTTTAAAATAACATACCGTTTGGAGAGGTTCCTCTGACATTATATTCATACCTTTATCCATAATACGTTCCGTATCTATCTCCAACCATTTTGAATCATTATCATAAGGAATTTTCTCACACTCAAATTGTTTAAAAAATTCATCATTAAATATATCCACCCTCTCCATGTTATCGTATACCCTTTTCTTTAAACCAATACATCCAGGATACAAATTCCCAGTACACCTCTTCTTGGTACCCCTAAAATACGATCCAATCTTCTTCCAAATCCCATCTTTCTTACTAGAAAAACTAGCTGACATCCCAAAGTTCACATAATGATCAAAACACAAAAAAGTTTCCTTCGAAATACCCTTAGACATACTCATTATATCATACAAAGTAACATCATTCACGGAAGTAACATCAACATAACAACCCTTCTCCATCAAAAACTGAACCATTCCATCATTACCACAGGCTGCTGCTAACATTATCGGTGTAAAACAAAGAACAGGTTCTCTCTTATTAATATCCTCTCCTAATTGAATAAAAATTTCCGCTATCTTTATATTTCCAATTATGGCTGCGTACATCAAACCAATGTGGTTTTCAGGTAGTGTCTGGTATTGGATGTTTTGGTGGAGTATTTCATTGATTAATAAGATATCCTCATCACGTATAAGGGCTCGAATGTCAATCTTCCTCCTCCTCCGATCCCTTTTTCTGTTGTCTGGGGTTACGGGAACCAGTTTTTCGGGGGTAATGGTATCGTATACGAGCTCTGAGTGGAGGTCTCTCCTATGAAGGAGGGATCTGAGTTTTTTTGCTGTTCCACTGTTAAATGAAATCATGTTAACATCCGACCCCAGCTCGATTAACAAATCACAGATATCCATCTAGAAGAAGATTTAAATGTTAATGGTGTAAGGAAGTTACCCTATCTGTTATGATACAAAAATCCAATGCAGACATATTTAATAAACTCTCAACTCTCCTATTTATATCTACATCCTTAAACATACAAAGATATATGATATTTAAGATATTCTCGGAGAGGCAGGAGGCAATTAATGGAGATACCATACACCCAGTCTGTTCAAGGTTATCTAATGGTACACGATACCTTTGAAAAAACTTTATCATATTAAGGTGACCATGATATGCAGCATAGGAGATGACATCAATTTGATAGAATGAGGTTGCAAAGACATTTGCTCCGGAGTTGACTAGGAGTTCAGCTACTTTGATGGATCCAGATGAACATGAATGCATCAGGGGAGTCATTAAAGCATTATCTGTAGCATTGACATCGGCACCATATGAAATCAAAAGTTGTACCTAGTAAATTTTTATGTGATTATAAAAAAAAATTTACTTACAATGTTAAAAAAACCATTTGATGATGCTATATGGAGGGGGTATAATTGTCATCATCTCTTACATCCACAAAAACTCCTGACTCCAGATACTTCTTAACGTTAATGTAATCATTCTCGTAAATATAATTAAAGAAATTATTAACTAAATCATCATACTCCTCATCGGAGGATGTAAGCATAAACCAAGAATTACTAGATGTTAATTGGTGTTTATTAGAATAAATTAATGTCATAATGATGACAAAAAAATGGTTATCAAAAAAAGTTTTGACTTGTTATGTGTTTAAGAATGTTTGAAAATATTGGTGGTTTATATACATTTAAATTTTTAAGTCATCAAATTAAGGAAGGTTTTATTTTTGTAGGTATACAACGATTTATTTTTAGTGATGAAAAACTTGTACAATTACTTTTTTGACATTTGATTTTTAGTATTATATACAGTTTCCAGGCAATTTTGTTGTATTCTTAGTTCTTTGATTTTGTTTATCAGGACAGTTTCTTTTTTATCGATGTTTCTCATTTCATTTGATGTATATCTATGTACGGGAGAAGAATTTGAAACTTTAGTACCACCTCCAATATTCTCCTTATCCTCCTCTTCATCAATGTTGTTACCTTTTACCAAATCACAAACACCCTTTTCAGCTAGTGCCTTAGCGAGATCAAAACTCCTACCATCTTTACCAAAAACATTAATATTAACAATGGAATTAAATCCTTCAAATCCAACCAATGACATTTTATATCCCTTCAAGGAACCATTCTGGCATAAAATATTATTAAACTCATTATAAAAACTTGTTTTGGTATTAGTAACATTAGCTAATGTACATAATGCAGCCTTAAATCGTATATTAAGTATATCTTCATCAAGTAAAGGTCTGACAAACTCCTCCTTGGCGGCTGTCTTGAAACCACGGTCAACGAAAAAGATTACATAAGCACCATGATTAAGGCGTTTTATGATTTGTCCTCTCATAAACTCTTCACAACGTTTCACAACAACAAAAGAATTGACAGGTAATTTTCCGGATTTTTTTGTTTTCTTAAACTCGACCTCAAGTTTTTTCTCAAATTTTTTATTATCTTTAAAGGGTAACGGAACCCAGAAAGAGAAATTTAAACTATTCCTTGCTCCGTCAAATTCATTTACATAGACCTTTTCATCCAAAATCTCATAAGTATCGTGGAAATCTTCGTGTTGTTCATAATGAGGAAGGAAAGGATCATCAATTATTTGTTTACTTTGATTAGCCTTAACAGTCAACGTACACCCATCAACCTCAATTTTTTTCTTTCTCAACGTAATTTAATAGATTGTCGTACCCTTCTTTGGTCATCATTTCAAGGAAAGCCATTCTGTTGTGGAGGCGGATGTTTTTGATGGGGGCGAATTTGAGGAAGGTATGGAATATGTCCCACTAAAATAATTTTTGGAGAATATATTATAATTATAAGATTAAACTTACATCATTCCATGTCTGTGGGAATCCGGTAACGATAATTTTAAGTTCATTCAATGACATTTTTATAGTTATAATATTTTTAAAGAGTTATCTAGAATAGGTATAAAAAAGGATTGTAAGAGTTTTAATTAATTTAAAATTATGGAGAGGTTATTGTGTGTTGATGGTGTAAATGTAGTGTGCCAGGTTTATTATGTGGATATTAGCGCGTAAAGTAGGGTGTCCAAAAAAAAGTATTTAATTTACCACTTTAGGTTATTTATAAGGTGTCATGAAATAGTTTTGGTGGAGAAATGTTTTTGTATTGTTTTAAACTAACTAGAGGACAAATGATTTTGGCGGTTTTGTACTTTTTTTTTAACGCGATTAATATGGTGGAATGGCTGTGGAAGAAAAGTATTTTTTTAAAAATTGAATGGTAATAGTTATATGTAAGTGTTTTTGTGATGAGTTTATTTTAAAAATATATTATAATTAAAGAAAAAAACACCCAAACAATTATAATTATTAAAGTGCATTTGAGTAGTAATGGGGTACCATTAATTATCAATATCCTGTTTTATCATTATATTTAATTATTTCTCCATAAAAATATAATTAGAATTATTTTATTTATACCTGACATAAATGTTTGTTACAGTAATAAGTCATTAGATTTTTTTAAGATTAATACCGTTAAGTCTTACTTTGGTTGGTTTAAAACCTGGACAACTAACGTCAAGTTCCATTTTTCTTCCTTCCAAATCTTGTACTTGAATCTTGAAAGTTATTCCCTCTTTTCCGTTCTCTGATATTGTTGGTCTCCAAAATAATTTGTAAGGTATCTTCATTTTTTGTTTTGTTATTATATTGTCTTTGGAGTCTATCTTGATGTCTGTTTTGGTCTTCTTTATATTCACATCTTTAGAGGGTGGCCCTCTCTGGGAGCTTTTTGATTTTGTCTTACCAGATCTAGTCATTTTGGAAGTAGATAATTTGCTAACATTCTTACTACTTTGACTTCTATTCTTTACCTTTCTACCACATTTTCTCTTCCTCCCTGAAACAGGTGTAGCAGTAATTGATTTCTTGGACCTTCCACTATCACCAATTCTTCTGGAGGAGGTTACCATATTTCGGTGCCTGTGGCAGGTTTTCTTTTGTCCAGAAAAATTATGTATCAGTTGGCGAGCCTCATTTTCTGATATCTCTTGTTCTTGACGCCATTCAAGTACCAAAACTTTTTTTATTTTTTGTTGAGCATTTTGTCCTCCAACTACTGTACGGGACATTACAAAAGCTTTATGTTTACCTGGTCATTGGATTGGTGTTTTATAAATTATTAAAAGTATAAAATTTAATTGGAATGTTGTTAAATTCTAATTTTATAGAGAATTTAATTTTTAATACTTTTGGTAATGTTGTTTTTTTTTTTATAAATTTTTTGTCATTAAAATTTTTTTATCTACTATTAGGATTGACGATTTATTGTGAGATGCTAGAGAAAATATTGGTGAATTAATATATTAAAATACTCTTTATAACCTATTTTTATCCTATAAAGAAAAAATAAGTTGTAAAATTTTTTTAAAAAATTTTCTTTAATACCATGTTTTGTCATTTTGGACTATTCTTTTCTTTCATATTGTTTTAATTTAATTAAAAAAATCATCATCTATACAATGCCCCAGTTAAAAGAGGGTTGTGAGTATAAACACTCCACGTGGTGCAGTTTAAAACAAATATGCGAAAAATATATCCTATCATTAAAAATATACAGTTTACAACTTTAAAACATCGTTTCTATATTAGTTTAGGTTGGTATCTTCTTCATTATATATTCATGTAGATTTATATCGCTAAAACACTACCACACATATATAATTTTGTTTATAAATATCAAACCCTCTTATATTAATATATTATAAATTGATACGTGGATTTTTTTCGTTATACTTGATTTTTTACTTTACTCTCCTCAAATACACATATATATATATATACTCTAAGACTTCTCTCTCTTTCAGTTCAAAATGGGTCAAGAAAATAACTCTAACGCACATAAAAATCTAAAGTGGATTTCATTAGTTGTCTTAATTCTCCAAACAACAGCCCTGGTCTTAACTCTCCGTTACTCAAGAACCCAAAAAACCGATGGCCCAAGGTACATCTCATCAACAGCCGTCCTCATCTCAGAGGTAGTAAAATTCTTTACCTGCCTCCTAGTAATCTTCCTCCAAAACAAATGCAACTTCACACTCTTCAAGGAAGCCATCGACAAAGATATCATCAAAAAACCATTAGACACATTAAAAGTTGGTGTACCAGCTGTTTTGTATGTCATCCAGAATAATTTACTATTTTTAGCGTTATCTAAATTGGATGCTGCCACCTACCAGGTGACATACCAATTAAAAATCCTAACAACAGCATTTTTTTCTGTTGCTTTGTTAAAGAAGAAGTTGGATATTTATAAGTGGTTTGCTTTGATTTTACTTACTGGTGGGGTGGCACTTGTTCAGATGCCGAGTGGGAGTAAGAAAGGTGATGAGGATGGGGAACATAGTGTTTCGGATCATTTTATTGGATTGTTTGCGGTACTTGCTGCATGTTTTTCATCAGGTTTTGCTGGGGTTTATTTTGAGAAGATTTTGAAGGGATCTGTTGTGACGTTGTGGATTAGGAATCTTCAGTTGGCCTTTTTTTCTATGTTTGGTGGGTATTTGATGGTTTGGTTGTATGATTGGGATGCTGTATCGGAGGATGGTTTCTTTCAAGGATATAGTGGTATTATTTGGTGTGTTGTTGGGTTGCAGGCATATGGAGGATTGGTGATTGCTTTGGTTGTGAAGTATGCTGATAATATTTTAAAGGGTTTTGCTGTGTCATTGTCGATTATATTATCATCCCTGATGTCTTATCTGGTTTTCGATGATTTTACACCTTCATTGACTTTTGCTGCTGGAGCATCAATTGTTATTATGTCAACATTCTTATACGGTTATGAACCTCAAAAAAAACCATATATTCCTTTGACAAAGAATTCTAATTAAAATAAGATTATATATTGATATTTTTATATATATTATTGACAAATTTCTAGTATTCTAACTTCTGATAAATTTACTTTAAACACCAAAATATATAATTAAAAGCTTTAAAAAGATAACAACAAAAAAACCTTGTAAATACAAAATAAACATTCAGATTATCCCTGTAAAAATGTATTTACAAAATATGACTACAAAAATAAATTTTGAAATTTATTTAATTTGAACTAGAGAGAAATTTGGTTAATTTTTGCACATCAGAAGGTGCAAAATTTCAATGGAAGAGATCTGTTAATTCACTAAGCCATAAGATGTTGTTAAATATTTTGTAATTATTTCTTGACAAAATATTTATATGCTAAAACACCACATGTTACAACAACTCCAACACCTACGATAGCAGCTACATACTCAGAGTATGGAATAATATCATCATCAATCACATTATCTATATCATTCAAACTACAAGTCCTTCTCCTTCTGGGTGTTTCTGTTGAAGTAATAATACAATCCTCCTCCTGAGGGTTACCAAATTCACTTGGTGTGTATGAGACAGTTGAGGCTCTCTCCAAAACATCATCATCATCAAAGTTGGTGTATTCATAGTATGGTGATGGTCCTGTTATAATTATTCTTCCCATAAATACTACTGGAAGAACTAATAAAACGATGTCTGCAATATGGAGTGTAGTTATTTTTTCCTGATACAGTTTTATCTGTCTCACTATCAGAAATACCTGTATCATCCTCGTAATTCTCAATCTCCTCTTTGTATTTTGGTGTATAATAAAACAAATTTTCTAAATAACAATAAATATATATATATTTATAAATATCATTACATACCTGTATTTTTGTTCCCAACAACAGTAGCCATTTTGTTAATATTTGATATTAGTGTATCTCTTCTAAGTATTTCCGAACAAATCGAGGTCCTATTTTTTAAGACTCCCTTTCCAGGAACACTTGTTTGTTTGAGTTGCTAAAAATATAGGGGAAAATTTGATTAATACAGGTATATAAATAAATTTTTAAAGAGATTAAAAAAATTTTTCACTTCATAAAGTGTTAAATTTTATTTAGACACTTGAAATATATATATATATATATATTTACATTTTAATTTAAAACAAAAGTTATCGAATGAAATTAATTTATAAACATCGAAAAAAGTGATAAAAAGTAAAAAAAAATAGATGTAATATTGTGTCATTAAAAATGTTAAGAAATATTTATACATTTTTCTATCTATCTATTAAATACACTAGAAGGTTACATATATACAGTTAAAGTAATGATTGAAGGCTGTTAACATCGTCATCTGTAAATTTTTCCAAAGATCATCATTTTTTATTATCTAAAAATTGAAGATCGTTTTGGAGGAAGTTTATACTTATCATTTTTGGATGTAAAAATGAAATATTATTAATATGTTGAAATTATATATATATAGTTTGTACTAGTGATTTTTATATTTTGTCCACGTGAAAACCACTAAAATAGAAAATTAAAAGGTATTTGGTAGGGGGAGAGAGAGAATTTAATTTATCAATGATAAATAATTTTTTTAAATATCATCTCAGGCATCAAATTTAACAAAATAAAAAAGAAATCTAGAAATTATAATTCAATGTCTTTTCTAACTTTCTTATTATCGCGCCAAACAACAAACCACATGTATGAGTAAACAAACAATGAAATTTAAGTTATGCGAAGAATGAATGAGTGTATTATTGAAGATAGCAGCTGTCATATACATATATACAAGAAATATGCTCTGTATCAACGGCATATATATCATATACTTTATAATAAATAATAATAACATACCCAATACTCGCAATATATATATATATGAATCTATAGTACTACTTATGAAAATATTAATAATCATTCTCGCGAGATGGAAAAAAAAATGTTAATCAAACATCAAATAAGTAAAAGTAAAAAATTTAGATAAACTAACCAAAAGAATACATTTTTCAGCGTTAAATGTTACTTCAAATATAACTGGTCCGGGCTTAAGGTTTTTTAGTATTTTAACAGCATTGGAATGTTTGAGGTTGTGCAAAGATTTTCCATTAACTTTGTGTATCAAATCACCAGCTTTTAATCTACCATCCCTCCCTAGGACGGTGTTTGGGCGAACGGAAACAACAAATATTCCATTGTGACCAGGAAGATATGGATAATCGATTCCACCAATTATTGTAAAACCGAGACCTAATAAAAAAAGATTGATTTCAACAATTTTAGAAAGTTATTAAAGATAAGATAAAAAGTACAAGGTATAAAGATAAGGTTTTATCAGAAATAGTTATAGAAAAAAACATTCACAATCACCACAAAAGTGACATACCATCATTATTATCTCTGTTGATAAGAATAGTTTCTTTTTTCAAGGTAAAGTTATACTCAGGAAATCTAAATATATCTGGCTCCATTAAAAACCATCTCATATAATAAAATATTATATTATCATGTGATAATAGTAATATTTAGAAACTAAAAATTTAAAATAACTAATGTTAAGAGAGAGAATCACAAATTTAAAATATAAAAATCGAACATCCATTTAGACTAAATAAATTCCAATAACAACATTATATGTATTGATAAATATAAAAACACTCTAAAATTTATATAAATGATAAAGAGATAAAATTTTAAACAAATAATATGGGAATAAAAAAAAGAGGAAAAATTTATATTTGTATAAGATATATATATATTATCATCACTCCAACCGGCATTGTAATTTTTGTCGGTGTAGGAAAAATAATTGAAGTTAGTTCAAGAATAGTTCAGTTAAGACGATAAGTGTTTTATCAAGGTTAGTGGTTCTTTTAATATTAACATTATCATATACTTATATACTTATATATTTTAACTTTTAATCAATTAATTAATTATTTTGAAAAAAGTAATGAATTCTGGATGTTTATTTGTTGCTTCCGTTATATTTGGTTCTAGTACATGGTTTTCAACAAATGCTGTTTGGCTTGAATTACCTATATTGACGCAACGCCTCCCAGAAGGATGGTCATTACCATCCTATCTTTCAGCTATCATTCAAATAGCTTGCATTGGTCCTCTTATTTATTCAATATGTTTTAAGTGTATAAAGATACGTTTCTCAGCAGGTATCTTAATTACTTTTTTATTGTTATTTTGTACTGTGTGTACATTTTTAACATCAATATATTGGAGTAGTATTGTAACGATATTTGATAAAAATGTATCTTTTCCATTAATGATATTGGTATTTGGTATGGCATTAGTTAATGCTACATCAAATGTTTTGTTTATGCCATATATGGCAGCTTTTGATACATCCCTTCTTAATGCTTTTTTCCTTGGTATGAGTTTTTCATCTCTTATCCCATCTTTAATATCATTATCACAAGGTATGTTGTTGAATGATGGGTAATTAAGTAATTACTTTAACTTTTTTGATTAATTTAAGGAACTGGAAGGTATGAATGTGTTAAAAGTGGAAATTCCACACTATACGGACCGGAATATTATGATCCTTCCTTTTTCAGCAGCAACTTTTTTTCAACTCTCTACAGGATGGTTAGTGATTACCATTATTGCTTTCCTGTATTTGGAAAAGAAATATAAAGAGAAACGAAGTTTACCAATTGAAAGTGAAGATGAAGAAGATGGTAATGAGATGGATGAGATGAGTAAATTAAACACTAATATAGAGATAGAAGAAACAACAACCAAAAAGGGTGATACAAAAACCTTTATCATTCAACTTTTTTTACTAGCAATAACCTCCGCACAAAATAATGCTATCATACCAAGTTTGTCAAGTTTTGTTGCTCTCCCCTATTCACAGGTATTTTTTTTTCTTTAAATTCTTTTCAATTAAACTAATTGTAAAAATAATCTTTTTTTAACCTTTTTTCAGACAACATATCACTTAACATTAACACTCTCAAACATCGCAGCACCAATAGCATGTATATTACCATTTTTTTTAAACACCACTTCATTATCGATACATATTTTTCTTACTATCGTGTCTATGATCACGACTAGTGTATTAGTTTTTTTTGCAGCAAATTCCCCAAAAATTTTAATATCCGTCTTCACGGGATCCGGGGTAGTGGTATTGACATCAAGTATAACATTTGGATTATTATCCTACCTTCGTAGTGTAATAACCTCCTCCATCAGGAACAGTGTCTCACCCACCAACATTCATAATCGCCTCTTCTGGTCTGGTTGTGTAATGCAGATGGGTTCTTTTGTAGCTGCAATTATTATATTTCCTTTAGTTAATGTTTTTAACCTCTTCCATGCAGCTATCCCATGTTCGGAGTGGAATGTTTAACAGGAAAAAAGGTTGTCATGATATAAAAATATAGTTGTTTTTTTTTTTATTTTAATAAACATATTTTTTTACAAATAAATTTTATAAAACCAATATATAAATTAATGAAATCAGAAAGATTCTATAGTCCTTAGTTAGGGTTTTTTTTTTTGTCCTACCACTACAATACGGTTTAGTATGTTATTATAAAAAATAAAGGATTTTAAATGAGAAGGTAAGTATATGGAAGATGTTTTGATTTTGTGGTTTGTTTTTTTTATGGTTGCCAGGCCATAGCGTATTTACCACCTTTTTCAACTTTACAAGTTTTACCTTCTTTGTAATGGGATTTGTAGGCGAAATCATCTAATGCAACGACACTTTCAAATCTTCCTCCTAATGATGATTCTGAGGATTTTTGTATTTTGTCTGCGTTTCCTAGGAGATCATCACCACTCATGGAACTTAACATCGATGATTCGAGTTCTTTATTACAGCATGTAAATCCTGTAAATGTATTTAATTATTAAATATAAAATTTTTTATATATAATAATACCTGAATCATTAATATAACAATTATCAGCAGCTCCATTAGCAACAGCAACAATACCACCAATAATAGCAAGGATAAAAGGTAAATATTTGGAGGAAATTAGCATGTTTAAACTGAAAAACACCAAAAAAAGAGTGTTAAAAATATTAAAGAAAGTTGGGTTTTATTAAGTAGAGGATAGATCAAATGTCGACAGTGAAAAGATTAATATCAAAGATATGGTGTGATAATATCTTGTTCGAATTGTAAGAAAAATTTGTTATAATAAAAAAAACCCTTACTTGAAACTGGCTTTATTTACGTTGAAGTAAATTTAACTGTTAATAAGTTAATTTAATAATGTTATCATCCACCTTTTGATGGAAATATTTTTTAAACTGAGACCGATTACTTTTAGGAATGATGATGTAGATGTAGAAATATAGTTACGAAAAGTTTGTTTTTATAACCATATCCATGGAATAGATGGTATAATAATGTATAATCAAAATATTATTCTTTTTTTTATTACAAAAATCGTTTAAAATTATTATTAAAGATATATATAAATAGGAAAATATAGAGAGAGAATATTTAATTGGTTGGAAACTAATAGAAACAGCCATGAAGGAGAATCAGTCTATAAATTCTATCCACCACAACACCATTTTTACTTATGGGTGGATAAAAATTCATACTATCATTTACCTGCACTATACCAAATAAAAAGCAAATTTAGTATTATTTAAGATAAAAATTTTAGGGAGAAACTAGTTTGGATATAGAACAATTACAAATACCTAACTTCATCCGACCAAAAGGTGATTAAAAGATACTATTAATTTAAAGATATATATGTGTGATTTTAATTAAATAAAAATTTCTTTAAATAATTTTATACTAAATTACACATAAAATATGTAATAAAGAAAGTTCTAACATATAAATAGCGATCAGGAAAGGAATTAATTAATTATTTTTAAATCTCAATCACAATAATTATATAACATAATTAAATCATGGTATATTAATATTTCATTTTCGGATACAACTCTTTGATATCATACAATCTACATTGATATTCAATGTATTCCTACCTGTTTCTTCATATAATTTAATAAAATCTATTCCTTATTTTATAAAATGTTTCTCCCAAATTGTAAAGAAAGTATTTATCTTTATTTGTATTGTAATCATCTTAAATATCTTTATTTCAAGGGTGAATTTCTAAAAAAAAATTCAAGGTATTAAATAAATTTTTTCACTACAAACAGTAGTTAAATATTTAATGTAACTTGTTTATTATGTCATATTTAAAAGCTTCTTAAGTTCTAAACAAATATGTATTGTTATGTCAAAGGTATATAAAAACAAAATGTGTTAATATTACCAAAATTTATCTTATTGTAAGCAAGATCTACAAAATTAAAAGATAAATCGTCATAAATGAATAATTTAAAACAAAATAATTTAGTTTTTCTTTTCATACATTAGTCACTGTAGGAACCTTTACCGCCGCCGCCACCGCCGCCGCCGCCTCCTGTTGTCACACTGGTTCCTTCACTTGGGGCTTGTACAGTTAACGTTTCGGAATATCCACCACCTGGAGCTGGTCCTGCTACTGGTCCTGGTTGAACGTATGGACCACCACCAGCTGGTCCACCACCAACAGGATATACGCCACCACCACCGGCACCACCACCAATAGGATATACGCCACCTCCACCGATACCACCGCCACCACCTCCTGGTGCGATATAAGCTCCTTTTCCACCTGGAGCTACATAACCAGAAGCTGGTGGAGATATACCATAAGTTGGACCTGATGGACCTACTGCATAACTAGGACCTGATGGACCTACAGCCATAACTAGGTCCTCCTGGTGGAGGAGGTGCTGCATAACTAGGTCCTCCTGGTGGTGGAGGTGCTGCATAACTAGGTCCAGATGGTGGAGGAGTAGCATAACCAACATCACCTGATCCACCACCACCACCACCAGGGACACATCCAGGTGGACAGGCTGGTTTCTTAGGTGGACAACAACAACATGCGCCACCACCTCCAAAGAGATTAAATAGGAATGCATTAGAGGTTCCAAGGACTGCCAAAATAAAGATAGAAGTAATAAATATCTTCATTTCACTACTACTTCAACTCAAAAATAGTAAATATGAAATTGAAAAGACATTTCTGACTTTATAAGGTACCCATACAAAATAATTTAAATGATGAAAGGCATCCAAACAGGATGTAGTATTGAAAAATCACCTTTTTTTCAAACTTATCCAATAGCTGATCAAACCTAAATATCTAGTTATATAGGAATTGTAAAAAAAATTCATTTTTTTAGGGTACCAAAAAAATTGTTTAAAAAACTTTGCCGTTAGCAAGGTGTACATTTTTTAATTAAACAACTTAATTAGAATTAAGTATAAAAAGTACTTTAAATTACCAAACTTGATTATCTCAAATATCTAACATAATTTAAAGTATATTTTTTTAAACAAAATAATTATTGTCCTGTCATCCACAAAAAAGGTCATTCAAAAGTGTTTATGGATATATCTGATATATGTGTGTTTAAATAATAGTTTTCACGTGATGTACAATTTTTTTTTATAATAAAAAGTTTTTAATTCATAATTTCATTTTAATAAGATATAATTTTGATAAAGTTTTCTATTTCATTTTTTGTTAGGAAGAGGTGTATGTTAAGGAAGGTTTTTATGAAAATATTTATGTTATTTATTGTTTTTGAAGGGATAAATAATTTAGTAAAAAGAAAGTATATATTTATATTTTGATGGATTCACTAATAAGAACCAGAAAGATGTCTTTCACAAATTAGGAACCACAATTTCAGTTCTCTCTCTCATTCTCTCCTGACAATTAAACATAAAAAATCCCACAAATATGCGTAAATCGCTTCAAGAAACAGTGAAAAAAAACATTTCTCCACGTAAATTAAGAATTACATTACTATCGTATTGGATTGTTATTTCATATTCTTGAGGTCCGTTTCCTACTAGACTAACATAATGTTTCCTCATGAACGGCAATTCCGTGACTCCTTTAACAGCCTCCGTGAGGAATCACCAAAAAAAAGTAATCTAAACTTCAAGAGAATCAACCCAACCCCTGATGATGTTCGCGCTAAAATTGAAGTATGGTTCCATTCACTGGTATGTTTACCTAATCATCCTCTAAATTAATTACCCACCTTTCAGTTACTAAAAAGAAAACTTGTTTCCAGTATTGGAGTTGCAATCATAGCCTCAGTGGCATTATTCATCCAAACAATAATCACAGAATTTAATATTACAAAACCTTTCTCATCATTAGAACAAATTTTTTCTAACTTTTTCACTTTTTCATTTTGGTTTATCTTGTTTATTCAAGCTTCAATTATTTTTGGACTCGTCTTCTCGATGTCACATCTTGTCATGTCCGTCAGTACCCCGGATACCCTGAGATTTGATGATGGAATCAGTATAATATTTTGTGCTTCTCTTATTGTTGGTGAATGTTTAAATGTTTTTTTTACCTTCCTAAATGCACAGGATCCAACCTCAAGACATGATGATGGAGATGATCTAGCATCCGCCAGGTTTACTTACCATGTCTTTGCTCTCATTTTCGTTTGTACAAATTTTGTCTTCTCAACAAACTTTCGGTACTGTTTTAGTGATGATGAGATACCATTCCAGAATGTTATTTTATCAATCCTTACACCATCATCGAGATCAATATACACATACAAGTACCAGGATGCAATTAAATCTTTTAAAAGAGCCACATTATTATGGTTATTTTATCATGTTATAGTTGATTTTTGGAGTATCAAATACCTCTTTACAACGGGACTCCTTCTTTATATAATAATGATAATATACAGAATCCATTTGGTTTACAATTTTGGTGTTGAGATTCTTAATTTGATTGTCATGCAACCATACAAATTTGAGATGCCAACTATTTATAATATAACGGAACCGAGTGAGAAACAATCTCGTCATATTGTGAATGTATTTAATTGTTCTGATTTGATGATGAAGTTTTTTGCACTTTATGATATTAGGTATGTAGCGGAGAAGGATTATAAGAGGAGGTGTGAGATATTTCAATTGAGTATTCCTGGTAATTATCCAAGGAATTGGAATTCTATAAAGAATATTTGTTTGGAGATTGTTAATTTGGTTAATGGGGGAGTTAGTAATGCTAATGATATAATTCATACAACAAAGATGAGGGATGCAGCACATTTGTATGGGGATCCTTCCTCGAGGTTTAGGCAGACGATGGAGTTTAGGGATTTTAAAGGTATTCAAGATAGTGGATTATGGGAACGTCAATCTATGAAAGGAGGGGAGAGATTAAATGATATTGGTGTTGGGAGGATGTATGGAGGAGGTATGAATGAAGGAAAAAAAGATAAGTTAAATGGAATAGCAGAAAATATAAAAAATTTCATAATCCCCCCAAAAAGATTTATTTACCCGGCAGATTATATTTTAGCAATGTATGCAATAGAATCAATAGCATTAATTGTTTCCCAATCCGTTGAGGAGGATGAATTTGGTTCCGTTCAAAGTGATGTCATTCACATAGTACGAGAGTTATTAAAATTTTATGAAAATCTCAAAAAATACTCAACCCACAAATATATCCTCCCATCCAACTACAATACAAATGATGATGAAATAATCCGAAATCTACAATCAGCTCTTCAGCGTGCCATTGTTAAAATTCTCTCACCATTCATGAATCTCATTGAAAACTTTAGTGTCGATGAACAGGAACTTATCCAGAAATTGTTTTGATTTTTTTTTTTACCCTTTGAACTAAGTTATATCGTGGAAAATATTATTTTTACTTGTATAGTTTTAATATTTGGCGTGTTTTTATTTCATTCTATTTTTTTATATGGTATAAATTTTATTTTGTCATTATCATTCTTTGAAGAGATATTTGAAACGTTTATTTCGTTTGTGATACATAATGTGTTTATAGGTAATATATATATATATTTGAGATGATATAAATCTCAAGTATTTTTTAATTCAAGTTATTCACACTTATTTTAGAATAATTTTTTTTTTATAGATTTATAGGAATTATGAGCGAGAAGAGTAAAAATAAAAAGGAATGGTTGTGTCAGGTTCCTAAATGTGGTTATAGAAATTCATCTAGTACAAAATATTGTGATAATTGTGATGCCAGAAGGCAGGATGATGTAAAAAATAAAAGTAGTTCAAAGGATGAAGTGAAATATTGGGAGTGTCGTCATTGTGGGAAATCAAATAAGGAGAAATATGAGGATTGTGGAAGGTGCCATAAGTTGAGGAAGGAAAAATCTCCAGAAGGGATGGAGAGTGAAGAAAAAAACTCAGAACCAGAGGATCTTAATAAATACGCCCTCGATTTTGATGATTACAGTGGTGGTGGGATGACGTTAGCTGAGAGAATCCGTGCCATGAGGCAAAAAGCAGAGGAATCCGATTGCTCCTGTTCCTGCAGTGGTGGTACCTGTTCCTGTGAAGAGGTGTAAAATAAAGTATATACAAAAAAAATTTAAAAATAAATGTGTTTCATTAAATGTGTAAGGAGTAATAATTAAAAGACAAGTACCAGTGCAATTAAATATTTTGTCTATATTTAGTCAAATTACCAGTGTAACATTTCTCTCACTTTCTAATATTATAGCATCATCTTTAATACTACAACATCATTGTATATATATTTTTTATATTGATACTAGCTAATTTATCTTTATAAATGACTTCTATCTTTTAGAATTTACTCTTTGATTTACTAATACTATCTGACATTCACGTACCAAATATATAGACAAAAATATAGTATATTTTAAAAGTACCAATTATACATAAAACAAAAAAAGAAGTATGTTGATAAAAATTTGAGAAGGTAATATATAAATTAAATTATTGTTAATTCCTACTTCAAGACATATAAAACTATGCGCAAACACTTTAAATTTTATATAATATTATATTAGTGGTTTTACGATCATATCAAGATATAAAAACACGCCTTATTGTTTGTTAATTGTAGATGCTTATTAGAGTATTCATTATTAAACTAAGAAAGGTCTATATTCCATTTATAGGAAATATAACGGTTATATTGTTTTCTTTTATATTTGTGTAATTTTAAGGGAAGTTTTTTAAAAAAATGACACTCCAAAGGCGACAATTCTCCTCATTGGCATGTATTTTTCAATTTTTTATATTTATTTTATTCTCAAGATATGCTAAATATACAGAGAAAGCGATGCCTAGTTATGATCTCAAGAAGGTATTTAATGATACTGATTATCCATGTATGTTATCACAATAAAAAACATAACATTTCCATAATCTTTTAATCCCATTTCAGTATTCCAAGACATTCACGTAATGGTATTCGTAGGATTCGGATTCCTAATGGCATTCCTAAAAAGGTACGGTTTCTCAGCAGTATCAGTAAACCTCCTCCTATCAGCAGTCATCATCCAATGGGCATTATTTTTACGTGGAGTGATGTCAAAGGAGTTCCGGGAAACAGGTTATTTTTCAATTTCAATTGCAGATCTTATGATATCTGACCTGTCATGTGTTGTGGTGATAATTTCAATGGGTGTACTGTTAGGAAGGTTAACACCTACACAATTTTTACTTCTTAGTATACTTGAATCGTCATTCTCCATATTTGTTGAATTTTATTTGTTTGAACATCTTCATGTAAGTTGTAGTTTTATTTTTAGATATTTATTTTGTGTAAAATACTTTTTTTTTTTAGATTAATGATGGTGGGAGAGCTCTTGTTATTCATACATTTGCAGCTTATTTTGGGTTAGCTGTATCTAAAGCTGGGTACTCAAGTCATATTATGGATACAGGACCGGATGGAGCAATATCACATTCAGAGTTATTTTCTATGATAGGTACTTTATTTTTATGGATTTTTTTTCCATCATTTAATGCAGCTGAACAGGATATACCTAATGCTAGAATGAGAGCAATCTTAAATACATATCTCTCAATGGCATCATGTACAGTTATGACATTTTTATTATCATCATTAACAGATAAGTATGGAAGATTTAACATGATCCATATACAATCATCCACATTAGCAGGTGGTATAGCTGTTGGTACGGTAGCTAATGTTATTGTCTATCCTAGAGATGCTATTTTAGTTGGAATGATGGCTGGTTGTTTATCGGTAGTTGGGCATGCTTATATATCACCAAGAATTTTGGAGAAAAAACTTAAAATCTATGATACATGTGGTGTTCATAATTTACATGGTCTACCTGGTTTGTTATCAGGTATTATGAGTGTTGTATTTGTTTTGTATTATGATCCCGATATTTATGGTAATGATATTGAGAAAATTTACCCATATTGGAAGGGTGGTAAAAGAAATGGGGATCGAGATAGATATACACAAGCTTATTATCAGAGTCTTGGAATTATTATAGTTATGTTTTCATCGATAATTCTTGGATATTTTACAGGATTTATCCTTCGATTACCATGTGTTCATAAGGTTAATCAGAAGGTATATAAAGATAATAATCATGTACACTTTGATAATGAGTTTCAATTTCTACCAAAATACTGGAATTCACTTGAAATGGGTATGAGTAGAACGTTAAATGTGAGATTGGAGGAACAATCAAGCCCAATGAGAGAAGATTCTATCTACTAGAATAAAAGTTACCTATATATAGTATTAAAAGAACATTTTTGAACTCATATAAATTTTGTTTTTCTTTGCAAATGACAATAGTTTGAATCAAACGCATTAGGGAAGTGATTATTGCTTTAGATAACCAATAAAAATTAATTTTATTTTGTTAAATATTGTTTAAATACTCAATAAATAATGGTTGTATTAATTAAATTGTTAACAAACAAAAAACTTTCCCAGTATATTTTTTTATGGTAAATTAGTATTCAAACTTGCTTTTCTAGTCTGGAAATAAATTTAATAAGTTCTAATAAATAATGAATATTTATGTTTGACGAATGATATAACACTAACCAATATATCTTTAGAAGAAACTAGTGTTGTGACATTTGTATTTGAACTATATTTGATAATATTTTGTATACTAATCTTTTGTTTTTCAAAATAAATGATTTATAAAAAACATATTATTATAATTAATCATTATAAAAAAATGTTGTAAATACTTTAAAAATATGATTATTAGTCGAATTAAAAAAATAATATTTACATATTATTGTAGGTAATTAATCATAAAAAAGGGGTACCATGAATATGGATATAAAGATGTTGTTTTTGATAAATTACTTCCAATTAAAGTAAAAAAATATTTGTTATTTATTATGTAATACCTGGTGATTAATTTGTTTAACAAAATCATCTACCTTTTAAAGTTTCTGAGTTCACGATAGCTCAATGATATTTCAAATTAATTTAAAAAAAATGGTCTCATTTTATATTTGATAAAAATTAATTGTGAGTGATTAAAATTTTAATACCATTCCTTGTGTAATACATTAAAGGTATTACACAATTTCGTGAAATCATACTTGTTGTCATCGGTAACACTCCAATTTACCATAAACATATGATTAAACCACCACAAATAAGATGATTTTAAAAAATATTTACTTGATAATGTCAAATAGATGTAAAATAAAAATTTTTCTTAGCACATTCAGATTGCAAAAGAATCAACATTAATTATATTTATAATTCTAAAAATAATTTTTACGTGCTCAAATTATAATGGGTGTATGTAAAAAATTTTAAATTAAAAAATTATTTAAATGAAGGAGAAAGGTAAATTTACAAAATATTTTGTTGAAGTTTACAAAGATTGAGAAAGATTGTAATTTAAGATGACATATTATTTGATATCAGGTTGAAGATAGAAAATTTCCTGGAAATTTATGATTGTTATCGTGGTGTTAAATCAAGATTCTTAACTTGTATTAATAATTATCTTTATGCTAAATTTTACTTTGAGACTTTTTTATGATCCCCTAAAAAATTGGTGCATAATATCTATCTCTACTCCAAAAAAAACACTACTGTAATTAAAAAAATAATCAAACAATCATCTTCCGTTTTAAAATTTAATAAAAATTAATAACATTAATGCTTTTACACTCTTAAAGTATTATTAAATATTACAGTACTAAAAAAAAGTACAAGCAAATGTAATCTCTTAAACAAACACATTGATATTAACAAGTACATCTAACTTAAAGTTTTATTTATCTAATTTTCTATACGAATAAAAATGTACCCATATTAAAAATCTGATTATATTAGCATACTTACTTATTTTATAAAGTAATTTAATAAATTACACAAGTTTATGTGTCCCTGGAAACGTTAACTATATGCAAAGTAAATATATTTTAGAATTTTTACTGTTAGGATAACAAGAAAAAAAAAATTTTAAATGTCGAAAAACAAAACAGTGGGATATATTATTTTATAATGATAGCGACGTTAATAAGGATAATTTTCAAAAAGTTATAATTACAGACATTTAAGTATTCTATTGATTGTATTATGGAAAATAGATTGAAAAACATTAGAAAATAGTAGAAAAACAAGGTAACTACTAAAAAAATGAGGATCTCTATCCAACATCCTTCTCAAAGATTGATTTTTGTAAAAATCCAAACTTCATATAAAACCCAATATCTCCACACAACACAAATCACATTTACAATACCAATAACAAAATCTTGAAAAACCTTCCTTCAGAGAACATCAACAAATTACCTAATAAATAATTTTCAAAACTCACTTTCTCATTTAACCACAAAAATCACGATAGCGCCAAATTACTTTTCCACAAAGATTGTTTTGGAATAACGTATCTACTTACCAATACTTTTGAAGACGTGATAAAATGTTGTTATCATCGTTTTTGTATTTTAAAATCCTTAATATACATAGAATTTATTATCTTCCATTTTATTGATCACCCACTAATAATCAATAAACTTCTAATATATTTATTACTTTTTTTTTCAGATAATTATGGATGAAAACAATTCTTCTGATAATTTTGGTTACAATAATTACGAGGATGTTGTGATGGATTCATCTGAAATAAACGAGGATATTCAGGATCCTATTATTATGGAAAGCTCAAGTTTCAATGGGGCAGATCATGCTATTAATGTAGATGAACAGTATAGAGATAGGTATGATAATGATATGGTAAAAGGAAATCAAGAATTCCATAGAGTAGATGACTGTAAGATAAATTATGATGAGATGTCTGGAAGTTATGATATTTATATTTTGGCAGAACGCCTAAAACATGCTGCAGAAGCTTGCCCACCCAAGAAAGAAGAGATATATAGATTTCTTTTACACCAGTTAATGGAGAAAACTCGAAATATTGCTGCTTGTTCTGCTATCCATCAAAAGTTGGTTGAAGTTAATCCAGACACTCAGAAACTTGATCCAATGTGGAAGGAACGAATTAGTAATGAGATAAAAGCTTGTCAATTTCAATTGAAGAATGATCATAAAGAGGCTGTCGATTCTGGGAGTATAGTACTAATTAGGAATAATTTACTTTCTCAATGTGATTTAGCTATTGAGACTGGTGACTTTGTTGGAGCTAACAAAATTCTTGCTTCTATCTCATCTGACTACATAACAGAAGAAATTCATCATCTCTCTGTATTTATAAGAATCATCCGTGTTGCAATGTACCAGGAGTGTTATGATAGATTAGATGCAATCCTCCAACAATTAAAAAGACACATGTCTGTGTATGATAATAACCGTGGATTGACCAATGAAAATAAAGGTCGAAGTTGTTTGTCAGGTGCTTTAAAAAAGGAATTAGATGAGTATGAGATGATAAAAATGCTTTGTTCATTATATTCAGGATTCCATGCTTTTACCAAAGGACAGTACACGGAGGCAGCAATGAATTTTAAGAATGTAAACTTAGACCTTGTCAGGCCTCCGTATACTTTTTCACCAAAAGACATCTGTCGATATGCTGCTTTATCAGCTCTTGCTTGTGATGTCAATTCAGTATTTTGTGATGATGATGGTGATGATGAGACTGAGGAAATTGATAGAGAGATTAATTTAAAGAATAAACATCCATTTGCTTCTAATCCATCCTTTAGGAAGTTGATTAATCGTGATGATAAGGTACAACATTTGTTTGATAGTTTTTACAAGAATGATTTTGAGCAAACTTTTACACTTATTGAAGAAATGAAGAAGGAGTTTTTTATAGATAAACATATATCGTTACAGTTTAATAATATTTTGAGTGAGATTATCAATAATTCTATTCTTAGATATATGAAACCATTATCCTATGGGAGGATTGACATTATGGCGAAGAAACTTCATCTTGGAATTCCGGAAGTAAGTTTAAAGGGGTGATATTTAAAATTTGTAAAAATATGTTTTAGTTGGTTCAACTTATAGAAGATTTAGTATTTGGTGAGAAACTTGACTGTAAAATGGACATGGTTAGTATGACATTTAGATGTGAAGCAAGAAATAATAGGAAGGAATTTTTCGGCGATTTATTGTTATCACAAAAATTTTTATTAGCCAAATGTCGTACCTCATACATTAAAGGAATTAACTTATTCGGGAACGTCATACACGGAGGCCATGGAAAGGTGGATGAGATGAGTTATAGGGATCGCAAGAATCAGGAGCGTAAATACGGTAGTGAATTTCAATCCCTGATGGGGGAACAATATCGTAAAAAGGCAATTAGCAAGCACATAAAAGTTAAGAAGAAATTATTACCATTTACCGCTGATATGGATGTTGAGGATAGAATGTTGTAAAGAGATGTGTAAATATTTTTAAGCTAATTTATTTTAATTTTGTTTTATATTTGCATCTATTGTTATTTTTTAATAAATTAGCAATAATGTAATATGTATAGTTAAATTTTTAATTTTTCAAGTTAGTGGTACATTTTAATATATATTTTGTTCACGGTTTTTAATTATGACTTTATGTTGGTTACATTTTTATATCTATTGAAATTATGAACTGAAAATTTATATATTATTTAAACGGTAAATAGTCTTATCTTATTAATTACGGATAAATTTTTAATTTATTATCTTATCTTAGTAACTTGATATTTTACCTTTTGTCATTGAAAGTATACTTTATGGAATATTCTTTTCTTTACTATGAACATGCCATAATAAATCATGCTATAGAATATAATTAACTGCAATGTACATTTATAATTTTCTAAAAAAAATTGTAATTTATTTTGTGGTTACTTAAATTTTGTGTTGGATGATATATTTTGTGGTATATATAAATTCTAACTTTAAAAGAAATGTTAATTATAATGTTAAATATTTATTATAATACTTTATGATTTATCTACTTATTTTCATTTATTTAGTTAAGTATCTTTTAGGTATATTAATAATATTTTCTCATATACATGTTTTCTCATTAATATATTTTATCTATAGCAATTAGGAAAGTAATTATTTTAAATTATAAATTTTTCATTAAAAATTATAATTAGAAGTATTTATTGTATCATTATAATAAAAATTGAGATTTACATTTTGATATGCATAATATTGATTCAAGTGATATAGACTAATTTATTTGACCTAATGCCAACATTTCTTGATCTCCATTATAAACTGCATTTCACTTTTAAATCCTTTCTCTTGACATCAAAAAAGTGGAAAATAAAGATAATATAATTTGTTTATTATTTCTTGCTTATAAATATATATATATGAATTACTTATTATATCAAATAAATATATTTTAATCATTGTTATATAAAATGAGAAATATTAAAATAGTTATCAGTAAATGACTCACTCATTTCTCGTATATTTATACAATTACTCATTCCTTTTCCCCGGTGATATATTTAATTTTTTAAATATCATTTTTATATTATGATGATAATAAAAATTGGTTAAGAAAAAATATAATTAATAAATTATAAATATTTGTTATAACATAATTAACTGTTTAATTTCTCTTTCTGTTCTTTATTGTAGATATTTATTCATTCTACTAAAAACTATATATCATTAGTTAGAAATTATATATTATTTTATAGAAATATTAAAATTTGTTTTATATTATTATTTATTATATACGTTTGTATATATATATGGACACAAATATAATAAACTTTTATTTTTTAAAATATACCTATATCTCTCTCATATATTTAACATATATCTATTCAAGAATGTAACAGGTAACATGCTACTAGTATATTGGTACAATTTATATTATAAATAGAAGTTTATAAAACAGTTTATCGTATATTTTTAACTAGGAATGCAATTATTTTATGTTTAATGTTTCTTTTACCATCACTACTCTTAATATATAATCTTATAAAATGATCAATTTTATTAATTTGATAACTATAAAACGTAATATACCTGCCTTTTTGCTTAGTGAATTTAATCGAAATGTCGATAGTTGTTTTTGCTTCTCATACTAATGATTACATTTAATTATTTAAAAGGATAGTGTTAAAAAGTTTTTGTAATCAGTTAACATTAGATGTAATAATTTTAAGAGGATGATTGTATATGATATTATGTTTATAAACAATTATCAAATTCTTTAAATATTTTATTTATTTTCTATTTTTTTGTTGTTGATTTATTCAAGTTTATATCCGAAATATTGTTGAGTTTTGTATTAAAAATTTTTATGCATATACTTTGTTGACCTTTTTCAAAATTTAATTCCTCTCGATTAATTTTGATGTCACTAAATACTTTTACATATTTCAATGACAAAGTTATATATTATTTTAGGTGAAATATTCCTCTAGAAATTGGTGTTTCAGTTATTTCAAATAATATTTAGTGTTACAAAAAAAAAATGGAAACAAAAAAATTAAACAAAATCTATGAATTAGTTTTAAATAACAAAGCTAAAAGGTAACTACCCTCTCAACTACTCCTTCCCCCTCCTCTATCTCGGTTAAACTTTCTTTCTAGCAAAAACCAAAAAGAGACAACAATCCCAGGGTCAGAGGTAGAAGATGACTCCGATAACGCCAGCACCTGTTCAGATGACTTCACTTCAGCAACATCCCCACAAAACAAAGAATTAGCTGAACTACCTGAAGCACCATTTTTCACTAATATCATGGTTTATTTTCACTACTTTATTATGGTCACTTTTGCTTTATTCTCTTCATGGTTAAGATCTTACAAAATATTTAAAATCAAATATCCACAGGAATTGGAAAGTCAAAAAGATTTCCCATCACTTGACAATAAATTTGAGACACTCTTCATTAATAGTATTTATAGAATGGCCACTGATGTTGTTAATAGACCTATATCCTCTGTTCCATCAACGAAATTGACAATAAAAGAAAGAGTTACAAATGATTATGGTTGGAGTTATCAATTTACAGGAACATACAAAGAAATCCTTAATTTTGGGTCCTATAACTATCTAGGATTTTCTCAAAACAAAGGTCCATGTGCAAGTGCAGCAATTGAAGAAATTGACAAAAATGGTTTAAGTGTCTGTTCAACAAAACACGAAATCGGGAAATACCCTCCTTCAAAGGGAAGGTGGAGGAACAGATAGCAAATTTTATTGGTGTAGAAGATGCTATCATCTTCCCAATGGGTTTCGGTACCAATGCAATGAATATCTCTTCCCTTGTAAATGATGATTGTATAGTTTTTTCTGATCAACTTAATCATAGTAGTATTATTACTGGATGTAGGATGTCTAAAGCGACAATCAAAGTTTTTAAACACAATGATCCAATTGATTTAGAGAGAGTTATTAGAAAAACATTACCTTATGGGAATCCAAAAAAAGGTGGTATGAAGTATAAAAAAATTCTTATCATCGTTGAGGGTATATACTCTATGGAAGGGACAATTGTTGATTTACCAGCTATTGTGGCAATAAAAAAAAAAATACAATGCTTATTTATTTTTAGATGAGGCACATAGTATTGGAGCTATGGGTCCAAATGGGAAAGGGTGTTGTTGATTATTTTAAGATGGATCCTTCGGATATTGATATTATGATGGGGACATTGACCAAAATCTTTTGCAGCCGCCGGTGGTTATATAGGTGGATCAAAGAAGACTATTGACCATATTCGAGCATCATCAACTGGTGCGATTTATGGTGCTGTTTACTCTTCACCTATATTAGCTCAGATTCAGAGTAGTTTAAGGATAATTGAGGGTAAAGATGGATCGGATACTGGTGTTAAAAAAATAAATAATTTATTGAGAAATAGTAGATATTTCAGAGCTAAGTTAAAACAAATGGGATTTCATGTATGTGGTAGTAGAGATTCTCCAGTTATTCCTGTTATGACATACTTTATCTCAAAAGTTGTAGCTTTTGGGAGGGAAGCTTTATTACGTGATTTGGGAGTTGTTAGTGTTGGGTACCCAGCAACTCCATTGACAGCAGCTAGAGTTCGATTCTGTATGTGTGCAGATCATACAAAAGAACAATTAGATTCAGCATTAGAGGTTATTGATGAAGTAGGAACTTTGCTTGGTATCAAATATGGTACTGTAACAGAAGAAATGAGGAATAAAAAGATAGTTTATTAGGAGTATTATTTTATTCTCTGTATATCTGTTAATGAAAAAAACATGTATTGTATTGTAATTAATTTTTTTCTTCAAAAGTATCGTTTGTTATATTTAATGTAACTGTGAATTTTTAATAAATAATAACGGTATCAAATATTCAATAATGAGAATTTATTATTAATTATCGTATTCAATAATAATACATTATATATATATATATCTTTTAATGAAAATAATATATTGCCTACTTCTTAAATTTTAAAATCTTCATATTATAACCTTTCATAAACAATTAAGTACAAAACATAACTTTTTAACAAATTAGAAAGAGTACAAAGAAAAGAGAATATTAACAAAAGGAAGCCATATGTGAATGGTTCTTTATAAATAGGATGCCGTTAAAAAGTAAGTGTTATATGGTTACCACATAGAAGTTATAAATGTTAACATAGTAGTTAACAAGTTAAGATGAAAGAATTGTTAACAAGTTATTTTTAACAGAAACATATGCTTTAGTTAATTAATTGACATATAAAATCATATTACGATGGCAAAGTGTCAAAATAATAGGAGAAATTATTTTATTTAAAAATCATTTACTTTAAAATTATGATGGAGGAGAGAAATTCTGGTGATAAGAAAGTAAGTATTTATTTGATATCTTAATTCACTTCTTTAGATTCATCCACCTGAAAAAGATCCTGAAAAACATCCTTTTTTTATAGATAACCTACTTCAAGTGTGTAATCCAATGAAATCTCTAGAAATATTTTCTTCTAAAGATCAACATAACCAAACAGATACTCTCATTAATTGCAAAGAATCCCCAACCGGTGGAGATAAAAGAAAAAGACACAGATCAACATTTACCACAACTCAAATTAGAGTTCTTGAATATGAGTTCATGAATTCACGTTACATCTCAACAGAACACCGTTCCAGATTAGCAAATTTCCTCGGAATAAGTGAACAACAAATCAAAATATGGTTCCAAAACAGAAGATACAAAACAAGACTAATGTTCCTAGACAAAAACAATCCCTCAAAACACATACCAAATTCAGGTGTAGGAAATCAACAACACTTCACCGTCAACAAGATGATGATAACAAACAACCTCCTATTCACGAGACAAAAAAACTTAAACAATATACAATCTTTATTCCGTTACAACACATGTACTAACTTTAAAAATACTGTATCACAAAGACCTGAGATATGAAGATTCTGTTCAAATTAATTTGTTAATTAAAATATGTACAGTATACGTAGGAATACAGAAGAAAAAAATAATAAAATTTCTCGTAATATAATCAATATTTAAAATATAATTTAAGCCCATATTTATAAATTAGAATTTAGGGTATAAATATGGGGTATCTCCTGCTAGTTCTGCTCCATGGCACTGTTGTCATTATAATAATCAATGGCACCGTTTCTTCTCTCCCCGGCTCGACTCGGGGAGTGCAATTCTTCCTATATGATATGTACGCCTCCTTGGAATCTTTTGTTGAGAGATCTTCCATATAACTTAGTACTAAAACAGGAATAATGAGGAAAATTCTATTTTAAATAAGTTAACTTACAATTATTTAACTGATCAATTTTCTCCCTATCATTAGACTTCTCATGAGTAGGTTCATCCAAGAAGGTCTCTGTACATCTCAAATCAATATAATCATCATCCTCCTTCTTGCATGAACTAATCTTGCCTCGAGAATCCGAAACAACATTACAGCGATTAAAGGCCTCCTTTACCATATTTTCAGAGTTATTTTGTTTGAACAAGGTACTTCGGTTAATTGACTTTCCCATCAAAGAGTTTTCTTGGATTTGCCAAACCATTACGAATACGTGATCTAACATTTGACTTGTTAACTTTACCATCCAATGCTCTGTGTATAGACTTGGGAGTAGTAAATTGGACATCTTCTAAAGAAGAATGTTCCAAGGACTGCAATTTTGGGGTTCTATTTGTTGCAATCATTAGTGATAATATATGATTCCTGAAAAAAGTGTGTATAAATATTTGGAAATAAAGTTTTAAAGAAAAATTAAATAACGTTAAAGTGGGTAAAGACGATTTATGTAAAAAGAAAAAAAAAAAAAAAAAGTAAAGTGTTGCAAGATAGATTTCACAACTCGTTTAAATAGAATAAAAAAGTAGCACCTCGCCCCAAGACCAGACTAAATCCCAGTTAAAAGTAAAATTTATGCGGGAAAAGGTACTCTATTTTTAATGAAAACAAAAGAAAAGTGAGACTCTTAAATAGCTAAGTTATACACTGCCCCAGTGATCGGGGGAACTGTTGAATAATGACAAGTTGGTATAGTCATGCTACTAAATGGTTTGGAATAATAGCTTTTCCATTTCATAACAATCAAAAAATGTAATAGTGTTGAGGAGTATACCAGTTAGTATTAAGAAAAACCATTTGTTTGACAATGGTCAATCAAGATATCTCTTTTAACGATAAAGTTTATTTTAACATCATTTGCACCTGGGTTTAGTTACTCATTTAGCTAAATGAGTGGCGCTTAAATCTTATTGGAGATGGTGTGTGATTGAATTTAGTTCCCTGTAAGGTGTACTTTTTTTTTGCATAAATTATATCAAAGTGCATCCTCTAAAATAAGTACAAGGGACTGGGGAGAATCCAAAAGATTTGAGATGTAATAGATTAAAGGTGTTTTTACTTATCAATTAGTTGAATATAAGAAAAGACATATGGTAAATTACTTGCATAAGAGGATTAAATTTGCGTTTTAGAGTTACCTCGGCTGTAGGTTGGGTGTAAAAAACAACCAACTAATGTGTTATTACAACAAAGTTTACCTTTCAGTGGCATTAATCATAGTTTATGAAGATTATTAAATTTCAATATATGTTATATCTTGTGCACATTTCACTCTTGGCCTTTAAACTCTTTAATAATTATAAGAAGATTTTTAAAAATATTATTAATATTGCAATGTGTCTTAAATATTTTATTCATAATTTAAAAGCATTGAGAATTTTTTTAAAAATTTTATTTACACACTTCATAAATATGTAAATTAATTTTTATTAATTATGGATTTAATAAATTTTTTTATGTTTCCTAGTATGTAGATTGTTTTTAATATGTAAATTTATAGTAGTAATTTTTGGATTAAATTTCCCAACTGAAGTGTGGCATATGTTTGAAATTTTACATATGTAAGGTGGTAGAAAATTAAATTGAGATAAAATTTTTTTTAGATATTTGTGTTTTTCTGTTAACAAAAAATTTTGTATTTACTTAAATGTTATTTCAACAATATATTAATGATTTATGATTTTTTAGAAGTGCAGAAAAGTTATGGTTATGGTGTGTGGAGGACCTTAATCCAGATAAAAAGAACAGACAATAGTTAAAAATGATACGATAGCATAAATGTATATGCATAAAATATTGAGGAAGGATAAATATTTAATCAAAAAATAACCAATAAATTATTATTGTTGTGGTTGGAAGGAATGCAAATTGTAGGAATTATTTGCCTCTAAACAAAGAAAGTCCAGAATTTGTTCTCAATAAATTGATGAAATATTTTTAGTCTTCCCGGAGGATATGTTTGTTTTTTTTATAAATAAAAATGATTGCTTTCTTTTATGTATTTGACGTAAGTTATGAAGATACATGAAGAAAGAAAAGTAAATGCTTTTTTATTTTAATCTACAGAGATGTACATTTTCTTGTTTATCTTGATTTAATTGATGTATATGCGAAGTCTCGTTTTATATGTATATCTGTGACACATATTAAGTCGTTTGATAACAAGAAGTTTTTTTAAGTGTTAGCCATAGGTACAGGTATGTATTTTTTTCCTCCTTAATATTGATTGTAGAAAAAAATTAATTTCGAGGAATTTAACAAGTTGTGATATATTGGCATGAAGTTAACTTATTATCACTCAACTAGTATACACCACATATCTCTAACATTACAAAAAAAAAAACCTTTTAGTGGTAAATATAGGAAGTACGATTTATATTTGTCTCCTCTATAAAAAGGGACATACTACTCCAACTCGTATTATTATTAAGTGATACTAAAACACATTATCTATGTATATTTAATTGATAAGCTTGAAACTAAAGAACAAGTTTGCATCTAACTTTTCTTTTAATTATAATTTATTATTACATATTTTGTACCTATATTTTTCTCTTACTTTCACTAAAAAAATAACACATATGTGTAAGAAATTTAAAAATATATGATCATTGGAAAATATCATATTCCAAAACCATTTATAATCCATTTCTGTTAAATGTTTTCATTTGAATACGTGTCGCTTAACGGGGTATATCTTAAAATTTCTATGACATTTGGATATATATGTGTGTGGTATCGTTATTTTTAAATTTGTTTTTTTGTTATTATATGGTTTTAATGTTATAATTTTTCAGCATATCTTGTTCAGTCTCTAGTTATCTTTGATCACCTTCTCTTTAAGGAATCACCAATTTTAACTTCTCTACAATGTCAATTTCAAAAGACGCTATTGAAAGCTACATCAACACCATGAATGATCCTAGTCCTAAGGAACTGGAAGGGAACTGTTTCTTTTCAAGTGAAAAACGTTTCTTTAAAACGATGTCGAATAGTAATGAAAGTAAAGAACCTTCTAAAAAGTTCCAACAACACAAAAATCAAAAAAATATCGATGGGGAGTGGGAAAAAGTTTCTCAAAAGTTTAGAAAAAGTGTTACAGTTACTCCATCTAAAACCAGTACACCAGTTAGTAGTGCTTTGGATCAAAATTGGAGAGAGGGAACTAAAAGTGCAACCTCATCGGATGGAGCTAAAAAAACTTATGGTACACCAGATAAATATAGGATTGGTAAAAGTTATCCTATGAAAAGTGAGTTGGATGATAATTGGAGGTGTAAAACTACTACTGAAGGTACAGGTACACCATTAAAAAGTTCACTACCACAGAAGAAGGAAAATAAATTTGGGTTAGAAAGAAATACAAACAGAAGAGAATCGTTTAATCTTCCTGAAAAAATTACGGAAAATATTTTAAATGATAATTTGGGAAAGGATAATCATTATGATCTGGAGGTTAACAATGAGTTTAGATTAAAATTTGACAATGATCCACTGGAAACGTATAATAGTAATTTAAGTGATTTTCCTAATTCTCCTCCTAATCAATGGAATCATTTGGCAGATCAAGGAATAAATACTAATTTTAATAGTAGTATGAATTCTTATGGTATTGATATGAATGGTTTTTCTAATGGAAGAATACCGTTTTTACAGAATTCTCTAAATTTTCCTTTAGATTCCTTCCAAAATAATATAGGATCATTAGATTCTAATGGTTTACCTAAAAATTTGAATATGTTTAATGTACCTTTAGAGACACCTGAACCTCCATTATTACCACCATTTCCTCCATTTCTACCATACAAAAATGGGCTTACCAACAACACAGCAATGGATCCCTTTACAAGACTTATGGCACAGCAACGATTATCCCTTGAACAAGAAATGCAAAACTACCAGGAACTTTAATCCTCTCCAGATGATGTCTGGTCCAACACATCCTTTATTCTCCATGAACAACATGACTCAGTTTAGTCCTGAAGAATCTTTTACAATAAACAATATTTACGATACTGTACCGGAAAATTCAATAAATACCAGGTCTGAGAGTCAGGATGATATATTTAAAGGTGATGCTATAGTAATGGTTGAGATTTTACCTTATCCTAAGTGGCATCATGATCGTGAGAAGTTACAGTGGACGGTACTATCTGTGGAGGGGAATCAAAGTGGTCCATATGATGCCTCGGATTTGTCAGTGCGTTTTATTTCAGGAGACCTAAGTCCTTATATCAGATTTCTTATATATGGTGGTCCTTTAAAGAAATGGGCAAGATTAATTGATCTTATGAAGACAGCAAATGAAAGGAATCCATTTGTCTCAGCACAATCTCCCAGGGTACATGAAGAATTTATAATGGTAGATTTCTATTACAAAGGTGCCGGTCAACAAATGAACTTCGAGCATTGGAGAGATTTTATTAGTAGTCAGTTGGAGAAAGAAAGACTTGGAATTATGGAAAAAGCCTCAGATGGGCGAAGTAGTAGCAATTTAGGTATACAAAAATTGGAGGACGAGGAACATTATGAAAATACAGGTAGTAATATAGAATCTGAATTTTCTAATGATCATAATGAGAATTCTATTGGCGAGAAACAATTCAGTGATGAGTTGTTGTATGATAATAAGAATCAAAATAAAAATAAAGATTCTAGTAATAAATGTAATGGTATGTTTATTTGTTTAGAATTACTTGTCATGTTTTTATAGTTATAACAAATGATGAGACATCTAATTGGGTATCTACACACCAAAAACCTAAGAAAGGAAAGAAAAATGAGATAGTGAGTAAAGGTTCAAGTTCAAGTACTTTAAGGAATAATAGGAGTACTCTTAGTAATTTAGAAACAGCACCAAAGACACAGATTCAAAAGCCACCTATATTGGCAACACAAAAAGTTTGGGACTCCCCAAATATTATGCCGGATGACCCATCAATAAATCAAAAAAGTAAATTAACCTTTAGTATAGGTGATGTGATTTCTAATAATTCAACAAAGGCGATGAATAAATCTGCATGGAGTACAACTGAAGAAAAAAATATTGCTCCAATAAATTTCGCTGATACTGTTCAAAAGAAGACGCCACAAACAAGCAACGCAGGTAAACCCGTTAAGGAGTTATCTCCTAAGGCAAATTGTAGTACTTGGAACAATGAAAATGGTAGTAAAGTGGTAGAAGAACCAAAGGAGGCTCCAAAGAGTCCGGTAGATGAGAAAGAAATAAGCTCAAGAAAAGAATTAGAAGTTTGGCTTCGCGAGAAATTGAAAGCTTTAAAGAAGAATGTCGATTATGAGGTGTTTTGTAGCTTTATTATTGATGTAGAACATCCAACGGAAGTAGAGGACTACTTTTATACATATTTCGGAGATTCATCAGCTGTCAAGAAATTCATAAAGCAATTCCTTGAAAAAAGATCTGATATTAGATCACGTTCATTGAAAACCAAACTTGAGAAAGATGACCTCTCCGCTCCAGCTCAAGCTGTTGGTTTTACCATTCAAACATCAAAGAAGAATAAAAAACAGAAAAACAATGTAGCACCACCACCAACAACAGTCCATACACCTGTTACACCAACAATAGCCTCAGCTCCGGCACCTGTTATCGCCAATAATAACAGTCATTCTTACTCATCAATTTCATCCAATCTTCATATTCCATGTAAAAGTGTTCCTTCAAAGCCATCATTACTATCTTCTTCTAAAAATTGGGAGACACCAAATATTGTTCCGGATGACCCAGAGATCCATGAAAAAGCTCCATTAAAATTCAACCTTGGTGATTTATTAGGGGTTACCTCATCACCCAACAACTCAAGTACTTTATCCTCCTCAGCTTGGAGTAATGGGAAAAGTCCAAAAATCACAACATTAACTCCAACCATAGTAAATACAGTTAATAAATCAAAAAAAACCACTGAACTTCCGTGGAAAACAATTGGTAAAGCTGTAAAGAAATAACTTTAAATGACATATCTTTATTAATATTTGTTTTGGAAGTATAGAAATAAGGTATTTGATGATTAAAATGTAATTAAATACATTTCATGACAAAACAATTTTTTCTAATAAATTTTATTTAACTATTGACAACAAAAACTTTGTATGAAACCATGTGATTTGATATTTTTTTTATCGATGCGTTGGTAGACTTCGGATGACAAATCAGATAGACGATAGGTGTTTGAATCTCTTAGGTATGCGGGTATCTCGTATAATCCTTGTTTGTCTGTATCCAGAATAAGTTTTGAAAGTTCTCTAAAAATATCTTCAATGGCAATATTTTCTTTTGCACTACATATCATTCCTTTGCAGAAATTGTTTTCTTTAGCAAACTTATTAAATTCATTTTCATCTAAATCTTTTTTTACATCACATTTATTTGCCACACATATCGTTGGTATCAAATTTCCATCTGCTAGTCTTATCTTATTGTCTAGATCATTCTTCCATTTTAAACCACCTTCTAAAGTATCTTTTCTCAGGGAATCTGTTACTACAATTGCTCCATGAGCATCTTTAAAGTAGACTCTTGTTAGATTACTGAATCTATCCTGTCCAGAGACATCCCATAATTGTAATCTTAATAATGTGTTCCATCATCATACATAAGAATTTTGGTTGCAAAATCAACACCAACAGTTGCTTTGTAATATTGTGTATATGTGTTTTGTACGAATTGCCTTATTATGCTTGATTTCCCCGTTCCAGGATCACCAATAATTAGTATTTTATACAATCTTTGAACTGCCTCTTTATCACTTCTTACTCCTCCATTATTTTTGTCCTAAAAAAACTTTATTATTATAGAATCTTAGGAATGATAAAACTTACATCATCATTATCATAATATTGTTCGAACATTTTCAAAAAAGTTGCACAGATATTGTGGTTGTAGTAGAATTCATTATGACAGTATAAATTATAGTTGTAGTTTTAAGAATGACAACAATGATAAGATAACGTCATAAGGAGTTGTACTGCTTTTTTTTGAAGAGTTATATCTTATGGGTATAACAATCGAAAAATAATTGCTTTTTTATGATTAGGTATAAAAGGTATTTTGAGAAAATTGTCTTATCATTGATGTTACTGACTTTTTATATGATCTGAAATATTTATAAGATATTAAATGAGATAGAAACACATATCTGAAAACATTTAAAAGAAGCGAAACTTTGATTTTTAAAAATAATTTTATCTAACAGTAGCTAAAAGTAATAACATTCAATTTTTGCTTATAAGAATTTTTATATAATGTTTTATTGGTAAAAAAAACTATTTATTTGAGTTATGTATTATTTAAGTCAACAACATTATAATCAGTTGACATTTTTTTATCAGTTTGATTAAAGAATTTTTCAGCTAAAAACAACAGTTTGAAATAGTAACGTAAAACATACCTTCAGGATCTTTGCATTTTCCCTCGTCCATCCTAACAACAACTCATTTGTTAAAAATTCCAAATATATAATTATCATTTTGAAATTACAATACTAAGAATTAAAAAATTTGCATAGTTCCAATTTTAATTATCATTTTAAAATGATAGTTTCACAAAATATACTGTACAATAAAGCACAACTAATTACATTTAATTGCATAAGATATAATAACCATCTCTTTTTAATTTATTGTTTGTTTAAAATTATTTTGTTAATTATTATTCCACAAAAATTAGCTTGTTAACTTTTAATATTTTAATTCAAAAAACCATACTTTTAAGTTAAATTCCATTAATTGACCACTTGAATAGGTCCATTTTTGCTTGTTAATTTATAAATAGCATTTATTTTAATCTTATCACAATAATAATTACTAATATTTTTATCCAGTATTTCTAAAATAATTTTAATAAACACAATTAAACAAGAACTAGTGTCTAATAATTGGTTTAGATATTTCTTGATTTATGCTCTGTCCAGTAAAAAATTTTCAACATTAATCAAATTTGACATACCATTTTTTGATAAAATTTATCCATTATAAAGGGGAATTCAATGAACTGAGATAAAATAATCTAAAAATTACACTTTAATAGTTTAATTGACATTAGTAAACTTAGTGGAAGTTAATGAAACAATGAGAAAATCCGAATTTGTTATAATCGTTATTCAGATAAAGGAATTTTTTACTTTTAAAAAAAATTATGCATCCGTTAAAATAAATTAAATATAAAAAATACAGTTATTTTTAATTTTATATATCCTTATTCTGATAAAAGAGACCCTTTCCGGTGTAACATTCATTTTAAACGATAAAATGTTACTTCAATTGCAACTCCATAACCTTTTTTTTTGATTTCATGAAGACAAATTTCATAATTATCTTTCCGATAATAATAAATATAAATAACATTATTAATAAATACATACATGGTGACATCTATAAATCAAAGATAACATATATTTCCTTGTTAAAAAATTTAAACTGCCCATTTCTACTAGACATCCAACCGGTTAATAAATATATCTTAATATTATACGGTGCCATATAAAAGGAGAAATATTTGGGAGATGATAAATAATAAAATGAAAATTCTACAATATTCATTATTTATAATTATTTATATTTTTGCTATTATATCATTAGTAGTATGTAATACGGAAGAACAAACTATTCCTACTACTATTGATACAACAATTACTAATTCTATAACTCATAATAGAGTTAATACTTTTCCAGGTAACCTTTCTGGAAACAAAACTATTTTTGAAGGAAAAAGAAAATTTAAAATTCGTAATCAAAATAAGTTAACTAAATTGAAGAAGTTAATTCTTGAGACTGAAAGCAAGAATTCTACTACTGACAAGAATGCTTTATATACAAATAAAAAATCAAATGAAAGTAGTACTGATTCAACAACTAATTGTAAGTACTTTTAAAAAAAATTATTTATGTTATTGTAGTGAGAAACAAAACCAAACACCAGCTGATGATTCTTCAAAAGGAACTCCGTAGATTGACAAAGATTGCTGATAAACTCTCTGAAATTAATGAGATACAAACTGAAACAAAACCACCATCAACGAAAAAGAAGGCAGATGGAGATGTAAAAGGAAAAAAAAATGCAATCGGAAAGAAGGGACAAAGCAATAAACATAAACCACATTTTATTAGAATCCCACACGGAAATAGTGAATCTGGTAGAAGATTTAACGAACTACAATCAAAAAATAGAGGAAACGAAGAGAATAAACCAGGAAAATGGAAAGGTGGTAAAAAGAAAAACCAAAGTACAGTGAAACCAAATCTCAATAATAATACAACAGCTCCCTCAGTTGAGAAAGGACGTGTGGTAACTTCACATATCAGTACAAGGCAATTCAAAAGAAAGAATAGTAGAAAAAATTGATGGAAGTGCCTTCCCGACAACCTTAACACCAAAAACTATAAACACTTCTATTACCCCTCCAACGACAATTTTACCACAATAATTTTTTTGTTATAATTTTTTTAAATTTCAGTATATGTATCCAAAGTGTTTTTATAAAAATTTTAAAAATAACCATTCACCCTTCTTTTGTATTGTAATCAAAAAGAATTTGGTATTTATGTTATCCTTTTCAATATCTTAATTAATTAATTTAAATAAAAGCACCATAAATATTTAGATACAAAAAAAAAACGAGAATTAGAACCGGATTGTTTTTTGTATTCACTAATGTAGATCGAGAACAGTACAGAATATTTTCAAAATTAATAGTAAACATTTAATATATGAAATCACTCTATAATTAAAAGACATACCCACTGATGATAAGACTAAAAAAAACAATGGCAAAACATTAAATTATAGTATAAAAATCTTTGTTTGTCACTTTAGAAAAATATAAAAAAAAAGTTACATATACATAGAATCATGAAGTTCATCAATGTCAGCCTGGCGTTTCTGTTCTCTCTCAATCTTTTTTTTCAACTCATCCATAAACTCATCATTACTTGGTAGGTCTTTTCTACATAATGGACATGCAGCAGCTCTATCAAGCCACATTTTAAGGCATGAAGAGTGAAATTTATGATCACAAGGCATTATCATTACCTCAGAAGATGGGTTGGGATCTTTTTCACCAAAGTAATTTAAACAAATAGTACATTGTGCTAAAAATTAAAAAGATTTAAGGTGGTGGGTAATTTTATTCTTATTTTAAGTAACGTACACTCGGAGCATAAATCTTTACTTATAGCTCTTGGTAATGAAGCAACAACTTTGGGGTCAGCTTTGGCTGCTAATTCACCCTTCAAACCTATATACATTTCATAAGCAGCCTGAAGATGGTTATACTCAGAGAAGAAACGTAACATTGAGATTGCCCTTTCTTCACTCGATGGTTCTGGAGCATGTTCAGCCAAGTAATCATCCATTATCACTAAATATGAAAAGAAATTAATAAATCTTTATGCATAATTAACCTCACAAAATATATATATATCAATAAGAAGATAAATTATCCTCGAGGTTTTGTATATGCACGTGTGTTTACAGAGTTATACACATTTTCCCAATCATATTCTTTTAATGTTATGCGCCTCTTTTGCGCCCTTTTTTTAATACTATATTTCTTGCAGTAAAAATTTCCATTCCTATCTAATTAATTGAAAATGGCGCCAATCATATTTTTTGATACTATTATTGTTTCTAACTAATTGATATAATTTTATTTAATTGATATGTAATACTTTCCCTCCTAATTAATAATGACAATGGGGGATTTAATGTAGGGAATGTTAAATGTGTTTGTTTACAAACATTTTATGATAAAAGGTCGACTATCACTTTTAACTGTTTATCTGCCTCTATATTTTTTCGGTTCATTTATTCAGCTATTTTAGTATTAGTCTGAGAAATGCCATTGTAAAGATTTAACCTTTGATAATTTTTTCCTTACCATCGAGTGAATGTCTTTGTCAATTGTTTTATCATTTTATTATAATAAAAGAAATGTAGTAAAATGAGAAACATATTTAAATGTCAAGTTATATACGAGTTTTTTTAACAGTATTTTTGTTGTTTTGTTAAATATATAAAACTATTCTCATTTATTGATATTTTCATATTTAAATATCTACTATTTAAAACTTCTATTTTTTCCATTTTATCTTCATAATTTTTGTGGTTGAGTTACATATTTATATATGACCTTTTAAATTTGTTCGTTAAATATTGTAACATTTTTTTTGTTGTTATATTATTATAACTTGGGAGCTAAAAATTGAATGTATCTTTGTTGACGGTAGCCACAATCATTTTGAGTTAAATTATTCTGATGTTTCTTTAAATGGTTGAGGTATTATTTATTATTTGATTTATGTTTTAGAGTTGTCTCATTTGATTGCTATTAAACTTTATTCGATCACAAATTTGAATATATTAATGCCTAACTAATTATCTAAAATTTAAATTTATACATAAACAAAATCTTTATAGACTACGAATTGTTAGAGATTTTGATCTTATTGGACTAACACACTATATTAATTTGTCAAAGTACTTGATTCATCTGCTTAACTATTATTTTTTAATTACTTTCAAAATTTATTATTTATGAGAAAGAAGAATATTTTCTTCAATGTTCTCTAGATCAATCATGCATGGTTTTCGGTATGTTGTTTTATCATTAATTTTAATCTAACGAATATCCGGATATGGTATTTTATTAAATTCTTACCTTTTTTTTCTTTAGCACTGCAAATTCACCACCCCTAACTGCGGAAGAAATGAGAGAGATACTGGATACCAGAACTCCATTGAGAACAGATTATAATCTAGCTAAAAGGTGTGTAAAATATATAAAACAACATTTTTGTTTACTTAACCTACTGTACATGTTTTAGTGTTGTTTATGATAAAAATGGTCAATTCGGTTACCAAATTTCAAATTTAGCCAGACAAAGGTTGGGACAAGAGACAACCATCCTTGATGATGGTACGTGGAAATCATACTTTCGTACACGTTACGTTCCCCTACCACGTAAAGTCAAAAAATACTTTGGTATTTTATTTCAGTTTTTCTTTCAATTACTCTCTCTGACATATTACTTTTTTGAAAGACACATCTATCAAATACTATTATTCTTCTTTCAAATGAATGATCCATTAAATGCCTCCTCCTCGTATGGTGACGATATTCACCATAATTGTGAAATTAAATCTTCCATCCTACGACAACGTCCTGTAAGGGTACAGAATATATTTAGTCGTGTTACTCGTGTCAATAGAAGTCCTTCCAAAGCTATTGTTGTTTTGAGATTTTTTAGGAATAGTATTTCAAAATTTTTTGGTTCAATAATTGGGTGTACCTGTAACGTTATATCTGTTATTTCATCTAAAGGGAGAGCTGTGACATCTAGTTTTTTGAATAATAATATGGAGAAAGAAGGAACTGAGACTTCAAGGACAGGTGTAAGGAGAACATCAGGTGGTGGTAAGAAGTTTGGTTTTTGTTATTTTTGTCTCATACCACTATTCATTGCCTTGTTGGCTGGTTTATTGTTTTTCATTTTCAATGGTCATGACAACGAAAATATTGCTAAGAAGATCGATCTTTCAAATAAAGTTATTGGTGATTTCGTTTCTCAGGCAATAAAAAGTGCAGATACAATAAAGAGTAAAGGTGTCGATTTTGCTGGTGATGTTTATCATAAAGGGATTGATTACACCTCTGATGTGTATAGTAAACTTTCTGAAGACTCAGGTATTATTATTGAAAAAAGTAATGCTTATTTTTATGGTATTTATTATGGTTTGGTAAGATTTTTATCGACATTGAGGAAGTTTATTGATTCTGTGCTTGCAATTGTTTTTCAATTGGTTTATGATATAGTAGCATTTATAATCAATTCTATATATCTTTTTTACTCAACATTGGTTTCTATTGTTACCGGGATGGTGACTAGATCTCGTGAGGCTGCTGTTATAGTTGAACCGGAAATCGTAGAAAAACCTATTATATCTATAACTAAAAAAGATGGTAATGTGGGTGTTCCATTTGATGAGGAAGCATTCACAAAAAGATTATTAGCTAGAATTCAAGTTGAGATAGAAAATGCTGTTGCTAATATTAATTTTGTTGAGAAAGAAGTTAAAGTTATCGAGAAACATATAGAGAAAGAATCTCCAATATCCGTTGAAAATATCATGAATGAAATCAATATTGCTTTAGCAAAAGAACTTTCAAACATAAAAATTATGTTAGATCAAAAATTAAAAAGCGTTCAAGAAAAGATGGAGGAACAACAACGTGCCTCAATATCTGCTTTCAAACATTCTGTTGATGGTGTTACAAAGGAGGTTAGATACAAGGCTGATAATAATTATGTAGATAGGATACTTAGTGACTCTTTTGCGGCTTTCAAAATGGAGATACAAAATATTCTTAAGGAGAAATTGGAGGAATTCTCAACAACAAATCGTTATACCAATGATCTTTCCACTCATTTTAGCAATGATAAATATATGTCAGATGTTAATGTTTTGATAATGAATCTTCTTGAGAAGTATGATCATGATAAGACTGGTTTAGCTGATTATGCTTTGGAGAGTTCTGGTGGTTCTATATTAGGGACTAGGTGTACTCAAACATATAATGAACGTTCAAGGGTCGAATCACTATGGGGTATTCCTTTGTGGTATGTTAGTTATTCACCGAGAACTGTTATACAGAGAAAATCTCAAGGAACTATTCCAGGGGAGTGTTGGTGTTTCAAAGGTGATAAAGGATTCCTGACAATATCTTTATCTCGCCCAATACACGTAACGAATATATCTTATGAGCATGTATCTGTCGATTTGATACCAACAAAAGAAATTAACAGTGCACCAAAAGATATTCGATTCTGGAGTTTTAATGACGTCAATGACCATGACACAAAAGTTAGTCTTGGGAGATTTGAATATGATACTTCCAAAAAACCACTTCAATTCTTTAATATACCTCTTACTTATAGTAATTTAGTTACTCCCATTGTTGAAATGGAAGTCCTTAGTAACTATGGGGCAGAGTTTACATGTCTCTACAGACTCCGTGTCCATGGAAATTTACCAACAGATAGTGATCATTCACCTGACAATGACGTGAGATAGATTTTTGTTAAATTTAATTTACTAGAAGATCTCAATATTTCATTTTTCTTTTAATATTTTTTTCATTCTATGTGTATTACTTCTTGTATATTAAATTTTATGACTTATTTGTGGATTATTCGTGTGGAAAGATAAATAAATCAAAGTTTGTTATATGCACATATTTCTATGCTCTTGTAAACTTCCTAGTTTTATATAAAATCATTGGTCATTTTTTTCCATCAACATAATATTTCGAAATAACCTAGAATGTTTGTGAAATATATATTACACTATAGGTAGCTGCTAATTGTTACGAATTTTATGTATAATTTTTATTTCTCTAACTACATTATTATAAGTATATGCAGATGTATTACTTCACCGCATGATTAAGTTAAAAGATTTATTTTTAGTAATGATAACAATTTTTTATACATATTTTTTAAAGCATAACAACTAGTGGATAATTTATTATAATATTCCAATTTGTTATTAACTAGTTTCCAAATAAGATCAAAATCGAGATGCTTTCTTGACAAGAATAGTACACAACGTTGAATTGGGGTGATGTCCTTTTTCGAGACGTTTCCAATTTTTATTTCTTCATTCTTTGGACTCTTTGTTCCACTTTTTTTAGATGAAATGGGAGAGGATTAATTAATTCTCTCGTTAAATTTGCATTACCCACCCTGTTTATATATACCAATGATTTTCTATATGTTTTAGAAATTCGTGTTTACCAATCATTACCTACCTAATACATATAATTTTGGTAATTATTTTTATTTTAGGTAAATCTATTCACTATTATGAATTCAGATCGTCAACATCAATACAAAAATCAAGCTAAAGACAGTGATTCTTTGCGTAAAAATCGTGTTGAAACCTCGTTTTCTTTGAGAAAAGAAAAGAGGGAGGAGGCCTTGTCCAAGAGACGTAATATTCACGAAGATGCCGATCCAACTACAAGTTCTTTTGCTGAAGATCTTTCACCAAACATTCCATTTGACGGTAAGAAGTTGTCCGAGATTGTTGCCGAGGCAAAGTCAGAAGATCCTGCCAGAAGATTGAGTGCCGTTACACAAGCTAGGAAGTTACTTAGCAGTGACAAGAACCCACCAATTGATGATTTGATTAGTAGCGGAATCCTCCCAGCTCTTGTTGAGTGTTTGAAGACCAAGATAAAGGAGTTACAATTCGAGGCAGCCTGGGCTCTTACAAACATCGCATCTGGAACTAGTGAACAAACTAGAGCTGTTGTTCAAGCTGGAGCTGTGCCAAAGTTCTTGGAATTACTTAACTCTGAACATTTAAATGTCTGTGAACAGGCTGTGTGGGCACTTGGGAAATATCATCGGTGATGGACCACATTTTAGAGATTACTGTATTAAGTTAGGAATCATACCACAACTTTTGAAATTCGTAACACCAGAGATATCTATAAACTTCTTGAGAAATGTAACATGGGTCATGGTTAATCTTTGCAGGTCAAAAGATCCAGCCCCAACACTAGAGGTTGTCACTGCTCTCTTGCCTGCTCTTTCTGTTCTAATATATCATGATGACACTGCAGTCTTAGTTGATACTGTATGGGCTTTGTCTTACCTTACCGATAGTGGAAATGAACAAATTCAGGCTGTTATCCAATCTAGTGTTGTAAAGAGACTCGTGCAGCTCCTTGGCCATCAGGATGGGAAGGTTCAAACTGCTGCATTAAGAGCCGTTGGAAATATTGTTACTGGTACTGATGAACAGACTCAACATGTCATTGATGCTGGAGCCTTAACCATGATGCCAAGTCTTTTGATGCATAATAAGACTAAAATAAACAAGGAGGCTGTATGGTTTGTTTCAAATATAACTGCTGGTTTGGAGAGTCAAGTTCAGGCTGTCATTGATGCTGAGTTAATTCCATTGATTATTAAATTACTTGACAAAGGTGATCATTTAACACAAAAAGTTCGTTTGTTTTTCTGTGTGATATTTACTTATTAATCGATATTTTTCAGGAAGCAGCATGGGCTATTTCAAATGTCACTATTTCTGGGAACATTAACCAAGTAAGATATTTAGTTGATTGTGGTGTAATTCCTCCGTTCTGTAATCTCCTTGGAATCCGTGATACACAAATTGTCCAGGTTGTGCTTGATGGGCTTCTTAATATACTGAAAAAGAGTCATCCATACGTTGATCAGGTAACAACAATTATTGAGGAGTGTGGAGGACTTGACAAGATAGAGCACTTACAAAATCACGAGAACGAGGAAGTCTATAAATTGGCATTTGATATTATAGATAACTTCTTCTCTGCAGATGATGATAACGATAATTGTAATCTTGATTCAGGGGAAGGTACCAGCCACCAATACCAAACGGAGAATTTCAATTTCTAGATTGAAAAGGGATGTCTCTAAGGTTAACTTATTGACATAAGAAAACCAAATTATATTTAAATATTTTTTACTTCAAGAAAGTCAAAGTTAATATTATCACTCTATATATTAATATATATATCCCACAAAATGTGTGCAGATGCTTTTTAGGATATATCAAAAATTTCTTCATTTTTTTTTTCGGGTTTTAAGACAAAAATTCACAGCATCGATGTAGCACAGGACCAAAAATATATAAAAGAAATTAACAGTCTTTTTTTCGACTTTTTTCGTTGTTTGTGTTAAAATTTCTACATTGTTAAGTAACTTTATTATAAATTAAATCAAAAAAAAAACTTTATCCTTGTTAAATTTTTCGGTTTGAAAATATATTTTAGATGTATAACTTTAATAAATTTTTCGTGATCAATTTCTAAAAAATAACTTACTTTTTCTTTTATATTAAATTTCTCATGATACAAGGAGATTTTGTTATAATGAGTACTCATTTATTTAATTTTTTAAATGATGGTAATAATTATGTTTTTCGAGGGTTTTGGTTACTTATTACCAAGGGTTCTTTCTTGTGACGATTGTTTATTAGGCACATCAAAAATGTCATCATTTCTATCATATTCCATTTTGTGTTTCTCATCGTAGTTTGTTTTTTTGTGTATATCAGTGTCAATAAAATGGCTAGAAGTGTCGTTTTCCTTTATTGATAGCGTGTTTTATCCCTTTATACTTGTATTTAAATATTAATCTGTAGATTTCTTCAGAGATATGTCTAAAGTAACTGTTAAGTGGGGCAAAGAAAAGTATGAGATTGTGGTTGATCAGAATAAACCTCCATTGTTATTGAAGCAGGAGTTACAAAAACTTACAGGTGTCGATATTGAGAGACAAAAAGTTATGGTTAAGGTTAGTTAAATATATAAATTTGCGGTATACAATATTATTTAGGGAAAAGTTCTTGACAATGAAGATTGGAAGGGCGTAAAATTGACTGCAGGTAGTATTCTGATGATGATGGGGCAAGTGGGACCTGTCATTTCCGTTGAAAAACCCCCTGAGAGTGAAACAGCAATGGACACAATCAATTCAGATGATCCTAACTCACAAATACCTCCACCAACAGGTTTAAAAAATTTAGGCAATACTTGCTACTTAAATGCTACCATACAAGCTTTAAAGGTTATTCCTGAAGTCAATGAAGCTTTGAAAACTTACAATCCAAATGCACCATCTGAATCGAACAATCATTCCACTAACAAGTCATTTCTCATATCTCTTAAGAGTCTTTTTGTAACATTGGATGAGAACAGAAAAGAGCAACGAGCTGTCACCCCCATGATTTTTCTTAATCTTTTCCATAAATTGTGTCCTCAAATGGCTACTACCACCTCAAAGGGTGATCTTGAACAACAGGATGCAAATGAAGCTTGGGTAGAAATATGTAAACATGTTTTACCTAACCTTAAACTTCCAAAGGACGGTAGTACTCCATTAAGTAAACTTTTCTCTGGATCTTTCCAATCAACAATAAAAAATCTTGAAAACCCCGAGGAAGAAGGTTACCACATCAAGTGAAGATTTCTTACAACTTTCATGTTTCCTAGCTCAAGATGTGAAGTACCTCCAAAACGGTCTTAAAAGTAGGATGATCGAGGAAATTGACAAAATGTCCTTATCATTAAACAGAAATTGCAAGTATGAGAAGAGAACATTAATTTCAAGATTACCAGCTTATGTTGCAATACAATTTGTAAGATTTTTCTACAAAGAAAAGGGACAAATTAATGCCAAAATTTTGAAAGATGTTAAATTTCCAATGTCTTTAGATTTGTATGACTTTGTGTACACCGGAATTGAAGAAGAAACTTGAACCAATGAGAGCTGCTTTCAAGGCTGAGGATGATGCCTCTGCTATTAGAAAAAAAGAGGAGAGTGAGAATATGAAGTTTGAGGAAGGTACGATATGATTTTGAGGATGATATTGGTAGTAGTAATAGTGGTCTTTATGAATTGAAGGCTGTTGTAACACACAAAGGAAGATATGCTAATGGTGGGCATTACGTTGGTTGGGTAAGGATAGAAAATAAAAAAAACAGAAAAGAAGACAAATGGGCTATGTGTGATGATGATGAGGTTCATTTTGTTACTGAGGAACAAGTTAAGAAGTTATCCGGTGGTGGAGACTGGCATTGTGCTTATGTTCTTCTTTATGGACCTAGGATTCTCAAGAGACCTATTAAAGAATAGATTTGAGTAGAATTATTTATACTCCAAACAAGTTTATTTATGACTAATTTTATATATATATATACTTCCATTATTTATTTAAAATCTCTTATGAAATATAACTTTACATGTTGAATCTTTCTAGGACGTCATCATAAAAGTCTGATGTTCTACTAATGAGTTCTTCTCTTTTTTTTTTCTTTATTTCTTCTTGTGTTCCGATGACTATGAAATTCATGTGGTAGTATAGTGGTGTAGAGAATGCAAAGAATATTAAGACAAGAGGTAAACTTTCGTGATATGCTAATTTGAGATTTTCTAACGATACTTGATAACGTTCATCATTTACAGTTTTATTGAATATTTTATGGTAGTATTCTATAAGCCTATTTTCATTTTCTCTTCTGTATTTTGATGTTGTATTGAAGGCAAGGAGTCTAGCAAGGTCTGCCATAGGATTTCCGAGGTGTAATGTTTGCCAATCAATTATACCATGAATTTCATCAAAGTTACCAGATGATGATTTTTTGAAAAGGGCATTTGCAGCCCAAAAATCATTGTGAACAAAAATTCCTTGAAGTCCATGTCTCTTCTCGGTTCCATAATAAACATCGACCAATGACTTTTCACAATAAAATGGTGCTGATCTTTGAATTTTATCTTTAAATTGTTTTTGATTTAATTTTTCAATAAATCCAATTTCTGCAAGAGAATACATTGATTTAATCCATCCCATGTATCCTTCAATGTGAAAATTTTCAATGGCAAACATTTTCTCATCCATGGGTATTGTTGCAGAGGTTCCATGAATTTCGGCTAATGATTTAATTACAGAAAGCAATTGTTGTTCATTAAAACCTGGAACCATTGGTAGTACTGAACCATAAACTTTGTTTGGGTCGCTATTAATACTTGGATCTCTTCCAAGATCCTCCATTAGAAGAAGACCATCTCTGTTTATTTTATCCCACATTTTGTAACCATAGAATTTGGGGATTTTTAAGTTACTGTGATTAGTTGAAAAATTGACGTAAAATAGTATTTCTCTTTTTGTACTGAATTCTATATGCATCTCCATATGTTGTTTTGTTTCAGGGGAATCTGATTTCATTTGTACACGTTCATCTCCTTGGAAAGCTTCGTCGAAATGACTTGAAGCTTGATCTATTCTTGGAATCTAATGAATTTAAAATACCTATATTAAAAAAACTTACTTTAACAATAACTCTTTTTAACAAAATATCTTCTATATGAATAGATTCCTTAGAATTTTCTATAAAAACATTAACATGGTTAATTATTTCTTGTTTCCAAAAAAATTCAAGTCTTATAATATTTGACATAAAAGCACATCCATTTGTCACATCTTTCAATAAAAAACTTTTAAGATTATCAAAACAATACAAAGATCTTATAGAAATAGATGGATTAACATTCTTAAAACTATACAATCTCCTCTGAAATGACTCCTCTAATATCTTTAAAACATCAGAGACCTTAAGTGACTTGATATCATTTAATAGGAAACAGTCATCCATAATAATATTTATCACTTTTTTAAATAACTGTAAATGCCTATGTTTTTATTTAATTACTATTTATAAGCATACAAAATAGTACAAACATCTAATCATATGAAAACTATTAACATGATAAGATTGTTTATTTTTTTGAAATATGATGTAAAAAAATTATTTAACTCCTGTAAACATATGTGATCAAAAATGATAAGATAAGATTAGTACTATGTAATAGTAATTTAAGTTATTATTTATTTTATAGGGAAAAAACTGTAATCCTGGGGTCTCTAGAGGAGTTCCTGAACTCGTGAAAAAACGATTGAGTTTCGTAGATGTATATTTTTTAATTGAAAGTACAGAAGTATATAAAATAATAATAATAGTTTCGATTCTTATACCTTCTATCATTCATTCTCCGAGAGGTGTATAATATTTGCGTCATATGTCTCCACAACATATCTGTATACCATTTATTGTTTACAAAACTTTACAATTATAATTAGTATCAATATTTTATTTTTTAAATAAATACAAAAATAAATTTAAGTTAGTAATATTTTAACAAAAAATAAAATGGTGTAAAAAGATTATTCATACAAAGCAATAAGATACATCATACCTATACCAATTAAAATTGCAATTACCTCCTTAATACTTTGGCAAACATTACTATTACCTTCTAATAATTCAGGAATAACAGAAACTGTAGCAATGTAAATGAAACCTCCAGCAGTGAATGGTAAAACCCAACTTGAAACAGCTTCTTCAGCCAAAGATGTAGCATCTGTTGAGAGGAGGGATATTATGCAACCTGATAAAGCTCCAAGAGCTGTAATTAACTGGACAAGCATAGCACGTTTCTTTGAAAACCCAGATTGGATAAGGATGGCAAAATCTCCTATCTCATGGGGAATTTCATGAACAAGTACTGTTATTGTTGTTATCAATCCAACATATGGTCCAGCAATAAATGAAGCTCCAATAGCTAGACCATCAGTGAAATTATGTGTAAAATCAGCAACAAGATTCAAAAATGCTGTTACTTTAATATTTGTACATTTTTTTTCTTCAACTTTCTTTCCATTCTTCTTTTTCTTTGAATTAACACCTCCTTTTTTATCATCTTCCTCATCAGAAAGTTTATCTTTCTTTTTCTCAATACCATGGGAGTGTCCATGACCATCTTCTCCTCTCATGAGTCTTACGAATTTTTCAACAATCAAGAAAGCAATAATACCTCCAAGTACCCATCCTCCAACTGTGTTGTCATGTGAATGTCCGTGTCCTGAGTCAGAGTGACTGTGTCCATGACCATGATCTCCACTTGGTTGGGCGTGTGGAATTAAATGCAAGAAGGCATCTCCAAGTAAACCACCTGAACCAAAAGCGAGTAAGACTTTAAGGAGTGGTCCATTTTCAACGGTATTTGCTTGTAATGGGATTGTTAATAAAAGGAAACATGGGAATGCTGAGATAAGAAGTGTGGCTCCAATTGAATATGTCCATAATCTTTTTACGGGATCATTGAGGAAAAAAAGATAACTATCTTTGTCATATTCTTGGTATTTTGGTGTTGCACTACGTTTAGAAGCTTTATGTGAATGTCCATGAGAAGAATCGTCATGAGAATGTCCGTGTGTAGAATGATCATCGTGAGAGTGTCCATGTGTAGAATGATCATCGTGAGCATGTCCATGAGTTGAATGGTCTTCGTGAGAGTGACCATGAGTAGAATGATCTTCATGAGAATGACCATGGCTTTCCTTGGCACCATGTGAATGTCCATGACTTTGAGCTTTTTTTGCTTCTTCTTGAGCTGCTTCATTTACTGCTCTTCCATATTTGGCAGCTGGATGTTCATGTGAATGTCCGTGGTCATCGTGAGCGTGTCCATGATGATCGTGGGTGTGTCCATGATGTTGAGATGATACGATGAATACTATGACTGCTAAGATAGCTCCTATCAGTAAAGGTTTATTTTTTAATAAGAATTTCATCTAGAAAAGGTTATAAATTCTTTGGGGACTTATTTGTTTTCTTTATAAATTTTTTAATTTACAAAAATATTAGATAAATTTTGTATAAAGAATATGTTTTAAAAAAAGATTGAAGTTTAAGAGTATTTTTCAATAAAATAATAATCAAAAGTACTGTAATTAATTTATATTAAAACTACTGAATATGAAACTACTTCCAAGTGTATATATAATATATTTCCACCATTTTTCTTTTATATTCCAATCAAGACAATCTAGTCAACTTTAGTTGACAAGCTGTTAAAGGTTATTTACTTTAAATCTTCAATATAAATTTTAGAGTTCATATTAACTTTAAAGTCAAACTTCAAGTTGTCATAATTCATCAAATTAATTTGGATTGCTTTCAAACTATAAAAATCTACCAGTTTCATTATTTACTTTTTGAAACGATTATATAATAAACAATTGTAAAATTATATATTATTTTTTACTTTTATTAAAAGTAATTGAAAAATTAAAATATAAGTTGATTTATCTCTTCTTCATGCATAAAAAAATGAGCTTATAATTATAAACGAAGGTGAAATTAATAAGAAGCAAAAAAATTTTTTAACATAAAATACTACTGCATTATATGCTAGTTTACAATTTCCTTTTTTAGCTATTCCCCTTAAGCCAAACTACCTTTTCTTACTTTCATTTTTATTTAATAATGTGTAAAAAAATGTTTCACATTGATATTAATTATTTTGATTCAATTAAACAAGAATATTTAATGCAATAAATTATTATTATATTAATAATCAAAACTTGTCTTAACCTCCATCATACATTTTTAATAACAAAGGTTATGTATATAATATTTTAAAGGAGAAATATATATAACTTTTTTAGTATTGGTGAGACAACAAAATCAGACATTAAAGGTGAAGTGTCATTAACACTTTCTAAAGAAACTTTTTAAACTAATAATAGTTGATAACAATAAGTTTAATTGAAGATATAGGGAGAACTTAAATATAGAAAAGCTATAAATTATGATTAAATGCATTTAATGATATTCATTTCGATGAGAAGTATTAATCTACGTTGTCTTTCTGTATTTGTATTTCTTGTTACTCTATGTAAGTCGTCATATTCCCCATCATGGAAATATTATTATCATAATTTTACATTAAATTTATCTAAACATACAAGGATTGGGTAATATCATTATTAGGTTATTTTTTAAATAAATTTTCAGATGTTATTTATACCATCATGAATATATTGCCTGTCCAAATGTAATAAAATCATCAAAATTTAAATATGAAAGAATCTCACTTATTCTCCACATTAGTAGTGATCGAAATCTTTATGATATAGAAAACCATTTAAAAAACTATGATGGTCCAATTTCACTAGGTGTCTATATGAAATCATCAATATCCAATACTAAAAATAACAATGAAGTATATAAATTATTTAAAAAATATACTAAAAAATATTCTAAATTATCTGTACACTTTATTTATAAAATATCTAGGCAAAAAAGTTACTACAACTACTTAACATTATCAGAATATCCTATAAATGTGATACGAAATTTAGCTAGAAAACACTCAACAACCAGATACATTGTTATTGCAGATACAGATCATATGTTTTCAAAGAATTTTGAATCAAAAATGTTGAAGGTAGCCAGAGTTTACTTGAAAGAAAATTATAATAATGTACTTGTATACAGAATTTTTGAAGTTGAAAGTAAGGATTTAAAATTGGGGCCGGAAAATAAGAGGGAATTGAAAAAGTTGATGAATAGGAAGAAAGCTTTTATTTTCCATCCTTATAATAAGAAAGGCCATTTTATTCCACATCTAAGGCAGTGGTTTGATAAGAAGGATTCATCCAATCCAGGGATACAATTTGAGGCAACATATAATAGAGCTCAATGGGAACCACAATTTGTTTCATTGAGAAATATACCTTATCATGATGAAACTTTTAAATACCTTCTCCGTGATAATATGCACCTTGTAAGTTGTAAAAAAATGATGATGAGTAATATTTTTTACAGAGATGGGAATTATGTAGATCTAATTACAGTTTTCTTGTTGTGAATGATGTATTTATGTATCATTTAGGAAGAAAAAAGGTACAGGAAAAAGCTGTAATTGATAGGATACGCTCTCAATTAAACGGAAAGAATAGAAGTATCATGAAGAATTTTGAGAAAAAATTGCAAAAATTGTATCCAAAAACAAAAAATAGATGTCCAAGTATTTGGATTTAAAATTTGTACATATAGTGCTTTGCTTATATATAAAATTATTCCACAAATAAATATCTTTTTAAAATTTAATTTATTATTTCTTTTAATTATGTTAGTATAGATATTCATATTTTTTTTATTTTAAAAAATTATTGAGAATAAAAAATATTTTTCTTTTTCAATGAATTGCTAGCCACACCATAATGAATATATGGGAATTAAGAAAAATTTTTTTTGTTGAATAATTTAGCATTTAAGGTTAATTATTATAAATAAATAACAAGACTAAATGTTTATTTTATTTATTTAAATGGAGAACTTATTCTAGAATTTAGCCCATATAAATGATTACATAATATGTATTTGTGTAATTAATGATATCAATTGTGCCTATATTAAGTATAATTTCGATGCGTAATGACATGAATTAATATTATATATTTTACAATTCATAAAGTATGAAAACAACTTCAGATATACGTAATGATCAACATGAAGAAAGAAGTGCATTAGTTATTACGCGACAAAAGAAACATCTTACTATTAAACTGACAAAAACTTTTTAGTATGAAAAGAATGGAGAATATTTAAAAAGAAAATTCAACAAAATATCAGGATTATTTTAACAATCGAGTCTTGGACAGGGAATAAATTAAATTGTTGGTTAATGTACTGTTTGTTAATATTAATAATAGTTTAGTTATAATTTTTTTTATTTGCTTCATAGGATGGAGGTTCATGTATGCTTTTCAAGTAAATATTCGATTAAGTTATGAGAACCAAGGTAACATTATTTGTTGAGATTCATATACCAGAGGTCCATGATACAATTTTAAAAGACCACAGCGTTAAAAAAATCAGCAACACAGACTATTTAAGAGATTAAATACCTCAAGAGTTTATTTCAATATCTTAGAAAAGGAAGAGTTATGAGACATGTATTGAAAAAATTATTAAATTTACTATAACATTTATATTTAATTTAACAGTTTTTTTAAAGTCATTATCGTTTATGGATGTAATAAAATATTGATTCTTGATTTTTAAAAGTAATAATTAGATAATATGTTAAATTGATAAATGAAAAATGATTTTTTTATTTTTAAAAAATTAAATCACCTTGGCAAAGTTAATGAGAGTTTTTGTGAAATTTTAAGTAATAAATAATAACTTTTTTTACAAGAATTTGTTTATAATCACTTTGCTTCAGTTATATATATATCTATAACATTTAAATATTAATAGAAATAGATTAAAAAATGAATGATTTTAAAATATTAAGTTAATTTATCATAAAAGAAGGAGTTTGACACGAAATCAAAATGGCTTTTCATAAAAAAATAAACAAAATAGTTATTTTTAAATTATTAATAAAAAATATGATTTTTATTATTTAAACAGACAATTGTTTTCCTAATATTTAAAAAAAAACCAAACAAAAGTGTCAAATAGTACAAATGAAAGATAAGAAAATGCCTTTTTTATTAAGAAAATGAACAAATTAAAAGAAATTTCTAAATTTCAGTGTATATTAATATTCAGTTACAGACATAAAAAAATACCGTCTATTTGGATAAAAAAATTTTTCTGTGTAATAATTATAAATGTAAATACAATAATTAAAAATATTTATTTAAATTTAGGTTATTGGAAAAGTTTTTATTGATTTAAATACCCACGCAAATTTTATCAAAATAATTGGATCTTGTTTGAATAACTAAAAATTTAATATTCTTATTTAAAATACATTAGTTTAATTTTTGATGAAAATAAATAATAATAAAGTATAAAAATGTAACAGATTTTATTTCCATGCATCTATTTTGACAATGAAATATATTACTTTTCCTGTTGTATTTATCTTGTTTTCTACCTTATTAATAACTGAATCCTTTGAAATTAAAAGAGATTTAACAAATAACAATTATGGAAGCGGTAATAATTTACTGACTATTTTGAACGATGAAGATGCCAATGTTGTTGTAAGAAGAAAAAGAGCTGGACGATCGAAGAGATCATTTCCAACATATTCTTCTTATGGAGGTTACACTGAAAGACCATTTTATTTTGAAAGTAGCCTGATCAATCTAATATATCAATTAGGTGATTTATTAGCAGCATTACAACGACGAATCGATATTAATATTCCCACAAGTACATTGGCAGGTTAAGTCAAATAGGATATTTATCTTGAATAATTTTACAATTATGCAAAGTTCTTTAGAAAAATACAATATATCTAGCAACCTATTTTTTTAAATAAAAAATAAGATAAAAAATTACAGATAAACAAAATATTTTTAAAAGAAATATTAATGTTTTATAATTATTTATTGCTAGAAATTTATTAAAATAAAGTTTTAAAATAATATTTTTAGATATTTAGAGTACATAGTTTTTCAAAATATAGCAACTAAGTTGGGCATTAATAACTTCTTTTGTACATCATAGAATTTTATAATATTAGGTTCATTTGATAGCTTCACTTTTTTCTACAGACTATTTCGAAATCGTTTTCGAAGTTTAAATTTTAAGCAATTTATAATGATTTATGCGAGTACCACTTTTTTCCTCGCATTTTTATTAAGAAAATGTAACATATCTTTTTCTATACAATACTGTCTTAAAGTATTACAAACTTTTAATATTTCATTTTTTTTCTATGAAATATTAGAGACTGACAATTAGAAATTAATTATTGGTTATGTTATTGACGTTTTTATAGTGAATATTCTTCTACAATTTGTTAACAAGAAAAATTTTTATTGGTTTAATGTATAATTATTGCGGTATTTATTCATGACGTTTTTTTTCTTAAAAATTGTCATATTTTAAAATTTTTTTTCATACAAATAATCCTTACATTTCAATTAGTGAGATGCGAATCAAAAATCATATTCATATTTGGACTTTTTAAGCTCTGTTACTTCAAAAAGGATTGAGATGAAAAGCAGTAATTTCGCGATCTCAACGAACATTTTACGAAGGAAAAAAAAAGCAAAATTCGAGCTGAAAAATTGTTCAGAGAATTAAAAATCGGTAATTTAAATTGAATTTTTTTTATTCGGCTTTTGTTGATTGTTTTTTCACCAAAAAAGTTCGCTAAGATCGCGAAATTACTGTGTTGTCTTGTAAACAATAATTAAGTTTTATTTAATAAGAATAAATGTTACAATCAAGAATGAACAAAGTGATAAAAAAATGTATGTTTATATACACATTATGAAGGTGTGTACAGACTTATAACCTTTCTTGAAGTGGTGGTGCATGATGTGGTGAATATGGATATGATTTTCAAATTGCATCTCAATAATCAAAAAGTAAGGATTATTTTTATTAAAAAATATTAAAAAAACCGCTAATTTTTAAGGGAAAAATTTCACCAAAATATACCGCAATAATTATTATACTCTATTACTCCGAGAAAGATTGGAAGATAGCACAGATATTTCCTCATCTCAACGAACTTTTTTAGCAAAAAACAATCAACAAAAGCCGAATAGAAAGAAAATTCAATTTAAACTACCGATTTTTAATTTTCTAAACAATTTTTCAGCTCGAATTTTGCTTTTTTTCCTTCGTAAAAAGTTCGTTGAGATCGTGAAATTATTTTTTCCATCCCGATCTTTCTCAAGTGATAGAGCAAGAATATAGAAAATATTCATATGATTATCAATTTACATTTTATTAATTGAAATGTGAAGAAAATTTTCTGGAAAAGAATTTTAAAAATGTTAATTTTTAACGAAAAAAAACGTCATGATTAAATCCCACAATTATTATGCACCAACCCAATAGAAATTTTAAAACAGTATATGATCTAGATAAAAAATAACAATATGCAGTTTTGTTTAAAAAACCTAATAATAATTCATGTTTGCTCATGACTATTTGTTAAAATATTTAAACGATATCAACAATTTATATTTTAGCTTTTTCTTTATGAACAAAAATGAGTAGTGTTTAATCCTTTATATTCCTATATCTTAGAAGAGAAGTTTACGTGAAAAAATAATTTTCGACTTCTCTACTTTTTTTATTTAATTATATGTTTTTTTATATGATGAATAAAAAAAGTAAATTTTAGCTTCATCTGAATTTTCATTTTTAAGAACATCTATTAAAGTGAGAATAATCTTGATAATTAAGACTCACAAAAAACCCCTTAAAAATGATGCTATGAGGCTGAAAGTTTACAAGTACTTGTATTTTCTTTTACTTATTACTTACAAATAATAAATATTCTTAGCACGTTTGATATGACAATTTATGGTTCCTTCGTTTTTTAATTATTAATCTTTTTGTTTTAATTATAAAAAATTTTAAATATTTATCATTAAAATTTACGCTTAGAAAAATTAAAATAACAGTAAAAGTATATAAAATTTTAGATATTTTATCAAAAATCAATTACTGTATTCATTACAGTGATGTCATTGAATTTATATTATTTGCAATTCAAAGTAGAAAAAACTAATCCGTTGAGTGAATTTATACGTATATTATCATTTATGTCAAAACAAATAATTAACTCTACTTTTATGTTATTAAATATTTTCTTATAATTAATAAGAAGTTATTAAAACAAATAAATGTCATAAATATGTATAAAACAACAAATAAAATTAAAAACATATTTTACATTAATTTGAAAAGAAACAATTTTCAAAAAAAACACAATTTAGTAAATTTCTAAATGATAAGAATGGTTTAGGAAATTTACGAAAATAATAAAAATAGACTTATAAACAATACAAAGTATATGTTATTTAAAATTATTGTTACATTTAAATAATAGTACATTTAATTATCATAAGAAATCCGCTTTTGCATTTTTAAATATATTATAAAGTTATTATATATAATATTAAATAATAGAATTTATATTATTTAAAATGAAACATATTCGATGTATTTTTTTATTTATTTTAGTATTAATACATTCACTGATCATAAATGGAGAAAATAATGAAGAACGTTATGATACAGAAGAGAATAGTCTATCAACAAGTCACGTAGAAATATTGAGAAATGATTGGCACCATGTTAGCACTCCTTACCTCATTGGATTATGGCTTATTTCAGCAAGTATAGCTAAAATATTGTTTTCAAGATCTAAGCGATTAACTGAAATTTTTCCTGAATCAGCATTACTTATTGTTGTTGGATTAATAGTTGGTCATTTACTTAATTTATACAATGTAGAACCAGAAAGTTTTAAGCTTGGAAGTAGTGTGTTTTTTTTATATTTACTTCCTCCAATTATATTTGATGCAGGATATTGTATGCCGAATAGGCAACTTTTTGAAAATATTGGATCTATAATGTTATTCGCTATAGTTGGTACAATTTTTAATGCTGTTCTTATTTCGGCGTCATTATATGTTTGTGGACAATTTGATTTTTTTTCAGTTAAATTTACATTTGTTGAAATTTGCCTTTTTGCAGCACTTATTTCTGCTGTAGATCCTGTTGCAGTAATCGCAATATTTGAAGAAATTCACATTAATGAACTTTTATTTACAAATTTATTTTGTGAAGCATTATTTAATGATGGTGTAACAGTCGTAATATATCAGGTATTTCAACAATTCCATTCAATTGGAGTTGATAATATAAATGGGACAGATTTTGTTCTTGGAACACTATCATTCCCTGTAATTGCATTAGGAGGATTACTAATTGGAATCATATTTGCCTTATTTACAGCATGGATAACAAAATTTACGGTAACATTAAGAGTTCTTCAACCTGTATTTATTTTTACGATGCCATACTTATCTTATCTAACTGCTGAAATGTTTGGTTTGTCATCTATTTTAGCAATTGTTGCTTGTGGGATTGTTATGAAACAATACATAAAAGAAAATGTTTCACAAACTGTAGAAAGTAGTGTAAAATATCTTACAAAAATTCTTGCTCAGAACTCAGAAGCCGTTATTTTTTTGTTCTTAGGACTTTCAACTTTATCAAATATGCAACACTGGGATACAGCATTTGTTGTTTTAACAATTGTTTTTTGCTCAGTATATAGAGTCATTGGAGTTATTCTTCAATGTACAATATTAAATAAATTTAGGAAAAAACAATTTACAAAAAGTAGATCAATTTGTTCTAAGTTTTTCTGGATTAAGAGGAGCTATTGCTTATGGTTTAGCAACAAGTTTACCTGATAATATCCCAGCTAAAGGTGTTTTCTTAAGCTGTTCAATTGCGGTAAATATTAATAATCACTTGTTACATGAATTTATTATATTTATTCACTTTAGGTTATCTATTTTACAGTATTTTTCCAAGGGATTGCTATTAAGCCTCTTTTATTATGGCTTAAAGTTGAAAAAGCAGATAATAGATCATTAACTATGTTGGAAACAGTTTACGGGAAATACTTCGATTTTACCATAACAGGAATTGAAGATATTGCTGGTCAAAAAGGAAAAAATAGTTTGAGAGATTTTTATGAGCGATTTAACGCGAGAATTTTAAAACCAGCGCTAGTAAAAGGACAAAATAGAAATAAAATTGATGTATCAAAAATCGTACGAGCATACTATAAAATTAGTTACAATGAAGCCTTAGATTTGGTCAAACCAACAATTATAACTCCAAGTAATATAAAAAAAGATGATATAGATGAAGAAAAATCTAAGACATTACATGTTAAATTTACAAACGATATGACACATGATTCTAATTCACAAGATAAGCAGACATTGAAAATGGATGGTGAAAAGGCTCCAACTCCAATATTACAAGTACCTACACCATTATCTTCTAGTAATGTAGATGAAAATGGTGTACCAGAATATATTTATAATATGTTTAACAAAATGTTGGAAAGAAAGCTTAACGAAGTAATTGAAACAAAAATGTCTGGTACTAATAAAAAGAAAAATAATGATGACGATGAACACATTCATGATGACTATTTAGTACAAAGAAAGATTAGAAATAAACAGTTATCCAGAGAAAATATTGCTAGTAGCCAAGAAGATCTTGTAAGATTTTGAAATTATAATTTTGTTGATTAATTTATTTTAGAGAGTTATGAAAGCATCCCAAGCAGCCATAGCAGAAACAAAGAACAAAGCCAATGAATTTGTTTGTAACAGACTACGACGAACATCTGTTCCAGATTTTAGAAAAGTTTTATAAAACGAATTGTTATTTTTACCCTTTTTTCAAATACTAAAAAAAATATATTTTTAAAAATTAATCATCCCATGATCCTTACTATGTTTTCTTTCTCAATCATGAAAATGGTGAGAATAAGGATGATCATCTCTAAATGGAGGGGGAACATAATAGTCAGTTCCATAATTTTAATAACCTGAATGTTCGTAATCATATTCATTTTCCCAGGAATTGTAAAAATTAAATCCTTCAAACTTAATTTTTTCAATATTTACTTGACCTTTTACTCCGATTGCTTGAATAGTTTGATATTGTATTCTATGTTTAAATGAACCAACATAAGATCCATTGACATAAAATATATAATAACTTTCATACACTGCTATTATAATTGTAAAATTATCATGATCATGGAGTGGATTACGATACCTTATTTCTCTTCCCCATGAGCCATTAAAACAAGAATTCATAACTAGATTATGTTCTTTGTGTGAGCCATGACTAAATCTGAAGTTGAGATGTAAAACAACATGTAGTTCTGATAGAAGATCAATAGCAAAATCTTGAGAATTACCATGATGTTCACTAACTTGACCTTCAACAATAATTTTTACCCCAGGACAAAATTCCTCGTAAATTATTTCAAATAAAGGAACAACCTAAAATATATTATAAGATTTTTTTTAATATTAATAAAACTTACAGGATTATGAATAGTATTCATCTAAAAAAGAAAAATTTCTTCAAAAAATATAAGAATTAAACATCGTTAAGTAACAATGGTTTAAATATTCGTATCCAATTGACACTCCTTTTATGATATTGATATAAAGTACAATACAGTTATGTCAATTTTCTTTTAATCTCAGTAGTTTTTTAATATTATTTCATCGTCATTTGATTAAATAATGATAAATTTAAATATTTTTTATTTGTAAAGGCATTGTATTACTCATAGATATGAATTAAAATAATCAAACTTAATTTTGTGTACTTTTAAAATTTGTTGATATTAAAATTAGTTATTTATAATACAATATAATAATTATTTTTGATAATATTTAATTTTTTTACCAATTCAAAATACTGTCTTTGATAAAAGTGAACAGAACATTCATTAGATGAATTGCATGATACATTTCTTTCTAGTATTTTATAATTTTACTTTTAATAGTCCAGAATTAATGTATCTTCTAATGATTCATAGAAATGAACTTGATCTATCAGATGGGTATAATATTATTAAAAAATGTTATGATAATATTTATTCGAAAAAATTTTTAATTTTATTTATAAATATGTATGAAAGATGGTATTATTAAACTCTTTTATAACTTTCTTCAAACATAAGGGTTTAAAAGAGATCTTCAAGTATGTTGTAGAATGAAAGTGAGACCATCGAATGCACATAATATCAAGAATTATGTAATATAAGAAAGGAAGTTATTAACATCCAACACAAATGGGTACCTTTTAAAACACCCTGTAATTGGTTTGACGAGACACCTGTAAATATTATTCCCCCATGTTTTAAACTATTCTATAATCATTGTTTTGCTTTTTTCATACTAAAAGCTAAAATAAAGTTAATATGCCTTCAATAGTGGATGCATTTTTATCTAGTATTTCTTCTGCTTCTAGATGTTACAAAGATGTAGAAACAATGTATGCAGAAACGAGAAAATATTCAGAACTCAATGAGTTATGGAAAGTGTTCAAAGATATCATTCGATACAAAAACAAAGAAGTTAGACGTTTAATTGTGGAAAGATTGGTTGAAAAAGATGTAGAAAAAAAACGAAGTTTGTCCACACCGTGTGCTATAACTATTGTTCAAAGACAAATAAATGGTTAAACTGGTCAAAAATAAAAAAATATATTTTCAAGCTGCTTTGTAAGTAAAGAAATTATGTCCAACCTATTTATCTTACCTTAGTGGTGATAATAATGAAGGGAAAAATTTAGAGGTGAACTTGGAGATTTTATTGTTTTTAATTTGGGTTACTTTTTTATTTGTGATGAGGAACAAGATTTATCAAAACACGCTGAAAAAGTCTCAAAATGCATTAAAGATGTTTTAATCTATAATAGTGTTAGTCGTCAAAAACTTCATCAAATAGATAATTGTGACATTGCTTTTAATTTTTCATAATTAAAAAGAATCTGTCATATTGTAGATATAAATGCCACTGGTAAAGGAAATTTAGCGAAAGTTTATAACCATAGTAGACTTATCCTGTAACGTGACATATGTAACTATGAGAAACTTATCTTGAACTATGAAAAAGGAAGAGTAAGAAAGAAATCTATTTCAAAAATCTTTACAATATTATGCTTGATAATGATAAACGTGAACAGCTAATAAAATAACTTGAGAAAACCAAAAATGAACTATTTCCTACTTTTAGTTTCTTGAACTTTGATGGCGATTGCAATTTTGGTGTAATTCCTAAGGAACTTATTGCACTATACGTAGCGCATAAATATCCTTCAATAAATATTAGATTAACAATTGGCAATGTATATTTTAGTTACCAAAATCTTTGTTTTTTACTCAATGTAATCCTAAAAAATGTTATCAACCTTTTGATAAATCATCACATCACGATCACTTCAATATGACTTTAGTTGAAGATAGTGAAACAGCTATTGAAAGTATCAAGATCCTTAGAGAATATGTTGAAATTGTTAATTATACCAATATTTTTTATGGATATTAAATTTTTAATAAAGGATAAAAAAGAGGAAATTAATTCTATTGGCATATATGGTTCAAAATCAGATATCAGTTCAAAATTCATTTCTTTTAATTTAGGAAAAATCGACAATAGCCATACATATTCTACACTTGTTGACTTTCTTTTTTTTCTGAAAAAAAGAATTATATAATTTGCTATAACAATGTAGAAATTCAAAGTATTATTTAAGGATGTCTTTTGTCTTGATGAAGGTACTGATTTTCCATATGTAAAAACTATTGGTCTTCTTAATAGGTTAAACATTATTGTTGAAGCAGGAAGAGAGGAATGTTCAATTCCAACATACTTTTCTAGAACACGGAAAGATGCTTATTATAAAAACGAAAGCAATGATAATTCTAAAAACGATGACAATGAAGAGGAAGAAATGTGAGTGATGATGAAATAACTATCACACCACAGCAAAGAAGACATATCCGTAAAGTGTCTAAAAATATAGAATTCCGGAATTTGTGCTACTTGACAACTGGTTATGATTATAATGAATCAGAGTCAGAACCTTATTCATTCTGGCACCGAAAACCCTTAAGAAGCTAACAACGTCAGGAGATTTTGACACGTCTCGTTGCTTTATTTGATATATTTTGAAATTTAACAAAAGCTATGTCTAAAGATCCTGATTACAAAAATCATGGTACAGCAATCTTTTTTCTTAAAGTTGGTAATTGTTAATTTTTTTAATATATTTTTTAAAAATATTTTATTGCTGTGTATTTTAGTACTTTGGTAACCAATAAATGATACTTGAAGGAAACACTATCTGTTGATCTAACTTTTAATTTGTCAAAATTATTTGTATCAATGGTATATTATATAATTCAATCACATATTTTAAAGTTAGTTAACTCATTTATTTCATTTACAAAATACTGTAAATACAAATTATCATTGATTAGTAAAACTGAAATATATGATGTCAATGAAATGGGTAAAACTTTTGTTGATAATTAGAAAATGACAAATGATTGGGGATAAAATTAATTGATGAAATTTATTCTTACAATGAGGAATCTTTAAAATTAACAAAGAAATTATCACAAAATAGCTTTGATGTTGTAAGTAATGATAAAAAATATGTAATAAGAGCATATCAAAAAATATAAAATACCCAGAGATGAGTTGCATGAAATGTAATTGAAATATTCTGCACAATTATAGGTTGGCAAAAAACATGTAAATACACTTATTTTTTGTATGAAGCATAAGTAGAATATGGGAGGTACACTATTCAGAAGTTGCAACTGAAATTATAAGATGTTATTAGTAAATTGTTGTAAATCTAACATTAATTATTAAATTATTTTATTATTAACTAATTATCTCCCAAAAAAACTTTTTTATCATTTCGATAGATGGCTTGAAGAATAAACAATACGATCTTTATATAAAAATAAACAAGAATAAAATAATTAAAGATCAAACATTTTAACAATTGCTTTAATAAATTTAAAATAAACTAAACATCTATTTTGCTATAAATTCGATTGAAAATATTTCAAAACATTTTAACAATGTTTTTTAAAAACTCCAACTTCATTTATTCTTCTTATGAATTTATTAGCTATATGCTTTTTATATTTTTATTTAATTGTGTGAACATTTTATTTGCAACTATATTTAAAAAATCATATTGTAATATTTTTAATGTAATATATTGTATTGTATCAATATTAATTTTTATAATTGATATCAATAGCATATAAAATGATGGCATAATATGTAATTGCAAAGCCAAAGGTATCAAATGTGGCTGTCTGTATTAAGTATAATTCGATTCGTATTGAGAAGAATCAAATTTTTGTATTTTATAATTTATAAAATATGAGATAACAGCTCAAGTATACGTAGTGATAAACACGAAGATAAAAATGCATTGGTGATTATGGAAGAAAAGAAAATATTCTAGTATTATTTTGAAAATTTTTTTTAGTAGAAATAACAATGAAGTAATATTTGACAAGAAAAATTCAACAAAATATCCAAATTGGGTGAACAGCGGAAATTCAGACAAAGAACAAATCAAATTGCTAGATATTCTATTGTTTGTTAACATTAAAAAAAATTTAACTACAATTGTTTTTTATTTGTTCTATATAATACTTTTCCTACAAATTTTTTAGGTAACTATTGGGGTACGTCATGAGAATTAAGCTAGCATGCATTTGTTGGGATACATATACCAGTGAATCATGATACATCTTTAAAAGATTTATACTACCAACAAAGATGAAATAAATCTAGAGTTAATTAAATATTACAAAAAAAGAAAAGTTACGGAATAGGTATTGAAAAATTTATTTGAATATTTATCTTTAATTAATTTTTTTATCGTCTTTATACGTTTTATATAGAGATAATAGGCATTACACCAAGAAAAAAAGGTTATTATAAATAAGAAAAATATAGGATAGGCATCATTGTTTTTTTTATGATACTTTTCTTATTTTAAATAAAATGACTAATCCTAATCATTATATTTATAGATGTTAGAAAAAAATTAAATTATAATTTGTAAATTATTATTTTAATAATTTTGTAAAATTAATAAATATTATATGGAAGTTGTTTTTTTTTACAAATTTCTTGATTTGAAAAATTTTTTTATGTGCTGAACGATATTTTTTATTATAAATAATAATTGTTTTATAAGAATTTTCTTAAAATCAATGTTTTTCAGTTTTGTATTTTCATAATTTTTTATTATTAAAAAAAATAGATAAAAATATATGTGATTTTGAAATATTAATTTTTTATCTCATAAAAAATTTATTTTACCAAAATCGAATATTTTTGCATCAAAAAAGTAGAGTAAATTCATTACTGTTAAATTTTTTAAAAATAATTTTTCTATATAAAAACCAAAAAGTATTTACCCTGATTTTACAAGAGTTAATTTTATGTTAAGCTGGCGTATATTCCTCAACTAAAAGATCCGTCAGTCTTAAAGACCACAGCGACAATTATAAAATCTCTTTATTTAATTAAATTACAAGAGGTATGCATATAGACAAAAAATTTAAAATAAAACATTATATTACAATTAACTTATAAAAATAAGAGAACTTTACCCTCTTGTAGGCTTAAGTAAATTCTCGTTCTTGCTTTTGTTAGTATGCAAAATATATAAGTAAGCAATAAATGAAATAATTGTTCAAATTTCTTTATTTTATAGTATTGTTTTTGATGATTCCGCGACTCTTTTAAATCAGCATGATTTACTCATGTTTGTTTAAATTTATTTTATAAAAAGTATTTTTTATTCACAAAAATACCCCGCAAATTCTATCAAAATAATTGGAATTTGTTTGAACAACAAGAAATTTAATGCTCATATTAAAAATACATTAATTTAATTTTTGGTGAAAACAAATAATAAAACAGTATAAAAAAGTAAAGATTTAATATTTATGCGTCTATTTCTATAATGAAAAGTGTTAGTTTTGCTATTGTACTTATCTTTTTTGCTACTTTAGTATCATCTGAATCCTTCAAAATCAAAAGAGATTTAACTTTTAACAATAAAGAATATGCTATTAATTCACCAATTGTTATGAATGATGAAGATTTCAATGCTATTGAAAAGAGAAAAGTTTAATCATCTAAAAAATCAAAAAAAGTACTAGTCAACGACTAGCATCTCTTGAAAAAATTATGAAACAATTACAAAAAGAATTAATACAATTTAAATCAGAAGTAATATCAAGATTTCAAACAGTATATATACCAGCGGGTTAAGATATTTGGGACACTTATACTGAATAATTTTCTAGTTTTACTGAATTCCTTAGAAAATTACAATACGTTACACAAGTAATGTCTAATTAAATAAAATATAAGATAAGGAAAAATTTGCTAGACAAAAAACATCTTTTAAAAAAAAGATATTTTATAACTAATTTGTGTTATAAATTTATCAAAATAAAATTTTAGATAATATTTTGAAATTGCTGGAGTAAAGAACGTTACAAAAGATATGTGATTGAGTTAGACATTAAAATCTTCTTTTGTACTTTAAAAAATTTTAACATATTATGTTCATTTGAGATCATCCCTTTTTTTGCAACATATTTCAAGATCGATCTTGAAAGCTAGGTTTAAAAAAATTTATATATATCACTATGAATGCTATTTTTTTAAAATTTTTACTAAGAAATTTTAAAATTTAGCTTGATAAACAAAATCATAACTCTTTTAATTCTTTAATAATATTACAGTCGTTTTATAATCCACCTTTTTTCTATAAAGCATTGAAAGGTCCACAATTAGAAGTTATCTATCAGTTACATTATAGACATTTATATAGTGAAAATTTTTCTATAAAATATTAACAAGAACACACAAAAAATAAAAGGATGCAGGTTTGCAAAAAATGTAATAAATTTGTCCCATCTAATAAAATTTGAATTTTCTCGATTTGCGGCTAATTTTGTCGCAAATATTTGTACATAAAAGTAAAAGCAACAATTAAATATTTAGTAATATAAACTTTTATTTTTCTAATTTATTATTTTTATTTCAGAACTTTAGTTGTTTTCTACAATACATTTTAGAATACATGATTAGAATTTATTTCCCTGTAAAAGTACAAACACTTTTATAAAAAAACATTTTTAACATATCAAAATACATTTTTTATTTGTTTCAATAGTTGGAATTATAATAAATTATATTTTGTTTATGAAATTTTGCATACCCGATAGGCCAAATTGTTTCTATAATGTATTTAAACATCATCTTTAAAAATCAAATTTATAAAGAGGTATAAAATAATATGGATTTTATTTATAGTAAAAAATATCTTTTATATATTTTAATTTAAAAATAAGAACAAATATTAAAATAGTTCTTTAGATAATAATACTTTGTATGAGTAAATAAATATTGTTTTTCATTACTACTATTATGAAAATTTTAAATTTATTGTTTTTAGTAAATTGTTTAGTATAATATTTTTATTAAAACATCAATAACTTTACACGGAATTCACTTTTAATAATGCATTTTATAAAATAAAAAACAAATTAAGATCTAAGATTAGTATAATGTCATAAAAGTATCAGAATAAAATAGAAGTTAGATTAATTTCAAATGCAAAATAAATAATTTTGTAAATAACGCAAAATGTTTGCGATAATCTAATATTTTGCATCATCTAAATCATTTTTGTTGTCGCTTGATATTTCTAAAATTGGAATAAAATTGAATTTTTTAAAATAATGGGACGATTTATTGCATTTTAGATAAATTTGTCAAAATTTATCCTTTTTATTTTTTGTGTGAATAAGTTTAGAAAAATAAAATATAATCGTGATAATGAATAGTAATAAGCAGTTGTATTTATAAAACATCATAATTAATAATCTTTGTTCATGATTGTTTTTTAAAATATTTAAAAGATATTAACATTTATATTTCAGTCTTTTCTTTATGAACGAAAGTTGGTTAATGTTTTTTAATTAAAACTTATAACTGTCTAATAATAACGTATCTTTTTATGCTTTATTTAAAAGAAATGGGGCAATCAGATGGATATGAAATTATTAAAAAATGTTAAAAAATTAAATTTTATGGTAATACTAAATGAAAAAATTTTATCAATAAAAACATATAAAAAAAAAATTCATACGATTCCTTTAATTTTTTTCAAATTTAGACTTTTAAAACGATCTTAAAATAATTTATAGAAAAAAATAAGGATCTAGAATGAACATAATATCATAAGATTTTTTAAAGTACAAAAGAAGATATTAACATTCAGCTTAATCGGACATTTTTTGAAACGCTGTCTACTCTAGTAGTCTAAAATATTATTTTAAAATTTTATTTTGATAACTTTATATCAAAATTTAGTTATAAAATAACATCTTTTCTAAAAAAAATTTTGTCTGCCTATAAATTTTCTTTTTATAATTTACTTAATGAGGAAAATTTGTGTTATATAGTGTAATTTCAAAAGGAAAATCTTGAAACTAATAAAATTATCCAGGTAATTCGTTATTATAGTGATAAGGTGCGAATGTTGCTACACTATTAAGTCTTGATTGTACACCTAAAAATTCTTTACTTATTAGTTCTTTTATTTCTTTTAATTGTTTTTCAAGAGATGCTAGTCGTTGACTAACACTTCTTTTTGGTTTTCTTTTGTTTTTTTTACTTGTTTTAGCTTTTCTCTTTTTCAATAGCATTGAAATCTTCATCGTTCATAATAATCGGTGAATTAATAGCATTTTCTTTATTGTTAAAAGTTAAATCTCTTTTGATTTTGAAGAATTCAGATGTTACTAAAGTAGCAAAAAAGATAAGTACAATAGCAAAACTAACACTTTTCATTATAGAAATAGACATATGAATATTAAATCTTCACTTTTTTATACTATTTTATTATTTATTTTCACCAAAAATTAAATTAATGTATTTTTAATATGAGTGTTAAATTTCTTGTTGTTCAAACAAATTCCAATTATTTTGATTAGTTTTGGAGGTAATTTTATGATTAAAAAATGTTTTTTATTCACAAAGATGGCTCGCAAATTTTATCAAAATGATTGAAATTTGTTTGAACAACTAAAAATTTTATATTCTTATTAAAAATGGATCAGTTTAATTTTTGATAAAAATAAATAATAAAACAGTATAAAAAAGTGAAGATTTAATATTTATATGTCTATTTCTATAATGAAGAGTATTACTTTTGTTCTTGTACTTATCTTGTTAACTGCCTTATTAATAACTGAATTCTTCAAAATCAAAAGAGACTTGATTTATAATAATAAGAAAAATGCTAATAAGTTACTAATTATTTAAAACGATAAAGATTCCAATGACCCTTTTTCTATAAATTAGTAAAGTGGCAATAATCTTATCAGAAGGTGGTCGCCGGGTTATAGAAAAGACTCAGTGCTTTAGAATCTCAAAAAGTGTTCTTTAATTTGTTACTTTAAGTATTCAAGGTTTCAGAAACGAGATACCAGAACTAACGAAAGCAACACTAGACTTTAATAATCATGCAATAATAATGTTAACCAATGGTAGAAATGCTAAAGAATCATCATTATCGGACAATGACTATCTTTACTTATTAGACGCGGCATACAAACATTGTGGTGGTGTTGATGGGGTGATATTCTTAAGTTATAGAAATAATTTAGTTGCTTATCAACATATAGAATTCTGATTAAGCACAATAACATTAAAACTTATAAACACATATTTGTTAATAATAGTTTGTTATATGCTAACTTCTAGTAGTGAAGATTCAAAAGTAGAAGAAGTTTAAGATCAGAGAAAAGAAATAATGTCGGGCTTCAAAAGGCTATATTAATTATTCAGAAATAACTTAATAATTGGAGGAGATTTTAATACAAAAATGAAATGTACAATAAGAAGAGGTAAATTCAGTAGTAGTGCTTATTTGGAAAATAATCAAAGAAGCACAAAACTCGAATTATAGGCAGAAAGTGAAAATCTTTCAATAACAAATCGTTTAGTTATCAAAGAAACGTTCATTAAATGGTCCAAATAAAATTAGAAAAGGTGAAATAGGTTACTTCCTTATACATAAAACTAAAAAAGCATCATTTGTTGATACAAAAATAAAAAGGAGATTTAATGTAAGATCAAGTCATAAATTTCTACTACTTAATGTTCATTTTGGCAATTGGACACGAAATAATATAGCACTAGAAGGAAAACAAGAATATTCTCACCAGATGAACTGAGCCAAGATGTCATAAACATATTTCTTTTGAAAATGTTACTAAAAAGAACAAAGAGATCAAATATTATTACTAATGAAATTTCTGGTCTTATAAAAACCCGATTATATATATTTCAAAATAAAAGTATTACCAATTTATTTAAATATATCAGTCTTAATAAATTATTCAACTACAAAATTAGAAATGAAAAGAAAAAACGTAATCAAGCTATTTTTTATTTAGCACTAAAGAATAATCGTGCAATGAAATTTGTATACATTGAAAAAAAAAATTTAATTATCATAATTTATTTTTTTTAAAACCAGATGGTAGTATGACAGCAACTATTGATGAAGTAAATAAGGCAATAAAAAGACATTACAAAGACCTCTACACAGATTAACCGATATCATATGACTGGGAGAAATCAGTGAGAACTTTTAAACCTTCAAATATTTTTACATTTTCACGCATGCTACAAAGAATAAAAAAGATAAAGAAAAAAGCTCCAGGTACTAATGGCATGTCTTTTGTTTATTATAAACTTGCATCAAATGTCCTTCCAACTGTCTTGCTTTAAAAATTCAATACATACATTCATTCGGCTTTCCTAGTCTATTTTAAAAAGCATCTTTAATTCTCTTAGAGAAACCAGGAAATGCAAAATTAATTACTAATACTCGTCCTATAACAATCTTACAAGGTAACTACAAGTTGTTTACACCAATGATACTTGATAGAATGAGAAATAGAATTGAATGTTACTTAGACAGAGAACATGCAGGATTCAGACGAAGAAAAAATGCTATCACTAATACTTTTATTCTGAAAACAATTATGCGAAAAACTACTGATTTCAAGATACCACTATTTATAAATTTCATCGACCTTAAACAAGTTTTGACAGCATAGAACACTCATATCTATTTTCTACGCTTTGAGAAATGGATCTGAGTCTACATGAAATTAAGATGATACAGGAACTTTGCAAAGATAGTAGAATGTTAATTCTATGCTTGAAATCTTCACCAATTCAAATTTTCTCTTCAAAAGGTGTAAAACAGGAAGATTTTCTTAGTCCTGTACTGTTCATAGCTGTGTTACAAGGAATCATTAATAACATGAAGAATGATTTAAAGTTAGGTAGTTTAAATGGTATCTTAATAATAAAAAATTTTGATAATGATGATTTTATTCAACTGTTCTACTTAGCATACTCAGATGGTATAGCTATCTTCAGCACTAGCCAAAATACTTCTGAATTTTTAGCTATTATCTTAGAAAAGGACTCTAAAAAATCTGATCTACTACTGAATAGGCTTAATACGGAAACTTCAACAAACAGTGATACTGTCAATCCTATTTATCAAGTAACCCAACAATATAAATGTCTGAGTCAATGGTTATTATTCAATAAAATCACGAAAGCTTAGAAATCTCAACTAGAATAAAAAATAATAAAATAGCTTGAAAAAATGTCATGCTTCTCATGTAAAAAACTAATAGCATTAAGAAAAAAGCTTTTCTTTACAGGGTAGTCCACAAGTAGCTTCCCAGGTACTCGCATATATAACTTCTCTTGTAGATAAACTACAAAAATGATATTATAGTCATTTTGGAGCTCCTGTTTTGGCATAAATTATATTTTTATTTCACAACAAAATTTAAATTCTAGGCGGAGTTGTAAGTCTTCAAATGTAAGAACTATTTTTGGTATATATGAAAATGTAAAGGTTTTTGTATAAAAAGATATTCAAATGCTTGTTGTTTATAATGAAGGCCCAACTTATTTTGCACTTAGTTCTAAAATGTCATAAATATTGAAGTCCAACAACCATGATTTTTTTTTAAATAAAGAAAAAAAATCGCGATTTTTGTTAAAATTTTGATGTTTTTTTAAAAAAAAGAACGATGAGGTAAATTTTAAAAATATTTTATTAATATTCTAATAGAGCAAATAAAGCTCTATCGAATGAGTATACCATAATTGAATTTAGTTACATTTAAAAAAAGTTATGAATTGTCAAAAATTGACTATTTTTTACAATAATTCTAACTAGAAAAAAGAATATGTCAATTTTTTTTACAAATTTTCGAGTACAAATTATGTTTTATTTTCAAATTTTCTCAAAATATTGCCTTTTTTGATAGTTAGTTGCTCATATTTTAAAAAATAAAGGGTATGAAATTATGAAAGAACATACGAGAAATTTAAAAGACACATTATAATTGTTCTTACAAAGTAAAAATTATACAAATTAGTATAAATTAATAGTAAATCGTGTAACAATATTAAAAAAAATTATTTTTTCTTTAAATTTGTGTGAAAATCAATATTACAGTTTTTTTTGACAATGTATTTAAAAAAAAGTAAAAGTATAATGACTAATATGTTTACGTAGTGATATTATTACTGTCAGGATATCGTAAAGATAGAAAAAAGTATTATTTGTAATCTAATTTTTGAATCAACGTGTAAAAAAATTGAAGTTCGTAATTCATATCTTCTTTCAAAGTTAATTGCTTAAAATTGTGATATACTCATTCGATAGAGCTTTGTTTGCTCTATTAGAATATTTATAAAATATTTTTAAAATTTTTCTCATCGTTCTTTTTTTAAAAAAAACATCAAAATTTTAACAAAAATCGTGATTTTTTTTCTTTATCAAAAAAAAAACATGGTTGTTGGATTTCAATATTTATGACATTTTAGAACTAAGTGCAAAATAAGTTGGGCCTTCATAATAAACAACAAGCATTTAAATATCTTTTTATACAAAAACCTTACATTTCCATATATACTAAAAATAGTTCTTACATTTGAAGACTCACTACTCCGCCTAGAATTCAAATTTCGTTATGAAACCAAAATATAATTTATGCAAAAACAGGGGCTCCCAAATGACTATAATACCATTTTTGTAGTTTATCTACAAGAGAAGTTATATATGCGAATATCTGGGAAGCTACTTATGGGCTACTTTGTATTTTCAAAACATAAGATTAATTTTAACATATGGTATGGAAACTCTAAATTTTACTAAAGCGTCACTACAAAGAATTGTAAATTCAGAAATAAAAGTATATAAATAGAATTATATGCAGACGTCTTAAACTAAAAATAGGCACTACTGAAGCAAAAAAAAATGAAGGAAAGTAAAAATTACTCAACTGCTAAAATTCTGTTGAGATATTCATGATTTCGTTTTTGAAAAAGAAGAAAAACTGTAAGAAAAGATTATGAATGATGATTTAATAAAACAAGTACACTTATGAATTTCGGATAAAAAGAGAACTGTTAAACGCTCTAGAAAAAGAATCCTAGAAACCTTAACTAGTGAGACTCAGAAAGTTGAAGTTATAATAAAAGATATAATTTAAGATTTTAAGGTAGGACTCAAGATAAATAATAATTTTATATTTTAAAAGATTTAATATTAATTTACCTTTGCAGAATATTCTAAGAATAAAATAAAAAGATTTCAATGATGTTGAAAAGAGAATAGCTAGTAAGTTATAAGGCGGACAATCAAGAAGTAGAAAAAATGTTGCAATATAGTAAATAAACGCCTTATTTTAAGGAAAAAATGCGTTACAATTAAACTGAGACACTTATACTGAACAATTTTTTAGTTTAATGAAGTTATTAGAAAATTACAGTATATTATACAAATTATTTCTCAATTAAAAAAATATAGAATTAGAAAAAATTTGACAAATAGACAAAATATTTTTTAAAAAAATAATAATATTTTATAATTAATCATTATTATTAGTTCATCAATATAAAATTTCATGATAATATTTTTAGATGACTAGAATACAAGAAGTTCTAAAAGATACACGATTAAGTTCGATTTTAATACCTTTTTTTGTACTTTAAAAAATTTTATGATATAAAAAAAATTTAAGATCCTCACTTTTTTCTACAGTATCTTTTAAGATCGCTTTTATAAAGCCTTAGTTTAGAAAAAATAAAATGGAATTATATAAATGCTAATTTTTTTTACAAAAATGTTTTTAAGAAAATTAAAAATTTATTTGGTTTAATATCGTCCTAAAACTTTATAATTTTCTAACACTTGTTAATAAGATTAAAGCCATTTGATATCACAAGTTTTTTTCTATTAAGCGAATAAAAATCCATTAATGTAGATAATTATTGGTAAATCTATAAACCTTTAAGTACTATCTATTTTTGTTCATAAAAAAGGCTTAAATATGAATGTTTACCTTTTTAATATTTTAATGAACAATAAAAATAAATAAATATTAATTTCATTATTTTTAAAAAAAATGCTTATCACTTTTTCTTATCGAAATCATACTATATTTTTAAACTCCTAAACTCATTCTTGTTATTGAATTGTAAAAAAATTTCCACTTTAAAAACATTTTTAATATAACTTATAATTAACTTTTAATTATGAATGTTTTAATATTTATAGAGAAGAAAATGAAATATATAATGATTTAAATACTAAAAAAAAGTATCGTTTAGATATTTTTATGTTTAATTATCCTAATAAAAATTCATAGAATTCGTGGTAATCACATAAATCACTATAACATCCTTCAAATTATGGCTTTAATAACGATCTTAAAATAGTTTGAGAAAAAAATAAAATTATCAAACGGATATAATATCATAAGATTCTATAAAGTATAGAATAGCTTGTTAACGCCTAAATTAGTTGTCTGTCTTTTGAAAAACTGTGTACTCTAACTATTTTACAATATTGTCTTTATATTTTATTTTGATGAAGTTATAAAAAAGATTGATTATAAAATATTACTATTTGTTTTAGAAAGATTTTGTCTGTTCGTCAAATTTTTTCTTTATATAGTCTTTTTAATGAAACATCTTTTGTTTAATATATTTTAATTTTCCAAATAACTTTACAAAACTGTAAAATTATTCAGATAAATGTGCCAGTTCACTTAACATACTGCTATTAGTATAATATTAATTCCTATTCTTATATAATCTGTCAAATCCTATTGTATCAGTATGCCCATCTTTTATATTCTCTTATAATTTTATAACTTCCGTAAGAATTTCTTTTTGTCCTACTTTTCTTCTTTTTTAGCTTTTCTTTTTTGAACATCTTTAACATCTTCATCGTTTAATATAATCGGTAAATTAATAGCATTTTCCTTATTATTATAAGTCAAATCTCTCTTGATTTTGAAGGATTCAGTTATTAATAAACCAGTTAACAAGATATGTACAAGAACAAAAGTAGTACGTTTCATTGTAAAAATAGATACACGTATATAAAATTTTTTAGTTTTTATACTGTTTTATTATTTATTTTTGTCAAAAATTAAACTAATGTATTTTTAGTTTGAATATTAAATTGCTAGTTGTTCAAATAAATTTTTATTACTTCGATAAATTTTGTGGGGTATTTTATGATTTAAAATATCTTTTAAAAGACAAGCAAAAATAAACATGTTGAATCATGGTAATTACTCTTTAATTTTTTTATAGTGGAAAAATTTATTATTTTAAAGTAATTTCAAAGTAAATATAATACTTTTAATGCAAAAGTATTTGATTTTTAATAAAATGCATCCTATTATGGTACATCAACTTAATATTTTGAACTCATTTTTATATTTTTATGTACTTCTATTATCAATTAAATATTATAGAAAAAACTTAACTGAAGTAAATTGATCATAAAGAAATACTTATAAAAAAAGGTAATATTTAGCACTAAAAAAATTCACTTTTGCACTTACTAAATTTGTCAGACAAGTAGATTTTATCAAAATTAAAAAATCAACTTCAACATAATACTTATTAATTTTTAAAAATTATTTGAATGATAGTTTCATAAATTATGATTAATTTTTTTTCTAGCGCCTATAATAATAATGACGTTAAAAGAAATATAAAATTAAATAAAAACATTATAGTAAATCTATAATTTTTTAATGCATGTCTCATAATTTTTCTTTTTTATAATAGTATTGAAATAAACTCTTGACATTTTTTATCTTTTTTGGTATTGTGGAGCATGAAATGTATAACATGGGTTTACTGATATATCTAAACTAACAAATATATGCTAGCCTTATTCTCACGATATAGTCGAATGATTACCTAAAAAACATGTAGGAAGATGCGTTCTATAAAACAAATAAAGCACAATAATAATTCAACTTTTTTAAATGTTAACAAACAATAGAATAACTACCAGTATAATTTGTTGTTTGTCTGAATCTAGCCTGTTCAGCCAATTTGGATATTTTGTTTAATTTTTCTTCTAAATACTCACCATTCTTTTCATACTAAAAAACTTTTTCTCAGTTTGATAATAGGATGTTTCTTTCTGTTCCATATTCACCAGATCCTTTTCATCTTTTCCATGTTGATCATTATGACTATTTAAACTTGTTATCATATTTTATGAATTATACAATATATATTTAACATAATATTTGTATAATATACATAACATAATATATATCATTAAAGCTTGCCGTTACGCATTGGAAGTATATTTAATATAGATACATTTGATACCTTAAGCAATACAAATACAAATTATGCCATCATTTATACATACTAATGAAATCAATTTTTGAGACTGTTCTTTATAGTATGTACTAAAATAGAAAATTTATTATGAGTTTGGCTTTATGTATGTCATCTTCTAAAGGAATCAAAAAAATTATTATTGGTATAAATATATTACTCTAAAAATTACTACATTTTTATTGTTTTTTTTTATTAAAAATTAGTGTTTATTTTATTTGTAGTGGGCGTCTTTACATAAAATGACCAGCCAAATGTATACTTTCATAATGTTTAAATTTATCATTTTCATTCAAAAATACACAATTATTGCTAGAAATTTTAAAAAAATCTTAAAAATTTTAAGTAATTACAAAAATCCATTCTAATAAAATATGAAATTAAATTAATTTATGTAAAAAATGTCAAAATTTAGTGTAAATATTTAATAGTAATGCAAATTATTTTGTTATGTTTTATTTGATTTCAAAAAATGTTATATCAATAATAATAATAAAAATCAGTTAAAATGTTAATAAAAAATCAACGAATTCAATGTTTTTAAAGATCAACTAATAAAAATTTATTTTTACGTTATCAGCTTTTTGTTTCACAAGTTACATTTTATAAAAGATAGTATTTAAAGTAATTACTCTTTATAATACCAACTTGTAATTTTGAAAGCAATGGCTGAATAAAATTTAATTTCAATAAAAATAATTTTTTATAATTATAAAAACACACTAAACTTAAACATGTCGATTTTACCAATAAAATAATATAGAAAATGGGTGCATTTGATTGCATTTTGTGGCTTGTGGCCTATACTATTATGCATGATCGGTTATTTTAAAATCATCTGCGGTTGATAGTACTTTGAGAATTTTGGTCAAATCGACATATCCAGTTTTTCTGTGTGGTACATTCTGAAATCGAGGTTATATAATCTCTACCTATGGGCAGAGATTAAATATATGAGAACATGGGTAGAGATTATATAACCTCTTTATCTCATCTTGGTGGTGATATTAATGATGAGAAACAATTAAGAAGAATACTTGGGAACATTATTGATACTTTCCGTTCCCATTTTTTAGGTGGAACAAAAGAAAAGAACTCGAAATGTATTGAAGACGTTTAAATCTACGTTGGTGTTAATCCTTCCAGACTTAATCGAATAGATCATTGTGAAATTGTTAGAAATTTTAAGGAATTTAGAAAAATCTGGAGAAATGTAGATTTTGAAGTACCTCATGAGGAACGTGAAGAAGATTATTACATACATAGTAGAAATCTACAGGGAGATAACATGTCGAATTATGAGAAACTTATCCTGAACTATGAAAAAGGAAACGTTAAGAAGAAAATCTTTCTCGAAAATCTTTACAATATTATGCTTGATATTAATAAATGTAAACAGCTTATTAAATAATTTGAGGGAACCAAAAATGAGATATTTCTTACTTTTAGTTTCTTGAACTTTGATGGCGATTGCAATTTTGATGCAATTCCTAAGGAAATTATTGCACTATACGTAGCGCATAAGTATCCTTCAATAAATATTAGATCAACAATTGGCAACGTATATTTAGGTTACCAAAAATCTTTGTTTTTTACTCAATGTAATCTTAAAAAATGTTATCAACCTTTTGATAAATCATCACATCACGATCGCTTCAATATGACTTTAATTGAAGATAGTGAAACAGCTATTGAAAGTATCAAGATCCTTAGAGAATATGTTGAAAACGTTAATATACCAATATTTTTATAGATATTTAACTTTCAATAAAGGACAAAAATGAATAAATTACTTACATTAACATATATGGTTCAAAATCAGATATCAGTTCAAAATTCATTTCTTTTAATTTGGGAAAAATCGACAATAATCATACATCTTCTACACTTGTTGACTTTTTTTTCTGAAAAAAAATATATATAATTTGCTATAACAATGTAGAAATTCAAAACATTATTTAAGGATGTCTTTTGTCTTGATGAAGGTACTGATTTTCCATATGTAAAAACTATTGGTCTTCTTAATAGGTTAAACATCATTGTTGAAGCAGGAGGAGAGGAATGTTCAATTCCAAGATCTTTCCCTGAAACATGGAAAAATGCTTATAAATACAAAAGCATTGATTATACCAATTACTGTGACAATGAAGTGGAAGAGGTGCATAGTGATGATGAAATAACTTTACACTACAGCAAAGAAGACACATCCGTAAAGTGTCTAAAATTATAGAATTCCGGAATTTGTGCTACTTGACAAATGATTATGATTATAATGAATCAGAGTCAGAACCTTATTCATTCTGGCACCGAAAACCCTTAAGAAACTAACAACGTTAGGAGATTTTGACACGTCTCGTTGCTTTATTTGATATATTTTGAAATTTAACAAAAGCTATGTCTAAAGATCCTGATTACAAAAATCATGGTACAGCAATCTTTTTTCTTAAAGTTGGTAATTGTTAATTTTTTAATATATTTTTTAAAAATATTTTATTGCTGTGTATTTTAGTACTTTGGTAACCAATAAATGATACTTGAAAGAAATACCATCTGTTGATCTAACTTTTAATTTGTCAAAATTATTTGTATCAATGGTATATTATATAATTCAATCACATATTTTAAAGTTAGTTAAATCACTAATTTTATTTACAAAATACTGTAAATACAAATTATCATTGATTAGTAAAACGGAAATATATGATGTCAATGAAATGGGTATAACTTTTGTTGATAATTAGAAAAAGACATATGATTGGGGATAAAATTCATTCATACAATGAGGAATCTTTAAAATTAACAAATAAATTATTACAAAATAACTTTGATGTTGTAAGTAATAATTAAATATTATGTTATAAGAGCATATCAAAAAATATAAAATATCCTGAGATGAGTTACATGAAATGTAGTTGAAATATTCTACACAATTATAGGGTGGCAAAAAATATGTAAATACACTTATTTTTCGTATAAAGTATAAATAGAACATGAGAGGTATACTATTTAGAATTTGTAATTGTAGTCATAAGATGTTATTTGTGAATTTTTGTAAATCTAACATTATTAATAATTAAATTATTTTATTATTAACCAATTATCTCCCAAAAAAACTTTTTTATCATTTCGATAGATGGCTTGAAGAATAAACAATACGATCTTTATATAAAAATAAACAAGAATAAAATAATTAAAGATCAAACATTTTAACAATTGCTTTAATAAATTTAAAATAAACTAAACATCTATTTTGCTATAAATTCGATTGAAAATATTTCAAAACATTTTAACAATGTTTTTTAAAAACTCCAACTTCATTTATTCTTCTTATGAATTTATTAGCTATATGCTTTTTATATTTTTATTTAATTGTGTGAACATTTTATTTGCAACTATATTTAAAAAATCATATTGTAATATTTTTAATGTAATATATTGTATTGTATCAATATTAATTTCTATAATTGATATCAATAGCATATAAAATGATGGCATAATATGTAATTGCAAAGCCAAAGGTATCAAATGTGGCTGTCTGTATTAAGTATAATTCTATTCGTATTGAAAAGAATCAAATTTTTGTATTTTATAATTTATAAAATATGAGATAACAGCTCAAGTATACGTAGTGATAAATACGAAGATAAAAATGCATTGGTGATTATGGAAGAAAAAGAAAATATTCTAGTATTATTTTGAGAACTTTTTTTAGTAGAAATAACAATGAAGTAATATTTGACAAGAAAAATTCAACAAAATATCCAAATTGGGTGAACAGCGGAAATTCAGACAAAGAACAAATCAAATTGCTAGATATTCTATTGTTTGTTAACATTAAAAAAAATTTAACTACAATTGTTTTTTATTTGTTCTATATAATACTTTTCCTACAAATTTTTTAGGTAACTATTGGGGTACGTCATGAGAATTAAGCTAGCATGCATTTGTTGGGATACATATACCAGTGAATCATGATACATCTTTAAAAGATTTATACTACCAACAAAGATGAAATAAATCTAGAGTTAATTAAATATTACAAAAAAAGAAAAGTTACGGAATAGGTATTGAAAAATTTATTTGAATATTTATCTTTAATTAATTTTTTTATCGTCTTTATACGTTTTATATAGAGATAATAGGCATTACACCAAGAAAAAAAAGGTTATTATAAATAAAAAAAATATAGGATAGGCATCATTGTTTTTTTTATGATACTTTTTTTAATTTAAATAAAATGACTAATCCTAATCATTATTTTTATAGATGTTAGAAAAAAATTAAATTATAATTTGTAAATTATTATTTTAATAATTTTGTAAAATTGATAATTTTTAAATAGAAGTTGATTTTTTTTACAAATTTCTTGATTTGAAAAATTTTGTATGTGCTTTAATGATATTTTTAATTATAAATAATAATTGTTTTAGAAAAATTTTCTTAAAATCAATGTTTTTCAGTTTTGTATTTTCATAATTTTTTATTATTAAAAAAAATAGATAAAAATATATGTGATTTTGAAATATTAATTTTTTATCTCATAAAAAATTTATTTTACCAAAATCGAATATTTTTGCATCAAAAAAGTAGAGTAAATTCATTACTGTTAAATTATTTAAAAATAATTTTTCTATATAAAAACCAAAAAGGATTTACCCTGATTTTACAAGAGTTAATTTTATGTCAAGCTAGCTTATATTCCTCAACTAAAAGATCCGTCAGTCTTAAAGACCACAACGACAATTATAAAATCTCTTTATTTTATTAATTACAAGAAGAATGCATATAGAAAAAAAAACTAAACATAAAACATTATATTACAATTACCATATAAAAATAAGAGAACTTTACCCTCTTGTAGGCTTAAGTAAATTCTCGTTCTTGTTATTGTTAGTATGCAAAGTATATAAGCAAGCAGTGAATTTAATGATTGTTCAAATTCCTTTATTTTATAGTATTGTTTTTTTGATAATTCCGTGACTCTTTTAAATCAACATGATTTACTTCTTCCCTTCCGAAGAATCACCATTACCCTCAGAAATACTAATCTTAATGTCATTAATATGTATAAGTTTCGGTCTACCCTTTTTATCAGTATACTTTACAAAATAACTATTCTTTTTTTACAAGTTATCATGTAGCCAGATTCATATCTTGATGCAAACTTGCTCTTGTTTTTATGATTCTTTATCAGTACACGATATCCTACAGGTAAGTTTAGACCATTATACACGCGATCTTTATTTTTAGATTTATTTGCATTCTCAAACAGCTAACTTTGCTTAATTCCAACTAGCTTGTCTAGTTTTTACGTCATTATCGTGATTCATAATATAAGATATCTTATCACGGCAATTTTCAAAGTTGTACTCGAACAATGCATTATACCCAAACATTAACTTGAACGGATTTTCTTGAGTAGATGAATGTTTCAACACATTGTAATGAAATTGTACTTGCGGTATAAACTTTGACCAGTCAGCAGCATTACCTTCAACATCTTTTGATAATCCATCTTCTATCGTACGAAACACACGTTCGATGGCTGCAATACTTTCATGATAATGTAGAATACCATGTTGATTCCCTGTACCGTACATGTTAATAATATCTTTCAGCAAATTCTACGTGAAGTATTTCGCATTATCACAACGTATCTTCAAAGTGAACGAAACCGATATATCAACAATTTCGTCAATGCAGTTAGAATTTTTTTTTACAGTAATACCCTTCAATAGTTTTAAGATTTGGTATCGAGTATTCTTGACTATAGTAGTCGGAATGTATCTCATTTTTTCAGAATCAATGTCCAATAGACCCAGCACATTCATATTACAGTTTTCCCATTGCTTATTAGTCACAAAAGTTTCAGCGTTTAATTTCATCTTTTTCTTAATATTTTTTTCAAGACAGATTCTGCACTTTGATATATAATCTCTTAAGTCTCTGGCTAGTGATGCCCAACTCTTCCTTGCCCTTATCAAATCAATAACTCTATCACAATGAGCATGACTTAACTTTTCATGGAACTCCTTAAATATTAATTCTTTTTCACATTTATCAATAACAACATCAGCTTCTTCATGATTGTTAATAGTAGAAATAACTTTTTCTTTTTGTACATAATCATAAACTTTTACAACATCATTCTTCTGAATGTTTTTCTCTTTAGAATTATCTATCGTTAATTTAACTTCACCAATAACTTTAACGACTTTTGAAACATTTGCTTCATCAGCATCATCAATTCTTCTCACATATGTCCTAAATATTGCATCTGCAACTATATTCTTAGGTTCAGCAATGTATTTCAATGTGACATTATATTCTCTAATATCACTAATGTACTTCATCAGGTTTTTTTTGACAATTCGTTTCAACTGCTTTCAATTGTGGTTTGTGGTCTGTCCACACCTTCACCGAATTTCCATATATCCACTGGTTGAAGTATCTTAAACTTTAAGCAATGCATTTCATCTCTAACTCAACCGCTAGTATAAAATCTTTCAACATCGGTAGTCTACGAGAAAAGAATTCAACAGGCCATAACTCATTGTCATCTTGTAATCGCATCATCACGCTCCCTAAGGCATCACCACTCGCATCACTATGTAGTATATATTCTTTCTCATCTGATGCTAATTTCAGTCTGCAAACGTTCTTCAATGCTAATTTTGCTTGTGAAAAGGCTCTTTTACAACTACTATCCTATTCCAAAAGCTTTTTTTCACCTTCTTAAAGATTGATCAATGGTACCAACTCTTTTGCTAAATATGCATAGTGTCCATGGTAGAAATTTATCTTACTCAAAAATTTACGTAAAGATTTTTAACTCTTTGCTCTTGGGTAAGTGATTATTACTTTTACTTTCTTACAATTAGGTTCTATACCTCTTTCTGGAAATGTAAGACCAAGATAGTTAATAGTCTTTGCAGCATACACAGACTTTTTAACATTTATTTTCAGATTAAATTCCTTAAGTTTCTCCATCGTTTTACAAACATGTTCAAAATGTAATTTCAAACCTCCTTTCGTCGCTATCAGCTCATCATCCACATATGCAAAAGCACACGGCAAATTTTGTAACACCAGGTCTATAATTCGTTGTTCAATAGCAGTAGCATGCTTTATACCAAATGGTAGCACAATAAATCTATATGTCTTATTATTTGGTTTTTTTGAATCCCAAGAACTTTGATGATTGTTTTGTTACTGGTATTTGATGAAAGTATTGCACAAGATCAATAGTTGTATAATAATTACAACCATTTAAAGCAGAACATTTCTCCTTCAACAACGATGATTGATAATTGAAACCTATCAATACCTTATTTAACGGCTGACTATCAATTCATATACGATCTTCTCCAGACTTTTTTTGAACAATTACCAAATTCATTATCCATTTACAAAATCTATTTTCAACAATTATACCCTTAGTCTCCTATATCTGAATCTGTTTCATAGCAGAACCCACACTAGAAACTGGCAATGGATATCTAGGAATACGTGGAGGATCTCTACATTGTACTTCAAAATCAGAAGTAACAATCTTATATCTCCCAATATCATGTGAATTCATACTCAAAATATCTCTGAGCTTTTCTTTAATTAATAATCTCACTTGCTTTGAATCTTCTACGGATATAACCCTAGTTATAACTTTTTTTCTGTCATTACTTTAAGAATGTTTAACTTCACGATCACAAAATTGAAGAGTTTCTGAATAATAGGAGACAACAGCTTTGACAACGCGTAAGACATCAGAACCTATAATCATCTCTTTTAACTCATTATCTTTAGCAACCCACGCTAATACATCACAGATAATATTCCCTGGAAACTTGAAACGAACTTTTATACTAACTAGACACTCCCAACTAGTACCATTAGCCAGAATCGCTCGCTTAACCTTCTCAAGTTTGAATCTTAGAACTTTAGCTACTGAATACCTAACCACAGCCTTAGTCGATCTATCATCAACTAACATTAACTTGATATGATTATTTTCAAATAACACAGGTAGATAAAATCATAACTTTTATTTGCACTTATTACAATAACATTATTTTCAACATCGTATTTACTATACAAATCATTATCTGTTGAAATAATTGTAGAATTATCATTATCATTTTTCTTAACTTTAGTATTTGATACAACAGTTCAGCCATCATCCTGTATTCTAGCAACTCTTTGATAGCCTTCTTCAAAAACATTTTTAGTGACAATCTGATTATCCTTAAAAGTCTTATTTGGACACTTCCTAGAATAATAACCATACTTTAGACATTTATAACACTGAATTGTCTTTAACTTGTCACTTTTCACATCCTTAGTAGTAGTCTTGTTAATCCTATTGTTAGTATACGCACTGGAGTTCCTAGAAAGTTTTGCAGATTGTCTGGTTACACGTCTTTCAGCATCTCTCATGGACCTTGTTAACCTCTACCAAGGCTCAACCTCCATGATCAGATGTTGAACAGTCTCCGGACTTTTCAAGTTTATCAAGAATGTCTATAAATGATGCTGTTTCTGAGCCCTCATAATCATGATGCTTTAATCAGGTCCTTTCCCAATACAGCTGGTAGATTAATTCTAACCAATCTAGCAAACTGCTTCAAATCCACTAAGATACTTTTTTTCATCAGATCAAACTTAAAGTATTGTAACTGCGACTGCGCATGATCCTCAGTCATGTCTTCACCATATCTCTGCAACAGAGTCGTCTTTGCACTTTCATATCCCGTAGTATGTTCAACCTCAGGCACACAGTCATTCGTCAGCTTTATTAATAGAGTGTTCAATTTTTCTTTGTCATCGCTTATTTTATAATATTTTAAACACTTTTCAAACTTGTGAAGTAATGACGACATTGACATTTTTGTCTCATCAAAATCATCCAAAACTATAAACATTTTACCCATTTCTTCAATATCGCTTTCCAAACTTTCACATAGTTGATTAATTGATTCTTCTAACATAGACTGTAGTTGATTCACGATTTCAGCACTGACAATCTCCCTACACTTGTAAATTCGTACCTTTTCTCTAGCTTCAGCCAAATTAAGATTCTCCAGTCCTAGCAGACTAAGACGGTTTAAAGATAATCTGTTTCCTTTATCACACACTTTCAGAGTAGCAACAACAACTTCAAGTTTAATCCTGTCGCTATCACTAAGTCTCATAAAATTCTATCACACGTTCACGCGTACAGTCTGAAACTATCCTGACTCTTTTTTCGTATACGTCCAGTAGTTTTACCAGTTAATTTTATGTTAAGTTGGCGTATGCTCTTCAACTAAAAGATCCGTCAGCTTTAAAGACCACAGCGACAATTTTAAAATCTCTTTATTTAATTAAATTACAAGAAGTATGCATATAGACAAAAAGCTAAACATAAAACATTATATTACAATTAACATAAAAAATAAGGAAACTTTACCCTCTCGCAGACTTAAGTAACTTCCTTCTTGCTTTTGTTAGTTTGTAAAATATATAAGTGAACAATGAATTAAATAATTGTTCAAATTCCTTTATTTTATAATATTGTTTTTTTTAATGATTCCGTGACTCTTGTAAATCAGCATGATTTACTCAAGTTTGTTTAAATTTATTTTATAAAAAGTATTTTTTATTTACAAAAATACCCCGCAAATTTAATCAAAATAATTGGAATTTGTTTGAACAACAAGAAATTTAATACACATATTAAAAATACATTAATTTAATTTTTGGTAAAAATAAATAAAAAACAGTATAAAAAAGTAAAGATTTAATATTTATGCGTCTATTTCTATAATGAAAAGTGTTAGTTTTGCTATTGTACTTATCTTTTTTGCTACTTTAGTAACATCTGAACTCTTCAAAATCAAAAGAGATTTAACTTCTAACAATATTGAAAATGCTATTAATTTACCGATTATTATGAACGATGAAGATTTTAATGCTATTGAAAAGAGAAAAGCTAAAGCAACTAAAAAAAAACCAAAAAAATCAAAAAAAAAGTACTAGTCAACGATTAGCATCTCTTGAAAAAATTATGAAACAATTACAAAAAGAATTAATACAATTTAAATCAGAAGTAATATCAAGATTTCAAACAGTATATACAGCAGCGGGTTAAGATATTTGGGACACTTTTGCTGAATAATTTTCCAGTTTTACTGAGTTCCTTAGAAAATTACAATATGTTACACAAGTAATGTCTAATTAAATAGAATATAAGATAAGGAAAAATTTGATAGACAAAAAACATCTTTTAAAAAAAATTGATATTTTTTAGCTAATCTGTGTTATAAATGTATCAAAATAAAATTTTAGATAATATTTTGAAATTGCTGGAGTAAAGAACGTTACAAAAGATATGTGATCAAGTTGGACATTAAATTTTTTTTTGTACTTTAAAAAATTTTAACATATTATGTTCATTTGAAATCATCCCTTTTCTCTGCAACATATTTCATGATCGATTTTGAAAGTTAGGTTTAAAAAAATTTATATATACCACTATGAATGCTATTTTTAAATTTTTACTAGGAAATTGAAAAATTTAGCTTGATAAACAAGATTATAACTCTTTTAATTCTTTAATAATATTACAATAGTTTTATAATCCATCTTTTTTCTATAAAGCATTGAAAGGTACACAATCAGAATCAGAAGTTATTTATCAGTTACATTATAGACATTTATATAATGAACATTTTTCTATAAATTATTAACAAGAATTACTTAAGAAATTTAAAAATAAAATATAATCGTGATAAGGAATAGTAATAAGCAGTTTTATTTCTAAAACATCATAATTAATAATCTTTGTTTATGATTGTTTTTTAAAATATTTAAAAAGATATTAGCATTTATATTTTAGTCTTTTCCTTATAAACGAAAACGAAAGTTGGTTAATGTTTTATAATTTAAACTTATAATTATCTAAAAATAACGTATCTTTCTATGTTTTATTAAAAGAACTGGGGCAATCAGATGGTTATAATATTATTATAAAATGTTAGATATTTATATTTTATGTTAATACTAAATGAAAAATTTTTATCAATAAAAACATATAAAAAATAGCACTCATATAATACTTTTAACTTATTTCAAATTTATACTTTTAAAACGATTTTGAAATAATTTGTAGAAAAAAGTGAGGATCTATAATGTACATAATATCATAAGATTTTTTAAAGTACAAAAAAAGTTTATTAACATTTAACTTAATCGGACATTTTTTGAAACACTGTCTACTATAGTAGTCTAAAAATATTATTTTAAAATTTTATTTAGATAACCTTACATCAAAATTTAGTTATAAAATAACATTTTTTCTAAAAAAATTTTTGTCTGTCTAAAATATTTTTCCCATTTTATAATTTATTTAATGAGAGAAATTTGTGTAATATAGTGTAATTTCCAAAGGAACATCTTGGAACTAATAAAATTTTTCCCGTAATTATTTCCGCGGGCTAACAAATCCAGAATATATATTCCGTCTATTCGGTCTTCCTAAACGAAAACTTTTTTCTAAGTTGTAGAATCCATATTTTATTACTTTTTCTAAATGTTTTTTTTGTTCTTCATGAGATGCCTTTCGTTGACTAAGACTTTTTTTTGATTTTTTTTAAATGCTTTAGCTTTTCTCTTTTCAATAGCTTTAAAATCTTCATCGTTCATAGTAATCGGTTTATTAATAGCATTTTATTTATTTCTAGAAGTTAAATCTTTTTTCATCTTGAAGGATGCAGGTGTTACTAATGTAGTAAAAAAGGTAAATATAATAAAAAAAATTAAACTTTTCACTATAGAAATATATGCATGAATATTAAATCTTTACTTTTTTTATACTGTTTTATTATTTATTTTCACCAAAAATTAAGCTAATATATTTTTAGTGTGAATATTAAATTTATATTTGTTCAAATAAATTTTCATTATTTTAATAAATTTCGTAGAGTATTTTTGTGAATTAAAATATTTTTGATTAGATAGATTAAAATGAACATGTTAAATCATATTAATTACTTGTTAATTTTTTTATGTAATAAAATTAATAATTTTTAAATAATTAAAAAGTAGTGCTTTTGCTTAATATTTTTAATTCTAAAATATTTGGTTTTGATAAATTGTCTTCTTCCAATGATGCATTTTCTTGAATTATCTATATTTTTATGTATTTACATTGACAATTAAATATTATATAAATAACTAACTGAAGCTCATTGATCATAAAGAAATACTTGTAAAAAATTAGTATTTATAACAAAAAATTTTATTTATGCACTTACTAAATTTGTCAAACAAATACATTTATCAAAATAAAAAGATCAACTTCCACATAATACTTATTAATCTCACATATTACCTAATTATTACTTTTAAAAATTATGATTTAATTTTTTTTCTAGCATCTATAAATAATAATGACTTTAAAAGAACTATTAAATTATATTATGAACATTATATCAAATCTAATAATTTTCCATTGCATATCTTACAACTTTTTTTAAAAGATATTAAGGTAAACTCTTGAGATATTTCACTTAATTAACTTTTTTCGTGATTTGACTTTTTAAAGTTGTATTATGGATTCCTGGTATATGTATCTCAACAAATACATTCTAGCTTGATTCTCACCACTTAGGCAAGTATTTGGATGAAAAACACGTAAGAACGTTTATCCCATGAAACATATAAAAAAATATGGCTAAATTTTTATTAATGTTGGCATAAAGTACAATAAAAAACATTTTAATTTTTTCTTTTTTTATGTTAAACATTGCGGCTATTTAAACTTGTTATCATATTTTATGAATTATACAATTTATACTTAACATAATATTTTCATAATAAATATTATTAAAGCTTGCCGTTACGCATTGGAAGTATATTTAATATAGATACATTTGATACCTTTAGCAATACAAATACATATTATGCCATCATTTATACATACTAATGAAATCAATTTTTGAAACTGTTCTTTATAGTATGTACTAAAATAGAAAATATATTATGAGTTTGGTTTTATATATGTCATCTTCTAAAAGAATCAAAAAAACTACTATTGATATAAATATGTTACTCTAAAAATTACTACATTTTTATTGTTTTTTTTTTTATAAAAATTAATGTTTATTTTATTTGTAGTGGATGTCTTTACATAAAATGAACAGCCAAATGTATACTTTCATAATGTTTCAATTTATCATTTTGATTTACAAATACACAATTATTGATAGAAATTTTTAAAAAATCTTAAAAATTTAATGAATATTAATTATAAATGCAAAAGATTTTTTTAGGTTTTAATTGATTTCAATAAATGTTATATCAATTATAATAATAAAAATCAGTTAAAATGTTAATAAAAATAAACGAATTTAAAGTATTTACAGATCAACTAATAAAAATTTCTTTTTACGTTATCAGCTTTTTGTTTCACAAGAGTCATTTTATTAAAAATAGTATTTAAGGTAATTATTTTTATGATACCAACTTGTAATTTTGAAAGCAATGAGTAAACTCTGTTTAAGAAAGTGACAGAAAAGAATGATAATATGTCTAAAAGAAACTATAAATAACCTGGAAAGTCATGAACAATGTTGCTATTATTTTTATACATATACTAAATATTTTATTATAGAATCATCAAGAAAAGGATCAGGAGGTTTACCATTTGGAATTATAGAAGATATAAAAAGATTCTAAGGTATTTTAATTAATTATTGTTCATATTATTTTATTGTTTATTAAAGATATTTAAGACTAATAAATATATTTTGCTGTTGTATTTGTTAATTTTTAAGATTAAAAAGAGACTATTCAAAGTTTTTTTGTTTAAATGAATATAAAAATGCTAAAATATATGAAAAATATGACATTTTATATTTTCCTTGCAAAACCCTCAGATCAGTAATTTTGTTAAAAATAATCAAAATGTATAATTATTTACAGAATTTATGCTTAGAACAATGTTAAAATGTCAAAATGTATAATATAACATTGTTAAAATATTATTGTCATGATATTGGGTCTTTTAAGGAATAAATAATATATTAAACAGTGAATTTTCTCATTGTATAATCCATTCTTATTCCCTATTCCTTTGTTAATTATCAAAAATCTTTATTAACATCTAACATTATAAAATTTTAAGAAAAATGGTATTGTTATTTTAAAAAAGAATTGAACTAAAAAATACATTTTTGTAAAGTATATTTTTTTACAATTGTAATACAATTTTTTATAAATTGTAACGTACATCTTAAATGAATGAATTTTGAATTTGTGTAAACCTTACAACAGTAAAGCATAAATTAATTATTCTTGTTGAAAAGTTTAAAAAAACCTTTAAAATTAATTGTTTTAGTTAATTTCTAGAATTGAATAACCTGCCATCAATATAACTGTTGTATATCTTATAGTTTAGATTTTTTTGTAATATCATTATTTTTTGTCAATATCATCTTTGTTACACTATATAAGGAATGTTTTGACAAATAAAACAGTTTTTAAATTTTAATCAATAACAGAACCTTATTATTTATATTGTAGTAGATAATGACACAATGTGACACATTAACATAGAACATTACGATATTGTAATTTTAGCAGTCAAAGACATCAGGAGATGACGTTGTAGTTATTAAAGTCCTTGATAAACAAGTTTTAAATAATTTAGGAGTTAACGTTATAGTCGCTTTAGGCTTCAGCAAATTAATTTTATCTCCAACTAAAGAAAGATCCTTTTTATAATCTTCAGCCATAATTATACTCTATGAATCACCAGTACAAATTATACTTCTATCAATATGTTTACCATCAATTGTTTTCTTTTTTTATTTACTTCATCATAACGCATTAATGATGCTCTAGTATTCAAATTTTCCCTTGACCATCTCAAACCAAAAAATAAAAAAATCTATGATCGTAGAGAACCTTATTACTCCCGACTTGTTGTTTGTATTTTGCAATATCATCTAGTAAGTAAATTCTTACAACATCTATATTTTTAATTATTTTTTAACCCTATTAAAAATATGAACACGTGTTATATTTTGAATAACCACACAAGCACCCTTTTTATGTAAAACATAGTCAATCAACTTACTAACTGTACTAACTTCTCAATGATAATCATTTCTTTTTTTATTTAATTCATTTTTAATATATGTATTCTTAATTTTACGATCGAAATATGTATAAACTAGAAATAATTTACATAATTTTATAACTTCACTTTTAGCATAATTATACTTTCTTCTATTTAATAATATATGAAAATCAGCAGGTATTATTAATATTTTAGTAAATGATTCTAAAATGTGTTCCGTTTTTGCTAGATCATCAGGATGAATTGCATACGATATATCGTTTATTTTACTGTTAAATCCTACAAACAACAGTTTTCTGACTTTATTGTCAATTTCTTGTGCTGTTTCAAGAGTGATACTTGATACGAAGTAATAATTTCATAAGCAATAAGGGAAAATATTAAATAGAAATCGAACATTTGATAATAATGATAATCTTCCCAAAAAATTTTTGATTTATAAAGATTACCACTGGCTATTAATATTGATTGGCTTTTTTAAAAACAAAATATATATTTGCTTTCTTACAAAGCATTTTATGCACTTATTTTGTAAAAGAGTTCAGAAAGTATAAAAAAAACTATATTTTTAACATTTAAAATTAAAAAAAATTATTTTTACTATAGTTAAAATTTTATTATTTTAAATAGTGTATAACCTAAAATATACAATGATAACAAGAGATACAATAAAAATAGTTATAACAATGATATGAATACAATATAATAAACTCGACATAACAAATGTAAAATAATAAGTATATTCCATATATCTTTATCATATATAAACTTTATGACAAAGGGTAAATCGGGAGAACACGAAAAAAATGAATGATATTAAATTTTGCTTAATTCATACCATAACTTATTTCCGAGTCAAGAGATATTTCTTGAATATATCTGACTATATCATTTTATAAACTTTTTTCGAGAAACACAAATAATAAAAGAAATGTTAAAATATTTAAAACTTTTTATTATTAAATTTTTTAAATAGAAAAACTTAAAAACATTTAAATAAAAGATTTAATAAAATTGTTTCATTTTAAATGGTTTTTAGTTTGAAAGATTTAAATTTCAAAAAAATTAAAGTCTATAAATAATAAGGTTTTATTATTACAGAAAAATAAATATCTCTGTTGCATAACACAATATAAATATTTAAAATTATTATTTTTCTATATATAAATGTATGAAGCTTTAATGACATTGAGCTTTTCTAATAAGCTATTTTAATGTATCATCTAGTATTTCTAATAAGCTAAAATCTTTATTAACTTACATAAGAACTCAGCCGATGTATGATATTTAACTAGATAATTAAGTATTGCAGAGGATATAATTAGACAAAAAAATGTATATGTGTCAACGATAATACTATAAAATTTTGGATTGCTTTAATTTTGTTTAATATTAACGGATTTAAACGATATTATTTTAATCTGAAAGCTTTACTTCCCAATTAAAACATAGTTTAAGAGAAACCGAATAATATTAATTTACCATGTGAAGATGAATACGTAGGAAGGAGTAAAATTTTCTATCAAAATCAGGCAGGTTACGATAGCAATAAATATATTCAATTAAACTTATAAGACATAGATATGTACTGTTAATTATTATAATTTTGATTGAGGTCGAGACTTCAAAAATAAAATATTTTATACTTACTTACTAGAAATGACAACAAAAAACTATTGATTAGTCCGAATGATCAGTTTTATATTTTTCTAGCTTATTTAGAGGGCAATTTAGTCATTATGTAAACATATTTTTACTCTTTTTTTAAAAGTGAAAAATTTTAAATGATTAATATTGAGCTTTTATTGAATCATTAACTTTTAATGTAAAATATGAAGATGTAAAATTTGTAATAATGCAAATGCAGTATAAATCTAAACAAAAATGTATATTTTTACCTATATCCACATATCATTACTATTATAAGGGATAATTTTATACAAAACGCATATTTTTCGATTTTCAATATATTCTAATCTATAATATATTCAGTTTTTGTTGTACAAATATAATGATTGTATAAATTTTGTACGGCTTCATACATATGGTAATCTTAAATTATTCTCTTGTATTGATATTTAGTTAAGGTAGTATATCATCTTAATTTATAAATCTTTTTGATGCCTTTTTTTAATTATACTTTTTTTATTAGATATAGTAATTATATAACAAATGTAGTTTTAGATTTTTTTAATACTATTCAACTACTACCATGCGGATATTTTTTTGTAGATTCATATTAATTTATCAATTGCAGAATAACATATTTTTATTTTAAAAGACAATATAAATATTGTTTAATAAAGGTTATACTTTTAATATAGTATTATTTAAAATCTTTTGTTTTAGGGATGATTTTTAATAACAATATTGTTTTTTCTTATTATCACATTAAGTATAATTAATGTTGGGGTTCAAAGTATACGTATTAGACTTTATGTTTCAGGACAAATTGATTGTCACGGCATGCGTCCTGATAAAATATATGTTGGTCTCTACCAAAAAACTATTTTTCAAGATTTTCAACTTATAAATGAGGTTTTAAGTCATTGTGGTGGATATTTCCAAGTTAATGGAACTGAACTTATTATATCTGCAAGGAATCATTATTCACCATGGAAAAAATCTTCTCGATTCCTCCCTGTGCTTTTTTTTACCTTCAAATATAGAATAGAATACCTTGTTTGTAGAGTAAGAGCATTATTTATCTTTTCAAACAGACATAAAAATGCTGAAAATGGTTGTAATAGATTTTACAATTTAAATGTTGTTGATTTAACAAATCCGAACTGGCAAGAAAAGAAATGCCACCTTGACCGAAAGCGGAGAAGTTTTAGAAAAAAATCGTATTTGACTATGGATAGATCAAGATTTAGCACTAAATTTTAAAACCATTAAAAATACTTCCTAATATGAATAATTCATTAAAAAGCAAATGAATGGTATATTGATCATTAAGCAAGAATTTTTATATTTTTTTTCTAAAAGAATTAACAGTTTATTAATTTTTTAGTTTAATTATAACAGAAACAATAAATAATTCATCAATTATCTGCAAATAGTCCAAATTAAAACAAAAATAGTCATTATAAATTTATAGTTTATTTAATCGTGTTATATTTTTAAGTTAGTAAATTAAAATATGCATACTTTAGGTGAACAATCATATATATAATGAATTTCTCCTCAATATTTTAAATGATTCTATAATGTTCTTTCTTTTTTAGTACAAGTTATAATTATATGTACAAATGATACAAGAAATCTTTTTCTAGCTTTTTTCTTTTCCTAATATTTTTCTTTCGTAAAAATTAGGTCTGTTTCTTTCTTATTTTTCATTGATAACATAAAATATCAAGTAGTTTATTTTAATCAACAATTTAAAAATAATCTGTCTTTGGAATTGGGAAATCGAAAAAGAGGACATTCAGTTGTTCATAAGTGAACGAAATGGCTTTTTTTAAAAAACATGCAAAATATGGATGAACAAAAAAGGATTTTTTTTAACCAACTTATTTTTGATTATTTCATTTGATCCCCTTTATAAATGAATACGCACTTCGTAGCGACCTCTGCCTTTATTAAATTTAAAAAAACAATGAAAATTAGCTTGCCCGTAGTTACCGATGAACATCCAAATTGTATTTTAAAAAAATATATATAGGTAACCATGGACAAGTGAATGTCTATCGTCTCGACTTTTATACAAAAAGAATATATTCGTTTTTGAAATTGGAAGAAATTACAAAAATTTTAATAATTTTTTCTATTTGTCAAATTGAGCATTTATAATAGACTATTGAAAAATGTTATTTTTAATGTGTGAAAAATTAGGATTTTTGTCATATGATAAAGATATGTTTCTTTGTGGATAATTTCAAAATTTTGTATTATACTGTTTTCAATAAATGGCATTAAAATTAGTGTTAAATTGCTATTTTAATTTTTGTTTGTTATTCATCTCAATAAAATGGTATTGTTCTAAACGGTATTCTAAACAAATCAACATTTCTCATATTAAATATCTTTTGTCTAGCCCAATTTTTGAATACATAATTTCTTGAAACTTGTAACGTTGTTTTCCTATGCATATAATAAATAATGTTTATTGCATCTATGGTAAATTTTTACAATAAACACCCTTTATTTTATTTAAATTTAGTTTCATTTAATCTTACCCACAGGATATCCACCTTTATGAATTCCAATAGTCAAGAACTCACCATTTCGGTTCGATCTTTTATCACTTAAAACTACCATGTAACTTTTTCTAAAATCTAATGTGTAACCAATAACAACATCGGCTATTTTTTAAAGCTTACCATTACATTAAAGTATTTTAATCACAACAACACTTTGAAATCTAGATCTAGTTCTACGTTCAAAACTACTTGGAGCGTAAATTAGTAAAATTAATATAATTACTCTAAAAGTTATTGTAATAAATGAAAATCAATACAAAGAATTGAATCCTATGTTATTTATATTAAAAATTAAAAAATGAACATTTAAAAATAAATATACTGAATAATTGTTTATTCTCAACAGATGATGTAATTGTTGATACATTAACAGATCATGTAAATAATTCAAAATCCAAGAATTAATTTTAGATAAAAACAAAATTTTATACTTGGGAGAGGGGACATTCGCTTGTCCATGGATAAGCGAAACAACTTTTGTTTTGTAACATACAAAATATAGACATGCGAAAAGGCAATATATTTTTATTTTGTATTAACATAGTTTTATAGTATGATTACCTATTTTTTTAATTTTTTCGAAGAACGTACATATATTTCATTCATTTTTTCTATAAAGCTAGAGCATTGCATTGCAGAAAAATGTGTTGCTGTCATTAATCACCGCATATAGGGAATGGATACAAATAGTCCACTAATGAAACTTGAAAAAATTCACTTACCCAAATTTTGTATGAAAAAATTTTACACTACTTCGTTTGTCCATGGGTAAACGAAATGAAATTTAAAAAAAAAAAGTATGGGTAACCGTAGACAACCGAATGTCCACTGTCTCAATTTGAAAGAGAATTACGTAATGAAGACACGAAATGTAGAGAATCTTCAATAATTTAATTTGATTGGTATGATGGTGAATAGGGAAGCGAATTTTACTACAATTACCTCTTTTTGGTTGCTGATAATCAAATAAATTTAATAGAGTAATTAAAAAATTGTCTAAAGAACATTAGTAAAGAAGACTACTATATTTCAGCATGTCTTTCAAGATGTATAGCACCTGATATATTGGGTATATATTGTGAAGCACTTATAAGCTTGTCAAATAAGTATTCTGATCTTACTTTCCAAGTGTTTTCATTGTTTTACCACATGACAAATTATTGTAAAAGAGACTTAAGATACTATATAATTTTAAAATTCGTTATAAAGTTACATATGAATTCATTACACGTTAAACATGGTGTTGAAAAACTATTTGGAAAAGTTTTAAATCAAGTGGAAAAGGAAACTAGATTACAAGGATTAAAATTAATAGGAGATTTAAATTCAAGAGACAGGCGTTTCTTTGATTTTTTTAAAGATTATATATTTGACATTAGGGTTGATGGAAATCAAAGTGTTGAAATCGCTAAGATGAATGAAATTATAAGAATATGTAAGGAAGATGAAAAATCTATTGAGTTTATTGAAAAACTTTATACCATTTAAAATGGTAAACCACCTCTAAGAAGTTTGGCTCTTAAAGCTCTAGTAAGTTTATGTAGAAATGAAGCATTACCAATAATGGAATTGGATAAAAATGTAAAACTACTTATTGATTCTATGAGTGATGATGAATTATCATCTGAATTTTGTCGAATACTTTCCTTATCAACAATCGAAAATACCTCCTAAGACTTTTATAATTATGCTAAAAAACACTATGGAAATTGAAAGATAATGATGGAAATATCGTTTCACTGGCAGCCTGGAATTCATTATCTAATTTTATTTTAAATTATCGATTAGAAGATATATTGACAGCTGTTGAAGTAAAAACACTCTATCCAAATGACATATTAAAAATTGATAAAATTAATTCGGAAAATGAAAATTTATACATAAACAATGAAACCATTGAAAATGGATTCGTGTCATTTATGAGAACATTAATTAAATAAGACTTAGAAGATATGGGAGATCATCATATACTTACGCAAGAGATGTTGAATTTAGAAAAGAATTTAAGTAAATATTCACCTCGTTGAATGTAGATCGTGGTGGAATTCCACAAAGTATGTTGCATTATTTGGAAATTTAATTGTTAAAAATAAAAAGCAAAATAGTGAATGGTATAGATTGACTTATTATTTTACTTATTTTAAAATGAAAATACCTAATAATTTTATCTGTGATATTTACGATTTTATAAATTATTGTGTTTCTTCAAAGCAAATCACTATTCAAGCAATTGATGCAATGATGGAAAATGGAACAACTGAATCTAAAGGATTACATGAAAGTGTTATAAAACATGTATTAAATACAATTGATGAACAAATAAGTGATTTTATTGTTTAAAGTTACAAATCAGTTGGTAAATTTCTTGCAAAACCTCCCACTATTCTTATCTTTTATCTGAGAATGGATTCGCTGTTACCGTCAAACAACAACCGAACCCTCATATTATATAAACAATTATATTTTTACATAATAAAACATCTGCAATCTCAAAAATTATAAATTTCCTGTTTTCCTTATTTGTCTTAGAGACAAATCTAGGTAAATTTAAAGCTGTGATTTGGCGTACTGTAACAAGACCTTTTCATGATAATTCATATATCCTTTTTTCTCTCTCTCTACTATCCTATTTATATCAAATGATAAAGAAAACTTTTGTTAACAAGAATGCTTGATCTATGTTGGAGAGAGACTCAGAGATTTTTGAATGATGATGGTACACACAGAGCTATGACATTGAAAAAATATCGGATTTTTGCGTTGTATTTTTAGACAAAGAGAAAAAAAAATTTTTGGTTTACTTACATACATCATAAAAACAATATGGCTTTGAACGTGCAAGAAGAAATTATTTATTCAAAACGAATTTGATTATTTTGTTGAAATTTCTTACTAGTTTACTGTTTATAAAAGTGTAAATTTTTGATAACAACAATAATAAAAAAAATTTAAGGTACTAATTAACTTTTACAACTTTAAATTAAATATCATCAAATGAAATTATATAATCATTTTTTTAAAATTAAAAAATTAGCGATATTTCTCCAGCATCAGGTTATGGTAGTTTATATTCAGATACTGATGGAGTTGATGCAAAAGTTTTGTTTTGAGAATTATTATTGACGGAAATATCTTGGTTTACATATATATCAGTAGATTCTTTTTCTACCAAAATTGCTAATGGTTTTCTATTTTTTTTCTTAAGTTTTAAATTTAATTTAATAATGTCGAATGATCTATAAGTAAAAAAATATATGAATGTTTGGCTAATAGATTATTTTATTGGCGAATACACATACAAAAGAAAAGACGGCACAAATACAAAAAAAAACTATAATATAATTAACACATAATAATTATTAGCTAAATATGATGACTTACTCAAGGTCGGCTTCTTGGTTCCTATAACAGCCAGAGAATGACTGGATAGGTGCATCGTCATCCATTATATAACTCTAAGAATGATGACGAGCGAACTCATCGTCTCTTACTCCTCCCTTGCTGAAGAAGAAATTTTCTTAACATCATCAGCATGAACATTCCTTAACTTTCTCAATCTACTAGATAATTCTTTGGGTTTCACAGTAACCCTAGCACCTCAATCTTAACAATTGAATAAGCGGTGGAGTCCCAAAGAGGTTCCATTTTCTCAGATCTATCAAAGTTTCTGAGCAAAACAGTATCACCAATCTTCAAATCTACACAAGTCTTTTGTTTTCTATCTTTAGTGTTATTCCTCTTAGATCTTTCCTCAATAGTAGTTTGTCGAGCAGCTTCACGTGCCTGAGTTAACTCCAACAAAACTTTCCTATCATCGTAAGCAGATCCTTTCTTTAACTGTTCTAAGTCCAATAGATGAAGTGGCAGTCTAGGTAATCTACCATTATCAAGATAATAGGGGGGAAACGGGTCGTAGCATTCACTGAACTATTATAAAATAGTGAAATTATCGGTAAACAAGAACTCCAATTGGACTCAGAATGTTCCATCAGATATTTGGCGATCAAGCTTTGGGTGGTGCGTAAACTTCTTTCGGCGTGTGTATTTCCAGGTTTGTGATACGGCGTGCACGTTGATAATTTGACTCTCAGTAGTGAACATACATCTCCAAATAATTTTGATCTAAAGTTAGTACTGTTATCCGAATGAATAACCAACGGTAATCCATGCACATTGTAAACATGTGTTAAAAATCCTTCGGTCAATTCTTGTGCTGAAGTGGTTCTTGTTGGATACAAAATGAGAAATTTACTGTATACACAAGTAGCAGAAACAATATGACGATATCCATCATTACCTCCGGGAAGTGGTCCCAATAGATCCATCGCTAACACAGCAAATGGTTTATTTGAAGTGAAGGATTCTGGTATTAGTTGATGTTTGTGAGTTTCATTTCTAAGCCAACATACTGAGCAATTCTTAATGTATTCTTTAACCTCGGAAACTTGATTTTCCCACTTTTCGTTAGTAATTGAACGTAAAACACTTAAAGTCTTTGTCATATCTTAATGACCATATTTGTCATGGGCACAAAAAATTAACTTAAAGTGTCTTAAAGCGGCGTTTGGAATTTCGTTATTTAAACAATTTATTTTATCATTCTCAAGATGGGGTAATCGAGATTCAACAGGTATAGTTTCATTTTCCACTTTAAAATTATCATTATTTGATTTATTTTTCCTCCCTCTTTTCAGACGACGAATTTCGTCCTCTTTATGACTTCTCGACAACATGTCTGCAAAGGAATTTGAGACACCTGGTATCCAAATAATGTTAGGTGAATAACAGTTGATATTTGAAATAAATTTGTATAATCTTAGTTCATCATTCTTAACTACAAGTTCCTTTAATGTTTTATGGTCTGTGAGAATGTTCAATTTCTGGAGAAATATCCATGATGAAATGTAAGTTAATGCTGCGGACATAGCTCTTAATTCAAGATGTGTACTTGGTAATTTTTTTTTATATGGTTTAATCTTCTTTGAATAATAAGCAATTGGAAAATATGATTTACCTCCTTTCAGAATTTTACTTTTTTTAGCTTCCTTACTATCAACATCCATGTTTTCATCTTCGTCGCGTTGGGTGAGTACTGCACTATAACCTTCGGTTGATGCATCACAAAAGAGATATAATGGTTGATTCCAATTTGGAAATTTCAAGTATGGTGTTTCTTTTAGAATACATTTGATTGTCTCAAAAGATGTTTGGTGTTGTTAATTCCACACATACTTGCAATTTTTTTAAAAGATCCGTGAGTGGGCTTTCAAGTCTTGCAGCATCTGGGATATGGTTACGGAAGTATGAAATACTGCCTAAGAATGCACGAAGTTGTTTCAAATCTTTAGGTGGTTTGATATGGTCTATAGCTTGAACAGATTTTAAACATGGTTTATAACCGTATTGATTGAATGTATAGGACAGGAAAACGACTTTTTCAGAACAAAAGGTTGACTTTTTTAAGTTGATTTTGAATCCAGCAGCAGCAATACGATCCATAGTCTTTATTACATCTTCTAAGTGACATTTAAGATTACCACGAGTTCCGATTATTATATCATCACAGTAGGCTATAGCGCAATTTAATCCTTTAATTGTTATATCAATAGCTTTTTGGAAATGAGCAGGACTAGTCTTGAGTCCGTATGGCATACGTTTCATGCGAAAGAAACCTTTTCTTGTTTTAAATCCGATTTTTTTTTGTGACGTTGACCCCATCTCCAGTTGTAAGAAGCTATTGGTGAGGTCAATGTTACTGAAGTATCTGGCTCCAGCAAGTTTTTGTACAATCTCTGAGAATTTTGGTGCATAGTAGTGTATATCTGTTGTAATTAAATTTAAAGGTCGAAGATCCAGGCACAATCTTAGGGATTTGTCTTTCTTCAGAGCAGCAACAATGTTGAATATGAATTCAACTTCAGGGTCTTCTGTGCATATATCATGAGCACACCATTGTTCAACTTCTCTATCAATTTCATCCAATAATCCAACTGCAGGAGTATAGCGAATAAAGTAAGGTAGTTCAATTTTCCTCAATTTTATGTCAGGTTTCATTAATAAACATTTACGAATCTCATATTTATCGGTGGATATTGATGACTTATATTTACACGAGATCAATTGACGGAATTCTTCCGGTGACTCAGGCTGTTTTAAAATTAATCTACATGGTCTATCATAACCATCTCTTCTAATTAGAGGCATGTTGGGAGTACTAGTTAATTTAATAATTTTATTATTAATGATCAACATATCTAATTGTAGCTTTAATATACTTCATAAAGTCAGATCCTAGAAGAATATGTGAATTACAATCAAGGAAGGATTCTTCTAGTGTAACGGCAAAGGGAAATTCCACAGCATAGTCCAACGACAATTGCAATGTCAGTTTAATTTCACCAGCTAAAGGTAATTCAGTACCATTTGCACAAGTTCCAGCAAATAGTTTCACGTTGCGTTTAGAGAATCCATATTCTTTAGCAACAGAATATCTAACTAACGATAAATGGCTACCATTATCAATAAGGCAATGTAATGGTCTACATCCAATATAAGCAGTAACGTAATAATTACACTGCAAAATTTTATCTTTGGTTAACTTTTCAACAGTGTTTTCCAACTCAGCGGAGCTTTTTTTTTCTTATCATTAATATTAGTATTAACTTCCGAATTAGCGGGTTTTTCTTCTTTATCATCTTTGACATTTCTCCGTACCCGAATAGTTTTGATACTATTTAATCTAAGTTGATCTTCAAGAAATTCACGATTAGCCTCTCTTTCTTCATCAGGTTGAGTGATTCGGGCATTCCGGTTAGTGTGAAAAGAGTTAGTTGGTTGTGGTTGTAGGGATTGTTGTTGATGGGGGTTCTTGGAAGATGAGAAAAAGGTCTTTTGAGTGAACTTTTTACTATAATCTTGTTCTCTTTTCTTTTTACAGTCAATTTCTTTATGTCCTCTAATTCCACAGAAGAAGCATTTAGGGTCAGGCCTCTTCTTTGAGCCTTCTGTTCTTGGTCTAAAGTTCCTCCCACCAATGTCATAGAACATACAAGTACTCGTCATATCAGCTATCAATTCTTGTGGTTGATCGTATTCTTTGTTGATAAGTCTCTCTCTCAATTTATGGTTTCGTATATTGTCTTTGACAAATTTATGCATTCTCTTGATGATATTATTACGTGTACCATCATTTGTAGCTTGTATTAACTGCAAGACTTTCTGTAGATCCTCCTTGATGTATCTTTTATCTTCTCTTATCTTAATATAACCGAGTTCAATATCAGCATTTCTACTCATAATATCATCGCCCATACTTTTAACGATATAGGCTTTTAACTGCTCCACAGTTTTAATTTTTTCTTTCTCCTCCATAGACATAAAGGAGATTTTCTTGATAATACTTGATGGCATTTTTGACAAGATAGCTTTATACCTTTTCTTGTCTTCAATGACTTCATCATAGTCCAATAGTAGTTCTAGTAGAGTAAAGTAGTCTTTAACAGACCCATCAGATTCCTTATAGGCAGGTATTGATATCCAAGTTAACGTGTTCATAGTTCTTGTTTCAACAGTAGTCAAGACGTGATTGTTCTCTTCCTCAATTAACTTCTTTAACAAGGTAGTTCTCTTCCGGTCCGGTACACGAGCAAGATGGTGATTCTGACTGGCTATACAACGAACTTTTTCTCTATCCCAATCAGGTGTCAATGTCTTAAGAGCAGAAGCTACTATATCAATTTTCAGCTTCTCCGTTTTGACAGTGAAATATAATTACAAAAGTGATGACAAACAAATGCGGCGGTGGTAATAGTAAGCGATGACAGTAGCAATACAGTAGCGAGGATCTTCGCTAGTCCCAAAAGCGAATTTAAAATTAAAAAAAATAATACAGCAGAAGTGATAACAGCAATCTCCAATCATCTTGTAGTGATTAGTAAATCTACCAATAATTAACTATTGCCAAAATTAATTTTTTCCAGTAAAAAAATATGTAAATGTTTGGCTAATAGGTTATTTTATTGGCGATTACACATACAAAAGAAAAGATGGCACAATTACAAAAAAAAACTATAATGTAATTAACACATAATAATTATTAGCTAAATATGATGACTTACCCAAGGTCAGCTCCTTGGTTCCTATAACAGCCAGAGAATAACTGGATAGGTGCATCGTCATCTATTATATATAACCCTAAGAAAGATGACAAACGAACTCATCGTCTTTTACTTTATAATTACACAATTTCATTTATATAAACGATATTTTATATATTTATTGTAGCTAGAAATTTTTCTCTAATTTGCAATATTAATTTATTTATCTTCTTATATTCGCATAAATAAATCTTTTCTTTTTAAGATAATATTTTTCATTTTTACAAGTGAATGCATTCATCAAAATAACGTACAGCAACTATTCATTATATTGTTTGATATACTTAATTTTTTGTCTAAAGTTGCTTGTCTTAAAATCGAGTTCTTTTTCAGTGTCATAGCTGTGTGTGAAACCCTCAGATCAGTAATTTTGTTAAAAATTATCAAAATGTATAATATAACATTGTTAAAATATTATTGTCATGATATTGGGTCTTTTAAGGAATAAATAATATATAAACAGTGAATTTTCTCATTGTATAATCCATCCTTATTCCTTTGTTATTTATCACAAATCTTTATTAACATCTAACATTATAAAATTTTAAGAAAAATGGTATTGTTATTTTAAAAAAGAATTGAACTAAAAAAATACATTTTTGTAAAGTATATTTTTTTACAATTGTAATACAATTTTTTATAAATTGTAATGTACATCTTAAATGAATGAATTTTGAATTTGTGTAAACCTTACAACAGTAAAGCAGAAATTAATTATTCTTGTTGAAAAATTTAAAAAAAAAAAACCTTAAAATTAATTGTTTTAGTTAATTTTTAGAATTGAATAACCTGCTATCAATATAACTGTTGTATATCTTATATTTTGGATTTTTTTGTAATATCATTATATTTTGTCAATATCATCTTTGTTACACTATATAAGGAATGTTTTGACAAATAAAACAGTTTTTAAATTTTAATCAATAACAGAACCTTATTATTTATATTGTAGTAGATAATGACACAATGTGACACATTAACATAGAACATTACGATATTGTAATTTTAGCAGTCAAAGACATCAGGAGATGACGTTGTAGTTATTAAAGTCCTTGATAAACAAGTTTTAAATAATTTAGGAGTTAACATTATAGTTGCTTTAGGCTTCAGCAAATAAATTTTATCTCCAACTAAAGAAAGATCCTTTTTATAATCTTCAGCCATAATTATACTCTATGAATCACCAGTACAAATTATACTTCTGTCAATAGATTTACCATCAATGGTTTTGTTTCTTTATATACTTCATCATAACGCATGAATGCTGCTCTAGTATTCAAATTATCCATTGACCATCTCCAATCAAAAAATAAAAAAATCTATGATTGAGAGAATTTTATTACTCCTGACTTGTTGTTTGTATTTTGCAATATCATCTGGTGAGTAAATTCTTACAACAACTATATTTTTAATTATTTTTTCAGCCCTTTTAAAAGTATGAACACGTGTTATATTTTGAATAGCTCCATAAGCACTCTTTTTATGTAAGACATAGTCAATCTACTTACTAACTGTACTAACTTTTCAACAATAATCATTTCTCTTTTCATTTAATTCATTTTTAACATATGTATTCTTAATTTTACGATCGAAATACGTATAAACTGGAAAGAATTTACATAATTTTATAACTTCATTTTTAGCACAATTATACTTTCTTCTATTTAATAAAATATAAAAATCAGCTGGTATTATTAATATTTTAGTAAATGATTCTAAAGTGTGTCCCGTTTTTGCCAGATCATCAGAATAAATTGCATACGATATGTCGTTTATTTTACTGTTAAATCCTACAAACAACGGTGTTCTGACTTTATTGACAATTTCTTGTGCTGTTTCAAGAGTGATACTTGATACGAAGTAATAATTTCATAAGCAATAAGGGAAAATATTAAATAGAAATCGAACATTTGATAATAATGATAATCTTCCAAAAAATTTTTGATTTATAAAGATTACCACTGGCTATTAATATTGATTGGCTTTTTTAAAAACAAATTTATATTTGCTTTCTTACAAAGCATTTTTTGTACTTATTTTGTAAAAGAGTTTGAAAAGTATAAAAAAACTATGTTTTTAACATTTAAAATTAAAAAAAAATTATTTTTACTATAGTTAAAATTTTATTATTTTAAATAGTGTATAACCTAAAATATACAATGATAACAAGAGATACAATAAAAATAGTTATAACAATGAAATGAATACAATATAATAAACGCGACATAACAAATGTAAAATAATAAGTATATTCCATATATCTTTATCACATATAAACTTTATGACAAAGGCTAAACCGAAAGAACACGAAAAGAATGAATGATATTAAATTTTGCTTAATTCATACCATAACTTATTTCCGAGTCAAGAGATATTTCTTGAATATATCTGACTATATCATTTTATAAACTTTTTTCGAGAAACACAAATAATAAAAGAAATGTTAAAATATTTAAAACTTTTTATTATTAAATTTTTTAAATAGAAAAACTTAAAAACATTTAAATAAAAGATTTAATAAAATTGTTTCATTTTAAATGGTTTTTAGTTTGAAAGATTTAAATTTCAAAAAAATTAAAGTCTATAAATAATAAGGTTATATTATTACAGAAAAATAAATATCTCTGTTGCAAACATAATATAAATATTTAAAATTATTATTTTTCTATATATAAATGTATGAAGCTTTAATGACATTGAGCTTTTCTAATAAGCTATTTTAATGTATCATCTAGTATTTCTAATAAGCTAAAATCTTTATTAACTTATATAAGAACTCAGCCGATGTAAGATATTTAACTAGATAATAAAGTATTGTAGAGGATATAATTAGACAAAAAAATGTACATGTGTCAACGATAATACCATAAAATGTTGGATTGCTTTAATTTTGTTTAATGTCAACGGATTTAAATAATATTATTTTAATCTGAAAGTTTTACTTCCCAATTAAAACAGTTTAAGAGAAACCGAATAGTATTAATTTACCATGTGAAGATGAATACGTGGGAAGGAGTAAAATTTTCTATCAAAATCAGGCAGGTTACGATAGCAATAAATATATTCAATTAAACTTATTAGACATAGATATGTACTGTTAATTATTATAATTTTGATTGAGGTCGAGACTTCAAAAATAAAATATTTTATACTTACTTACTAGAAATGACAACAAAAAACTATTGATTAGTCCGAATGATCAGTTTTATATTTTTCTAGCTTATTTAGAGGGCAATTTAGTCATTATGTAAACATATTTTTACTCTTTATTTAAAATGAAAAATTTCAAATGATTAATATTGAGCTTTTATTGAATCATTAACTTTTAATGTAAAATATGAAAATATAAAATTTGTAATAATGAAAATGCAGTATAAATCAAAACAAAAATGTATATTTTTACATATATCCACATGTCATTATTATTATAAGGGATAATTTTATACAAAACGCATATTATTCGATTTTCAATATATTCTAATCTATAAATATTCAGTTCTTGTTGTACAAATACAATGATTGTATAAATTTTGTATGGCTTCATACATATGGTAATCTTAAATTATTCTCTTGTATTGATATTTAGTTAAGATAGTATATCATCTTAATTTATAAATCTTTTTGATGCTTTTTTTAATTATACTTTTTTTATTAGATATATATTAATTTATCAATTTCAGAATAACATATTTTTATTTTAAAAAGGCAACATAAATATTGTTTATTAAAGGATATATTTTTTATATAGTATTATTTAAAATCTTCTGTTTTAGGGATGGTTTTTAATAACAATATTATCTTTTTGCTCATTATCACATTAAGTATAATTAATAGTGTGGTTCAAAGTAAACGTAGTAGATTTTATGTTAGAGGACAAATTGATTGTCACGGCATGCGTCCTAAAAAAATACATGTTGGTCTGTACCAAAAAACTATTTTTCAAGATTATTTACTTCTAAAGGAGGTTTTAAGTTATTGTAATGAATATTTCCAAGTTTATGGAACTGAAACTATTATATCTGCAAGGAATCATTATTTACTATGGAAAAAATCTTATCGATTTTTCCCTGTGGTTGTTTTTTCTTTTAAATATAGAATAGAAAACCTTGTTTGTGAAGTAAGAGCAGTATTTAGCCTTCCAAACAATCATAGTTCTATTTTAAGTCAATATGATAAATTTTACAATTTAAATGTTGTTGATTTAACAAAACCGAACTATCAAGAAAAGAAATGCTACCTTAAACGAAAATGGAGTAGTCATAGAAAAAAATCGTATTCGACTATGGATAGATCAAGACTTAGTACTAAATTTTAAAACCATTAAAAATACTTTCTAATATGAATAATTCATTAAAAAGCAAATGAATGGTATATTGATCATTAAGCAAGTATTTTTACATTTTTTTCTAAAAGAATTAACAGTTTATTAATTTTTTTAGTTTAATTATAACAGAAACAATAAATAATTCATCAATTATCTGCAAATAGTCCAAATTAAAACAAAAATAGTCATTATAAATTTATAGTTTATTTAATCGTGTTATATTTTTAAGTTAGTAAATTAAAATATGCATACTTTAGGTGAACAATCATATATATAATGAATTTCTCCTCAATATTTTAAATGATTCTATAATGTTCTTTCTTTTTTAGTACAAGTTATAATTATATGTACAAATGATACAAGAAATCTTTTTCTAGCTTTTTTCTTTTCCTAATATTTTTCTTTCGTAAAAATTAGGTCTGTTTCTTTCTTATTTTTCATTGATAACATAAAATATCAAGTAGTTTATTTTAATCAACAATTTAAAAATAATCTGTCTTTGGAATTGGGAAATCGAAAAAGAGGACATTCAGTTGTTCATAAGTGAACGAAATGGCTTTTTTTAAAAAACATGCAAAATATGGATGAACAAAAAAGGATTTTTTTAACCAACTTATTTTTGATTATTTCATTTGATCCCTTTATAAATGAATACGCACTTCGTAGCGACCTCTGCCTTTATTAAATTTAAAAACAATGAAAATTAGCTTGCCCGTAGTTACCGATGAACATCCAAATTGTATTTTAAAAAATATATATAGGTAACCATGGACAAGTGAATGTCTATCGTCTCGACTTTTATACAAAAAGAATATATTCGTTTTTGAAATTGGAAGAAATTACAAAAATTTTAATAATTTTTTCTATTTGTCAAATTGAGCATTTATAATAGACTATTGAAAAATGTTATTTTTAATGTGTGAAAAATTAGGATTTTTATCAAATGATAAAGATATGTTTCTTTGTGGATAATTTCAAAATTTTGTATTATACTGTTTTCAATAAATGGCATTAAAATTAGTGTTAAATTGCTATTTTAATTTATGTTTGTTATTCATCTCAATAAAATGGTATTGTTCTAAACGGTATTCTAAACAAATCAACATTTCTCATATTAAATATCTTTTGTCTAGCCCAATTTTTGAATACATAATTTCTTGAAACTTGTATAGTTGTTTTCCTATGCATATAATAAATATGTTCATTGCGTCTATGGTAAATTTTTACAATAAACACTCTTTATTTTATTTAAATTTAATTTCATTTAATCTTACCCACAGGACATCCACCTTTATGAATTTCAATAGTCAAGAACTTACCATTTCGGTCCGATCTTCTATCACTTAAAACTACCATGTAACTTTTTCTATAATCTAAGGTGTAACCAATAACAACATCGGCTTTTTTTTAAAGCTTACCATTACATTAAAGTATTTCAATCACAACAACACTTTGAAATCTAGATCTAGTTCTACGTTCAAAACTACTTGAAGCGTAAATTAGTAAAATTAATATAATTACTCCAAAAGTTATTGTAATAAATGAAAATCAATACAAGGAATTGAATCCTATGTTATTTATATTAAAAATCAAAAAATAAACATTTAATAATAAATATACTAAACAATTGTTTATTTTCTGCTGATAGTGTATTTGTTGATATATTAACAGATCATGTAAATAATTCAAAATCCAAGAATTAATTTTAGATAGAAACAAAATTTTATACTTGTGAGAGGGGACATTCACTTGTCCATGGGTAAGCGAAATGACTTTTATTTTGTAACATACAAAATATTGACATGCGAAAAGGTAATTTTTTTTATTTTGTATTAACATAGTTTTATAGTATGATTACCTATTTTTTTTATTTTTTCGAAGAACGTACATTAATTTCATTAATTTTTTCTATAGAGCTAGAGCATTGCATTCCAGAAAAATGTGTTGCTGTCATTAATCACCGCATATAGGGAAAGGATACAAATAGTCCACTAATGGAACTTGAAAAAATTCGCTCACCCAAATTTTGCATGAAAAAAATTTACATTATTTCATTTGTCCATGGGTAAGCAAAATGAAATTTAAAAAAAAAACAACAAAAAGTATGGGTAACCGTAGACAACCGAATGTCCACTGTCTCAATTTGAAAGAGAATTACGTAATGAAGACACGAAATGTAGAGAATCTTCAATAATTTAATTTGATTGGTATGATGGTGAATAGGGAAGCGAATTTTACTACAATTACCTCTTTTTGGTTGCTGATAATCAAATAAATTTAATAGAGTAATTAAAAAATTGTCTAAAGAACATTAGTAAAGAAGACTACTATATTTCAGCATGTCTTTCAAGATGTATAGCACCTGATATATTGGGTATATATTGTGAAGCACTTATAAGCTTGTCAAATAAGTATTCTGATCTTACTTTCCAAGTGTTTTCATTGTTTTACCACATGACAAATTATTGTAAAAGAGACTTAAGATACTATATAATTTTAAAATTCGTTATAAAGTTACATATGAATTCATTACACGTTAAACAAGGTGTTGAATGACTATTTGGAGAAGTTTTAAATCAAGTGAAAGAGAAACTAGATTACAAGGATTAAAATTAATAGGAGATTTAAATTCAAGAGACAGGCGTTTCTTTGATTTTTTTAAAGATTATATATTTGACATTAGGGTTGATGGAAATCAAAGTGTTGAAATCGCTAAGATGAATGAAATTATAAGAATATGTAAGGAAGATGAAAAATCTATTGAGTTTATTGAAAAACTTTATACCATTTAAAATGGTAAACCACCTCTAAGAAGTTTGGCTCTTAAAGCTCTAGTAAGTTTATGTAGAAATGAAGCATTACCAATAATGGAATTGGATAAAAATGTAAAACTACTTATTGATTCTATGAGTGATGATGAATTATCATCTGAATTTTGTCGAATACTTTCCTTATCAACAATCGAAAATACCTCCTAAGACTTTTATAATTATGCTATAAAAACACTATGGAAATTGAAAGATAATGATGGAAATATCGTTTCACTGGCAGCCTGGAATTCATTATCTAATTTTATTTTAAATTATCGATTAGAAGATATATTGACAGCTGTTGAAGTAAAAACACTCTATCCAAATGACATATTAAAAATTGGTAAAATTAATTCGGAAAATGAAAATTTATACATAAACAATGAAGCCATTGAAAATGGATTCGTGTCATTTATGAGAACATTAATTAAATAAGACTTAGAAGATATGGGAGATCATCATATACTTACGCAAGAGATGTTGAATTTAGAAAAGAATTTAAGTAAATATTCACCTCGTTGAATGTAGATCGTGGTGGAATTCCAGAAAGTATGTTGCATTATTTGGAAATTTAATTGTTAAAAATAAAAAGCAAAATAGTGAATGGTGTAGATTGAGTAATTATTTTACTTATTTTAAAATGGAGATACCTAATAATTTTATCTGTGATATTTACGATTTTAAAAGATATCGTGTTTCTTCAAAGCAAATCGCCATTCAAGCAATTAATGCAATGATGGAAAATGCAACAACTGAATCTAAAGGATTACATGAAAGTGTTATAAAACATGTATTAAATACAATTGATGAACAAATAAGTGATTTTATTGTTTAAAGTTACAAATCAGTTGGTAAATTTCTTGCAAAACCTCCCACTATTCTTATCTTTTATCTGAGAATGGATTCGCTGTTACCGTCAAACAACAATCGAACCCTCATATTATATAAACAATTATATTTTTACATAATAAAACATCTGCAATCTCAAAAATTATAAATTTCCTGTTTTCCTTATTTGTCTTAGAGACAAATCTAGGTAAATTTAAAGCTGTGATTTGGCGTACTGTAACAAGACCTTTTCATGATAATTCATATATCCTTTTTTCTCTCTCTCTACTATCCTATTTATATCAAATGATAAAGAAAACTTTTGTTAACAAGAATGCTTGATCTATGTTGGAGAGAGACTCAGAGATTTTTGAATGATGATGGTACACACAAAGCTATGACACTGAAAAAATATCAGATTTTTGGGTTGTATCTTTAGACAAAAAGAAAAAAAAGTTTTTGGTTTACTTACATACATTATTAAAAACAATATGGCTTTGAATATGCAAGAAGAAATTATTTACTCAAAAGGAATTTGATTATTTTGTTAAAATCTCTTATTAGTTTACTGTTTATAAAAGTGTAAATTTTTGATAAAAACCACAATAAAAAAATTTCAAGGTACAATACATATCTCTTATTTTTCATGATTGAGGATAATTAAAACAACAAATAAGGTTTAATTATTGCTTTTTAGTAAATTAAACAAACAAATTTTTTAGTTTATTTTCTTGTGAATTTAAAAGTAATAGTTAAATAATTTTAAACAAATTATTTGATTTTAATTTCTGATAGAATTAGTGAGTTTGAAAAAATCACATAATAAATAATTTTAAATATCAATTATATTTGTAGTTATGCTTTTAAAATATTATATTAATAACAAAGAGTATACATTTGAAAAATACTTTATAATTTTATGAAGTTATTAAAATTAAAATTTAATCATAAATCGTTTTGTATTTTTTAATAATTCACTAATGCTTCTAAATAACTATAAGAAATTTCTAAGAAATCAAGATTATTTGATATTAAACTCTTATTTTTAAGTAGTATCGATTTTGAGAAAAGCATATTTTATAAACGTTTCATTAATTTATAAAAAAAACTACACAAGCATAAACTTGATTTAGAATAAAAACATTAAAATAATAACAATATATTACTTATTTTATTAAACATAATTTTTATTAAATGAATTTTACTGAATGCACCATTTAAACTTGTAAAACAACATTTATTTTAATTGTAGGATGTTTATTTATTAACAGTTCAATGTTTGTCTTATTTATACTTTAGGTTAGAAAATTTTCTATTTATATGATATCTATTAACTAATAATAAGATATCTTAAAAAAGTTATTATTAATATGATAAAGAGTTTAATAATATGTTTGATCAAAATATTTACTTCATGACAAATAAGGTTTCTAAAATTATGAACACTAAGAATTGTTGCAAACATTTATTACATAAATTTTTAACAAATTGAATGATTTAATTATTAAAATAGTAATTTTGTAAAAAATTAATAGTGTAGAATTACAGGTATGAAAATGTATTAATATATTTAAAATTTTATATTTTAAAAATCATTAAAGATTTTCATACATTAAAATCAACTAATTACTTAAAATAATTATAACGTTACTTTTTTAAACTTAAAAAAGAAAATATTATTTATTATTTTATTGTCAGATTTATCAAAAAAAATTTTAAGTTATTTTATTTTATGTCTATTGTATCATGAAAAAATAAATTGTGTGTATAATTAACTTTTACAACTTTAAATTAAATATCATCAAATGAAATTATATAATCATTTTTTTAAAATTTAAAAATTAGCGATATTACTCCAGTATCAGGTAATGGAAGTTTATATTCAGATACTGGTGGAGTTGATGCAAAAGTTTTGTTTTGAGAATTATCATTGACGGAAATATCTTGGTTTACATATATATCAGTGGATTCTTTTTCTACCAAAATTTCTAATGATTTTCTATTTTTTTTCTTAAGTTTTAAATTTAATTTAATTGTGTAACGATCTATAGTAAAATTATTAGCGTAAAGAAAATTAAATTTATCTGAACTGATTTATTGGTAGTAATTTAGGTTCGAAATCTAACTTAATTGCTGAATCCTAGAAAAAAGTAAATATACAAACTTTTTCAGTTACTTTACACATTTTAGAACAATTTTTAAGAATATGTGTAATATTTTGTTGTCTATCATTTAAATTATTTAAATAATCTTTCATTATTATGTTTAATAGCTATAATAAAGGAAAACAAAAGATTATTTAAAAATTATTCTTGCAAAAAATAATACTTTTTTTCATGAGTTTGCACATTATTTTTTAAAAAGTTTAAAGAAAATAGTTGAATGTCAATGTGATCGATATAAAGTAAATATGTCTGGCATATAACTTTTCCTACATAAAGATACTGAAACTTACAATTATTATCATTGTATTAATTTTAGATAAAATACCATTTATTTTACTTGCACATAATAGTTAATATTGAAGTTTATTTTATTCCTCCAAATAAACAAGTATATATATGCTAATTTATTTTTGGCAAAACAATCATCTTAAATATATAAAAATGTATATAAAAGATTACATTTATTTAATTAATAACACATCTCAATATTGCAATAATTTTTAACAAGCAGCAAAATCGCTTCGCTCGTTGCTTCTTGCCCGTAGGGCCGGACTTTTTTTATAAGCGTTTACAACTTAAATCAAAAAATACCATTAAATGTTAATAAGTTAAAATTTCTAATTTTTTAAATATAAGTTAGAAAGTACTATTTTTAGTGTATGTTTTAAAAAATAACTAATAAGCAACACACAGAAAAAAAAATACATTTTGATAAATACTCAAGGAATGTGATGAATGTCCTACCATAAAAAAAAGGTAAACTTATTTAATATTAGTAAAAGAAAACAGAAAAGTTGCATACAACACAAAATGTTAGATTGTCGGATAAATTTTGCCGTTGCTTAAAAAATATATATGTATTTGAAAATTTAAAGTAATGTGATTTTTTTAATATAAATATCTTTTAAGGTAATCTGTTTATCCCCAGAGATTGACTTCATTTTTATAATACATTATGAGATAAGTTAACATAAATCAAATTCATGTAAAGTTGAAAACTGTTCAATGGTATTCAGTTTTTATATAAGCAATATAATAACAACAATATGTTTAGAAACCTTTAAATATCATAGCAATAAATACAAAAGTTAATATTTATTTACCTACACAAAATTTTTAAATATTAGAAATAATATTTTAGCATTTAAGGTTTTTTAAATTAAAATATTCCAAAGTTATTATTTAAAATAAACAAATAATGAATAATTTTTATAACTTTAATTTTTTATATTATCATAACAGATGATATAAATATTTTGGTTATGAGATTAGTATAATATCATTAAAAATATAAATTATACTAATTAAGACTATTAAAACATAGTAAAAATACTACATATTAGTAAATGCTTATTATAAAACTATTTAAATTTTATATCAAAATAAAAGAACAATGATCCCTTCCTCAATATATAATAAATTTTTGAGTATCTTTTTAAGTTTAGATGTTAAAAATATTTCTTCTATAACTTTTATGAATTGTTGAATTTTTGACTTTGATTGGAAAAATAAATTCTTCACTTTATTTTTAATTCTTAGAATCTAAAAATTTTACAAATTTTTCTATTATATACATAAAAAATGTTACTGTGTTAAGAAATTTATAAAATTACCTTTTCTTATCAATTGGCTACCTTAAAAACGAGAATTCAGATAAAACTAATATTTATTTTTTCTATCCAGCATATTAAACTATGCATTTCTTATCTTATTTTAGTAAAAAGAAGGACATAGAATAAAAACCATTTTAAAAGGTAAACTTTTCCTCAATACATAGGAAATTTTTGATAAATTACTATTTTCCGGGACCGTACTTTCGGTAATTTTTATTGTGTGCATGTAATAGACAAAAGAAATTACAATTATAAGTAAAATTTTGAATAAAAAAATCACCATATGAAGGAAAAATAGAGATGCTAGATCTTAGATTTTAGTACTTAATGCGATGTATCTCAAGAACGTATAATAAGATTAAGACGGTCTAGATGTCATTAGATAGAGAATTATAGTCTACATAGATTTTGTAAACATTTCATATTGGAAAAGTTCTATTTTTGCATACTTTTTTTTTATAAACTTAAAAATTAAGAAAAAAGATTGACTAACTTGTTTTTTAATTAACTTAATAATCAAAAGAGATAAATGAACGGTTAATATCTCAAAATGTTTGCAACAAATTTCTCTAGGAAGGAAATTCAAGACATTTAGAAAAAATTGACGTATTGAAACTTTTTTTTCTTGAAACTAAAAAATAGCATTTTTTAAAAAAATTAAAAAATCACTTTTTTCTTTATATCTCGAGAACGGATAAAGAAATTAAAATTATATATATAGCATTTTATAGAGAATTTAATTCTACATAAAAATTGTGAAAACACTTTATTTAAAAAGTTTTATTTTGACCTACTTTTTTTAAAAAACTCAAAAAATTTTTTTCAAAAAATTTACTGTATTTAAAGTTATCTGATTTTCTTGAGATTAAACTTAAAAATTTAAGTTAAAGAAAAACTTAAATTAACTTTTTTTGTTAATTTCCTTTTCAGAATCCAGGTATATAATTTTAAAATGTGAGAATTTAAGTTTTTTTAGGTCACTTTCAAAAAAATTTAAAATCTCAAGAATTAAGTTAAAATTTTAACTTTTTTTTATTTTTATATTATAAGTTTCTAAAACTATATATATCTGTAAAATTTTAGATAAAACAAATAACTCTAAGGGAGTCAAGAATAATACACCAAAACACTTTTAGGTAGCTGTATCTCAAGAACGGGACTTTAGATTAAAATAATATTGAGTTTTTTGAAATCATCACATAAAGTTATATGTATTAAAATATTAAAAAGCTTTAATATCGAAAATAATTTACACTTCCTCGTTACTCCTCTAAATAATATTGGGATTGCCGTTTACTTACTATTATACAATTTTATTATTTTTACTAACTCCTTATAGACGTTACTAGAAATCCTGTATGCGTTCCTAGAACTAAATTAGATTAATTAATTTACAATAAAATACAGCAATAGATTGAATAACTAAAAAAACTAAACTAAACTAAATAAAATTTTGGTGACAAAAAGCGGTTATATATATTAGTTTTTGATGACATTTGAAAATTGCGTGACAAGAACAGTTCATTTTTAATCATTATTGTTTTAATCTTATGAAGATTCTTCTTCATGTAGCGAAGACAATCATGATTGTTATTAATCTTCGTTATTGTATTTAAAAATTATATTTTTATTTTTTACTAATAAATCGTATCATGTTAAAGTATTTTTAGTAAGATAAAATTTAAAAAATTATTTTAACAATTATCATAAATATTTATTCACATAATAGTAAAATATAAAATAAAGCATAATTTTTCAATGAATTCATTTAATTTTACTTATTATTATATATGAATTTTTTAAAAAAATGTACGATATACTTTTAAGAACAAACATATAATCATTAAATAACGGAATTTTTTATAATTCTTATAATTACACAATTTCATTTATAATAACGATATTTTATATATTTATTGTAGCTAAAAATTTTTCTTTAATTTGCAATATTTATTTATTTATCTTCTTATATTCGCATAAATAAATCTGTTCTTTTTAAGATAATATTTTTCATTTTTACAAGTGAATGCATTCATCAAAATAACATACAGCAACTATTCATTATATTGTTCGATATACTTACTTTTTTGTCTAAAGCTGCTTGTCTTAAAATCGAGTTCTTTTTCAGTGTCATAGCTGTGTGTGAAACCCTCAGATCAGTAATTTTGTTAAAAATAATCAAAATGTATAATTATTGACAGAGTTTATGTTTAGAACAATGTTTAAATGTCAAAATGTATAATATAACATTGTTAAAATATTATTGTCATGATATTGGGTCTTTTAAGGAATAAATAATATATAAACAGTGAATTTTCTCATTGTATAATCCATTCTTATTCCCTATTCCTTTGTTAATTATCAAAAATCTTTATTAACATCTAACATTATGAAATTTTAAGAAAAATGGTATTGTTATTAAAAAAAAAGAATTGAACTAAAAAATACACTTTTGTAAAAAAAAATCCGTTTTTTCTTAATGAGATAAAATTTTACCTAAAATTAAATAACAAATAAAATACATTTTTGTAAAGTATATTTTTTTACAATTGTAATACAATTTTTTTTAAATTGTAATTTACATTTTAAATGACTGAATTTTAAATTTGTGTAAACCTTACAACAGTAAAGCAGAAATTAATTATTCTTGTTGAAAAATTTTAGAAAAAAACCTTAAAATTAATTGTTTTAGTTAATTTTTAGAATTGAATAACCTGCTATCAATATAACTGTTGTATATCTTATAGTTTGGATTTTTTTGTAATATCATTATTTTTTGTCAATATCGTCTTTGTTACACTATATAAGGAATATTTTGACAAATAAAACAGTTTTTAAATTTTAATCAATAACAGAACCTTATTATTTATATTGTAGTAGATAATGACACAATGTGACACATTAACATAGAACGTTACGATATTGTAATTTTAACAGTCAAAGACATCAGGAGATGACGTTGTAGTTATTAAAGTCTTTGATAAACAAGTTTTAAATAATTTAGGAGTTGACGTTATAGTTCCTTTAAGCTTCAGCAAATAAATTTTATCTTCAACTAAAGAAAGATTCTTTTTATAATCTTCAGCCATAATTATACTCTATGAATCACCAGTACAAATTATACTTCTATCAATAGATTTACCATCAATGGTTTTCTTTCTTTATATACTTCATCATAACGCATTAATGCTGCTCTAGTATTCAAATTATCCATTGATCATCTCAAACCAAAAAATAAAAAAATCTATGATTGTAGAGAATTTTATTACTCCTGACTTGTTGTTTGTATTTTGCAATATCATCTGGTAAGTAAATTCTTACAACAACTATATTTTTAATTATCTTTTCAGCCCTTTTAAAAATATGAACACGTGTTATATTTTGAATAACTCCACAAGCACTCTTTTTATGTAAAACATAGTCAATCTACTTACTAACTGTACTAACTTTTCAACAATAATCATTTCTCTTTTCATTTAATTCATTTTTAATATATGTATTCTTAATTTTACGATCGAAATACGTTTAAACTGGAAAGAATTTACATAATTTTATAACTTCACTTTTAGCACAATTATACTTTCTTCTATTTAATAAAATATAAAAATCAGCTGGTAATTATTAATATTTTAGTAAATGATTCTAAAGTGTGTCCCGTTTTTGCCAGATCATCAGGATAAATTGCATACGATATATTGTTTATTTTACTGTTAAATCCTACAAACAACAGTTTTCTGACTTTATTGTCAATTTCTTGTGCTGTTTCAAGAGTGATACTTGATACGAAGTAATAATTTCACAAGCAATAAGGGAAAATATTAAATAGAAATCGAACATTTGATAATAATGATAATCTTCAAAAAAATTATTGATTTATAAAGATTACCACTGGCTATTAATATTGATTGGCTTTTTTAAAATCAAAATTTATATTTGCTTTCTTACAAAGCATTTTATGCACTTATTTTGTAAAAGAAATCGAAAAGTATTAAAAAAATATGTTTTTAACATTTAAAATAAAAAAAAATATATTTTTACTATAGTTAAAATTTTATTATTTTAAATAGTGCATAACCTAAAATATACAATGATAACAAGAGATACATTAAAAATAGTTTTAACAATGATATGAATACAATATAATAAACGCGACATAACAAATGTAAAATAATAAGTATATTCCATATATCTTTATCATATATAAACTTTATGACAAAGACTAAACCGAAAGAACACGAAAAGAATGAATGATATTAAATTTTGCTTAATTCATACCATAACTTATTTCCGAGTCAAGAGATATTTCTTGAATATATCTGACTTTATCATTTTATAAACTTTTTTCGAGAAACACAAATAATAAAAAACATGTTAAAATATTTAAAACTTTTTATTATTAAATTTTTTAAATAGAAAAACTTAAAAACATTTAAATAAAAGATTTAATAAAATTGTTTCATTTGGAATGGTTTTTAGTTTGGAAGATTTAAATTTCAAAAAAATTAAAGTCTATAAATAATAAGGTTATATTATTACAGAAAAATAAATATCTCTGTTGCAAACATAATATAAATATTTAAAATTATTATTTTTCTATATATAAATGTATGAAGCTTTAATGACATTGAGCTTTTCTAATAAGCTATTTTGATGTATCATCTAGTATTTCTAATAAGCTAAAATCTTTATTAACTTATATAAGAACTCAGCCGATGTAAGATATTTAACTAGATAATAAAGTATTGTAGAGGATATAATTAGACAAAAAAATGTACATGTGTCAACGATAATACCATAAAATTTTGGATTGCTTTAATTTTGTTTAATGTTAACGGATTTAAACGATATTATTTTAATCTGAAAGCTTAACTTCCCAATTAAAACATAGTTTAAGAGAAACCGAATAATAATAATTTACCATGTGAAGATGAATACGTGGGAAAGAGTAAAATTTTCTATCAAAATCAGGCAGGTTACGATAGCAATAAATATATTCAATTAAACTTATAAGATATAGATATGTACTGTTAATTATTATAATTTTGATTGAGGTCGAGACTTCAAAAATAAAATATTTTATACTTACTTACTGGAAATGACAACAAAAAACTATTGATTAGTCCGAATGATCAGTTTTATATTTTTCTAGCTTAGAGAGAAATTTAGTCATCATGTAAACATATTTTTACTCTTTATTTAAAAGTGAAAAATTTTAAATGATTAATATTGAGCTTTTAATTGAATCATTAACTTTTAATGTAAAATATGAAGATGTAAAATTTGTAATAATGCAAATGCAGTATAAATCTAAACAAAAATGTATATTTTTACCTATATCCACATATCATTATTATTATAAGAGATAATTTTATACAAAACGCATATTTTTCGATTTTCAATATATTCTAATCTATAATATATTCAGTTTTTGTTGTACAAATATAATGATTGTATAAATTTTGTACGGCTTTACACATATGGTAATCTTAAATTATTCTCTTGTATTGATATTCAGTTAAGGTAGTATATCAACTTAATTAATAAATCTTTTTTATGCCTTTTTTAATTACACTTTTTTTTATTAAATATAGTAATCATATAACAAACGTAGTTTTAGATTTTTTAAATACTATTTAACTACTACCATGCGAATAGATTTATGTAGATTCATATTAATTTATCAATTGCATAATAGCATTTTTTTATTTTAAAAAGACAGCATAAATATTGTTTATTAAAGGATATATTTTTTATATAGTATTATTTAAAATCTTCTGTTTTAGGGATGATTTTTAATAACAATATTGTCTTTTTGCTCATTATCATATTAAGTATAAATAATGCTGGGGTTCAAAGTAAGCGTAAAAGATATTATATTAGAGGACAAATTGATTGTCGTGGCATGCGTCCTAATAAAATATATGTTGGTCTCTACGAAAAAACTATATTTCAATATTTTACACTTCTAAATGAAATTTTAAGTTATTGTGGTGGATATTTCCAAGTGAATGGAACTCAAACTATTATATCTGCAAGGAATCATTATTTCACAACGAAAAAAACTTATCGATTACTCCCTGTGGTTATTTTTTCCTTTCAAATATAGAATAGAATACCTTGTTTGTGAAGTAAGAGCAGTATTTTTCCTTTTAAACAAACATAAAAGTATTATAAATGATTCTGAAAGATTTTACAATTTAAATGTTGTTGATTTAGCAAATCCGAACCATCAAGAAAAGAAATGCTACCTTGACCGAAAACGGAGAAGTCATAGAAAAAAATCGTATTCGACTATGGATAGATCAATATTTAGCACTAAATTTTAAAACTATTAAAAATACTTTCTAATATGAATAATTCATTAAAAAGCAAATGAATGGTATATTGATCATTAAGCAAGTATTTTTATATTTTTTTTCTAAAAGAATTAACAGTTTATTAATTTTTTAGTTTAATTATAACAGAAACAATAAATAATTCATCAATTATCTGCAAATAGTCCAAATTAAAACAAAAATAGTCATTATAAATTTATAGTTTATTTAATCGTGTTATATTTCTAAGTTAGTAAAATAAAATATCTATACTTTAGGTGAATAATCATATATATAATGAATTTCTCCTCAATATTTTAAATGATTCTATAATGTTCTTTCTTTTTTAGTACAAGTTATAATTATATGTACAAATGGAACAAGAAATCTTTTTCTAGCTTTTTTCTTTCGTAAAAATTAGGTATGTTTCTTTCTTATTTTTTCATTGATAACATTAAAATATCAAATAGTTTATTTTAATCAACAATTTAAAAATAATCTGCCTATAGAATTGGGAAATTGGAAAAGAGAACATTCATTTGTCCATAGGTAAACGAAATAGCTTTTTTAAAAAAAACATGCAAAATATGGATGAACAAAAAAGCACTTTTTTTAACTAACTTATTTTTGATTATTCCATTTGAATCCACTTTATAAATGAATACGCACTTCGTAGCAACCTCTGCCTTAATTAAATTTAAAAAAACAATGAAAATTAGCTTGCCCGTAGTTACCTATGAACAACAAAATTGTATTTTAAAAAAATATATATAGGTAACCATGGACAAGCAAATGTCTATCGTCTCGACTTTTATACAAAAAGAATATATTCGTTTTTGAAATTGGAAGAAATTACAAAAATTTTAATAATTTTTCTATTTGTCAAATTGAGCATTTATAATAGACTATTGAAAAATGTTATTTTTAATGTGTGAAAAATTAGGATTTTTGTCATATGATAAAGATATGTTTCTTTGTGGATAATTTCAAAATTTGGTACTATACTGTTTTCAATATGTGGCATTAAAATTAGTGTTAAAATTGTTATTTTAATTTTTGTTTTTTATTCATCTCAATAAAATGGTGTTGTTCTAAACGGTTTTCTAAACAAATCAACATTTCTCAAATTAAATATCTTTTGTCTATCCCAATTTTTGAATACATAATTTCTTGAAACTTGTATAGTTGTTTCCCTATGCATAAAAATAATAATGTTCATTGCATCTATGGTAAATTTTTACAATAAACACTCTTTATTTTATTTAAATTTAGTTTCATTTAAACTTACCCACAGGATATCTACCTTTATGAATTTCAATAATCAAGAACTCACCTTTTCGGTCCGATCTTTTATCACTTAAAACTACCATATAACTTTTTCTAAAATCTAAGGTGTAACCAATAACAACATCGTCTTTTTTTTAAAGCTTACCATTACATTAAAGTATTTCAATCACAACAACACTTTGAAATCTAGATCTAGTTCTACATTCAAAACTATTTGGAACGTAAATTAGTATAATTAATATAATTACTTTAAAATTTATTGTAATAAATGAAAATCAATACAAGGAATTGAATCCTATGTTATTTATATTAAAAATCAAAAAATGAACATTCAATAATAAATATACTAAACAATTGTTTATTTTCTGCTGATAGTGTATTTGTTGATACATTAACAGATCATGTAAATAATTCAAAATCCAAGAATTAATTTTAGATAAAAACAAAATTTTATACTTGGGAGAGGGGACATTCGCTTGTCCATGGATAAGCGAAACAACTTTTGTTTTGTAACATACAAAATATAGACATGCGAAAAGGCAATTTTTTTTTATTTTGTATTAACATAGTTTTATACTATGATTACTTATTTTTTTATTTTTTCGAAGAACGTACATATATTTCATTCATTTTTTCTATAAAGCTAGAGCATTGCATTCCAGAAAAATGTGTTGCTGTCATTAATCACCGCATATAGGGAAAGGATACAAATAGTCCACTAATGGAACTTGAAAAAATTCGCTCACCCAAATTTTGTATGAAAAAAATTTACACTACTTCGTTTGTCCATGGGTAAACGAAATGAAATTTTTTAAAAAAAGAATTAAGTATGGGTAACCGTAGACAACCGAATGTCCACTGTCTCAATTTGAAAGAGAATTACGTAATGAAGACACGAAATGTAGAGAATCTTCAATAATTTAATTTGATTGGTATGATGGTGAATAGGGAAGCGAATTTTACTACAATTACCACCCTTTGGTTGCTGATAATGAATTAAATTTAATAGAGTAATTAAAAAATTGTTTAAAGAACATTAGTAAAGAAGACTACTATATTTTAGCATGTCTTTCAAGATGTATAGCACCTGATATATTGGGTATATATTGTGAAGCACTTATAAGTTTATCAAATACGTATTCTGATCTTACTTTCCAAGTATTTTCATTGTTTTACCACATGACAAATTATTGTGAAAGAGACTTAAGATACTATATAATTTTAAAATTCGTTATAAAGTTACATATGAATTCATTACACGTTAAACAAGGTGTTGAATGACTATTTGGAGAAGTTTTAAATCAAGTGAAAGAGAAACTAGATTACAAGGATTAAAATTAATAGGAGATTTAAATTCAAGAGACAGGCGTTTCTTTGATTTTTTTAAAGATTATTTATTTGACATTAGGGTTGATGGAAATCAAAGTGTTGAAATTGCTAAGATGAATGAAATTAAAAGAATTTTTAATGAAGATGAAAAATTTATTGAGTTTATTGAAAAACTTTATACCATTTTAAATGGTAAACCACCTCTAAGAAGTTTGGCTCTTAAAGCTCTAGTAAATTTATGTAGAAATGAAGCATTACCAATAATGGAATTGGATAAAAATATAAAACCACTTATTGATTCTATGAGTGATGATGAATTATCTGAATTTTGTCGATTACTTTCCTTATCAACAATCGAAAATACCTCCTAAGACTTTTATAATTATGCTATAAAAACACTATGGAAATTGAAAGATAATGATGGAAATATCGTTTCACTGGCAGCCTGGAATTCATTATCTAATTTTATTTTAAATTATCGATTAGAAGATATATTGACAGCTGTTGAAGTAAAAACACTCTATCCAAATGACATATTAAAAATTGATAAAATTAATTCGGAAAATGAAAATTTATACATAAACAATGAAGCCGTTCAATATTGATTCGTGACATTTATGAGAACATTAATTAAATAAGATTTAGAAGATATGGGAGATCATCATATACTTACGCAAGAGATATTGAATTTATAAAAGAATTTAAGTAAACATTCACCTCGTTGAATGTAGATCGTGGTGGAATTCCAGAAAGTATGTTGCATTATTTGGAAATTTAATTGTTAAAAATAAACAGCAAAATAGTGAATGGTGTAGATTAACTAATTATTTTACTTATTTTAAAATGAAGATACCTAATAATTTTATCTGTGATATTTACGATTTTATAAGTTATCGTGTTTCTTCAAAGCAAATCGCCATTCAAACAATTGATGCAATGATGGAAAATGCAATAACCGAATCTAAAGGATTACATGAAAGTGATATAAAACATGTATTAAATACAATTGATGAACAAATAAGTGATTTTATTGTTTAATGTTACAAATCAGTAGGTAAATTTTTTGCAAAACCTCCCACTATTCTTATCTTATATCTGAGAATGGATTCGCTGTTACCATCAAACAACAACCGAACCCTCATATTGTATAAACAATTATATTTTTACATAATAAAACATCTGCAATCTCAAAAATTATAAATTTCTTGTTTTCTTTATTTGTCTTAGAGACAAATCTAGGTAAATTTAAAGCTGTGAATTGGCGTACTGTAACAAGACCTTATCATGATAATTCATATATCCTTTTTTCTCTCTCTCTAATATCCATTTTATATCAAATGATAAAGAAAACTTTTGTTTGCAAGAATGCTTGATCTATGTTGGAGAGAGACTCAGAGATTTTTGAATAATGATGGTAATAATCAAAAAAAGATTACGTTAATAGATTAAAATCTCACAAGAACCATTTTACGTTATATTCAAGTAAATGATAAGTTAAGTACTATATTATTAAAAATCTATCCAAAGAAAATTTTATAAATAAAATTGATATGAAAATATGTTTCGGTGACAATGCATTGTTTAAGAATTTTGTATGGTTATTGGGTCTTGACAAACAGTATATTTATAGAGTAAATGAAAATTTTGAAGGAAATACCTATCTTGAACAAAATATGTTACCGTTATTAAAGATCAAAAAAATACCTTTTTCACAGATGACTAAATTGATAAATGCTTTTAATAGATTTCATATTGAAAGCTAAATAAAATGTAGCGCAGTATTGTTTCAAAAACTTTCAAAAGGTTTTTCATCAGTTGATTATATGAAGAATGATTATGAAATTATTTTTAATTGAATTAATTAATATCCATGGCCATTTTCTTCAAATTGTTAATAAACAATTACTTATTGACGTTCCACATTTGCCAAATTTATCAATGATTGAAGAATTACTATGATTATTGATAGAAAATGAAGTTGGTCAGGAGATTTTTCAAATATTTGTTCTACAACATCTTATAGGTCAACAAAAGGTAATGATAAGAAATTATCTTTACTAAATTCAGATAATATTTTCAGGATTATAGATAATAATATTATTTCACTACTGATAATTGCAATTGAAAATAATAATAAATATTTATTATCAATATTAGCATCTGAAAAAAATATTTAATATCTTTCAAGTTATCAAAGAGCACAAGTTTACGAAATATTTATGAATTATGCTGTTAACATTCGTTGGATCCCAATACCTTTCATTTATAAAAGTAATATTATTTCTCCTTATCCTTAAAGAATCATTAAAAATTCTTTTACCACAATTGATATAAGAAAGAGTTTATCTATTGATCCAAAGACAAACTTATACTACACTATTCATTTCTTGATTATTTAAAACCTATTATTACTTTTTCTGGTGTCAATCAACCAATTACTCTATTTTTAGCAGATTTAAAATTATAATATCTACAGAATTAACAATTATTTGAATTTATTAGTTTTATTAATAATCTAATTACGAAGAATATGATGTTGAAACAAATAGATGGGAAAGTTTTTATCAATCCGACTCCATTAAAAACTTTAATGTTCTTAAGTTTTTACAGTCAAAAGGATTTTACAAACATTTTCCATATTTTTTAACATTATCCCAGGCTATTTAAGTTACTAAAAAAATTTATATAGATGATAAATTATGTAATTTAGTTAATTTTATTATCATTAGTGCAAAAATAAGTACCCATAAAAAACTACATCTTGAAATTTCTGATGATTCTTATTAAAAATAATTATTTTATTGATCTGTAATCAAATTTCTTTATCACTTAAATTATTTCTACCCAGATATTCTTATTGGTTTTTTTAACGTTCCCGATTCTTATTACAATATAACAGTTGTAGCTCTATAATTCCTACCAAGTCTTCTACGTCTTTATCTCTTGAAAATGAGACATCAAGAATATTTACGTTTACTTTCTTAAAACCTATGGAAAAAACATGGAAAGTATAACTCTTTCGTAAAAATTTATTATTCTTAATGATAATTAAATTCTAAAAATAACTACATAAATTCTTGTAACTCTTTTATTAATTATATTAAAAATAAATATAAAAAATGAATATTTTATCGAAGGAATAAGAAAATGTTTTAATATTTTTTTTAAAAATGCTTTTATAAAATCATTTATTTTATAAAATAACACATGCACCATAATTAAAAGATTTGAAAACCATTCTAATATTTTTTTGTTTATCTATTAGCATGTATGCATTAAATAAAAGATATCTTAGAAAGTATTAATGTTTATAAAAAAAGGAAAGAAAACATTTACGTTTATTCACGTACAGATTCTTTAGTTTCTTTTGAAATCCTTTTAAATGCTTTTCATTTTTAAAATAACAACTCCATGATCAAATAATAGATATATACCTTTCTTAAGAAAATTAAACTATTCAGTATACAAAAAAGTGAATAAATAAATTTATACACATTATTTTATTTACTTTTCAGAAATCTCTATGAATCAATGTGACATCAAATAAAAGAACATTTTATTAAAGTTAAAACTTTCATATAAAATTAAAATGAAAAATTAAAATTTTGTGAAATAAAATCTTACTTTTACAAAGAAAGATTAATAAAATATGTAGTGAAATTTCTATATTCTTTTAATTATTCTATTTTGTTAATTTTTTAAAACGAAAGTAAAACAGATATACTGAAACAATTTTTTTCAGATAATGCATTTTTATGATCGTGCTATTGGAATATTCTTTATAAATAGTCATTTATTTCAAGTAAACTATGCTTAAGAAACTGTTAAGAGATGTACTACTGGTTTAATGTTGAATTCATTGTCTTGTTTAATTTTAAAATTTATAGTTTCATGTAAAAAGAAAAGATTGTATTGTTATTGGTGTTGAGAAGAAATAGATTTCATCATTACAAGAAAATAATCTCAAAATTTATCAATAAAAAAATGATAACATGATATATTAACTATATATTTACAAGTGTTTTTATTACAAAATATGAAATTTAATAGTATTAATTGCAAGATTGTATTGTATAAGTATGCTTCAACTGTATAAATACTGAGAGTGTATAACTATGCTTAACTTAAATGTCCATCTCTGTATGCACACAAAACCTAAACATATCTTTTAGACCGAAAATGCTCCGAATGGTATAAAATTCAAGTGATTTTAAAATAACCTACCATCCAAAATAGGGTAGGCGACGGGCTACATTCTTCCTCATCTTACATCTACACTCTAAGTCATTTTTTAAGCTATTGTTATACAAATTCTACATATATATTTTTATATTATTTTGTGCATACATTCACTCAGAGAAGTTTTTGCAACAAAAAATACTTATGTCATAATTTTTAATCCCCAAAATAAAATTGCAAAATTTTATTTAATTTTAAATATGTAAACTACGATCTTATCATTCTGTTGCAGATCGTAAAATATTACCACTTTTTTTGCAGTAATTTTTCTTAAACGGATTATAAATTTTTATTTTTTATTAGATAGAATTAAATATATTTAACTGTTTTTTTCAGTAACACGTAAAATATCTATAACATTCAGATAAACATTATCTTGAATTTAGTTCCATATATTTTTAGTTAACATATTATAGATAATTTCTATATTTAATATAGGCGGAAGAGAGATCGAGAAAATATTTTTTATATTTAAACTTTTGTTTATTTAAAAAAATGTTGCTTTTTATACCGATTTTTAAATATTTTTAATGTTAAAAAAATAAGGAAGATGAAAATTAATCTATACTTTGAATTTTTATCATATTTGATAACAAAAGCGTATTTTATACTAATTAGAAATTTAAATTAATGCTCTCTATTTATTTTACTATATTATTATTTAAAATTTAAGAAAAGTTATTCGAATACCAAACTGTTATAAAATCATAAAAATATATAATAAATCAGTTTTTTAACAGTATTTAACATTTTTAACATTTAAAAAGTTACGTAATATTTTAATACTAATCATCAATATTATAAAACATGATAAACATAGAATATTAATTGATATTTTACAACAGCATAATTATAGAACAAAAGATTTTTAAGTTTTTTTGATAGATTTTTTTAAAATTGAAAAGAAAGCAAGTATCTTGTCCAAGTAGGATGAGCGAAGCGAGCTGCTGCTTGTTAAATATCTATCTTTTATCAAATTCCATCTATAAATTATTTTAACATATTATTAAGAAAAAATCATAATTAAAAATAAATATTATAAAATATATCATAAACGGCAATAATAATTATAATTGACGATTTTTGGTGTAAATTTCTTTATGTGATGATACCTCAGAATAAAGGTAAAATAAGGAAAATGATATAAGAGTAAATAAGAATACTAAGTTAGATGAAACATTTAAATCAAAAAAAGATAACGAATTCCAGTCTGTTAAAAAATTAATAAGATTAAAGAAGTGAAAAACAAGGATAATGAGAATGATTTAATAAATAATGAAAGAAATAATGATATGAAGAGTGAAAAATTGAAAATATTTAACCTTTAAAAACTAAATGAGGTCACACCATAAAAATTGAATCTTAAAAGATGATACAGCATGGTAAAGAAAAATTGAAGAAAATGTAGAAGTTTCATGTAGAAAGAGTTGTCAAGCATATGTACGATGAAAAAAATTTGATCAAAAGTGTGATAAGAATAAAAAACTGCTGTTGAGAAGAAAGACAAGAAGGATAGTAATAATCCTCTGATTACTGAAAAAAACGAGCTAAAAAGAAAATATCAATGGTTAATAAAACAAATGTTAATAACTTAACTGATAAAAAAAGAATAGTGACGATGCCAAAAAAAACAAAAACCATGATAAAGTATCAGATAACGATAAAAAATGAAAAATAAAATTACTGAAAACGCAGTAAAAATATGAATAACAAACTTCCAAATTAAAAGTTAATTCATGTAGTAAAACGATATTTTTTAAATAATATCAACATTATTACAAATTTCCTTTTATTAATGACTTAAAGATTGCTCAATTATTAATTCAACATTGAACAATTATTTCTTAACACCTATATAAAGAATCACAACAGTTTTTTTACCATCATAAATCATGAAAAAATTCTACAATATTTCTTATAATTTATCATATTAATTTTTTTAAAATAAAAACAAATAGTAGCATTGGTAGTAATTGTAGATTGAGAAGAAAAATAAAGAATTAATGTCTCTTTTGAGTATTATTATTAATAATATAAAAATCTTAATTTCATATCATTTTATGTAGGTTAAACCTACTAAACTGATATTTAGTATTTTATTGATATTATTGGTTTCAACCAAAAACCCTAATTTTTATTCTGTGAAAAAAAGTATTTTTAAATTTGTTTAATAAAAAACAGTTATATCTGAATTTGATTTTATAACAAGTAATATCTTTTATTTTTTTAATTAAGAAATGTAGAAAAAGTAATTTAAATACTTGTTTATAGTATTTATAAAAGACAAGAAGCTGATTATTTACAGAATTCAAAACAACTTCTTATAGAATTGGAAATTCCACATATATATACTATATTTTGGATTAAAATTATTACGGGTATTTCAATTACAAGAATGTATCTGGTAAGTTAAATAGGATTTTTTAAAAACTGAAGTAAGGGAATGTTTATCTTAAAATAGTAGAAGTTCAGATAACTACAATCTTAGCTAGCTTTTAAATTATTGTAAGTATCAGTAATTAAAATTAATTATTAAATTTATTAACTTAATTTGAAGAACAAATAGTCGAAAAAGTATAAAAAGAAAGCGTTATGCCTGCTCAACTGACATCAAAATGTGTTTTTGGATTCATAACATATAGAATAATAATAATAAATATTTTATTATATAAGATAAAGAGATAGAACAATGAGATAGTTATTAAACATAATAATTATAACAATTATAGGAACTTGACTGTATCATGTAAGTTGTGAATCCCCCTCTTGTTATCCTTATGGCCTTTTTATATTCCTCATATTTCGAAATATGTTTTAAATTCCTTTCAATTAATAAAATGTTTTTCCTTCCTATTACAAAAGAAATTAATTGAAAAATTCAAAAGGTAAGAGATCAAACTTTCTTTCGACAATGAAAAAAAGTAGCTTTGAAAAATTATTCTACTAGCTAGTTAAAACAATAATTAGTTAAAAATTGTATTTATATTTATTAAAGTTTTATAATTTAATTCAAAATATTATTAAATTATCTTTATAATAAGTTATTAATGTAATAAAAGTATTTTAGAAATGAAGTATATTTACTTTTATTAAACTACAAAGAACTTTAATTGATCACTAAGCATTTTTTTTATTTTTGTAGTATTTAGAAATCTTGTATTAATTAAAGTATACATTTATAAGAATTTATTTAAAAATAAAACATAAAATAAATTTTATTTAAATATAATATATTTTATCTACACAGAAAAAATATCCGTGACATTACTTTGCGTGACATTTTGTCACGAAAAAAAAGTGTTACGAATAAAAATGTCATGGATACTTAATCTCCTGAATATTTTCGCGACAAAATGTTCACTTTAAGTAAACGTGACATTTTTTCACGTTTATTTAAGAAAAATTTTTTCCCACATTTTTCAAAGATACAGGACAAAATGTCACGCGTATGCGGGAATTCCATGCGAGTCCTGCAATTTCCGTGACATTTTGTCCCGAAAAAATTTTCAGTGTATAAAACAAGAACTAATTTTCTAAAAAAATAGAGTTATCCTCACTATAGTATTACTGGAATAATCAAAAACTTCAATCATTATTATAAATACATTAGTATAATCATTAAAAATAGTAATTACAAATCTATAATTTCATTTGAATTCAAGAAAATTAGTAGTGATAAAAATGATTATATTACTTTTAAAGTATTTATATTAAATATACTTTCTTTTCACTTTAGTAAAGTCTTACGTTCCCAAAGTTTTGAAAACTTAATTAATAATGTAATTAATTAAAATTAATAACTAATAAAAGCACTTAATAAATGGATCATATCAATTTGCCCGCGGAAATTGCTTTGATGATGTAGTAGTCTATGAGTTAACTCATGGGTGTAGATTGACGCTTTTGAAATCTTGGCAGTGCAAATGTTTTTATGCACTTTGACAATATATATTTTATATATATAAAAATATTCAAATAAACGATAAAAACAATAATTTTAAAATAAACGAAAATTTCCAAGTAAACGAAAAAAAGAAATTTTCAATATTATTTTAATAATAATATCTTACAAATAAATAAATTTTTTTACCATTGTCTACCAAGAAAGCCACATAATTTGTTATACATTCTTGTTTCTTCTCGATCAACTAACAATTAAAAGAGTTTTCAAGTGATTGTTTAACATGTCGCACACATATAAAATCACTACCTATAACTGCTGATAATCATATTCCTTACTCTATTGGATATCTATGCAACATTTATGGCTAAAGTTGTCGTAGTAATAAATGGTTGTGAAATTTCTTTTTATTAACATATTATTACCATAGTTTTGTATCAATATAGAAAGTTACAAATGTTATTACTGTTATAGAATCGCTAGCTAAAACTAAGAATGTTGAATTTACAATAATTGCGGTCCATCATTTTAATACCAAATCAAGCTTTTTAAGAATATCTAACTTGGTGAGAGATTTCAACGAATTTTTAGAATATATCTTTGAATATTATTAATATTATTGTATTTTATATTCTCTAGATCTATAAGACTAATGAAAGAATTTTTTCTCATGTAAAGTAAACGTAATGATATAAAAATAAGTAAGAATATGTCATTTAAAATTAATCCGTTATTTTTTCTCCTATTATCTATATTTATTATTACCTCTTTTTATTAACTTTTCAAATTTGTGTAAAAAAATTAATAAAACTCTATTTTGTTTATATTAATTACAAAAAAATTATAATTAAACTGGCATTCTATTATAAAATGGTATAATCTTGAGAATAATTTATATAAATTAAAATATTTCTGCATTTTTTTGTAGAATCTCTAAAAGTTTAGTATAATAAATTAACAACATACATAGAATTGTCATAAGTAATCAAAATATTTAGAAAAAATTACTAGGAAATTGTGATAGAATTTATGTGAAAAACTTCTGTAAGTAATTCAATTAAGAATATATTCTTAATCTCGCTATTTTAATGAAAGTGCGTTTTTAGGGTTATTTTTTAAATAATTTCTATAGGCGTTTTGATTATGAAATTCAACATACCTATAATCCATCATTTAATCATTTTTTAGATGTTTGAAACTTCTTAAGCTTTTTATTTAATTGGAAAAAATCTTCAAGGAGAATTTTTATATCACGAGTAAATAAATAAATAGTATTTAATGTGAAGCTTCACAACTGGGAACTTTATCACACTGGTACAATCTTGGAAAATAGTAAGAATTATGATTATCAGCAGTTATTGATAGTGATTTTATATGAGTATGGCAATTTAAAAAATCATTTGAAAACTCTTTTTATTGTTAGTTGATCAAAAAAATCAAGAATGTATAACAAATTATGTGAATTTCTTGGTAGATATTGGGAAAAAAATTATTTATTTGTAAGAAATTATTACTACAATAATATGAATATTTTTACTATATCAGTTGAATTAAATATTTTTAACGACAAAATTAAAATAAAATTTTAAAAATACCCAACTTTTATTTTTGTTATTAATGAATATTTAGAAAAAAACATTATATTACATCGATAAAGAATAAATATCTTTATTACTTTACTGTTAAAAAGTTTTTAAAATCTTTTGATTAAGCATAATATTTAAAAAAATATGAAACTTAAAACTAGAAGTAAACTATAAGTTACATTCTACCTCGTTTTGTATATGCAAAAAATGATTCAATGTACATGGAAAATAAGCTATAATGTGTTTGGAAAACGGGTAAAAACGTAGACTCCAAAATGCTATCAAATTAGTCCCTTTTTTATCATAAATCGTATTGGTTAAATCGACATATTTAGTTTTTGTGTGTAGTTAGCTTAACATTAATAAGCTTATTTCATGAAATATTTGGAAAGATTTTTGCCAAAATTTCAGGTGGAAGTGATAACAAATTCAAATCCATCATAGAGTAACACCAGACAAGTAATGTATTCAATTTAAATGTAATTGGGTAAAATTAACAAATAAACAATAGTAAGATAATTTTGGAAAAATATCTTTAATTGTAATTTTGTAATTGCTTTTCTTTTTGACTTTAATCTCTTACCGGAAATTATGTAACTTACACAATAAACTACGTTTTATCAATTTAAGAAATTGGTATATTACTTAGATATTTTGAAATTATTTCATTTTACATTTTTGTTTTGATTGCATGAGATATTTGACAATTTAACGTGCTTGTCTATTATAGGGGTTTAAATTAATACTTGTGCACTGATAAATTGCAGAGGTTGCAAGATGAAATCAGTAGCAAATGTAAGTTACCCTATTAAGTTATTTCCCTGATTAAATTTTAGTGGGTTTATATGTTAAATAATATTTTATTGAGTTTATTTAGTATTTGTGATTAATAAATAAGTAAATTCATTGTTTTGTATTGTAAAGTTCTGAATCTCAAACCGACTTAGCAATGCGCCAGATCAAATCTTTATAAAATTTAACTCAATATTCAAAAATGATTACATTTTCATCAGTTTTGTAGGAAATTATCTTCTTTCCGGTTTAACGTTACAGTTTGCTATCATTCTGTATGCCGAACAGGTACTGCTTGTACCTTAGCTGTACGTCAGCTGTATACAATTCTGTATATCGCGTAAAGCTTGTAACCGAGTAATATATTAAAAAAATAGTTTATATCTATGGATTAGGATGATATCAAAAAATTATCAGACCAAATAAATGTTAAGTCATTTAAAAATGTCGTTTATATGTATTTTTGTAAATAAAAACAGCAAAATTTAGGCGACAACTAATATTTTGCATTGTATGAATCATCTTTGTTATCTCTTAACATATTCTAAATATAAATAAAATTTAATTTTTTTAAAGCATTGTCAAAATTTTTCTCTTTTTTACTTTGTGTGTAATTAAATAAAATGATAACTAAAAATAAATACTTTTCACTTGATTAATTTTGTCATAATATTTTATTGGCCTGTTATGTATTCAGCGATAATAAAATCGTGTTATGAACTTTAAAAAACACAATTAATTATATTTTTTTGTGAACAACCAAAAATAATATTTACCATAGAGATTTCTAATGGCAGTCGATAAATCACAGAACAATTTGATAAGACTACAACACTAATAAGATTATAACCTTTTAATATATCATTTAAATAAATATTATTAAATCATTCTGATACTGATTCATTAATAAATTTTAACAACTCTCATATTTTCAACAGTTAATTTGGATTAAATTTTTAAACACACTTTATCATTGTACGATTCAATAAATAATGTAGATTATTTTGATACTTATATTTTTATAGTGCATATTTTGAAGTAAAGTAGTTGAGTGTGGTACTCCAGTTAAAAAATTCTCTTATAATAATACACTTTCAAATACCATATTAAAAAATGCTTTCAGTAGTGGTGTATGTTCCCTAATTAAGGCACATTTCTCCAAAACATTTAGTATAACTTTATTTTTACTAGTATAATTTATTATTTGTTTTTTTTATTCCTGTGTAATTAGTTATTGATATTGTCAATAAAATTATAATGGCATTAATAACTAAGACTGTCAAGACGTACCCATTTTATGAAAAATTTAAAAGTGACCTTTCTGCAGCAAGAGGTACTTTATCTTCCGCTTTGAGTATTGACGAAAAATATGAAGGTTAGTTTTGTTTGTTCCTATCTATTTAAGTAATATTCTTTAGATTTGGAGCACAAAAAAGAAGCTGTTGCTATGTATGAATTAGCCATCCGCCAATTTCGTCATTGCCTAAGTCTAAACTTAGCAGGAAGGTATCCCCCATCACTGAAACCAGAAATAGAAAGCACAAAAAACACCCTAGCAAATCACATATCACAAACACGAAATAGAATAACATTTTTAAAAAAGTTAATTAATGGGGAACCATCAATATCATCACAACAATTCTCTGGTTCACGTGATTCACTGACGGATGATAAAAAAAGTTTATTACTCAAAGGTGTAAATAAAAAATTCGGTGAAATGTTATTGGAGACAGTTGTAGAGAGGACAAATGTCAAGTTTAGTGATGTGGCTGGTAATGATTATGCTAAACGAGCTCTGGAAGAAGCTGTCATTTTACCATACCTCAATCCTTCTTTATTTACTGGACTTAGGAATCCAACGAAAGGTATTTTGTTGTTTGGACCTCCTGGTAATGGTAAGACAATGCTTGCAAAGGCTGTGGCTAATGAATCTAAATGTATATTTTTTAATATCTCTGCCGGTGATTTAACTTCTAAGTGGGTTGGAGAGTCAGAAAAAATAATTACTACATTATTTGCAATGGCAAGAAATGCTAAATCTGCTGTTATTTTTATTGATGAGATTGATTCTATTTTATGTGAACGTTCCAATTCTGATAGTGAGGTGGGAAGGAGGATGAAAACACAATTTTTGATACAATTTGATGGCTGTACCACGGATAAGAATGATCGCGTGCTAGTGATAGCAGCTACCAATAGACCATTTGAGTTGGATGAAGCTGTTATAAGAAGATTTCCAAAAAGGATATTCATTGATTTACCTGATGAGGATGCTAGAATGAATTTCATAAAAAATACTCTCGAACAAAATCGTGCTTCAAATGGTCTCTCGATAACCGATCTTCGAAGAGTTGCCAGAGCCACTGACATGTATACAAATGCTGATCTTATTGCTTTATGTAGTGAAGCAGCTATGGTACCCTTACGAAGTGTATCCAGAGATAGAATAACAAAAATTACACAATCTCAATTACGACCAATATCATTAAATGACTTTAATGAAGCATTACAAGTTATAAGACCATCCACAAATAGAGACAATCTAGCAAAACTAGTTGAGTTTGCTAAAAATTGTGGACAAATGAGTTCTCGTTCCGTTTCCGCTAAAGCTGTTTACTGACAATCACTAATTATGTTTTCATTTCTTCTTCTTGTCTTTTTGATCCTGTTTCAAAAAATATGTGTATATGCTTTTTAAATATTTGTTTGTTTTTTTATGTAAAACTCCTCAGCCATAATTATAATAATAATGATATTTTTATTTATAAAACAATGTTATATACAAAAAGAATTATGAATTAAATATTTTTACAATTAATTAATGAATTTTCTTGGATAAGATCTTTAATATCACTGGCTAATGAATGTAGTAACTGCCTATTATTTGTTTTAATATCTATATTAATAGTTGAGGGGTTGTTTTTAACTAGAAGACAAATATGTATCTCTTCACTACTATTTTGAGATATGGGTAATTTTGTGTAGAATGAAACGGTTTTTTCATCGATTTTCTCAACCATAAAGAATTTTGAAGCAGATAATTTGTTGATAATATCATTAAATGTTAAGTTATCTTTTGTAAATTTAATGGTATCACTTTCACAAACGTCATTTTTTGATTCAAGCAAACTTTCGTATGCTATTGTTCCTATTTGATGGTATGTGATAAATGATATTGCTGGGAAATTTAATCTAACATCAATTTTTTCTTCAATCTTTTTTTCGTTAACTTCAACAAAATAAGTAAAAGTTGCTCGTAACTTTTGTGATACTGTATAATCTTTAATTTCAAAATTATAAAAATGTTCATTACTTATACCAAGGCCTATTGTAAAAGGTAATTCATCATCTAGAAGGTTATTTTGATTTGGTATAAGTATTGTATTTAAAGTATTCATGAATGTGAAAGTTATTCTTTCTATTGGATTTGAAGTTTTATTTTTAAAGATAACTCCCATAGTTAGATCACTGAATTTTTCTTTTTTGGGTAATATACGATAAACTAATTTTATTGAATCATTCTCCTCTAATAAGTAATATGTATCTTCATGATGATTTAAATTGTTTGTTATTCCATTAACCTGTTGGACTGGTGTATTTGTGGTATTAGAACTACTATTAATTACATCATAAGAAGATTTTTTAGTTATTACTTCTGTATCTTCGTTCAATTTTTTTGAAGACTTCTTCTTTTTTTCTTTTTTCTCTTTTTTTACTTTCTTTTCTTTTTTAACCTTTTTCTTCTTCTCCCTTCCAATAAATGCTGAGGCCGAGGAAACTAATGGAGCAGGTTTAGGTGGTTCCTGTCTTAAATATGGTTCAATACCTTTCAATTTCTCATTCTCCTTAACTGGTTCATTTAAATCAATATCTAAAGCTTTTATCTCATTATCCTCCTCATTTTCATTTCCTTCATCATCTGTACTTACAGCATTTTCAGGCATCTCACCTTCAGCTCTATTAACAAAATGATTTACCACAACATCATTTTCAACTTCACTTTGTGATGACGATAAAACACTAAGCTTTTCATCATCACAACGTTTCCTTGTTTTTTTACTCTTTTTCTTTTTACTTTTTGTATGAATTTTTTCTTTTTTTGTATCATTCCATGATAATGTACTTTCTTGTTGTTGGATGTATTTATTCATTCCTAAAACACCTGGGATTTCTAGTGGACTACTTAATTCTGAAATTTGATGTGAACTGTCATATTTCTTTGCAGTGTATACTAGTTTTTTAATACTATCTTGTGAGTCAACTTTTTTGGGAATATTTTTTACGTAATAAGGATTACTTTCAATTTCTTGTTGACGTTTCTTGACAAAATCTTCTTTTAACTTTTCTTTTTCACTATCACTTTCACTATTCTCAGCTTCAATATCTCTAATAGGATTTCTTCCACTAATCACAGGTTCTATTTCACTGCCTGTATCGGATTCCTCATCCTCTGTCTCCGGGAATGGTTCACCAATCCATTCATCCAAATTTAAACCCTGAGGAACTGGAACTTTCCTTTGAGCTTTAGGTGCCACAGGATTTAATTCACCCTCATACAATGACAATAAAGATTCACCCATTTTTTCTTTTTTTTCATGTTTTTTTCAACGAATTTAACAATTTCATATAAATTACAAGCTCTCTCCTGTGCCTCCAAATGGTCAGATATCTGAAATTCAGGAAGTTTTGATAACATAAGATTATTCAATGTCTCTATCGAATCCCAATCATCATCTTTTTCATATTGTGCTATTAAAATAGCATACAATTTCCCGATATTTTGTATATAAACACTTAATATATGCCCCGGCATAAAACTAATCTTAGTCTTAAGCATACTTTCAACAACAGAATATGGATCCCTAAGGTGTTCGGCATACTCACCACATATCCATGCAGCAGCATACAAAACCTCACTAATATTATTTTTTTGTTGACCACTCCCAGCTAACAATAAAGTTGCATTCTCAACTAATAAAGCCATCTGACTAACACTAAAATGTCTTATACTTTGTACACGAACAGAGACATCCTGTATCTGTTCAGCTATCAATTTCCCATGATCTGCACCCTCAACTTTTGTTAACTCAACTAAAACAGAAATATACCATTCAAAGTTTGATATGTATTGGTAGTTATTATATGAACATATTGATATGATTCTTGATAACAATTCATTACGATAAAATGATCCCTCAGCTTGATCAACATGTTCCATTAATTTTTTAACAATCTCCATAATATTTTTCTTAGATACCATTCCATAAAGTAAATCTAATGCTCTTAAACGTATACTTTCATCTCTGTCATCTAAACATCTTAACACTATATCTTTATGTGCCTGAACAGCTTTAGGGTATGTTTTTAATATCCTACCCATAGCAAGTAAACCAAGATATTTCAAATTTTGGTCGGAATCCTCAATAAGGACACCCAACTTCTGGACACATAATTGTATTGATGTGGTATAATCACCAGGACCACCAGTTGATATGGAAATAAGGACTGCAATAACAGTATTAATACACTCATACAATAAACTCATTGCTGATGTTGATAAAATTAAATTAGTTAATGGTTCTAACAATTTCTTTCCAAGTTTTGGTTCAATAGGTACTAAAGCACCGAATAATTTAATAATTTTAATTAACATCCAATTATTGGAACTGGTTGTCATTAACTTAAAAAATATTGGTGCTAGTGATATATAATTTTTGGGGTTTTTTCTAGCTAATTCACATATAACATTAACAGCTGCTGACTGTACTCCACTATCATCATCCTCTAATCTTTCTTTTAAAATAGGAAATGTTGGTCTTAAACTATCTGGGTATTTTAGAAATAATTTATATAACAATAGGACAGCTTTCTTTCTTATGTATGGTCTTGAGGATGATAATAGATTAACAACATCTGAAGCTAGGTCTCTGGCAAGATCTTGTGTAACAAAACAAGATAATCCTGATAAAGCAATCCCAACATGGTACATATTGGATGACTGTAAATCTTTACGAATCATATTTGTAGTTAACATTAAAACATCAGAATGTTCTCTGAAACATTGTGTTGCAGCCAGGTAACCAATTCTTTTGATACAGAATGTTCTTGATGCCATGACTTCAATGATATTAAATGCTGCCCATGATATATCATATCCAAACATCTGAAGGTATGCTATCTTCTCAATGGCATTAGCTTTTACAAATGTATCTGGGTGTTTCAATTCTTGTTTTATCTCCTCAATACACATTGCAATGTATTTTGCCTTAAAGATTAATAGGAAAAATTATTTAGGCATGAAATTAATTGGATATGTTACCTCATTTTCTTTGTTTGTTCTTATCCCTCTGACTAGGTCTTTTAGGTTTTTATCAAATAGGTGATCGAAATTGGAACGAATTCTTGTTAAGGCCATTTTTAATTAAGTTAAATAAAATAATTTAAAAAACCTTTAAAAAATTTTTAAAAAAAAATTAATGTAAACAAAATGTTAAATATCCCGGTATTAAATATCAAATATATAAATATTTTACTTTTTATTACCAAATGTTTATTAATCAAATAATAATAAAATCTTTAAATATTACAAATTATACAAAATATTATCACTTATAGTATATCCAATAAAAATATATAAAACTTTATATAAAAGGAAAAGGGTAAGAGAAGCTTGATGCGATAAAGGAATATTATTTTATTGATTACAAACTTAAATATATATATATATATATGTTTGTATAATATATTTTGTCATGAATTGAGAGTACATATACAAGGATGTTGTGAATAAATATCAAGCTTATGAATAGACAATATTTGAGGGGGACATGAATTGAGAAATTTTTATGATTATAAATTTGGTAACACCCAAATGGCATCTTATAGACATTATATATCTTCTAAAAAAGGACAGAGAATCTTTGTACCTCCTTTACTTCATCAAATATACATTTTTAAAATTAGAATTAGTTATAATGTCAATTTTTTGTGGTAGGATTAAAAGAAGTACGAAATTAATAGGAAAAGATATCTCAATAATAAAATTTCTTAAGTTTTCTTTATTTTACACATATTTTTTTATCAAATATTGATAGTAAAAATGACAAAAACATAATCTGAAGGTATTAATTTGATTACAGAACATACAAAAAATTTTTCAATCTTATCTTTTATAAAGTTGATTATACTTTTTGAAAAGGCATAACAAAAAAAACACTTAATTTTCACTACAAACCATTTCACAATAAAATCATCATTATTCAATTTTTAAAAAAACACTTCCATTTACATATATCTTTAAGTTTAAGATGTTAAATTCAAAAAAAAAATATTTACAAAGAAATAATATAACAAAGTTACATGTTTTTAAGTTCGTTTTTAAGCCTTATAACTTTTTGTTTATCCTCAGGACTTAATGCATCTATTTGTTCATCTGTAAGGTTTAATAACTGCATCAAACTCTCTGCATCAAGTTCATCCTCCTTTGACTGTCTTTCTGGGGAAATTAAAGATGGTTGTGGTGGAACTGAGGAACCTGGAAATGGTTGGAGAGGTTGTCTTCGAGGATTGGGTTGTTGTACATTTCCTGCCATTGGTAGAGGTTGTTGGTAGTAATTTTGTGGTGCTCCTAGAATTGGCCTCCTACCCGGCATACCCATTGGTGAAGGTATATTACGATTATCATGATACATCTTATGATCCATATCCATATTCATTTCTGCTCCCATTTTATGGAAAGGTTTTGATATTATATCTGGATGAATCATACTTTTTGCCTCCTCCACATTTATTGTTCCTATGGCTACTTGCATCTATAATCATTTTTTAAAAAAAAAAATCCAACAAAATATAGGGTTACCTGTAATAAAGCATAAGCTAATTGTGGGTTATGTGCTAATAACATTCTCGTCTCTCCAGGACAATTTTTAGCACACTCCTTCATATCTTTTAACACTTTTACTATAGCTTCTGGAGACATTGAGGAGACAACTGAAGCAATATGTTCTGTTTCTTTACCTGGTTCAACAACAGTACTTGGAAATGAGGAATCATCTCCTGGACCAGTTTTTCCTTGATTATCATTTGTCGTTGCTGATGAATTATTAAATTGTCCTTGTGTTTGATTAGGTTGCTGCGCCTGTTGTTGAGGTTGATCCTGTCCTCCATTTCCTTCTTCCTCTTCTTTATCCTGAACTGCTGAATCAACACGTAATTTTCTACCATTTAAGTCGTATTGGTTTAAATTTCTAATGGCAGTTTCTGCTGTCTGGACATCGGCATACTCAATGAAACCATACCCACGGGGTCGTCCTGTCTCACGATCGTATACCATTTTCATATGTATAATTGGTCCAACCTACAAATGATAATAAGTACCACAACCAAAATTACCTGTGAGAAAATAGATTTGATTGTATCTTCGGAGACTTCATAAGAAATATTTCCAACAAATATAGAGTTTTTTCCCCTATTATACATATGAGGAGTATTATCATTTGCATTGTTCCTAAAAGCCATACTTAAAAATAAATAATACAAAAATAGTAATTAATAACAATAAACTTTAAAATTACTAGACTCACCAATATAAACTTGCATTTTTTTTGTCTGTTTAAGATCAAAAATTCTTTCAATTTGTGGAGTACTGTTTCCTCACATAAATATATGGGGGAAATTTAGTGGGTTTAAAGAAGTTAATAAAATGATGTGTAAATATATTTTTTATTGTCTCGTAGAAATATGGATTTTTGCAATAGACTTTGTCAATGATTTATAGTGGTTTTTTGTCCTTGAATATTCATTTATTAATCACTAGTTATAAAGTTCATTAAGTAAAAAGTTGTCCTTAGGAGAGATAGTGTTTTAAATTTTATTTTTTTATACCATTGTCCTGTTTTTTTTTCTTCTGATATTTTATTTTTAATGATATTAACCTTTAGTTGACGTCATACTAATATGAAAGGCTTTTTTAATATGATTTTTAGTTTAAAATTCTTTCTTAATTTTATCAGTGAAATTTTCCATTAAATACTTTTTAGGTAATAATTTTTTATTAAAGAAAAATAATTTTATATAAACAAAAAAATCATTTTATTTGATTAGTTTTCTAATTATTTATTTATACTCAACATTTTTGCAGGTAATTTTCTAAATATTATATCTGTTTGTTAATCATATTAACTTAAATAAACAATAAATACAGCAATTAAAATGATATAACTATAAATTGATTGGTTTTATTTCATTTATGTAGCATATAAAATATTTTAATAGGTTTTTTTTTATTTTTTAATAGACTTTTTTGCTAATTTTTTATATGTTGATAAGTGGTATTATTTGTTTTATTAGGGTAAGATATGTTAAATGTTTTGTTTAACATTATTTTCTCTCCACTTTTATGAATTATTGTATTGTTGAATATTGATAGAAATCTATCATTTGAGTTCAGTTATACATATTTTTTTGAAATTTAAATTGTTATAATTTTTTCGTACATCTCAAAAATGTAACTTTCTAATTTTACTGATTTGACTATAGTAAAATAGTGACGTTTACAAAATTGATAAACTTTATATAATCAAAGAATTTGCTTAGGAATTTCTATACAAAATTAGTAATAAAATCAAATGTTCTAGTGATTTTTTTTCTATGAAACTATTAATCACTTTATATCAAAAATATGAAATTAAATTTATTTTGTTATATTCATATTGTGAACTTTTGGTTGTTCTTTTTCATTTGATGAATAAAAATACTTTATGAATCACTTTCAAAACTATGGATATTATTACTTTACACTGATTTTTAGAGTGTAAAAAATTATAATTATATTAATGATTACGTATTAATAATTACAAATGAAACTGAGAAATATAAATTTTCTTAGTATTCTGGAGAATAAGGTTAGGAATAACACAAAAAGTTAACAGCAAAATTTGGTAAAGAGTTTATTAAGCCGGGAAAGGCGATTGGTAGTATGTTGTAACTATTTGGAAATGTCGAAAAGTATAGCTCAAAAATGCGATCTCATGATAATAATTATTACATACATTCTCCTTTACCATAAAACAACAATTTTTGTTTTCTAATAAACTATTATTATCATTTCGTCATAATTATACTATTTAAGGAAAATTAATAATTGTATGATAATATACTCTAGTATTACATAAAAAGATATCATATTTTCTGTTTTCGTATTATGATTGAGATGACTCATCTTAAGAAAGATTTTCATAAATACATTTTTTAATGATGTTTGTAGTAATAAAAATGAGAATTACAGCAACAAATAGTCATCAGTTTAATTTACACGCCATGCACAAATACCACCTATATATTGTGTGTTTTATTTTTAATTTTTTCTACTATTTATCATTAATAGTTCACTGAATTACCGATATGACTTCTGTTTTTTACATTTTAAATTAGTGTAAGTATATTTTATTTCTTAATCTCGATAATATTTTATTTTCATTCTGTTGTTTAAACAATTATGTTTTAAAGTAATTATTAAGAAAAAAATGAATAGTTTAAAAATTATTCAATAGGCAATTGATAAATTATGTTAAGTTTAAAGTTTATTATAATAGCCTATTGACATGAAATTTGATAGAAAAAGTAGAAGCGTTTTATTAAGATATCTACATAAATATATATTTTAATACAAACTTTTTACATGTCTTAAATTTTTGTATTTGTACAAGCCATTTAATAATAGTTATTGATGTATTAAATTGATAAGCTTCTAATATTTCTATTTAAGCATACTTAAAAAAGTTCCATGAATTTAATTTATCAAAAAGATATGTAGATAACTATCAAGTATTACTTATACAGCCTTCATTTGTTAAAATTGAACTGACAATACTAATTCATTTGTCTAATTTGACATTCTTATAATTTAGTTTTCTTAAACTATATCAATAATATGTTGTATTTATTTATCATTTTTATACTACGTATGTATAAAGTTTTTATTTTTAATATTAGATACGGGTTTCATGTCTCCTCCGTACCATATTCTCATTTCTTCTACATCACCCTGTATATGTATACATATTTTCACCTTTTTATTTATGTTCAATTTTATGGTATGTCTATTCACATAATACAATTATATGTATATATTTTACTAATCACCATTCAATCAGTGGTAAAAAGTTTTGGTTTATTATATATGAATACTTTGAATCTACCATTCAAAAATAGTCTTAAGTTATAAAATTTGTCATTATCATACTTCTAAAAATCCTTTTCTCAATTTATTACTCTTAGAAAGCAGCTGTCATTTTATTGTATAATTGAAATGATTCAATCCTATATATCTATCTAGCCTGTTTCCAGTGACTGCATTAAATATATATATATGTTATCTATATGACTCGCGCAAAGTTAACATCCTGTATTTTAGATGGCTATTAAGACAATAGTTATTTTCAAAACGGATAAAATTAACTGTTTCATTGAGACTTCAATCTTATTTATATACACTAATATCAAAAATTGTATTTTGTTGTAACAGGCAATTAATTTTTTCTCTCCTACCATACATACACCATTGAATTTTAATATTTTTTTTATTATAGTTAGTAAATTTTGAAGACATTCACCAAAAGATAAACTAATATACCCCATAATTTTTTCTTTTTCTTTGTTTCTAGTCAAGTTTTTATCAAACTGAAAATAAATTTTTATATTTAACATAGAGATCTATATCTATGATTACAAACTTTGAAGGTTTTTTTGTAGTTGGTATCGAGTAGATAGATTAATTAGAATGTTGTGTGTCAAAAAAAGTTAAAAAATTTTTTTGTCATTATAAATTTTTATTTTAATCCTATATTTTATTTGCCATATAAATTATTATAGAGTATATTATTATCATTTTTTCTCTTTTATTTTTAATCATTGCATATTTGATGAATTAATTCTTATCTCTTTAACAAATATTCTATTCTTGGAGTTTAATAATGATAGACGTTAAACTAAATATCTTTCTTGCATATTTATCTTCTATTCTTTATCAAAAAATCTTATTATGTTAGATATATATATATATATTATTTATTTACTATTTAGGATGAAACATTTCCTCATTATTTCTACAATTACTTTTACAAATTAACAATGCTAAGTAAAGAAACTCTATAATTAATTACCTCTTCTTTCTATTAGTGACCTTTTAGGATAATGGGAAATTTTTTGTTTATTAATTACACACTCACTTTTTTTTGTTACTTTTTCCATCTTCATACTCAAGAACCCCAATTATCATTTTCGTCATATTTTATGACTCCATAAAATTGAGTTGCATTACTTTTTCATATATCATATATGTATTAACTATTATTTTGCCATTCTCCATTGATACTACCATAAATATTTGTTTACAATATCACAAAATTTATACTATACATATATAATAAGGATTAACAAATTTTTAAATGAAAATGTTTTGAAGAAAAGAGAAAAAGCAATTATAATATTTGTATGTCTAAAACGATTAGTCTAAAATACAGTTTTTAAGAAACTATTTTAAAATTAGTTATGACTTTCTATTCTCCTTTTATGATACCAATAGATATATATATATTTATATCATAATATTGTATCAACAAGACACACTTCCTTAAATTTTTGATACATTTTTCTAAGTCTTTTTGTAAGACCCTAAAATTATTGGCAATCGGGTAGAAGGAAGAGAGATACCATCATAATCATCATCTTTCTTTGTAGTTAATCTAATAATAATAATATATAAAGTTTGTTACACTTTAAAAAGAGAGTGTCCATTTCTAATTTTATTTATTTATATAAACATTACCAGTACTATTAAAACTTAGTAAAGTTCATTTACACTATCATTATCACTATAAGAATTTTTTTTCTATTGTGAATGGTTTGTTATCAGGCAACCTAAAAATAGGGGATCACAAATTTAAGTTACAATTTTAATATTTTTACCATAATAATCTCAATACAATTAATATCATTACTCTTTTACTTTAATCATCACTTAATCATTGTTCAATCTTTGATATGTAGAGCTTATATGCCTATAGATGTTTTAAATCAATCAATGTCTTACTTTTGTATAATTATTTGTTATTTTTCCTGGGAAAATTAAATGATTTTTGGTCTTCTAAACTTTTTTTTTGTTATTACCATTCAATGTTCTATTACCATTTCAAACAATTTTTTTTTCAATAAAAAATGACTCTTTTATATATTATTAAATATTGATGTATTGTGGTTTTTTATAAACATCTAAAGCAATTTTCTTCTTTTTTGAGTATATTTTTTTAAAACATGAAACAGTTACGTTATTCTATCTTAAGGTAAACAAATATGTGTTTGTAATAAAGATTTAACTAATTGATCTTTTAAATAGGAATAGTCCTTTTAAGAAAAATTTTAATCTCATTTTCTAGAAATTTATTTATATTTGTAAATTAATGTGTTTTTGTGATTATTTATTCTATATTATAGCTTATTTTTTTAATCGTTTTAAAATATTAAAAAAACAGTAATACTTTTAGATTTCTGTCATATTATATTACGCTACCTTTTGGTCAAAATATTCAACTTTTTTAAAAACTAGGATAAAAAGTCAGTTGACGGAATTTAGAAATAGAAATAAAATTTGGAAAAAAACAAACAACCTAATAATATTTATTTTTTGTAACAAATGGTATAAGAAAAAAAGGAATGTCTTCGACAATGGAACGTTCAAAAGTAAAATTACGTTATTTGTTGGGTCGAATATTTTCCCCAAACTCAAATACTGATTCTGATAGGTCTTCAGAGACATCCTTAGCTGAGATATCGGGACCTTATAATACTGTTCATAGGATTCATGTTGGATATGATGGTGAGAAGTTTGTTGGTTTACCTGAATCATGGATGGAAATACTACGACGTGATATCAGGTAATTTTTATTTTTAATAATATAATAGAAACATTGTTTTGATTAAATTTGATTGTTTTTGTAGTGAGGCAGATCAGAAAAAAAATCCAAAAGCTGTTGTGACAGCTCTAAAATTTTATGCAGCAGCTTATAAAGGTAAACAAGAAGATAAATTTATGATGACAAAATCTGTCTACCCTAGTGAAGATGATGTAGAGGTAGTTGAATTAGACATTAGTAGTAGTGAATTAAAAGATGGATATTATGATAAGATGGGGAATTTTATGCAAACAAAGACTCCTGAAAATTCTTTATCAGAGAAAGGAATAAGGCAAAATAATGATAATATGAATTATATGACACCAACGAGGGATGAAAATTTGTATACGGAGTTGACAGAGACTCTCAAAAAAAATAAGATCTCAAATGGAGGAAATAAAAGTACGGTGGTTAAACCACCTATTCCACCAACAAGAACGCAATTTCATAGTGTTACAAGTTCACTTCCAACAACACCAAAAGAAAATCTTTCACGTAATAACGGTAATTTGTATGCAGCACCAATTGTTAACAAAACAAAACCTCCACCATTACCACCAAAACCATCTGTAAGTTTTGAAAATAATTGTATACTTTTTTTTTTAACTTTGATCAAAAGATATGATTGATGCAAATAGGCATTACTTTGTCATTAAAGATTTTTTTCCTGCTTTTTACATTATAAAATTTATTTTTTTCAAAATTATGTACTTAGGTAATTTATTACTTTTCTATCTACAAGCAAACAATTATATTTTGTTTTTACACTCCATATAATGTGTGTAGTAGAAAAAAAATTTTTTTATCTAGATTTTTGTATTCTTTAGAAATTAAAGAATAAATTGTTATTCTATCCTTTGGATAATGTTTTATAATGCAGAAAATTTATAACTTCCTTATATAAAAATATTTCTATAATAAACCTACCCAAACTACTAAATTTACCAACTTTTCTTGATTATTAACATTATTTTTGTATTATTTATAAATATTTTCCATTCCCTTTTTGAAAATATTCCTACACATATCTTAGTATATCATTAAAAGATGACATAAATTTAAAATAATTACCATTGATATAAATATTTTCGAACAGTGGCATGTTATGGAAACAATGTATTATAAATGATTTCTTTATTATTAAATATTACCATCATTTAAGTTCCCTGACAACTAAACTTTCATAATAATTATTTTTCATTGAAAATTCTATTCACCTTCAAAATATTAGTAAGGTTAATAAATACTAAGTATTTCCAATTTTCACACACTAATTTTTTATCCAAAAATATTACTAGAGAAAGTACTTTTAGAAAATTTTTGGAAGAAGTTAAACGAAAAAAAAAGAACTAGTTGTAGATTTTGATGTTAGATAATTAAGGTTTTGACATAAAATTTATTTGTTTAAACATTAGGTATAAGGGAATTTTTATGTGTTAATGAATTTGAAGTTATTTAAATGTTGCTTTAAATATAAAAAATTCGCAATCCATTAAATTTTTATCGTAAAAGTAAATCGAAAATATTAGTTAAAGTTATTTCTCCTTCACCTTATTTTTTATTAAAATTAATGATTGTAATTTTTTTTCTTCCTACCTAACATTACCACAAATGTAAATATACGATTTTTGTTACAATATATACTATAAATGTAGGAGTAATAAATTTTAGACAAAGAATATCATTGGATATATATATCATTGTTCAGGTTATGTTATAAATATTTATTTTTTTTGCCTTGATTAATTTATGTAAATGGTTATTTAAGTACAAGGAAAATTGTGCATCTGCCTCCAATTTTTAATGTTATCGTGTATTTGTTTAGCCTTGATTTTGTTTTATTAGCTATCATTCCTAATCCACCTTAAATTTTTAACTATTCCCTTATGTGTTATGTTAAAACAAGCTTCTGCACCGTTGCTTTTTTGTAATGTGTTGATGATATGTTTGATTAGTTATTTACACAAAATATCATAAAATTAATTAGTAATAGATAGAATTCTTTTAAAGTTTACATAATGTGTATAAGTAAATAAATTAACATTCTTTTAATTGTAGTCTTTCTTAACAGTTATTTTTTACCTTGCAAAAATTGGGTATTTTATACACTTATTTGAGCTTTTAATGATTGATGGAAAGAAACATCCTTCCGTATTTGGTAAATTCTTTTCAAATATGAGTATTATTCTAATTATACATCGCTAGAAGGGAATTTATAAAGTTAGATTTAATTATCATATCATTAACCGTTAAATAATTGATCTTTTAATTAGATAAAAAATTTTTGTCATCCAAAAACTATTTGTATATAAAAAAGATCTCCAGCTTACATCCCACATTAATTTTCACATTAAAAAGTACTATACTAAGTATTTGTAGAAACCACTTTATATCTAAACGTCATATAAAAATAATAAAAATAAAAACACGTTAAAACGTTTTTATTTCCAGTTCACCAATATAATATTCTACAAACTTAACAAGGTTTCAATCGCATAATTGTTGTCTTCATTATCCTAAAAAAATAACTGAATGGTATTTGTATAATAGGTACTAATTTTTTACTCCTCAACTTCACTTTATAATATCATTCTAATCACTTATATTTTTATAAGTTTTATATTAACTAAATTACACTATATTTCCAACAAGATTTGAATGAATATACAGATGTATTTGACAACACTATATATCTTGTTGTAAAATATATACATGTATAATATTTAATTTAAAACGAAAAATCAAATATAAATATTATTATAAAGAGGAAAAAACCTTTGAGAAAGAATATTTTTGAGCTATTTTACCTTTTATATTAAAAATTTTTATTATTAATACTTATTTATATATATCACCCTAACTGGTTCTTACATTTTTTCTATTCATGCTCACATATATTACTATTAATTTTCTCCCTTTTCAACTATCTACATTTTAAAAATGTCATTTTTCTAATATTAAGTATATCATATCTTTTTAATTTTTACCTTCATTTATCATTTTTTCCTCAAATATTTTTTTTTCTATAGCAAACAATAGTATATATATATATATATATATTTGTCTGTTATTTGTATTTTAAAAAATAAGGAAGTTTTTATTTTCTATATATACAACTAATTTTCTAATCTTTTTTAGTGTCAGGTTTCTATTAATAATTCATTTCTTGAGAAGTTTGCGAAGGCCTTTAATTATTTTATTACACCTTCTATTCTTCCTTTTGATGTCATTATTTTTATAGTAACCTGCTTTCTATTTAAATATTTCTTTCTCAATCAACACAAAATTATATTCCTTCTATATTTATCTTTTTTTTCTAATCTTTCAAAATTTTGGACCAAAATCCTTATAAGTTATACCAGATTGGTGTTCAGGCACCTTTCGCGGTATATATAGATCACATACAGAATGCTCTTATGGTAATAATCATATCTTTTCTAACATTAACATCAATTTTTAAAAAAAAATACTAATTTTTCTCCCCTTCTCATTATAGCAATTCAAAACTGTGAAACAATATTCACAAGATTCATATGAATCATCAGCATTCTCAAATACAACACCTTCCTCTGTCTCAAATTCTTCATCACTCTCCTCAACAAAAGATGACAATACCACAGATAGGAAAATTGAGGAAATTGATGTTACTGGGCATAATGAACCTAAACCTCCACCAAGGGCAATAAATGAACAGGTAAACGATAACACAAACACACCTGTCAGGACCAGACAACAACCAAAATCAAAAATGAGTGATAGTGAAGTTATTGAGGAACTCCGAAAGATGGTTAATCCAATAGATCCTTACACCAAATACGACCTCATGGTCAAAATAGGAGTAGGAGCCTCTGGTACAGTATACACAGCCCGTGGAAAATATAATGGTAAGGTTGTTGCTGTCAAAAGGATTGCATTTAAATCTCAACCAAAAAAAGAGATGTTATTAACGGAAATCAAAGTTATGGAACAATATAGACATATAAATTTAGTAAATTATATAGAAAGTTTCTTAGTTGATGAGGATGATTTATGGGTTGTAATGGATTATCTTGAAGGTGGTAATTTGACGGATGTTTGTGTTAAGACTGAACTTGATGAGGGACAAATTGCTGCTGTCTTGAAGGAATGCCTTGAGGCTTTGTCGTTCCTTCACTCTCATAGCATTATACATAGAGATATTAAGTCGGATAATGTTCTCCTTGGTATGGATGGTTCAGTGAAGTTAACGGATATGGGATTTTGTGCTCAAATTGCTCCTGGTTCTAAACGTACAACGATGGTTGGGACACCTTATTGGATGGCTCCGGAGATTATTAGTAAAACAAAGTATAACTTTAGAGTTGATATCTGGAGTTTAGGTATTATGGCTTTGGAGATGGTTGATGGTGAACCACCATATTTAAGAGAAGCACCACTTAAGGTATGATATCATAATTATTATATAAAAATAATAACTTTGTTTGTTTTTTTTGTAGGCTATATACTTAATAGCACAAAATGGTAAACCAGAAGTAAAGAAGAAGCACCAGTTGTCGAGTGAATTCAATGACTTTTTAGATCGTTGTCTTGTGGTAAATCCTGACGACAGAGCAGATACAGGTGAATTACTGGCTCATCCATTTATCAGGAAAGCTAAACCATTATCAAGTTTAGTTCCATATATCAAGGCTGTTAAAGACTTGATCAAGTCGGGTAACTGTTAAAAGTCTTGTGAAATACAATTGAAAGAAAATGGAAAATAGAAAAAGATAAATATAATAAAAAATAAATAAAAAAAGTACTTCATTAATTATATTATATATTAGTATTGATGTTTTTTTTTTTAATTCCTGTAAATAGAGAAAATCAAGTTTTTGAGTTATGTATTGATGAAAAGAAAATTGTTATTTTTTTTAAATTAAGTAAAGTATCCTATAACATATATAGAGTGATATTTTATGAAGGAAGATATATATGTGAATTAGTTTCCCTCAAAAGTTTTCTTATCATCTTATAGAAGTTAACCTTATTTGAAGATGATATTTAGTTGTTCTATTGTTGTTCTTAGATATATATATATATATATGAAGAATTCCATAATTACAGGTTTACAGTTGGTCATGACATGTGCTTAATATGTGTAATATAAATATATATATTTTCGAATTGTCGGATATATTTCTTTTATCCATGGATAGATAATTCAATTTTATAGGAAGATGACAATTAGAGTACTAATCTTTATTATAAGTGTTATAAACCAATAAAGATCTTTTTCTTTACAAATTTATCTATTCACCGACCTCCACCACCAATATCCACTTTTTCAATTTAAAACCGTTATTTCATTGATAAAAGACATAATAAAAAGAAGCAAGTAGACAAGAGTTTTGATAAAAATATTTTTAATGTCAACAGTTATATATTCTACTATATAAATTTATCTCTATTTCTATACTTAATTTGGTAATCTAAATACATTTTATACCATACTTTTCCTCCAACATATCTTCATTTGACAGATGGCTTGGTATAATAGATAATGAAAAGGAAGATTAAAAGAACAAATTAATTGAATCAGTTTTACAGATACATATATATTTTTAATATCTTTGAAGAGTTGATAAGTCTATGATATGGTTTATAATATAATTATTTGTTACTTTTTAAATATCATTAATAATAAGTCATTCTCCTCCTCTTAATATGTTGTATAGGAAATATTTATGATAAAAATGGTTTTTGTTGAAGCCCCATATGTGGTTAGAATCATTACCACTTGTTTATTAGTAAAGGCTCTTCAAAATACATACAATGACTTTAAATTAAACATGAATAAAAAAATTATGCAATTGAACGAGTTATTGAGAAGGTTTTCACTTTATTAGATACGGTCATTAAATCATACCATATAATGGAGATTGTTATACTTAATAAAGTATCCATATATCAGACACATGTGTTGATTAATGAACTTTTAATTTTTATAAGAAATCCTTTTTAGATGAGGAAGTGTGGAAGAAAAAAAGGAGGCAGTATTACATCAAAATGTACTTTTTAAATGATAATTGTAAAATAATATCGTGATTTTCTTTTTTTTTCTTCGTCATACGCTTCAATATACTTTATAATTGGAGGTATCTTGTAATGTGAATATAATAAAGTAATAAATTGGAATGCAAAAAGTAATATAAAATTATATTAAGAAGAATTTAAGTTTTATAAAATGCTATATTCTCATTTTAGTAGAATTTAAAATTAAGAAATACAGTTTGTTATAACTTATTTGATAAGAAAATAAATTGATATTAAAAATTTATCATAAAAAATTGTTGAAAAAGTATAAGATTAGCGTTATGTTAAAAAGTTATTCAAACGTGTTCCATTAAAGTATCTTCTAAACTTGTTACCATTTTCCCACTCTCCTGGGATAGTAATAGTGAATAAAATTAGCTCAACTTTTTTTCATTAACAATCAAATTTATATCATTCTAAAAAGTATGATAATAAGAATGAAATTTTAAATAATAAAAAGAAATATATTATATTGTATAATAAAAAATATATATATATCCCATTCAAAAAATGTTACTGTATACTTTTTGAACTTTAATTTTTGTTATTGTATGACGTTCTAATACCGTATGTCACTAATTTATTTTTTATCTTCTATGATGAAGTCATTTGGAAATCCTACCAACAAAACTGTAGATATTTACATTTATATTTAATTAAACAAAAGTGTCATGAGAAGAAACTTCAAAGAAAAAATTATTAAAAACAACCATATATGACATTTTTTTTATATGCTATATCAAAAACAAAAATGAAAATGTTCTTAAAAAGATGAAGTAAAAAAAAATTATTTTTCTTGCAATTTTCTTTTAATTACCTATTAATATTATGTTTTTTTATAAAAACACATAATATCAATAAATTATAATAATTTGGTTCGAAAAAATCTTAATTAAGAAGAGTAATTAAATATAATAATTGAAATAATTAGGAGAAAGGAGAGAAAAAAGTTTGTACTTTTATATAGTTATAGCACTCCTGATACACGACAATTCCTCAAAAATTTTTTCTATGCCATTTAAAAATAGAAAAGATAAAAAATAAAGGAAATTGTTATTAATGTAGGAAGATATATTTTTGTTAGTGACATCAATCTCCCTTTTTTTATTTTATACTAACCCCGCTTATTCGTAGATTTCTTTTTTATTTTTAAAATCATATTTGGTTAATGACATTTTCTTTTAAATGAAGATTATTTTTATCACTATTGTATGTTAGATTTTTAAGTAATACTATATTACATTTGAAATATATAACTTTAGAAAATTTGAATCATGGCATTGGGAAAGTAAGAAATAATCATGGATATTAATAAATTCATTGTATTAATCTTTGCGTGATTCTAGACTTTTTTTCACTCTTTTTTTTAAATTTATTTAGTCTCTTATTTCAAAACAATTACCTTTTGTTCTCTTAATTTTTAATCTAAACCTTTTTAATTTTATAACTCCATTTTATATACTTTATCATAAGGTGGTGCGTGACACTTACTTAATGATTAACAAAGAATGTTTTGTGATATGTTGAATCAATGTAATTATATCTCATTTAAGAAATCATGCTTAGTATTACCTTTTTAATCTCCTAAAATTAAAAAGAAACATAAAAATTGTACCCATAAAAAGGGCGGTTCATGATTCTTATGATAAGTTATAGGATTATTCATATACAAAATTTATAAATGAAATAAATTGAGAGAACAAAAGTTTGTCTACTTAGATGATAGAAAACATCAAAAGGCAAACCAATAAGAGATGTCAAAACTTTTATTAAATACATCTCCTATTTACTATATCTTTTCATCTTTTTCTCCTATTCATTCATATTTATTTTATTCATTAATCATTTATCAAAATTCTTTAAGAACACTAATATAATTTAAGGGATATTTTAACAGATACATTATGATATTTTCCTCATATATTAGCATTATATTTTCAAACAGTTAGGTTAAAAATGTAATTTTACTTGTCATTAAATTAAGGCAACATCTCTATATATCTATATATGTATATATCAACTACCAAAGAATCTTTTTCCTTCTATTGACTTTATTTATAAGAAGGAGGGGTTCATCATCATCTACTAACACTTATAATTGAATTTTGCTTTACCAACAACCAGTCATAGGGCAGAAATATGTATTATTTGGTTGTGTAAAATGATGCATCTGTGGCACAATAGTTAGGATAAATATATTTATATTATACGTATAACATATATATACATAAATATATATTATAAATTTTCTTCTGCTTCATCATAAACCACTGAAAATAAAAATTATATCATTTCTGGGTAAAAAGATATATTTTTGAATCATGACACATTATGTGTCTTTTACTTGTATCTAAAACTAATAATTGATAATAGGAGGAGAAACTTTTTCTAATAATTGCCTTCTTCTTTAATTTTAAATTATCACAAATCTTTATCATACCATTCTACAGAACTATAATTTTTTTTCTAACTTTCTAATCTTTATTATTCATACGTAATAAATAATCTTTTTTATAGACATTAAGTAAGAAAAAATAAGTTTAACTATTTTAGATCATTAATTAAAGATGGATTCTTTATTATCAGCTATTAATTTACCTATCTCCCCTAAAAGAGAAAGTGATAATGAAACGAAAAAAGAAATTAATCATTGTAAGTTTATTAAACATAATATAAAAAGTAATTACTTCTTTCCTCTTTCACGTATATATATATATAAGAGATGACATACTACTATATAAATATATCTATATATTATATAAAAGTAATTACAGTAAGATTAACTTCCACGAAGGGAGCCTAAAAGTTAATCACCCTGTTGGTGTGTCAAAAACCAAATTAATTTCTTACTCTTTCTTCATATTTTATTATATAATATTGTCTAAATGATAAGCTTTTAACCTATTATATATATATTTTAATTGCTTTGATATATTTTGTGTTATTTACTGATATTGTTTTTATTCCACAATTAGATATAATTTATTATGTGGTAATCTTTTAACTTATTATTTTAAATAATTTTAATATCTATAATATTAATGTTTTTTAAGCTGAAATGTCTTACAAGGAGGAAGGTACAATATGCGAGGAGCATAAAGAAGAAGGTAGTTTAACATCAAACTCCTCAACAGATACCGATGAATCGTTTAAAAAATTTTCAAATTCCTCAATAACTCATCCTTTTAATTTTGCTGTTGCAGCAGCTGCTGCAGGCCTCTCCCAACCTTATACTAACAATCTATTCCTTCAATCCCAACTCCTTCATCCAAATTATATTCCAAGTATTGCTGCAATGACAGCAGCCATGAATGCTGCAACATCAAATAATTTTAATATTTCAAGTCAAGTTGACAATACACAATCAAAAGATATTTTGTCTTTTAATAATAATCCAACAACTACAGTATCTGTTAATATGTTAACTAGTGGAAAATCATCACAATCTAATAACTTTTTACATTCTTCAAGTCTCTTTGATAATAGTCATATATTGGGAGGGGAACCATAATGGGATGATGGGAAAAAGTTCACATTCATCTGCATCGTTATCTTGTGCTGTTTGTGGTGATGTATCATCCGGTAAACATTATGGTATCCTTGCTTGTAATGGATGTTCAGGTTTTTTTAAAAGGTACTTTTATTTTTATTTATATTGGTTTATTGTATATTTTTTTAGATCTGTTAGAAGAAGACTCATATATAGATGTCAAGCTGGGACAGGAAATTGTATAGTTGATAAAGCTCATAGAAATCAATGTCAGGCATGTAGATTAAAAAAATGTATCTCCAAAGGAATGAATAAGGATGGTAATTTTCATTTAAATAAAATAAAATATTTTATTTTAGCGGTCCAAAATGAGAGACAACCACGTAACATGGCTACAATAAAAAATCCCTCTGATTTGGCTATGAGAAATGGTAACATATTTGGTGATGGTAGTGGTGCATTAGCAACAACAGCTATTGATGTATTGAAGGTAAATAATGACTACACATCTGACAATATCACAAAACCACTATCACCACTAAAAAATGATATTTCACCGGAGGCAAGTGAATTGGCAGCGAGAATTCTTTATATGTCAATAAAATGGGCTAAAAGTTTACCATCATTCAATCAATTATCAAAGTCAGATCAAGTATTATTGTTGACAGCAAATTGGTGTGATCTTTTTATTTTGTCTGCTTTGCAATTTTCATCAAGTATGGATAAGTTTCCTCTTGTTAATGAGACAAATTTTTATTTTGAGAATGATAATAATAATTTATCAAAAGAGGAGAATGTTAGTATGTTATCGATACAGAGTCTTTTTAATTTGGTTAAAGCTGATAATGTTGATCAAGGTGAATTTGCATGTCTCAAGGCTCTTGTCCTATTTCGACCTGGTATGTTTTTTTTATTAAAAAAATATATATATATATTACTAAAAATTATTTAAAGTTAATTTTGGTATATTTTAATGGCACCAAAAATTTATCTTTATCACATTTTCTTGTTTACGTATTTCATACATCCTCAAAAGATATACTGTAACAAATATATTTATATCCATATTTTGATACTTTCTTTGTGTGTAATGTATTATCTCTAAAATTTAGTTTAATGGCATTGAAATAATTTGTATAGAGGGTTTTATAAACCGTGATATATCTCCTTGATAGAAGATGGCGCTATGGGAAAAGATCAAATTGAATTAGGAGTATTTTCATTATAAAGCATTATTTATTATCTTATGAAATACTACACACTTTCTGCTCTGGTAAATAGGAGAGTATCATCCTTTAAGTGACATTCTATTTTCCACCGTAAACAAAATTAGATCTTTCAATATATGATAGATGAGGAGTATATGTAATATTGAATGGTAGATGATATATAAAGAAATATACCAAATGTGGTAATACTAATAAAATTGGATAGCTCTAATTTAATGTTAACAATATCTATAATCACTTTAGAGAGTTCTTTACATTTCAATAAAAAGAAAAAGAAATAAATCTCCAAAGAGAATATTAATTTTTATTTTTTATTTCATTTTAGAAATTCATGGACTAACAGATATATGTTTAGTGGAGAGTTTACAAGATCAAGCACAAATGATGTTAGGACAACATACTGGTAAAACAAGTTCTAAGCCAACGAGATTTGGAAAATTATTACTATTTTTACCACTTCTTAAAACAATTGACAAAAAAATTGTTAAGAATGAACTTTTAGAGAAAGCTTTAAAAAATACACCAATTGAAAAAGTAATACAAAATATTCTTAATGATTAAAAAAATTATATTTCCCTGTAACTTCAACAACTTTTTATATATGATTTTAAAATATAAATATGTTTATATTGTTTAACAAAAATTTTGTAAAGTAGATGGTTATTCGATTGTAAATTGAGTGTATTTTTAAGATAAACACAATTGACATTATTTGAAAGTAGTAATTGACAAATTAATTATAAAAAAAAATAAGGATATTCGCATTAATAAGAGATTAAAACTTTCTCCATTATAATAAATCAAATAAAACAATTATATAAAATAATGAATTCCTTTTCACCTAGATTTTTTTATCATTTAATACTCTTAATCCTATTTCACCTATTTCTTATTCCTTTCTATTCAATCTCTCTCCTAACGTAAGAATTATTTATTTAATATTTGTTTTAAATAACCAAACAAAATTTTTGTTAGTACTTTTAATTGTTAAAATTTTATTTTGTAGGTTGATCATATGTATATACATATAATATGTGTGTACTTTCAATAGGTCAATAATCTTGAAGACAAATTATTATGTAAATATATTTCTTGATTCAATATGTCTCTTATTTCTTCTAATAATATTTAATTCAATTATTTTACCTAAATATTTTTTATTCTACTGAAGATAATTTTTAATCACAAAACTTTTTCATAAATCAATTAAGTTTAATGTGTTATTTAGATAATAATTTAATTTTTTTTGCATATTTTTGAAATGTATGCTTTGTAGATTAGATTTTCACATGTTTGACAATATTTTTTTTCCATAATTTGAATTATCTTCGCTTGATTAATTCTCTTTTTCACTTCATTTTTTTGACATATTGTCAAGGTAACATTAGAAGTTTTAAATTAAAAACATTAAAATAAATATTTTATAAAATTATAAAACACCGTTATATGGAAAAGGTATTTTTAGAATTGTAAAATTGGAATAATAGACATCTTATCTAAATAACGTTATCATAGAGAATTATGACTCCATACTTATTACACATTTCAATATCATAATCACCTTATCTTATTTTTTTACTTCACCAAACAAGTATAAAAATATTTTTTTGTAAATGAAAAAAATAAAATATCTATATATTCATGTTAAAAATTACATAAATACTACACTTTCCATAACATTTTTTTCCTACCTCGAGTGTCATTTTTATTTTTCAAAAATCATATTATGATGATATAATATCTTCTTGAGAAATTAAAAAGCATAAAGGGGAAAAATTATATGAGGATAACAATGTAGAATGCATTATTAAAGGTCTACTCAATAATGAGTTGTTAAATTTTTTAACATCAAAATATATGATCCTCCGAGACAAAATGACTTTTTATTACAAATTATATATATTATTTACGACTTTTTACAACGTATTTCTATTATTATAAAGTTTTAACAATATACCCCTTTTGAAATGTAAATCTTTTATCATATCATATATATATATTACACTGGAATACTTTTCAATTATATAATACCTATATAAACTTTCGTTTTTTGAAAATTTGATAATAGTTTTGAATTTTTTGTTTGATAACTTTTATTTACTTTCTTCAGATTTTGTATGCATACTTCATTTTCTTTAAACTTTCCCCACCAGAAGTGGGAGGAAAAATTTTTTTATTATTTTATTTATAACTTTCAATCTAATACTTTTTTTTTTGCATATAATTTTTTGCATTTTTATTATTTTTATTACATAATCTTAATTTATACAATATACTATTATAATCATAGAGTAGTTAAAAATAAAAAGTGTCAATGTACTACTTAATGTTACAATAATCAAAATCGTAATTATTAATATAAAAAAGAAGAATTATACTATTAATTTTTGGTAGAATAAATCCTTTGATTAAAACGTCAAAAAATTTATCAATATATTATTAATAACTTTGGTACAATTTTTTATTTCCTAACATTATTATTTATTACTTCTTCTTTATGATATATATTTATTTTTAGGCTAATATTATATCATATTAATGTTTTTAATCATATATTTTATAATAAACATATATCTTCCAATTGTTTATCATCAATAGAAAGGTTTTATGTCAAGTTTATTTAAAACAACTTATCAATAATTGCGTAAAATTATGAGTAAAGTTTACCTTTTCATCATCATCAACATCCTCATCGTTTCTATCCCTTTTAATTTTAAAAATTTTCTTCTTTATAATATGTGTGATTCCACGCGTCCTCAATCTCCTACTCATCATGAAAAGCTGATAGTGTTGTGACATGCTTATCTATGACAAAAGTATTCATTTTTAAAAGTGTCTGTGGTTGAAAAATATATTTCTGGCTTCAGGTGTCTTTGAATATGTGTATTTATTCAACATAATAGATTTAATACACTTAATTACTTCTTCTAAAAAACATAAATGACAGGCATTTTTAATGGAAAAAAATATTATTATTATTATTTTATAATGGGGTTTTTAATTTTTTCTCATTATAACATTCTTTTATCGTTTACTTTTTTTAAATATCAAAACTTTTTGTCGTTTTCATGAGTTATTTTATAATTATAAACTTGTTTTGACTTCCATATTTTTAATGTAATTTATATTTTTACAATAAAAAATATTTTCAAGAAAAAAAAAATTATTTACAATATTTTAAATTTTCGTTTTGAAATGTTTAATGTTTTTGAGTAATTTTTCTATTTTTTTCTAAGTTCTAATAAAGTTTTACATCAAATACATTTAAAATGTATTGTAATAGGGTATTATTATGTTATAAAAAATAGGGAAATGTTTATTATTTTGAAAATTATTTGGATATAAACATATATTTGTAAAAGTTTTTTCCCTATAAAACTTAGTAGATATTAATAATATAATAACTTTGAACGTGCGTCATCTAATGGATGAGTCATTAAGAAATGTAAGGATGATTAATTGAAAATATAATATAAAATAACTATCACTTCATCCGAGAAAAATTTGAGCATTTTAATAAATTTAATGTATTCTATTATCTTGATTAAGTTTTAAAAGTGTGAGTTAAGTGACTTCCATAGATCATCCTTCCTGTATCCTTCAAATTATAGGAAGTTGATATTTAATATATGTACAATAGGTCAACTAAACCTCTTTTTTTCTAGATCTTTTAATTGCTTGCTTTTTATAAATTGTAAGTGAAAGGCGGTAGATAGGTGACCAAAACCGGGGGGATAGATAGAGAAAGCAAGATATGTTTAAAGTTAATAGTTTGAGGTTATCCCTTTACATATTAATAAATGTGGAGGTTACAACATTTTAATGAAAATGTAGATGATGTCTCATCTGATGTTAGGCATATATAACTACAATCTATTTATCAAAATAATATAACAACCCTTTGCACTTGATATAATTATTAATCTATTAATTATTAAAAATATTGTTATTTATATCTTAATATTATGTTCATTATTCTTAGTAATCTGTGTATATATAATCACTATTTATAATAAATATTTAGCATTATGTACTGATCTCAAACAATATACTTTTCTATAACATTGAAATTATGTATTGGTCTATTGAAAACTATATATGCCAATAACCCTTAATCTATTACTAATCATTAACATCTGTTTTAGTAAACAAACCTAAACAAGGAATATAATTAGCTATCTACTAAATTATAAATAATTATATCACCGTATTAAAGAAAATAATCATAAAAGATGATTATTATTATAACAGTTATTTATATAAACAAAATATGTTATTAAGTAAATTATTATTTTAAATACTTTCTATACTTTAATTTATAATATCCATTTTATCTTTCCTATCACATCATTTGTTTCTTGATTTAATGCATATATATGTCTATTATTTAAATTGCATAAGATGATTAAACTTTATTGTAACAATTTACAATTATCTTTCTCCTACTCCTCCATTTGATAAATCAAAATTTGTAATCATAAACCAAACTAAACTATTTTCTTTCCTTCATATCATTTTTAAATTATCTTTCTCATTCGTCAAAATTGAGAAATTTTATACATTTTTTGAAACTTTTTTAATTTTCCTACATATTTAATATATAAAATTTATATCCCCATATATAAAACTTATATTATACATTAATTCATTATTACACATTTTTAATAAAACAGGAATTAAAATAATTTCAAGTCAAAAAAATATATATATTCTATCAATTTTATGTATATTATTGATAGCATATAATTTTTATGACGTCCCACAATTGTTTTATTGATAACACATTTTGAAATTAATCTACTCTTTTTTTAACTAAAATAGTAATACATTAATTTTAAATTAAAATATAAAAATTTTATACCATAATTTGGGAGATATTAATAGTACTTTACTCAATTATATTACATCTACCATCTACATTAACAATATTTACCTTTTCATGAAACATTTTTACAGGTGTAGATATTATATAATATACAATAAGTTAATTTATCTAAAAAAATATTGATATTTATAGGTAGTGACATAGGTGTATTATAAATTAATAATTTCAATAACAAAAAGATAAGACTTTTTTTTTTTCATGAATTTTTATTCCTCCTATCATTATAAAACTTTTTCCTCCTAAATAAAAATGATGTAGAGTGTAATGGAAACAGTTTTTGTTTATATATTATATACATATGTAATATCATTTCTATTTGACTAGCTTTTTATTTGATAGTCTAAATAAAGAACTATTTAAAGATGTACTAAAAAAATATGTATTCGTATATATATTTTTTTTAGAGATACCCAAAAATGGTCATTCTTTTATTTTTAAGTTTTTGAAAATGAGAAAGAAAATGTCACAATGTCAAGAGAAAGAATAAAACATATATTTATATATACTTTTTTCCGTTATCAACATAAAAAAATAAATTGAGATTTTTATTAGGAGTTATAAGGACACTTGGATTAAAAATGTTTTCTCTTTTATTTTTAAAATTTGTGCCATTTTTTTGTATATGTTTCTAGTTTGAGGGGAATACCAAAATGATTGTTCGTTTTTATGCTATATTTTGTTAGAAGTGATATGTCACTATTTGGATTGTCTTTCATTATTATCAGTTACTGATATATATTAGCTTTATTCAAAAGAAGATTTATTTTATAAGTATCATCCTTGGTGTAGTCATAAACAGCATTTAATATTAAATGTATAGAGAGAGGACTATTAATCTAAATGTGCTATTTATTTATCAGAGTTTAAGATTTGACATATCATTTTAACATGTTAATTAATATATAAATATTTTGTTTTCTGCCCCATATAAAATGTTTTTTTTTGACATTAACTTTAATGATATAATATAATAAAATGTTACTATTTACATTACCAACCCATATATCTACATGTTTTTTAAAAAAAAACAAAATAAATAAACAAGGTGTGGTATGTTAGATGGATTAGGATTAACTTTTTATAGTTACCAGATGTCTATTAAAGTTATCATTTTTCAAACAGATCTTTTTTTCTAATGTTTATTATATCTGCAATTTCCTTTACATTAAATATAAATTAATATAATAGTGATGGTGGTTTCTCCTCTTTCTCCAACTATTTTTAATATTTGATTTCCAATGTACTAATTTATTATATTCATTTTTATTACTAGAATTTTAAAATTATATAAGCATTTATATACATTTATGTTTAAAACAAAAAATTTTCACATATAATTAAGAACTGTATTTACATAAGTTTTGAATCACACAATATGCTATTTGAAAAAAGATTAAGATAATATCTTTTTGGACCACAAATCAGTTCTTTCTTTTCATTATACCCCCTACCCAATTTTCTAATATTTGCCATTCTCTAATAGTTGATTGATGTTCCTGATGGTGTAGGAAGCCATTTATCAATCTTCTTGGTATTATTGTGTCAATTTATATATCTTTAGACTTTAAATAAAATCAAATTTAACTCTTCCTTATATTGTAATCAATTTTCCATTCCTTATAAATATAATTTTATTAATATATATTAATTAGAATCTTAAATTTTCTATTTTTATCGAGAAAGTTTTAAAGAGCGTGGTAAATTGTATAAAAATACTTATCAAAAGTGTAACACTAGAATATAAGTGTTTATTGTTTTAATAATATTTTGTAGGATATAATTTTTTCTTTTCTTTAACAATACCAAAAAAATAAATATATTTTTCTAAATTTTCACTCTCTCTTTTTCTCTTCACTACATTTGTCTATATTTAATTTTTATTTTGTAAAATATGATTCTTTCTTTTTAACCTTCATAACGACTATGAAAAGAAAAAGATTAATGAATATGGCATGTCTATATATAATATGTATATATTATGACATATTTAATATAAAAACGTCGTTAGTTTTTGAATGATAGTTGTAGAGAAAAGAAAATAAGTTAATGATAATAATTGTATTATTTTTCATACATAAAAATGTCCTCTGGGACAATCATAAAGGGCATCTGGTAATTAAAAGGAAATTTAATTTTCATTCCATTTCTCATTCTAATCTTTTTTTTAATAAATTCCACATTAGTATTTGTATATGGTGTCTTTTAATTTCACTTTTGGTATATTTTTATCATAATTTTATTAATATTATTAATTTTTTTTAGGTATACCATAAAAATATATAACCCCATATTATCACTAATCAAATTTATTTATTATATATTTTTACTAAAAATAATAATTCTTAATAATGGAAGATCAAACAACTACAACAAATTCTGGAATATTCAATCTTTTTGAGATCTCCTTTGATGCTGGTTCTGAACCATTATTTCATGGTGGTGAACGTATTACAGGAACAGTAAAAGTTAATTTAAATGAAGAAGTAACAATAAAAGCAATTAAAATTCAATTTAAAGGAAGAGCTGCCTGGAGAGATGATGCCTCAACTAAGAGTGGTGAAGTAGAGAAAGTGTTTTTTGATAAAGATTTTATTCTCCTTGAAAGGCCACCAGGTCATCCGGAACCAGGACATTTTTTATGGAAACCTAATTATACATATAGCCTACCTTTTGAATGCCCCCTACCAAAAGGCTGCCCTACATCATATGAATCTCCAAATGCCTTTGTTAGATATTATGCTAGAATTACCTTTCAAACAGATGATGCTCTTTCAGTTCAGTATACTGCCAAGAAAGGTTTAACTGTGGTATGCCCACCAGATAATAATAATGAATTAGTTATTCCATCTAAAATTAATGCAGTTGGAGCAAATGAGACCTGCCTTTATGGTGGTTGTTGTTGCCGTGGGAAATTACAAGCAGAGGTTACATTACCTAAAAATGTATACTTTCCAGGTGAGAAAGTATTTGGAACTTTTAAAGTACATAATAAAAGTTCAAAAAATTTTGTGGAAAAAGTTGATGTGAGACTTGTTGATAAGGCAACCCTTGTAGATGGTGGTGTTAATGGAACAAAAACAGTTATGTACAGAACATTAGTTCTTAGAAAATTAGAAAAAAATGATGCAATAAAAAAGAAAAAAAATATTGCCAAGGATGATGTTGAGTATATGACAATCCCACCAGTAATACCAACAACATTTTGGGATGGTGAAGATGATAATATTGGTAATAATAAAAATTATAGTTTACCTCAAAATAAGGGATCCTCTTTAATGGATTCATCACCCTCCATTGCAACATTGAAATTTAGGAAGACTCCTTTTATTAAAATTGAGTATTGTATTCAAGTGACATTTGGAGATAAGATTCTTCTTGAATTACCAATAATTATTCTTCCATTACCTACTAAAGGTATGAATATTGAGTATAAAGAATTTCCTTTAGGACCACAACAGTTCTCAGATAGTGATGAGAATGACAAAACCATTATTGGAGGTCCATTCACCTATACCCCAATTTATCCAGTCTTGATAAATGCTGATGAGGTTATTAGACAAGAAGTTGAGAATTTTATTACACCAGAAACACCAACACATCTTATATTAGAGGTTCCAGATAATATAATTAGAAGGGAACATTTAGAAGGGATACCGGAAGAAGTTGCCAGTAAGAGTGAAATAAGTAAAGAAAGTGATGAAATTGAGACTGGTAGAGAAGTTAAAACAACACAAAAGATTATTGAAAAGAAAGAAAATGGTGATGTTGTGAAAGAAATTATTAAAACGACAACTGAAGTAACTGAATTAGATAATAATGGTGATATTGTTGTTAAAACTGAGACAGTTGTTAAAATTGATGATAACTCACCAATTGAGGAGAAAAAAGAGAGTCATTTTATTATTGAACAAGAATCACCAAAGATTGAGATTGATTATAATGAAAATATTCCTAATGAAATAGTTGAGGGAAATCCTGTAATTGAGGAACCTGAAGATGATGAAAAAATTGGTTCAGATAATGATTCATCAATATTGAATGTTGTTATTGAGAGAAATGAAACTTCACCAAGTGTGGTAGTTGAAAATGATGATGAGGGAAATTTAGATCCAAATGTACATGTTGAGAAGACAGTTGAAACAACAAAAGAAGTTGATGAAGATGGTAATACAGTTATTACAACAGTCGAGAAAGTTATCAAAACAACATCAACAGGAGGTCAGGTTACAGCAGAGGAAGCTAAAGAAATCTTTGAAGATATGATCAAAGAAAACGAAGATGGAACATGTAATGGGAATGACCATAATAAAATCGTGGAGACATACGAAGAGATAGACGAAGATGGAAATAGATCAATTGTGGTACATGAAAAAATTTCATCCACCACACATATGGTATCAGCGGCAATGAAACCAAATAAGAATGGTAAAATTGATGTATCAACAGCAGTTGAACAGGAAAGCTAAAAAGAAAAAGATGCTATCTCCACATTCAAGTCATCCCGAGTGTTATTAACCAAAAACTAACATATTGTCTATAAACATTCAATTTATTGTAAATAAGTTCAACCCCAAAAGAGTCCAATTATTTACATTACAACAATGATGATGAAAATTAATTTTTTTTAATTGATTATAAAAGTATGTAATCATAACAGTTATTACCATTTTTTTTTGTTTATTTTAATTTCAGTTTGAAAGAAAATCCTTATATACAAATAAATTTATTATTAGAATGATGTTATAAATAATGTATGAGCTTCTGTACATTAATAAAATATATATAAGTTATGCATTTTTAATGTCATAGGACAATATATTTTAATTTTTTAAAACATTAATGCTTCTTTTCTTCAATTTAATAAATTAGTTTGAAATTTTAAAACTTTACATTTCTTATCTTTTGTGATATTTTATGAGAAATAAAAAGAGGTTGTAATTATTTGAGTGATAAAGGAATTAAGAAATAGTTTGAATGTGAAAAATTGTATTAGAAATTCCATTATAAATGAATGAAATTAAAATTTAAGAGTTTGTAAACATATACCGTAATTGGAATAATAAATCTTATCATTTTATGTCTTTTATGATTTATTAATTTACCAATTAGTGATATGGAGGAACGATAAATTTAATGAAATGGAGGGTAAAAAACTTTTCTTGATACATAAATATCAAATTATTTTATCATTAAAATTAATATTTATGTAAATTTGTATTGTGTTTTATTATTTGTGGAACCCCTGACAAATGAAGTAACTTCATTTAAAATAAAATTATTCATAAAATAGCTCAAAAGCAGTAATCGTGCAGAGATTTGATAAAAAAAGTGTAATTCAGATAAAAAAATATAATTAATGATATATGAAAAAGTATAATTTAATATTTATGTTAAATGTGCGTTCAAGGGAAAACAAAATAACAGCATACTTAATAATATCCATTCAAAACAAGAACTTGACTATTTCATTGTAATCAATCAACATTTTTTAGACAGATGCTAATTCATTAGACAGTAAAATTTACACTATTATTTGAAACGATATTTGTTAACTAAATATTCAAGATGATTGAATTTCTTTTCTTGATGTTCTTAATAATTATAAATTTTTCATTGGTATATAGATACGAATATGTCAAAAAGGAATCTCTTACAAATATAACACTGATATATAAATAAGATTTCATACACTATTTCTTATAATAAAAAAATAAATTTAAATAAAAGATTGTTAATAAGATAATGTATTTACTTCCTTTCAATATAAGAATGTTTATTAAGAAATTAAAAAGACATTTTTTTTATGATTTTAGCTTCAATAAATTTTGGAAAAAAAAAGCTAGTCATATGTCAAAAAATGTTTAATAAATTATAATTTATAAAAAACGACATTCTTGTTATTTCCCTGACAGACACTATTAAACATACTGATAAGACCTACATGAAAATAATGATATTATATTAAAATTATCTTTTCCAATACTTTTATTCTTTAAAAATTTACGAAAAAAAAGAATAATTAATTTGAAATAATTATCTCAATAATAGAATACTCCATGTTTATAACAAGATTAAAGATAAGAAAAATAATTATTAGTTAATAACTTTTATTATTAAAAAATATATTTTATTTTTGTTTTTTCTCTTTTATCATGTATAATTAAGTTTTTTTAAAGATAAAGATTATCTTAAATGATTTATGGTAAATAAGAAACAGATGTTTAATATTTTTTATAGATATTTTTATTAAAATTATAACCAGGTTGATGAAAATTTTTACATAATTTTTGTTAAATTTAATATTAGATATTTTTGTAAATGCGGTTTTATAATGATTTAATGTTTAAGATTATTTGCTATACAGATAGATAAAGTGAAGAGAAAATTAAGTTTAATCTTTAATTATATTAAATAATTTCTTAAATTAAATATGTACTATAATCTTCGAAATATATCATATGAAACTATTTACTCCTTTATTTAATTTGTATTATTTTTTAACCCGTTAACTTGAATTTATTATATAATTACATTTAAATGTTTGATTTTTTTTAAAATATATACACAATTTTATATTAAAATTTCGTCACATTTTTGTTTGTTGATATTATTATTTGATATCCCCTCTTCTTGGTGATAAAAATTTTTTTATCTTATTGAAAATGCAAAATATTACTGACGATTTTATTTAAAATGGTTAGCTGAAATTACATCTTCATAGGTATTTTATTTGATTTTACTTAAATTTATCTTTATTCTTTTAAATGCTTATATCTTTTATAACTTCTCAAGATTAACGATAAGATATATATATTGTTGAAATGGATGCAATTCGTAGCTTGAAAAGTAATTTTATTATTGATAAAAGAGTTTTATTTACAAATATACTGGTGATTAGAACATTTAAAATAATCATATAAGTTCTATCTCCTCATAAAATATATCATTTTAATACCATATATATAAACCTTCTTTATGAACAAATATTTTTTTTCTCACAATCTTGATGTCAGTTTTGAAATATATGAGATACACTTTTATGTACTCAATTTATAATACATGTACAAATCAGCAGTTTTTTGCAATTTATGATCTTTACATATTTCTTATTACTTAATAGTTACAAATTAAATGAGTAATCATTTAATAGATAAACAGTTTAACACTGATATAACTATACTATGAAGATGATACATATACTAAACCGTTTATAAACTTTCATCTTTCAAACAACTCTGAAAGAATAAAAAAAAATCTTTCTGTATTTTTACTTCTTCTTTTTTCCCATGTCATTACTTTTGTCGAACAAAAATTAAATCTCCACTCCCCAATAAAAAATTTTATTCAAAAAGAATTGTACAATAAAATTTAATTGTTTAAAAGTTTTAGGAATGAGTCTTTATGAAAGATTCTTTACGTATTGTTTCCATAATGACTATACCTTAGAAATATTCTTTTTATACTTATCTTTTTATTTTTTCTTTCTTTCTAAAATAATATATTCCCAAATGAGTAATAATTCATCTTTTCATCAACTTTTAGCTAAAATATTCCAATAATGATAGAAGATATATGTCATATAAGCGTTCTTTTTGTAAATTAAAAAATTTTTAAAGTATCTATTTTTTTGAAGAATATTTTCTTTTCATTTATCTATTTTGTAAATTTTAAAAATGTTATTTATTTGGTGGTGTAAAAGTATATGTTGATGTATCTACCAAGTCCTGGGAATCATCTTTGGGTGGAGAAAATATGTATTAAATGTTCTTATAAAATTTAGGAAAAAATTATATTCTTGTGATATATTAATGATACAGATAAATTTGTTCATTCTACCACTTCTCTTTGTAATAAGATGTAAATAAGTAATTAATTTTATGATAATATATACAGTTATAATAATATTATTATAATTCTTAGTATTGTAATGCCTAATCTTTTATTAAAATTTTGATGAATAATACTAATTTGTACATAAATTTTTCTATGTACTTAATTATATTATATTATATTATCTTATCATATCTTTTTTACTTATTAAATTTTTATTTTGTAATATTTGGTCATTATAAATTTTAGAATATATTGATAATATTTAAAATATATGTTATGATAATTAACTATTATATTATTATAGGGGGAGATATTAAATTTAGGTGGTAACAATATAGAATAAATTAGAAGGAGTACATTTTTAATATAATATTCTAAAAATATATATATTTAAGGGTAATTGAAAATTTAAAAATAAACACCATACATATATCAATGTCAATTTTTCTCGAACCCTCAGTTGATGAGGTGAAAATAATCTAATAAATGTAATTTATTATATGTTTAATAAATACTTAAGGCTATGAAGGCAATGAGAAAAATGATTAATTTACCTTTGTCAAGTATCATTTTTATTGCAACTTTTAAGCTTTATTGTCTATAAGTTATTGAAATTTCCTATCATCACCATAAATATTTTTCATTTTAATAAAATTCCTACATTTAACCACAACTATTTGATATATTATATTACATTACTAATAATTATTATAAATATACTTCTTCTCATGATTCTGTTTATTTTATACTTTTAAATTTTTTTGTAGTAAACTGATTTTTTTAAGGAGTGTACTTTTTATATATGTAGAACAAATAAATAACTAACATAAAATCTTCATTTTGTTATTTTTAGTATTAGTATAAATTTATATAAAATCATTAATAAAAAAAATAGTAGTTAGTAATGTAGATAAAAAATTACTTTTTTTTCTTTACTTCTTAAACTGACAACTAAAAAATTGTATTTTATATGTGAGTTATTCCTATGATTGATATATGTTTTTTACTTATAATAATATTAGCAAATTATTTTTGAAAAATTTCTTTACAAAATTAAATCTTCTCCATTATCATACTTATTCTTTCCCATATATCTGATAAAACTTTAGTTATCATTTCAATATAATATTTCTTTCAAAACAAAATTATTATATTGTTTAAATTATGTTTTAGATTTTATAATATAATGTTTTGATTTCTAGTATTGTCCATCGATATCCCATATCATGTTTCAATTAGAAAAGGTCTTATGCCTCATGCATTTTGTCTACATTCATTACTATTAATTAATTACACAAATCATAATACTATTTTTGTTTTCTTTTTTTAACCTTTTATTTCTTTATTTTAATGTTTATTGTTTCTTTATAAATTATACTTTTAACAATAGCGAATATCATTTAATTTTTGTGTTAGATCAACAAATTTATTACAAAGGAAAATTCTTTATTGTGTGTGTTTAAGCATTTCAAAATCAAAATAAAAGAAGAAAAAAAACTATTAAAGCGAATGTGGAGATCAAGATATATTATAAGTTATCCTTTGCCAAATAAATTTTTTTAATTCAATTGTAAAAGTTATTATGATAATTGTAAAGAAACTATTTATTAATCTACTAATATTTTATTTTTTACTCATGATAATTTCCTTAAGTTTATGTAATGAATATAATACAGAAGATAGTGTTGATAATGAGAATGGTGTAGTGAAGAAAGTACATGAAGAAAGTATTATTTTAGATAATGATGAATCTTTGAATGATAATAAAGGTATAACAAGTAATCTTTTAAGGTTAAATATAGGAGAAGATGAGGCAATTGTATGTTATTTTCTTCGGTTAAATAATGACTTTTTCTTTGTGTTTTTTTTAGGAATTTTTCCATCGGTATGGTTATTTGAAGAGTGGCAAATTAAAGGACAAAAAAGAGAATATCAAAAGAAGACGTCTTAGGCGTGCAATTGTTAAATTTCAAAAATTCGTTGGATTAAATAGGACCGGTAAGTGCATTTTTTGTAAAAAAAAGAAGTATATTGATATGTAAAGGACTTCAAATTGTGTCAGTATAATGATATGTTTGTTTAGGGAATAAAAAATAATACTTAATCATTAAATTAATCTTAATACAAAAATTTAACAAATTTTTAGGATATCTTGATAATGATACGACAAAGATGATAAGGAAAAGCAGATGTGGAAATAAAGATATTTATAGAAAAGGAAGAGGAAGAAGATATGTTTTTGAAGGTAAAATAATATAATAATTTATCAATCTTCATTTACATTATTCCATCAAAAAATATATTTATTTATTATATTTATAGGATCTCATTGGGGTAAAATAAATATTAGTTGGACGATAACACAACATTCATCTAAATTTCCAAGACATCTTGTTTACAGAACCTTGACAAGAGCTTTTGGTGTTTGGCAAAAAGATACACCTTTAACTTTTTTATATTCTAAAAATGAACCAGCAGATATTAAGGTAGGATTTTATAAGAGACAACATGGTGATGATGAAGAGTTTGATGGACCTGGTGGTATATTGGGACATGGATATTTTCCAAGATATGGTGGTGAAGTTCATTTTGATGATGATGAGTATTTTTCAGTTAATCATCAACGTCAAGGGATCAGTCTTTTTTCAACAGCTGTCCATGAAATTGGACACTCTTTAGGGTTAAAACATTCTTATCGAATTGATAGTATAATGAGACCTTTTTATCATCTTAGTCCTTTAAGGTACTTAAAATTAGGAAGAGATGACATTGAGGGTATTTTTCATATCTATGGTAAATATGTTAAATTATCTAAAAATTATAAATCTAACAATATTAATGATAGAAATAACTATAATTCAAACAGATTACCTTTTGTTGTAAATAGAAAAACAGATTTATCTAACAATAATGATTTACCAAAAACTCAATATTCTTATCAATCAGAAAAAAAAGTAAAACAAGAGATTAACAATCATCCAACAATATTAAATATCAATACACCTCACATGAGAAGGAGACCTCCAAATTTATGTAGAGATTCATCAATAGATGCAATAGTAGAATTATTAAATGAAACGGTTCTTGTATTTAAAGACAGTTGGATGTTTCATATAGAGAATTCAAAAATAATACCATCAAAAACGAAACGTATTTCTGATTTTTGGCCATCAATAACGGGTAAGATAGATAGTATAACAATGGATAGTAATGGTGATTTTTACATGTTTCAAAAAAATAAATATTGGATTATTGACAGAAATTTTGGAATAAGAAAAAATTATCCAAACTATATATCGAGAGGTATACCGAATCTTGGGAGTGACAGTGTTGATGCCGTATTTCATTTTTATCTTAATGATCTACCATACATTTTTAAGAGTAATTTTCCAATTATCAAAATATAATTTTAAATCTTTTTATCTTTAGATGATACTTATTGGATATTTAAGTCTAATCAACGCCATCCAAGTGTAAAGAAACCAATATCAAGTATATTTAAAAATTGTGGTACTTGTAAAATTCCATTAAATATCGATGCAGCATTTTCATCATCCAATGGATTAAGTTATATTTTTGTTGGTAAAGAATATTATCGCCTACAAAATAAACATCCGTTAAGAATAGCAAATGGTTTTCCACAAGACAATGCCAAACACTTTTTTGGATGTACATAAAAAATATATATATAATTAAAAGAGCTTTAATATGATGAAAGAAAAATAAAATTAATAATTATATTAACAAACAATACTTTTTTTTTAATTTAAAAGAGTTATTTTTTTTCATTTTGAAAGATATTTTATTTTAATTGTATCTCATATTTAGATGAAGAAGTTTAATTATTACTTTTTTTATTATTTAACTTTATGTATAATAAATTTTGTATTGTAATGTATTTTGTAAAACAGAAAATGTTAGTTAGTGAAATATTTAACAACTGTTTTATTGTTTAGTTGATGATTGAAGGCAAGATACACGAAGTGATGGATTTAATTGTAATAGTTTAAGTCCCTTCCAAAAAACGAGCATAAGAATTGACAAGATTTTTAGGAGATTTTGGATCTAAGTCAACAACTTTAACTGAATAAATGAAATGTAAAGGAGAGTTTTGATTGATGTTGGGATTAATTGTTACTATATTTTCCAACTCTTTCGAAAAGAGATCTTTTGTAGAGGAATCAATAAGTTTCATGCTTATCATTAAAGAACAATCTTTTAATGTTGCTGCTAATAAGTACTGCCATAATTTATTTTCATCGGTATTTGATTCGATAATTGATGAAAGATCTTTAGTTGTCCATTGATAAATATCATCATACATTGAACGTTCTTTAATTGAAAATTGTCTCAGTATTCTGATTCCCTCAACCAGTCCAATTTTGTCAATTTGTTGTCCTACCAACAATTCATTGATAATTGATGTTGATTGAATGGAAAAATTTTTACAATTATTATTACTGACACCTGTTAATATACAGCTCAATGCATCAACAAGTACATCTACCATTTTAACACTATAATTATTATTTTCAATATATTGATTTAATTCTCCAATACTTTTTTCTAAACCATTTTTTCCTACCTGTCCTTCATTTGAATGAATTTCTATACCATTTTTAAAAATTCGCATATTCCTATGAGGATCATCTATCAACGATTCAATTGCTTTTGTCATTCGTTTTTTATCACCACTATACAAGTCTAAAGGGCAAAAATCATACATTTTAGCAAATGCCTGTGATTTCCACTTTTCAAGTTGTAGAACACAGTTGTTACAGTAAGGAAAATAAACATTTGATAAAGAAGCGTTCAAACTGGTATCACAATTTGCAATGTTAAAATGATTTTGATAAAATCCTCTGTTTTGGTTTTATTTCAAATGTTATGGTTGGTGATTGTAGCATAGAATTTTGAAGTAGCGTGTTAGTAGAAAAATTATTAACATAAATTTCTGTAGCATCTAACATTTCTAATGCAGAGATACATGTACAATCTTGGGGTGCGTATTGTAATTTAAGTAAAGCCAGGTCTTTAGGATATTTTTCTTCATTTTTTAATTCATCAATATTTTTGATGAATAAATTTACAGGTAATGTCGGCAGTTTACTAAGTAAATGAGCATCATACATTGAAAAAGAGACAACTTTGCATTTAACTAGATATTTCTCACTAAATAATGGAGATATAAGTTTATCCATATAATGATATACCAATTTTGAAATAGAATTAAAGTTTGCTAGGCCAGTTTGTTTGTTTTTACTAAATCTCCAAACAATTCTAACACCTGTCGTGGAATTTTTAGCTGACACAACATAGTTAGCTCTACCCTCACCACGGTAGCAAAAAGATTCATATTCAGAGAGATCAACAATCATAACTTGAAGTATGTTGAAACTGAAACTATAAAAATTAATATTAAAAATGAATACTTTTAATAAATATATACATTCATTTACAATAACATATATACTTGTTAAAGTTAGAACAATACAATAAATTGTTATAAGCTATTTATATAACACATATAAATATTACACAATTTAACTTACATAATTTTTTGTTGTTCATGCTCTGACTTGATGATTCACACATTTATAAAAGGGATAAAAGTGTAAGATATTAATTAAACAAGGCGACTCAACTTTTTTACCCTTTTAATGTAATTTTAAGATTCTGTCTTATAATATAATTTGTTTACAATAAGAATAATATATAAAATGTTCTAAAAAAATTAGGGAAAAGTTAAAACATCATAAACAGTATTTTTTTATAAACATTGTCATAAACATTTTATTTTTTCTTTATTCATCATATTATAAACAAAAATGAAAAATTTTAAAATAGCACTCTACCAAACTTATGATTTTTAATACCACATAAATAGTTAAACAAAAAGGAAGAATGTATCAACCTCTACCAAAATGAATCAGGTTTATTGTAACATTACAAAACACCAAAGTACATAATCTATAGGTGATTGAGAAAAAAAAATTAAAAATATGACTAAGATGTATGATGTATTATAAGTAAAATTACAGAAATTATAATGTAAAACACCTTTATCATTATTATTTCATGATAGTAACAATGGTTTTATTTTATCTTGAAAATAGTGTTTCAATAATTGCACATAAGTAGAAAATATAACAATTATCAATGTAACACTGCTATAAATATATGACCAAAATTGCTTTGAAAGGCTGCCTTATCATGTGAAAATAGTTTTGGGGGAATAATAGATTAAATTAAGAAGATAAGTTGAGGAAAAATAAAAATATTATTGTGGATTATGATAATTATTCCATATCACGGAGAGTATATTTTTGATATTATCGCATAATAACTTTAAAAGTAAATGTGTTGTATAAAATAAAATTCACGTTTATGATTTAAAAAGTTTATTTATATACTATGAAAAGTTTAATACAGACGGCGAGTAAAAAATTTGTGTTATGAAATCCTGTGTAGAATTTCTGAGCATCCAAGTGTGCACCTTTCCAATTTGTATACAATTTTTTAAAAATTATTAATTTTATCTTTAGAATACTTAGAGTTATTATCCTACATAAGTGTTTTTTGTTATTGTTATTTCTTAATTATAGGTATGACATCTTTGTCACGACAGTTAGAGCAACTTAAAACTCCTGTCACGGATGCTTTAGGCGCTGAACGTCGAATTGTTTCATTTCTTTTTGATAAAAAACAGGCTGGAGCATTAGATAGGGAAAAATTTTATCAAATTGGTCTCAGTGGGTTAAAACAACTAAAGGAAATTGATCCGGATATTGATTGCTATGAGCCAGATTTATTTACTGAAGATAAAATGAATTTCCAACGTTCAATGTTGTCAGCAGAGGAGAATGCAAAATTAAATAGTAGTTTAGAAAAGATGCTATTTGTTTTGGCTCCATATTTTCAACATACAGCATGTCATCAGGTATTAGAATGGTTAATCTATAAATACCAGGTTCATTCTTATAATGCAAAGGATCTTGCTTCAATATTTTTTCCTTACCATTCAACAAATGCATATGCAAGATTGATATCAATATTAAAAGTTAAAAATACAGAGTGGAATTGGTTGGAACCATTTGGCAAGGAAGGAGTTTCTATCCCATTTCATAGGGTATTGAGGCATTCTAATAGTTTTAACTTCCAATTTATTGGTACTGTTTGTAGTATTATACAAAGAGCAATTAAAGTCGTAGGTGTAGAGTATTTGGATTCAAAATGTAATATGTATTATTCATTGTTTGCAAGTATCTCAATTAATGTTCTCCAAGAAAATAAGAATATTGATAATAATTTGATTGGAAGAATTTTACCTGTCATTGCAGAGGGATTAAAGAGTAAATCATTCTCTTTTAAATGTAGTACAATGATGGTAGTTACTCAACTTGCTTGTAGTACTGAATTAAATTCTGATATTCTTGATTCTATTATAAAGATGTTGTTACTTAAGATGAAGTCTAATGTTTTTCCATTAGCCATTCAAACACTTGTTGTTTTATGTCAAAGACAACACGTCACTTTACTTCCCTTCAAAACATGGAGAAAAATTATATTAAAAAATGAGGAACTCGGTATTGGTGATGTTTTAATGGATATTTCAAAAGATACTGATATTAGTAAATTTTTGGTTGTTGTTTATAGAACGATGTTTGGGATGTTAAAAGAAAAAAATGTTCAAGCAGAAGATATGGATAATTTTTTTGTTGTATTTAAATTATTTACGGATCCCGAATTTTTGACACTTAATGATGCTGTGTCTTTTTTTGAATTAATGTTTGATCATTATGGGAATTGTAAGAAGGCAAACGAACCTATTTATGGTTTTGATACAATGTCAAAGTCATTTCAAATTCATATGCGAGGGATTATTTTGAGATTTGTTGATGCATTTGATGCCCGTCGTGCAGAGTGGATCCGTAGAGATATGGATGTTATAACGAAAATTATGCATGATTGTAAAATAGAGGATCAGGAGTTGGGTGAAATAACAACTAATTGTAAGGAACAGAAAAATAAAAGGAAATTAGGTGGTTTGGTAAATAATAATATATCATCTATTGTTACTTCGTCTATGGATGATGAAGTTGTGAAAAAAATGAAGGTTGCTGAAAAAGATGAGATTTTAAGTAATGTTCAAGTAGTTGTTGAGGAGAAAAAACCATTTAAAGGTTCTATTCAAAAGTTATTGGGGTATATTGAGGGAGAGAAATATGACAAATTGGTTTGGGCTCTTAAAAGTTTTGAAGATAAGGAGTATTTGAATAGCCAACCACAGAGTGATTTAATAGAATTTGGGATGGAAGGATTTTTAATGATTATCAAGAATAAAGCTCCTGATTATCATAGTGCCATAAAAAGTGCCTTATGTCGGATTCCTTATTCTGGAGATGATGTTTTACGTCTATTAAGTCAACCAAAAGATGTAATGACTCCTGCTAGAAAGAAGGCTGCAACAAGTTTTAAATCTTATTTTGAAAATCATACTCCAGAGGAAGTGGAGAAAAGAATAATTACTGCATTGGAAGTGTTTACTGTAGTTGAATCGTTTCCTGTAAATCACGATGTAATTATGATTCTTTTTGATATTATGAATAAGGAAGCTAATAAAGGGATGTCAGATCCTGATTCAACTTCTATTTATATCCAGAAAATGTCAATTTCACTACTTGTTAAAGCTTTTGACAATCCCGGAAGTTATAAAATTAAAGAAAGTGACTTAAAATTAGACTTACTAGTCAAACACTTAAGATCCACAACTAATTTACGAATCCTTAGAGGGTCTATGATGCTTTTAATTGCTGCATTGAATGTTTCACCAGTCCGTGTCATTAAACAAATAATGTCTGTCTTTACATTTATGGGAACATCAACTCTTAAAAAAGATAACAGTTTAACATTAGAAATTTTTGAAGAAGCTGCTACAGCACTTTTTAAATCAGTTAGGGTACTTGATCAAAAATCAAAGAGTGGACCAAAGCATAGACCAAATGAACAATTGATTGGAATATCAAAAGTATTATGTCAAAGTATTCTTGACATTCCAATTCATAGACGGATAGCTATTGTTAGACATATATCAAAATGTGTGGGACCAAAAAAGGTATGGATAGTTATTTTAATTTTGTTTGAGGAATATTGTATGAAGTGGCAAAAGAATACAGAACAACAAAAGATTGATGGTGAAATTTTTGAAGAATTATGTTTGGAGATGATTTCTCAATTCACACCGGAGATACAATTTTTCATTATTCATGATATTTTAAGGTATATCATCTACCTTGGTGGTGATAAAACGCCGGAACATTTTAACGCAAAAAAATATCCCAATATTATAGATAGAGAAAAGTTTAGTATGCCAAAATTACGTCATCTTCGTTTCGTTATATTAGGATTTATTATCAAATTATTAAATTACAAACCAATATATGATAAATTCCTTTTGATGTCAGATGAACAGATTACAAAGAATTTCTCTGGTGTTGGAAAAAACCTTTTACTTGTAATTATTGATGTAGATGAATTTTTGACTGAGCAACTTAATGATGCTGATAGTAAACATAAACAGGATATATCTAATGGAGTGGATACGACAGTTTCCGCAATGACATTAAAGTACTGGTTAGCTATATGTGCTAGAGGTGATGTAATTGGAGATAAGATCCGTAATCTACTTCCTGGTAATGTTTCTGGGAATATCATTAATGAGTTGTTAAATGAAAATGATACCACTAAAACTGGTATACGTGATAAGGCATTGCAATTATTGAATTCTAAACTTGTTAGTGATGGATTCTTTGAGAGTCGTAGTGGTATTACCTTAGGAGATGAATATTTAATTAAATTTGCTGAGAAATTAAAAGAATGGATTATTCCTGGGGAATCTAAAGAGGAAATTAACCGTTGTAGAAATGCTGCATTTACATTAAAATTACTTGTCAACCATTGTCAGGATGATGAAACTATTATGGATATCTTTATTAGATGTATGAAAGTTATTGATGGAATAACTCATCTTGACAATTTAATGGTTGGTAACGTCATGCTCCTTGTTTCAGAAATTATCAAAATGAAGAATATGAAAATTATTATTCTATATGCAGAGAAATTATCTAAAGTTTGTCTTGAAACATTAATTGAGTGTGACCAAACAATTACTAAGGAAGCTATTAATAAGAAAAATACCCAAAGTGGTGTTGAAGAGAATACTCTTATGCGTAGGAGAAGAATTTCAAAACAAAGTATTTGTGGAAAAACATTTGAGGCGGATGCATTATTTATCTGTTCACTTACATGTCTTCAAAGAATTACGGAAGTTGCGATTCCATTTATTTCATCTCATATTGAAAGATTGATAAAGATTTACTGTAATTTATCTTTCAAATACGATGACGTTCCATATGTATCGTTTAAAGATAATTCTGCATTGGTTCCAGGGACCTTTGGACATCGTCTTAATAGTATCAAGCATAGATTGAAGATGATCGGAGAGGCTATATGTAGTATTGAACTTCGAGTTGTTATAAAGCCAATTCAAAATATTTTGTTGGATAGAAGTGAATTTAATCCTGGTAGAATGTCTATGGTACTTAAAATTCTTTCTGAAGTATTCTTGAATAATGAATCTGAACAAGTAAAACAATACTCACAATCTCTTTGTGAAATGTTCTTGAAACTTTTCGATATCCGTAAATATAGTACTACAGAGGAGGAACATGATGTTATAGTATCATGTGAAATGAATCTCATAGAAGCATTCTTGAATCTTATTGATTGTTTAGCAGAAAAGGATGTGTATCCATTATTTGCAGAGATTATACAAAATGTCCATTCAATTGTCCGTTCTAATTACCCTACAAACAGTGTTGAAAATCTCCAATTGGTAACTTATTATACATTTTTCAATAAATTTTACAATGTATACAATGAATTGGCTTTACATCAGTTTGGCAAGATCTTTGAAATGACTCCTGAAATAATGGCTAAGACAAATGGTAGAAAAACTGATCATTCAGAACTTTTGTTATATGGAAAACATGATACATATGAAGCTAAGAAAGCTGATTCTCTTATTGTTGCTATATTAGACTTTATTGCAAACTGTGCTATGAATGCAGACTTCTTGACAGATGAACGTGCTAAGATGGTTTATGAAGGAGTTATTGATGAATTGGAGAATACTAAGATTTCTGGACATGAAGAAAGATGTAAGAAGAGTCTTGCAAATGCCTTCTATCATATTGCTGATTCTAATGTTGATCTATTCAACAATGAAATGATTATTATGTTACTTGGAAAGTTGAATAATGAATCATCAAAGATTCGCTACAGAACATTGGCTGTTATTGAAGTTTTGATAAGAAAGATTGGGGAAGGAATGGCAACAGTACTCCCACAACTTCTTGAAGCTCTTAGGGGATTGTTATCTGATAATAATAGGAAGATTGTTGATGAGACAGATAAGATTATCAGACTTTTGAACAACTTGTTTAAATCTGAGGAAGATTCTGAAGAGGAATGAAGAAATACTTTTACTACTTTGCTCAATTAAACTTTAGATTTTAGAAATTGTACTCATTTTGTATTTGTATATTTTTTATTTTATTTAGTGTGTTCTGTTTTTTTTTTGTTTTTGTTGGAGAATCATTGTTATAAATTTGTTGATAAAATGTTATAGTATTTGTATGTATAATGATTTTGGTATTTTCTTAGAAAAGCAACAATTAAAATTGTGGTAAAAGTTTCTTTGATTATAAGATATTTTATTTAGGCTATAAAAAAGGTTATTGATAAAAATGAATTTACTAAAACAAATCAACAAAAAAGAATTTTCATAAGCAAAACATAACAAAACAAATAAAAAAAATTAATTCTTTTTTGGCAAAATAACTCGCCCTTTCTTCTTACTTTTGGAGATTTTCTTATCCTCCTTTTCTTGACGTCTCTTCTTGATATTTTCCTCTCTTCTATTTTGTTTCTTAATTTTATTATCCTCAACGATTTTCTTTCTCTCCTCCCATTTCTTTGCTCTTGCTTCTTTGATAGCTTCTTTCCTTTTTGAAGCAGCCTTCAGTAATTCTGGGTTATCTTTAACTTTTTCACCTTCAGCTCGTTTTAAAGCTGTCTTCCACTTAATGTTCTCCTCTATTTTTTCAGCTTTTTCAGGATTTTTTTCACGAATTTGAGTAATTCTTTGTTCCCTTTTCTCAGCTTTCTTTAAAAGAGCCTTGTAATCACGACCTTTGAATGTATCCTTCTTTTCAGCTTTAGTTAATTTCTTTTCTCCTTTGTCTGTGACTCCCTTTACCTTTGAGAAGGATAATTTTGTTTTAAGATCAGGTTTCTTTGTTCCATTTTCTACTTTTTCTTCATTTTCATCCTTATCTTCATCCACCTTAGATTTCTTTGCAGATGGTTCTTCTTCCTCAACAGTGTCACCTTTTCTTTTTTCATTTCTTAAGGCCTTCTCTTTTTTTTCTTTCTTTATTTTGGCTTTCTCCTTAGCTGATAACTTTTTTCTTTGCTTCTGCTTCTTAGCTGGTTCTTTGTCTTCTTTTATTTCACCCTTCTTAGGAACTTCTATATTATCAGATTTTTTTGGTACGAGTTTTCCTTCTTCTTTTATTCTAAGGATTTCCAATATCTCGCTGATTCTATCAGCAACAACGTTAGAACATCTTGCATAACAACTTTTATCTTTTGGGCTAATTTTATTCTTTTCTTTATTTGTAAGGTTAGCATCAACTTTACTACATTTGTAGAGAAGAATTCTTTTATTAGCATCCGTATCAAAACCCCATATAGATGGAGGGATGAGATCAACCATTCGAGTGAAATACTCATCAACTTCTTTAGCCATGCTAAAAAATAAATTTTAAGTGAAAAAAATGTAAATATAAATATTAGAAGCGTTAAAACGCGGTAGTAAATTAAAAAAAATAAATCTAAAGTATTTAACAAATTCCCTAAAATATATATATACTACATTATTAAAAAAGTTGTAAATCTGAGTTCACTCTATTTAAAAGCTCATCTAATCGCTTTTGAAAAATATTCCAAATATCGTTAGCTAAGTCTTCAACGGTTGTATACTTGACGACTTTTGAGTCGAAGATTTCTATTATCAATAAAAATACTTTTTCTTTAAAGCAATTACATAAATCAACAAATTCTTTTGAAGATACTCCTAAAATTCCCATTGCCAGAGATGGAGATATTGCTAATGAGATGTCATAGAAATGTGATATAAAGCCATGAGGATTTTGTAAACGGGATTTCTTAGCCTTGACAATAGAGTATATTAATGTACTAATAGAACTTTCCTTAGTACTCTGGGAGAAAAATGGATTTTTAATTAAAGCCATAAATGCTGAAGGTGGTTTTCTAAGATCATCAAAAGCATCTAAAACAATATAATCAAGCAAAACATCCCACAAATTTAATTCTGGAACTTTTCTTGGCAATAATTCTACAAATATTGTATCATCAATATTTGGTTGATTTAAAAATTCAATCATCGAATCATATGCATCAAAGAAATCTGATGGATCTTTCCCATCTTGTTTGACAATTCCACTTAAAATTGATCTACCACTCTTTATTAACCATATTTTCTTTGATTCATCAGACATTAATAAAGTGAATGCTTTTCTAATACAGTAAATTTTGGCGCAGAATTCTTCTACATCATTTACTTTAACAAAATCACAACGATTTTTTCTGTATTTAACATCACCACGTTTGGCAACTTCCAATCCTTCCTTATAAAATGCCAATTCATTGCTATCCAAATCAAGCATATCCATATCCTCAATTTCATCTCGTAAAATATCAAAATTATCAATAGCAGATTGATAAGAATCTGAATCAGAAAATATTGATAATGTTCCTTGTCTAGCACTATATGTATCACTGAAACCACTTGGAATTCTTTGAAATTTACCAGCTACATCAATATTTCCATCACCAGCCCCTGGTTCGTAAGGAACTTTGTTGGTACCGGATTTTGATATTACACGTTTTCTTGTAATTTTTTTGAAATCTGATTCAGGGAAAAGTTGTAACAAATCATTTCTAACTCCTTTTAATCTTTGAACAACATTTACCAATAACTCTATAGATTCTCTCTCGATATTTACAGAATCACTTATTATTTTCTCTAATGTATCAATTATATTACACAAGCTTTCCAAATCATTATTTCCATTCTCTCTCTTCTCTAAACTTTTCAAAGAAACATTTTTTTTTAAGTTTGACTTTCTATAATACCAAATATGTAGATAAAATTTATAGATAATATTAACATACCTTTGTATAAAATAATATATTGAGATTAAACTAAAAACACCAGCAGAGGCAAAAAAAATTTTTTGAAATGAATTTTTTGAAAATATTGACATAAGGTCTTGAACCATTGATTTGATGTAAAATAAGTAGAAATTTATTCTACTATTCTAAGTATTTTACAATCTTGAAAATGAATATAATAGGAAGTTATAAATTATAAAGAAAGTGATATTTGTCTCAGTTAGAATTGTATTGTGGAGAGATGTTTATGGGGTGAGAGAAAGACAAACACCTTATATATAATTATTTTTCTATAACTTGCTAACGGTCTTCTACTTTCTTGCACTTAATTTAGTATAATGGGAAAACATGATGGTGGACAAAGGATGCATAAGGTTGTTAAGTCGAAAGGATTACAAAAATTAAAATGGTATGTTTTTAAGGTTGTAAAATAATTATGATATTTTTTAGGTTTTGTCAGATGTGTCAAAAACAATGTAGAGATCAACATGGATTTAAATGCCATTTAACTAGTGAAGCACATCAAAGGCAGTTGTTGTTATTTGCTGAAAATAGTAATGAATATATGAGAGAGTTTAACAAAGAATTTGAGACAGCTTTCTTGAAAATTTTAAAATCAACATATGGAACTAAAAGGGTAAGAGCTAATGATGTTTACCAAGATTATATTCGTGATAAACATAATGTTCATATGAATGCAACATCATGGCATACATTAACAGGTTTCATTCATTATTTATCGAAAACTGGGAAAGCAAGGATTGATGAGAACGAAAAAGGGTGGTGGATACAATATATAGATCAGGAAGCAGAATTAAGGAAAAAGAAAGTGTTGGAGAAGGCAAAAATTGAGAAGGATGATGAAGAAAGGGAAAGGGAATTGTTTTTGAAGAGAGCTGAAAGGGAGAAAGAAGAATTGAAAGAAAAGTTGGAAGAAGATAAGGGAGAGGAGAAGAAAGAATTTTCTAAACCAGAAGGAGAGATATTAAAATTCTCGTTGTCTTTAAAACCAAGTTCCTCGAAAGAGGTACCAATAGTAAAACCTCCAGTCGCTGATGTATTTGCAAGTTCTTCATCAAAAAGCAAGAAATCTTCATCATCAAGTTCGGGTGCAACAAAACGATCTGCTTTTGAAGAGATAATGGAGATAGAAGCACAGAAAAAACGAAAGAAGTACAGAAGTGATCGATAAATAATAATTTGTGGTATTTAGAAGTGATAAATGTTCAGAATCTTCTCCTCAAATTCAATGTACATTAATATAAGAACAATGTTGTTTTATTTATTTTTTATTTTATGAGCAAATTTCTTGTACTCATAGTATGATCCTCCTTAATTATAATAATCGTTTTGAAATATTTTGTAAAATAAACTTTTAAAAAGTAGTTTTGAAGACAGGAAGATACCTTCGGACGTTTAACAACGTGGGGAAATGTACCCTTTTATTAATGGTAAACTTTAATCAAATAAGTACACTTTTTAATTTAATTTATTAATTATTTCAGAATAATGCCTCCAAAGAATGCTAAAGGAAAAGCTAAATCAAGTAGTGGAACAGGAGAAGCTACTGAATCTAAAAAAGAAGCTAAAGGTGGTACTGCTGTAAAAGTAAGACATATTCTTTGTGAGAAACAATCAAAAATTTTGGAAGCTCTCGAAAAACTTGAATCAGGGATGAAATTTAATGAAGTTGCAGCTCAGTATAGTGAGGATAAAGCTAGAAGTGGGGGAGATTTAGGATGGATGACACGTGGATCGATGGTTGGGCCATTTCAAGATGCTGCATTTGCATTGACTAAAAGTACCGTAGATAAGCCTATTTACACAAATCCACCTGTAAAGACCAAGTTTGGTTATCATATTATTATGATTGAGGGTAAAAAATAATTTTTTTAACAGTATATTGTTTTTAATTGTTTATTAAAAGTTAATGTTAAAATTGTTGTAACACCTAAGTATGGACTGGACGTTAAAGTGGCAGATTTAGTATTTTATGGAAGTTTATATCAGTTTTACATAAATATTCCACCGGTAACTTCGATGATAGAGCCAGTAACATATTTAGACATGTCTGATCCCAAATAAACGACAGCATCAGCAATATCTTCTGGTTTTCCCATTTTGCCCATTGGGATTCCTTTACAAATTTGTTCCAAAACTTTTGGTGGCATAGCAGATGTCATATCAGTTTCTATAAATCCTGGCATAATGGCATTTACACGTATATTCTTTTTTGCTAATTCTTTTGCTGCTGATTTTGTGTGTCCAATTACACCAGCTTTCGTTGCAGCATAATTTGTTTGACCAAAGTTCCCAACTTTTCCTACAATGGAACTGACATTGATAATTGATGCTGGAGTGTTATTTGCTACAGCTAATCTGGCAAATGCTTGTGTAATTAAATGAACACCTTTTAAATTGACAGCGATGACATTATCGAATTGTTCTTCACTCATTTTTAAAATAGTAGAATCTTGAGTAATTCCAGCACAGTTAACTACAATTTGTGGTGTTACATTCATGTTTTTTGATACAAATTCCTTCAAAGATTCAACCTCTTTCAGCTTACTTACATCGCATCCGAATCCAAAATTTTCTTTTCCTAGTAATTTTGCAGTTTCTATGGCATTTTCTTTTTTTAAATCTACGACGCAAACCTTAACACCATGTTCAACGAGTTTACTGCAAATTGCTTTTCCGATTCCATTAGCTCCACCGGTGACAACAGCAGTTTTACCAACTAATAGACTGGAAATAGACATTTTTTTAACTAAAATTATTCCTAATGGATATCTTTGAATGATTTTTTGATTTAATTTGTTTAGAGTAATTAAAAATTTTATAACAACATTATAAAATTTAAAATTTTACCATGAAAAATTGTTATAAAAAAAGATATTATCTTACTGTGAAACAGAGAGAGATAAAATGTACTAAAACTTTTTTACAATAAACACTATTTAATATTATGAAGGATAAGTGGTAAATTATATAAAAATTAAATATTGAGTGGAAAAAAAACAATTTTTTTTTCGATATAAATGGAATGTCCAATAATTTATATATTTAATGACTTCCAGCCAAAGTTTTAACTCCACGATAAAAAACATAAACAACAACAGACATTGCTACTGGAATAAGAAAGTTAGTCCATGTTGAACTAGTTAGAATTTCTTTCCAGTTCTCTTTTGAAGCATTACTACCACCAATGGTTGTTTCCTTGGTTGCTACTTCGTCAGTTGCTATTTTACCAATAAGGTAATCTTTAGTCATTTCAACAGCATCACTAAAAAATATAATAAAAGTTACAATAACAAAAAAAAGATAAAAAACGTACGAAGAATGACCAACATCATTAAAAGCTTCTGTTGCATCTTTACCTGCTTGATCTAAGATAACTTCTCCACCACCAGGGTGCTCATCAAGAAATTTTGTTACATCATAAACTTTATCATTTAATATTATCCAACATGACTCCTTTGAGTTATGTAAAGCAACTTCAGCAGAAGAGAATTCCTTCAACTCTGGAGGCATTTTATGACAAGTCAGATGACAAATTTAATGATTGGTTATATAGAAAACGGATGTGAAGAGTCACGTAAAGACTATAATTGTAATATTTCAAGAGAGAATGAAGTCGCGGTCAATATAGGGAAACTAAAATATATAATGTGACAAGGTTATTAAAGTTGAAATTTATAATAATAATATATGTGCGAGTTTACCAATTATTATATTTTAAGGTTTGTAATAGATAAGGAAGTAATCTATAGGTTAAATAGAAAAGAAAGGAAATAATTTTTATGATACATTTTTTATACAAACTTTTAAATAGTAATTTTATAAATGTTAAGAAATTGTAATTTATTTAGTCTATATACCCGGTTATAGTTATTAGAAGAAATTGTTTTTGTACTTTTGATTTTTAAAAAAATATTTTTTTGTATAAAAAATAATTTTACGGTTAGTTTATTATTATAAAAACAATTTTTAACAAATAAATTACATGATATGCACATAAAAATTTCTCAAGCATAAAGTTGTTTGTCAAATTAAATATGATTAAAAAATATTACATGTGATAATAAAACTTTTTTATTCGTTGTCATGATCAGAATTGTACTGATAAAATAGTAAGTTTTTTAACACCATAATCTTTTGTGTCAACGTCATTTTGTATAAAACTATCTTAATTTGGATATCTACTTCTAAAAATAAAGTCTAATCTTACATAGAAGCGCAAATGATGATTTAGCATAGGTTAATTATAAATTTATTGGGCCTCTTAATTGTCCACTTGATTGAACTGTTAGAGAAAAATTAAACAATTAAATCTAACTTATCTATTATCAAAAACCCTCTCATTATAAATATATAAAATTAAAAAAATATTAAATTTTCTAATTCCTTCTAATAATGAGTAAAATATTTTATTGATCTTACAGATCATTATTATAAAATAAAGAAGGACAATAAAAAACTATAATAATAATATCTCAGAATCTTTTTATATCTTTTCTAAATTTCTTCCAGTTACCTTCTGAACATTAATTCAATATTTCTATGAATAAAATTGTTAGATGATATATAAAAATAATAATGACTTTTGCTTAGTATTTTTCCAGTTATCCTTATATCTCTATTTATATTATAGAAGGAAGGAGGGTTTGTAAATCCACTAAAAAAATTTTGAAAAAAGGAACATCTGCTTTTCCATGGGTAACTGAAATGGGTTTTTTTTTAAAAAATACAATATAAGGGTAAGCGAAAAACCATTTTTTTACCAAATTGTTTTTGATTATTCCATTAAATTTACTTCGCACACAAATAGGCACTTCACAATGGCCCCTACCATCATTAAATTAAAAAAGAGACGGTGGAAACTAGCTTTTCTGTGGTTACCAATAGACAAGCGAATGTCCACCGTCTCCAAAATACCTCTCTTCAAAATTTCTTTATATTAACAAAACTATTGAAACAATATAAGTATTTATTTTAATTATAAATTTACAGTAAAACAAATTAAAATTACATATGATAAAATTTAAAAATTAAATTATTATCTACTAATATCCTGAACAAAAATATTTTTGAACGTCACATTTATATAAATCCCATTGATGAATATCATTAAACAATATAAATCTCTCTTTTGTTATCACTACTGCGTTTTGTAAACTTTTTATAATGTGATTTAGTCACATTATCAGTGAAAATTAAATCATCTAGTCCGGCAGCTCACCCATAGTATACGAAAGTGAGAACGTTTAGAGATTTAGGAATTCTTATCGGACAGTATTCACATGAAATAAGGCATTCCAATTTGGTTAAATTATCTAAACCATCACTTTCTTTATAGGATATGAATTTGATGTTAAGTAATTTAATGTTTGGCATGTATTTCGTTAACATTTTACTTGTAACATCATTCATATCAGGTACGTTTTCTAGTTGTAATACCTCAGCACTTTTCGGCATCATTAAGCAAGTGAACTCAAAGAATTGATTAAATGAATTTATAATATCAGAATCACGATCATCTATATGTTTTAAATATCGAAGTTTTACACTCTTTAATTTATTCAACTTTCTTAGTTCAAAACTTCTAAGTTTTTGATTCCCAGAATTTATAAATTATTATCAATATTATCTAATGTAAACATTAAATGTTGTTCAGTTAAATTATTAGACGTTTCCAAAACTTTCATACTATAGATTAATTCCCTATAATTAGGTATCATATCAGAGGCAGCTGTAATGTATTGTTTTACTGGAAAAAAAATCCCATTGTATTAATACAAATTCTGCACTTTCCTTCATATCTTCACAAAGAGAAATACACACAAAAAAACATCCTCAGTTTTAAATTTTCATCCCCAGTTTAAATTTTTCATCCCGAGTATATAATTTTTTATCCTAGACGCAAAATTCGACAATTATATTTATTATTGTTGCTGATGATATATTTTGTAATATTTATTTAGAATTATGATATTTTTTAAAATCTAAACCAAAAGGAAATAAATAAAAAAAGTTTGTCTCACTTATAACTCTCTTCAAATTCAACTGATTTTTATGGATAAATAGCCAAAAGGTGTGTTTTTTTAACTTAGTGCGAAAAATAGGTCTCAAAACATTTGGTTTATATGTGATCAAGTTATATTTAAAAATAACACATTTTTAGACAATTTTTTTACATAGTTTCGTTCCAGAAATAACTCTTTTCAAAGTTAATGAAATTTTATGGTTTGTGACTTATTTGAGGAATACAACTTCAGAATAGTGCGGAAACATAACAACATTAAGATTGATAAAGAATTGGCTAAGTTATGGGTTAATAGGCGATGGCTATTTTTTGGTAAAAATTAAAAAGTTAAATAACTATTACTTAATAAGTGATGTTCCCATCACGAAACAATATTAAATAAGATGATGTAATTAAAAGAATTGTTCGGGAAATTTCTAGATGATTTGGATAAGCTTTATATATATAGTAAACAATCATCATCCTTTCATCATTCCCAAAACTTTAATTTAATTGTATTTCATAACTATTACTTACCATTATCACCCCTACCTTGTTTTGTCATTAATGTTAATTTATTTATAGGGGTTAAACTATAATTAATTGTCAGTACAGAAGTGCCTGAACCTATATTTAAAATTATCAATTAGCATATATAGTAAGTATATTTTATTATAATTAATTCATTGTATCACTATCTCAGGCGCTATATATAATTTTACTTATACTATTTTAAAATTGTAACATTGTGTAATTTGTTGAGCTTGCCACCAATAAAAAATAAATTTTACTATAGAAACTTCATAAAACTGAGTAGTTATAGCATGCTTATATAGATTTAAGTCTTACTTAAAAAATGAAACTTTTGCGGAAATTTATAGCTTATATACGAAACGATTTATGCCGGTTTTAATGTCATTATTTTCTCTTTTTTCTATTTCTTCTGTAAAAATCAATTTTGTTCCAGACACAACACTTTTCAAACTTGATCATTTATTATGATTAAATAGTCAATAGATGAGTGTTTTTCTAACTTAGTGCGGAAAATGTGTTTTAAAATTTTTGATTCATAAATAGCTATGTTATGTTTAAAAAACATCAACTTTTTAGACACTTTTTTTGTATAGTTTTGTTTTAGAAATAACTCTTTCCAAAGTGAATAAAATTTTATTGTTTATAACTCATTATAAAGATACAACTCAGGAATAAGACGAAAACTTAATATTAAAAGAATTGATTACAAGTTAATTAAGTTATCAACTAAATTTTTTATATGCTTTCTTTCAAAAGTTTATAGTAAAATATATAATATATGGATATTTAAATTATTTATTGTATAACTTATATAAATTTAAATAAAAAAAATAAAAATTGTAATTTATGTGCATTAAAAATTTGTATAAGAGTTGCATTTTCTGATTTTATCCATAAAATTTTATATATAAAATATTTAAAATGCCTTATGTCAAAGATATTTTTAGCATTTTTTTCAAATTATTATAAAAATTAATTAATCATTGGGAATTTTTTTGATCAAAAAATGAGTGACATATTTATATTTAAATATTAATGATGCTATTTATTTAATCTATAAGAAATTACTTTGATTTTTAATTTGATAATATATAGATAATTAGTAATCTTACTATGCCGTAATTAAGAATTTCTGTAATTAATTTGTTGTTTCTAAATATAAGTTTTCTATGTCAATGATCAAAATAATTATATATTTAAGTTTTTTCTGTGTTATTTTATAATATAATTTTATTTTTCAAACTATTTTTATTATATATTCTTTTAAACTATTTATAATTGTTTATTTAGTATTTTTATTAGTATTTTTATGTTTATTTTTATTAATTTCAATAGAATTATTATCACAGTATATAGATTTATTTTCATTAAATTTTTTCAGTACTTTTTAGTAAAATAATTTTGGAAAAATATTTTATTTGTACTTATGTAATTGTTTTTCTTTTGATCTTTAATCTCTCATGCGAAAATTAGGTAGCTAAGATAATAGACTACGTTTTGCCAATCAAAAGATTTGGTATATATATGCTTAGATTCTTTAAAATCATTTCATTTTACATTTCTATTGTAATTGTATGAGGTATTTCGTAATCTAATGTATTTGTCTATTTTAGGAATTTAAGTTAATACTTGTGCTCTGATAAATCCACATAGCTACAAGTTAAAATTGGTGATAAATATAAGTAATCTTATTTAGTAATCTTCCCCGTTAAATTTTATTGGGCCTAATTATAAAATAAAATCGTATTGTGTTGTAATTTAGTGTTTATATAGATAAATTTATAAATTTACGTATCTGAAATATATTCTGGCTCTCAAAGAACCTAGAAACGCACCAGTACAAATCAATAAAGTTTAACTTTACATTATCAAGGAAACAGTTTCTTGTAAGACTTGCTTTTGCTATGACTATTGATAAAAGTTGAAGGCAAACATTAAGTAAAGTTTGTGTAAATTTAATAACACCAGTATTTTCAAATAGACAATTGTATGCAGCTTTTTCACGAGAAAAATGTCCTTCTTGTCTATTTGTTAAAATAGAATCTGATAAAGCAAAAAATATTGCATTTATGGAAATATTTAATGCATAGATTCTGATCAGACAGTGAAAATATAGAGAACAAATAATTAGCAGCAAAAAAAGCAGATGAAAAACCAAGACAATAAAGCAAGAATAAATTTTTTAACATTTTTAAATAAATGACTACTTTTTTCTTTAAGTGACAAATTGTTCTCTAATACAAATATTTTGATAATAGTTTAATACAAAAATTTTTTAGATACTTTTATTATGACTTGTTAAATGTACAAAAAAAATCGCACTCTTAACTATTTTTGACCCTCTAGATTTCAAATTTAGACTCTAAAAATTTGAATACTGATAGATTTCAACATTGCTTTATCATAATTTAAAAAAAATTTTTCTAAAAGAGGAGAAAATTGAAGCCAAAGTGCCAAAAATGACGACTTTTTTGAATTAATGGCCGGCTTCAATTTAATAACAAATTTAACACATACACATATTAATTTAATATTTATTTGTGTCATTACTATATTTTAAATAATTTTGTTATATTAAAGGTAAAATATAGTGATTTTTTGGCATTTTCAAAAAGTTTTTCGTGAAAAGAATATTAAAAACAAGTTAACATTTAGAAAAAATTTAAATTTTCTGAATTTAGAAGCTTTAATCATTGATTTTTAACGTTTTTAATGTGTATTTTTAAAAATTAAAACCCATTAAAGAAAAAGTTATTATAAATTATCTCTATCTTTAGATTGTAAATTTAAAATTTTTACATTTTTACTTTATTTTCATTAACTTAGCTAATAAATATGCTTTCTTATGGGTTTATCTAACTTTTAGTGTATGTTATTGTTTATTATTAAGGTCTCTAGGTTTTGAGAAACTGAGATTATAAGATAAAAGAGAAAAACTGTTTATTTGATCAAATACAATAATTAAATAATAATAATTGATACAATGATTTGAATAATGAATTACTCAAATTGCTATTTTATCACAGTTTATTTTAGTTAAAATATTTTTTTAGTTAACTATTGCCTCTCTTTTTAAGACTTAACTGATTATTGTGACTAAATAGATAAAATGTGTGTTTTCTTAAAAATTTTGTTGATTAAAGAGACTGAACCACTTCTAGATAATTTTAGTTTTATAAGGCCAGATTAATCTTAAAAAAATTTTTTCTGAATTTCTATTTTAGTGTAATTTCGCACAGGGGATATCTTTTTCAAAGTTAAAATAAGGTGAATTATATTTTTTTGAAAGTTACAATTACTGAATAGTGTAAAAATATAAGGATGATTAAAATTAGCTATGTTATAAACGAAGAAATACTGATTTCTTCACAAGTTTTGTCACTTAATTGACCATGTTATCTTTAAAAAATCACTTTTTTGGAATATATTTAAAATAGTTTCATTCTATAAACAACATTTTTTAATGTTAATGAAAAATATTGATTTATGTCTCATTTGAAAGGTACAAATGTAGTAATAAAAAAAATAATATTATCAAGATTAATTAATGATATGTTAAGTTATAAACTATAGAATTTTAGTAGTTTTCATTTAAAAATATGCTAAGTATAATATGTTATAAAGCTAGAAGCCAAAAAGAAGCATCGCCTTCAGATGATTTTTTAAAAATCAAGTTTTAATTTTAGGTGATTTAAAAATTATTTATAAAAAAGATGCGCATGTAAACTGTTTTTTAGCTATTTACAATAGAAATATTTTCCATAATAATGATTGCGAATAATGAGTTCACTGTCACGAAAAATTCTGAAAATAAATAACTGTACCAAAAACCTCGTTTTTGGTTAAAAATATACTTTTATTATAAATTAATTTTGTGCATTCAAAAAAATTGAAAATAAAATTTTGATTTTTATATTATCACTTTACCTGGTAATATAACAGTATCGTCGTTTCAGACATTTGAATATTTATCAAAGACTACTAAAACATATCACTCCATATTAAATAATAAGAGTTTTTCTCATTAAAATAATAATAAAAGATATATCTAATATTACATTTATAGAAAAGTATATACAAAAGAAAGTATTTTAATTTCTAACAAAGAAATATCAAAATGTATATAATTTAAAAGAAATTATTGCTAAAACGATAGTTTAATAACAAGCGATAAACATTTAAATGCCTAAGACGGTGATACTTTTATATTACTAGGTAAAATGATAATATAAAGATTAAATTTATTTCCATATTTTTGAGTGTGCAAAATTAATTCATAATAAAAGTATCTTTTAACCAAAAATGAGGTTTTTGGTACAGTTATTAAAAACATATGCTTTGCTGACCAAACGTGACCTGCCAAAGGCAGATCTAAAACTGGTTTCGTGAAAAATGTTTAACTGACAACAACAATTTTTTTAGCATTTTTTTTCTATAATATTAATTTCAATAATTTTTTTTAATGCAATAAAAATTATTCCCACATACAATGTTAAATATTTTGATAATTCAGTAAATATTTTAACATCTTTTAAAAGTATTAAAATTTAACTACATTTTCATTAAAAAATTAATAATTTTTTAAATTAGAAGAAAATCAGAAAAACTTTGTGCGATAATTGTAGTACAAATTAACTTGAATTTACTTCTAACATTAACAAAAAAATTATTTAGATTCTTTGTGTTTACCATTTTGTTAGATATTTGATATTTTAAGAAAATAATTAAAATAAACAATGATATAATATCATTAATAATTTTAGGAAAAAATTTTAAAATTTTTTTTTGAGTTCAATTAATTTTCAAAATTTTTCTTGTTTCAATACATAAATAAGAACTAAAATTACATACGGTTTTAAAAAGTTTGTTGTCTCTTAATTTTTGTTACTGAAAAACAAAGAGCAGGTTTAAAAATTTCGTAATTTAATAGATTGGATAATTTAAAATTAAAATATTTGAACAGATGCTATATTTTGTTTTGTATTTTTCGAAAAAATGTTAAAATATTTAAAATTTTACTTTATTTGCTATATTTTAATATACATATGTACAAAGAGATTTTTACCAAATAAATTATCATTTGCTTAGTAGAAATTGTATTTTGTACCATGTTTGATAGCTCTGATGAAAACAAATTAAAAAAAAATCTTTTGGTTAATAGATGTGAAAATTTTACGATTATAATTTTCTTATACACTTCCTTCAGATGGTTACGAACAGTACGGCTTAAGTGGTGATCATAAACGCAAGAAAAGACGTGTTTATATTTTTGATGAAATAATTGCTGATAATCTTAAAAAAGAAGTTTTAATCTTGGATGATCAAGAGAACAGCGTTTGTATTTTCTTAAAACATATTAAAGATAATATTGAACTCATGAATGTTAAAAATTTTCCATAATAATATTTATTTTGTAAAAATAAATGAAGTACTAGTGATAAATATAATCTTATGTTATCTGGAGAATCATGAATTTTGTTAAAATTATATATATGGATTTATGAGTAAAAATATATTATTTTCACTAATATTATAATTAGATTCCTTTTAATGTTAACTGGTTAGTTAATATTAAATAAATAAATACACAAAATAAATATATATGGGTTTATTAGAAATGGTATAACATTTACATAAGGTAGGTTGAGACTGGAATAAAACTAAAGACTGAGATATCTATAGGATATCTCAATATTTCTATGAGGCTTAACCTGTGGGCGAACCTACATTTAAAGTTGTTTTAAGAAGCATTAACTGTTTTTATAAAATACTACTATAGAATTTTACATACTAAAATTTTATAAAAAAAAGCTACAAGTAAACAAATGAAATGATATTAGTAATATATTTGTAGTACTTTTAATTATTTACTGTATTTACTTCTAGTGGCTTTTTAATAACTCTCTATATACAGTTCAGGGAAGTAAAGCTCCAGACATAATTTTTTTGTGTAAAAAATCTAGTTTGAAAGAAAATGCAATTATTAATAGTTATACTAGTCTTTATTTATTAATTACTTTATTGTATTTTTGCTTAAAAATGCTAAGTAATTTTCGTTAAAAAAATAATTTTGAAAAACTTATTTTCCTACTACTAAAAATTAACTTTGCTTAGAAAATAATATCTATAATAAAACTTTAACTAAAGTCTCAATATTATGTAAATATCTTTTTAATACATTAATTAATAAATATTAATTTGTAGTATAAAGATATAATAAAATTGAGTATTAAAAAAAAATCTTGAAAAGAATTTTTCAATGTATTGTTTGTGGATAACACGTATAACGTATAAAATATATTTCATATAACAATACATTGTCCAAATATTTTTTGATATGTTTTTTATTTCAATGACGAGTGTCCAAGTATTACTATTACTTTTTTTTTGTCAAATAAATATGATTATATATAGACACGCTAAATGGAAAAAATAACTTTTTTATTGAAAGAATTTCTATAAAAATTAACTAATAAATAAAATATATATGAAGAAAATTAAATGTAATTCAAATTTTTTTTCGTGCTAAAAATCATGATGAACTCTCAAAACAAAAACAAGGAATGGATAAATTTGGAAAGATGATTGTTTCTAAAAACAGTTTATTATATAATTAGAAAAAAAATTATGTATCGTATTTTATATTATTTTATACATTTACTTATTTATTGTAATTTTAGTCTACTAAGGGTTTTGTAACTGAGGAAAAGTAAAGAATCTCTAGAAAATGTTAAAAAGATCATAGGTTTTATATAAGTAAGTTGAAGAATTAATTAAGTTAATTAAGTGTCTCTAGTTGGCCATTTATTTAAACTTATTAAACGTTTATTTGAATTTGTTAAAATTGTTGTTTTGTTGTGAAAGAAAATAAAGAGTTCATTGATCTACTGGGAAGGTCACCGAACAAATAACTAAATATTTTTCTTTAAAAATCAAGTATTTAATTGTTCTAGCACACAGAGCATATCTTTGTCAATTTGACTATAGCAAATAAGCAAAAAATACCAATACAATTTACAGCATTTTTGTATTACAATTTAGTCTTAAATTATAGTACAATTTTTAATGGTTTTGTTAATGTATATTATTGCATTTTTGCTTGAAAATATTGATGCAGAATGATGGTAAATTTTTTGAATTTGTTATGTAAAATATTGTCTATTGCCATAAAAAATACTATATATTATGACATACGAATATGTTTATTTTTTATGAAGATTTTTATAATGGAATAAATGTAATTTTGAATTAATATTGAGATACAGTTAAAGCTAATTTCTGTTCAATATTGTAGTTTTTATAAAGACATACAAAGTATAAATGCACATCGTATTAATTTAAAAATCTAGACAAAAAACATAGTTTTTGAATTGTTTAAATATACTTAGTTAACCAATAATAAGTTTTATTTATTTATTAAAATATATTTTACAATTGATTTGAAATTTTAAACAATGTAAAATATTTTTCATTATTTTTATTTTAAATAATAATAAGTTTGTTTTTATCAATTTATCACTTCTACCATAACATATTTAACTAAAATTTTTGGTTATGTCGATTGAAAAAATCTTATCAACATTAAACTTATTTGTAGAAATTTTGGACCAATAAAAGAATGTAAAATTTATCATATGTAAAAAATACAATTATGTTTTCTGAAATGTCAACTTATATAGAAAAATAATTGTTGAGAAAGAAATAGTAATTGTATATATGTAGTGAAACTGATTGAATTAATTGTATTCATTATTCAAGATATACAGAAAAAGAATTGTCTTATCTCAATATAATATTTTTCACTAAATCATTTTATTTTCTAGGTTTCTTTTAATAATTTAGATGATTTTAAAAGTTTTCTACAAATGTGTAACTTTATGAAATTCTATCATTTATCTTTTAGTGATACAATCGTACAAGTTTATTGAAAATTTTCAATGACAATATGTTTCAGAATATCATCTTAAAAATGTTTTTCTTGAAAATTATGATGGTCAAGTTAGGAACAATTCAATGATTTGTTAACTTTTACTACACAATTTCGGAGATACTGAATATATAAATTTAACAAAAAATTTTGAAGATAAATATATCTAAAAAGTATACATTCTTAGTTATGAAATCATTAAAAAAGTTTTGTTTAGTACAACCGGATAAAACAAATTTTGCCACACCATAGATGGTTTCTCTTCTTATATCTAATAACAATGATTGTGTATTTTTGGTTTTTATTTAAAATGTAATAATAACTATAATGATATTACTAAGTATCTTTTAACAAAAATTCTCACAAAATTAATGGTGAAAGTTTATGTAAATCTTATATCATAAGGTTTTACAAATCTTCTGCCTTTACGAAACTTGACAAGATTGTTTTTAAAAAACTCTTTAACAACAAATACTGTTTTTGTTCACACCATTTCGATGGTAGATATTTACATAATAACTTTTTTGGTTCAAAAGAATGTCTTCAATGTAGAAATAAATATTTTAATACTTTTCATATTCGGTCACCATTTAATTATTTATATGTTGCCGGAATAAATTTTACTCTTTACAAATAAGTATATGAATTTAACTTTTTTTTTTCGCTAACATAAGTCTTCTTTGAAGTACAAAAAGTTATTTTATATAAAATGCGTTAACAAAAAAAACAACAACAGTGACTTTAAAAAAATTTTGTTTATTATATTTTAAGAAATAGTATCGATGATTTTCCATATGTTTTAGATAATGTGAAAGATTCAAACTAATATTTAAAAAGATATTGAAAAAATTTAACCGTCAACAAGTATAGATGGAGTAGTAATGATTCAGCTTAAAAAGTCAAACATTAAAAAATGCACTTTTAAGCAAACAAATGGGAAGTATAAGAGATTGAGACGGCATCAATAAAGAAACAGATTTACTAATAGGTAGCATCAGAGAACAATCGAGACAGTGACCTAACTACTATTGGATATATTAACTTTATTTATATATATATTTTCCCTTAAATTTTTGTATCATTATTATTAATTAATAAGAGCTAATTCCATATATGATTATTATTGTAATTTAATGACTACGCTACATCAGGTAGCTACAACGGAGTTATGATTTTGGTGGTTGAAGTTGTTTTAGAAATAAATATTTCTAAAAATATTAATGAAGAAAACAAAATTGGAAAAATTGTTAATAACATTAATACTTCAATTCTTTTACAATCAACTAATGAAAGATTAGAAGAAAGTTTAAATGACTCTAAAGATTTTACATGGTTACAATAATTGTTATAAAAATATTTATAAAAATTTTTTTGACTTATAAAACTTTTTTTATGATTTTTAGTTTAAAAATAAAATTACTACTTTCAGAACAGCAAAAAATTGGAAATCTGAAAATGAAATATTAATAAAATATGATAGTTAACAAACTTTTCTAATTAAAAAAGGTAAGAAATATCAACATAAAATCATTTAGAGCTAGTTTTTAAATTAATATAAAAGTCAAAAAATAATAATTAGTTTTTATAAAAAAAGCTTAATTGTATTTAAATTGCGAATAAAATGTATTTCATTTAGAGAAGATATTAAATGCAATTATTATGATAAATAATAAAATATTCAAGTATAAATTGCATACACTACACGAAATTTTTTATTGTTAATATTGAACGAAAAAAGTACTAAATTTAAAAAATATTTGTTAATCATAAAGGTATATAAATGTCGTGCAATTATTTGGCAAATTGTATGTCAATTTCAAATTTTAATTTATAGAAAAAAAATCATTTTTTGTATGTGATTTGTCAAATTGACAAAATTTGTCTCTGTGTAAGTACTTATTTTAAGAATCTCTTTATATTGTGTAAATTAATTTTACATTTACTTATAAAACATTTGCTTTAGAAATCTAAGGAAAAAAAGCAGAAGTTGCAGAAGAGTCGCATTGCTTAGATAGTAAATCATGTGAAATACCCACGATTGAAAAAGACTACAAAAAAAATAAAATTAAACAAAGTGATAATTATAAAGATTTAAATTAAAAAAATACAGATGACATAAAAAAGTATTAAAAAGTTTCTGAAAGCCTGGAATTACAGAAGACGAACAACAAAAAGAGGAGCCAAAAAAATCAACTACTACAGTAGTTATAGTATCTACAGAACCCTTCCAGAAATACCAGAACCTAGTGAAGAAGATAAACATGATTTAGAAGTAACTTAAAAAACTAACCCAATATTACTACAGTTTGAAGAAAAGATCCGTTTACAGTTAAAAAAATGCAAATGATTCAAAATAGGATGCAAAAGAATCTGAACAACAAGGATCCGATATACAAAAACTTAATGTAGAATAATAAAAGAATATTGAAAAATCAGATTTTGATTCAAATTTATTTCAGGGAGACATTATACTTAGAGAAGATCAAGCTTATGATCTTATTATGCATGCAGTAAAGGATGCTAAAGATAATAAAATAAATATCGAAGGTATTAATAAAGTTATAAAAAACGCGAAAAAAATGAAGCTTTAAATCTACAAAATTGCCTAGTCGAAGATAATATACATGAATAACTAAAATTAAATACAAACTGAAAAAAAAAGATGAGATGAAACAGCAAATTTTACATGGATGTTTATGGAATGTTATTCAATGTTACATAGTTAAAAAAATATAATAATTAATTTATCTGTATTTTATCAATACTGAATAAAAATTAAAAAATTTTAGAAAAAAATGTCTATCACAAGGAAAACTCTAAAATTCAACAATTTTTAAAATAAAGCTATTGCTGTTTTCCACTTGAATTATCAACAATTTTCTATTTTTTTAGTTAAAATCTTATTATTGTTGATAAATTCTATAAAAAGATCAAGAGTAACCTAATCTGTAATAAAAAATTAAGAAAAATTTTGTTTTCGCTGTAACACTTTTTAAATATTATGAACTATTATTAGTAAATAGCCAAAAAATATTTTTTTTAATTTAAAGAATTGTATCGATTTCAGACATTTATGGCGACAATTGGCTTAATTATTTAAAAAAATTTTATGGATTCTTTTTTAATATAGTTTATCAGAAAATAACTTTAATTAAAGTTAATAAAATAAATTCAATCATATGCTATCGGAAAGGTATAACTGCAGAATAGTGTAGAAGCGTAATAATATTATGATTGATCAATAATTTACTATGTTATAGACCAGAGAGTAATGGTAGTTTTATTTAAGAATGTAATGTTGAATGAATTGAATGATTAACAAAGCTAATTTTAAAAAGAATGGTTATTAGTTGGTCATCTTTTAATTATGGTATAAATAAGATTGAACTCATAAACAATAAAAAACTTATAAAATATCGTTTATTTTTAAATATACATGTGAATTACAAATGATGCAAACGATTTTTTGTCATCAGAAGAAACATCTATTTTGTTATAATCATATCTATAGATATATTAGATTGTTTAATTGAAAATGTCGTTCTATACATCATCATATTTAAACAATGATAACTTTCTTATATGTTCACATATGGTTACAAGATATATACCATTTTGTAAAGCAAATCGAGAACTATCATTTTCATTTTTTTGCATTTTGTTCACAATTATTAAAAAATTTTTGTTACTCTTTAAAAGTTCCGTCAAAAATGGATTTTCACACAATTCACTTGTACGAGTTCAAACTTAAGAAAACAGCAGTCAAAACTTCAAGAAAAATTAATAAAGCATTTAGCCAAAGGTCAACTGGCAGACGTACTATACAACGTTGATTCCAGAAATTATGCAATGGAGATATAAGTTTTAAAAAATGAAGGTTCTCGTAAAGTTAGTGTTCTGAGAACGAAGTATTTAAAAGAATAGTAGTGTATAATCCAAGAATAACTGTTCAAGAGCTCGCAGGGAAATTAGGCATTAGTGTTGAAACTGTTTCCAATCACTAAAAGACTTAAATATGAAAAAAATAGATTCTTACATACCCCGTGAATTCACTTCTGATTAATTATTAATAAGAATGGAAATTTGTTTTTTTTTGACTGTCAGAAAAACAATGATCCACTTTTGAATTGAATTTAATGTGCGATGAAAAATGGGTCATGCTTGTAAATCGTAGAATGTTATCGCAATAAGTAGAAAAAAATGAAAGCCCTATGAACTTTTCGAAACCGAAGTATTCAAATAAGAATCTTTTGCTAACTATTTGGTAGAATTGTAATAGAATCCTTCATTATGCGTTTTTAAATTTTGAAGAAACAATGGCTGCGAAACGATATTTTAAGAAAATTGAAAGAATTTACCAGAAGTTATCGGTTCTAAAGCCTGCACTCAGAGAAATTTTTTTTGTCAAAGTTGATGTCATTTTTTTAATGTCTGTGATAAAAATTAAAATGTATATTTTATTTTATGCACATATTTTTTAATAAGAAAATAAAAATTTTTTTGAATAAGCGGAACATTTTATTACATTTTAGCAAAATTTATTTTTTTTCGTTTGAATAAGTTTTACTAGAAAAATAAGTTTTAGGGATATTTTTTAATGTAAAACAATCGCAAGATTCTTAAAAAAAGATTTCAGAAAATTCTGAAGAAACAGTTGCCTTTGTTTATAGTGATTTAGATAATAAAAACTTTTCAATCATCATTAAGCGATGATTCAATATTTGAAAATATTACAAATTACAAAAATAGTGTTATTATGAAGTCATCCTTTCGTAGTAGTTTTCTTCCGAAATTAGAAAGTTCTGTTATTCGTAAACAAGAACATATAAATAAAAAAACAATATCAAAAACTTCCTTCTTATAAAAAATATACTTTTATATAAAGATTCATTTTGCGCACTCAAAAGTATGAAAATAAAATTTTGATTTTTATATTATTACTTTACATGGCAATATAAAAGTATCGCCATCCCAAGCATTTTATTGTTTTATCACTTGTAATTAAACAATAGTTGTAGCAAATATTTTTTTTAATAATTTACATTTTGATATTAATTTATAAATTGAAATAATTTCTTTTGTAGATACTTATTTATAAATTTAATATTAGATATATCCTTATTTGTTAATTTAATAAGAAAAGCTAACTATTTACTAATATGCAATGATATCTTTTTGTAGTCTTTGATAAATATTCGAATGTCTGGAACGGTGATACTTTTATATTGCCAGGTAAAGTGATAATATAAAAATCAAAATTTTAGTGCACAAAATGAATTTCGAGTAAAAGTATATTTTTTACAAAAACGAAGTTTTAGTATTGTTATTCATTTCCATAATTTTTCGTGACAAAAAAATTAATTATCTACAAATGTATAACGAAAAATATTTTTATTGCATATGTCTAATTAATAGTTTTTTAGATACAGCAAAATAGAGTATTTATGCCTGGTGTCCAGTACTAGGAAATTTTACACAGGTGATAACATATATCTTTTATTATATATAAAAAGCTTATACAATGAAATCACCAATGTTGTAGTAATAGTGGGATAATACAAGAATTGACGTTTAGAAGGTTAGAGGGTTAAATTAGAATAAGAAATATCTAATAAAAATTCTCAACAACAAGAAGATTATAAATCGTTCTTCAGTAAAAAGATATTTTTATGATAATTTGGTTATATTACTTAAATGGTCATCATTCTTTTTATTAAAAGGATTAAAAAGAAAAGAGATTACCATCATTTCATTCCACCCTACCTTGTAACGCTCATAGAAAGCGTTGAAGTAAAAATGATATAAATAGAAGAATATTCACTAATATATTACATTTTATCTCGTTCATTTTGATTATTACTATTCAGTTCAATAAACTACATTCTTACTTATATTGTGATTCATACTAAAGAGGATAGCATCTCTATAAAAAAGCTTATATGGAGATTCCACCGAATCATGTCGCGGCCTTGCACGATTTATCGATGCAGGTGATTCAAAGAACGAATGATAATTAAAATAAACACAAACAGGTTAGTTCTATTCAGTCATTTTTGCTGAATGCAACAAAAAAAGGCAATTTTAATTATTATAAAAATGGTTGTTAAAAAAAACCTGTATAGAAATATGCAATAATAAAAAACCCTAAGTGACGATTGACCTATCAATCAGCTTATGCCTGTGACATGGTTAAGCTTTTGAATATAAAAGATAACTATTGTCACATAATTTTAATCACTAATTTACATTTCATGACTTTATTTTATGACACGTTTTCTTTACATTTCTATATATCATCTTTTCTCTTATTATATTGTAATATATTTTAGTATAATAATACCAATAAAAATTTTACTCGTGAAAAGTCGCTTCACGGAGTAAATAGGGTTAACTCGTCAAACTATTCCTACTAACACTACTTAGTTAGGGGGTTGTATATACCGGCAACTTCGGATACTTCGGAGGACATCTTTCGCTTCTTTTTGTTTATTTTGGACTTAGAATCGACTATCACTCTTGACGACCTATTGTTTACTGGAATACGCTAGAGTGGCATAGTTGAGTATTAAACTGGATCAGTCTCACATTTTAAGGATCCAGGTTAGTACATTATTGAAATCAAGGTCACTGGCTTGTGACGAGGGAACCATTTCGCTGGTATTGGAAAACGTTCCACCTAAGACATTCACTTCTTCTTGTGAATCTCGTGTTATCAACCTAATCTCTGGTACTATTAATCGCCTATTGGAGGAAGAGTCGTCGAACACATTTCAAGGTGCTGAGAACGAGGAGATTACTTTACTTATTGACCGCTTTGAAAGCTCATTCAAGAATACTACAATTGTTGCTGAACCATCTACTGACATGGTTGCTAACTGGGGAGAACAGCCAGAATTTAACAGCTCCAAGTATCAAAAGTTTACGGAATGAATTGATGCGTTGGAACTCCGGTTTGATTTGGATGACATAAATGAGATGACACATGCTTCACGTATGCTGACAATTTTAAAGCTCAAGGTTGGACGTCTAGGCAGAGAGACTATCTCGGAGGCACAAACTACTACATATACTTTAGCTAAAGAAGCTTTAAAGAATCGTTACGACTACAAAATGTCAGTTGAAGCCGTCATCATGAAACTCTCGATGACCCGTGTTGACTATGCTCCAGATAAATTTGGTGAATCTGTTAGAGCTATTGGTGATCTTATTTGTGCAACTATACCAAATCTCCCTTCTTCATCAAAACTTGATGTCATCAGCCAACGTCTTCTTTCTATCTTGAAAGGACCTGTTCAACGAAGACTCCTAGACAGACTTGGTTTCTACAAATCTTTGAATGGTCTCTTTACAGATCTGGAGTTCAACAATCAAATGTCGAATGATTTTAACATTGGTAGAAAACCCTTCCAATCACGGATTCAAAATGTCCTACCTCAAAATTCGCGTAGCAATGATATCAGGTGTCATCATTGTAATTTTCCGGGACATAAAAAGGCCCAATGTAAAAGATTTGTCAAGAGACTTCCAAAAGCTGACTACACTGTTGTAAGAAAAGATATACCAGTTGCTATAAAAACTACGTGTGCTGTTACTACCCCATGTACCAATAATCTCCGTCCTACTGTTGTCGTGCTTCCTATTATTGGACTTCCAACTAAATGTTTAATTGATTCTAGTTCTGTTATCTCTTTAATTCATTTCAACAATGCCAGGTTCTTTGATTCTTATGAGTGTGAATTTAAAATCACTGGGGCTACTGGGGTTGAAGAAACCATCAAATCATATTTCAAGTTAAGTGTAAATGTGGGTATTAAAACTATTACTGTTCATCTTTATCATTTCAAATCTTCTGTTGTCTTGGAGAAAACTATTCTTGGTATGGATTTCATTACACAAGTCAGTCCAACTACAATTACGTCTGAAGGTATCGTCCTGAATAATCAACTTTTTAAATATGCTAAGAATCTTGAATCAACTACCTCTGCTGCTGTTGATATGGCACGTGAAGTTTTCCCTGTTCGTTCATTATACAATAGGGTGCAAGTTAACGATACCGAAATCGTTCCGGAGGCTGCTCCTCTCTTAACTAATGAGGAAGTTCTTTCTAAAATTACAGAACGCTATGGGGATGAAGGTCTGTATGATGTATTTTCCATGGATAAAACAGATATTGGCCAGTGTTGTGAGCATGTACCTTACATTACTTTCGATTCTTCTAAGGTAAAACCATTTCGTCTATTCAATTTTCCATCGCGCCTGATGGATTAAGCCGAACTTGTTATCCAGAAAATGATAGATTCTGGTACAATTGAAGAAGGTCCGGCAAAACTTCTTCATAATCTTATTCCGGTTAAGAAGCGTGATAACACTATAAGGCCAACCACTGATATGCGTAGAAGTAATGATGCTGCTCCTAATTTAAATTATCCTGTTCATCGTGTAGACAATGCTGTTCAAAAAGCTGCTGGGGGAGATTATTATTTTTTATGTGATCTGGTATCCTCATTCCACCAATTTTGTCTACACCCTAATAATGTTGGAGACATCGGAATCTTTTTTAATCGTAAGACATACCGCTACTTATCTCTTTCACAAGGTTTCAAACTATCACCTCAACTTATGCAATCTATCCTTGACAGTTTAGCTATTCCTGGACTACGATGGTATTACGACGATGGCATTTTAAAGACTGTTGGCACTCTACATGACCATCTAGAAAGAGTTCGCAATACATTATTAAGGTTAAAAGCTGCTAATCTGAAAATCAGCGGGAAAAAAAGTATTCTTTGTTGCTCAACCATTAATTATCTCGGACATACTATTTCTAAACAGGGTACTCAAGTGTCAGAATCCGCGTGTAAGGCTATCATGACGTTGAAAACACCAACTTGTACTAGCGATGTAAAGTCTCTACTTGGCTCTTTATCATTTTATTGTAGCTATGTTCCTAACTTTGCTAATAAAATGCTTCCTATCACTGCTCTGCTTAAAAAAGATACTCCATTCGTTTGGACTAGCGAATGCCAACATATTTTCGATGATCTCAAATCTGGTTTATGCTCTCGTAATATCTTGTATACAGAAATTAAAAACCTTCCTCTTGAAGTCTATACTGACGCCAGCCAAACTGCTTTTGGAGGCTACATTGCACAAACTATTGATGGCACAAAACGTATCCTTCGTTACTGGTCCAAGAAAAGAACACATACTATACGTCAACGTGATTCAGTTTTTCTTGAAGGAATGTCTATTATCTTATTTGCAAGAAAACACTTACATTATCTACTCGAAGCAAAAATCTTGTGGCATTCTGACAATCTTCCCATTATCAAATACTTCAGCAAGAATCTAGACCACCACCCACAACTTTCTGCTTGAGCTACCGAGTTATCTGTTCTCGACATTACTTGAAAATATCTACCTGGACCTTCAAATAAGTTAGCAGATACATTATCTCGTCTTATAGTAAAGGAAAATCCAAATCCTTTAAAGAGTAACCCGCCGTCTGATTTGACAAATCTGGATAACGAACATGATAATAACTCTCCAGTTAGTGTAGCACACATCCTTATTTTAAAAGAGGGAGAGGAAAATATCTACGACATTTTTAATGAACGTTTGAAGGAGGAACAACAAAAAACTATCGCCCAACTTGACACAAACCAGGTACAACTTAATGTCGTTATCTTTTCTAAGACACAGACCAAATTCGGTGATAAATTGCTTCCCCTACTTCCAAAGTCTTTGTACAAAGAAACGGCTCAGTATCTACACGAGAAGCTTGGACATCCCGGAATCCAACGTACCCTCAATACAATCCTTGACTGTTTTAAAGCCGAAGATATTTGTTCTACTGTAGTAGATGTGGTTAATAATTGCACTACATGTCAAGTCTCTAAACCATCCCTTCTCACATCTCCAAAATATGAACACGTATATATTCCTTCACAACCGCTAACTTCATTGGCAGGAGATGTTTGGCAATTTAAATGTAAAAACGAATCTATCAGCTTACTTAACTTCATAGATTTAACTTCAAGAATGTGGTTTCCCATTCCCATTGTCGACGAGACAAGTCAAACTATAGGAGACGCTATTATTACTGATCTATTTTGTAGATATGGTATACCTCGTAATATTCGCTTCGATCGCCAAACATTACTTCGCTCTCAAGGTATATTGTCACTTATGAAATCCTTTGATGTGAATGTTGAATTCAGTACGACTCAACACCACAATGGTAATACTTTTATTGAAAGATCTTTTCGCACTTTAAAACAAATGCTTCGTTCTGCATATTATGACTACTCAGATAAGTCTTCAATCTCGGAAATCGAATTTATTAGATGTTTTATTTATCAAATTGCTTTCAAGTACAACTCTACACATAGCCTAGCCATATCCCAAGCTCTTTTTATTGTTTTCTTTATGCGAGATAGTGATTTAGTTAACTATAAGCCACTTTTGGATATTGATAATGGAACTTCCTTCTTCTCTACTACATCCGTGCTTAATAATTGGAAACGTATTGCTTCAGATTCTATAAACTTAAGGGATAAACGTAATTCAGCACTACACAATGCAGAAAATGAAGTTACGATGTATGCTAAGAATGACCTTGTGCTTCTACAGAATCCTTCTCCAACTAGTAAGCTCGATACACTTTTTATCGGACCGTTTATTGTTACTTCACAAAAGAATGTTCATCTTTTTATTAAACCTACTGATAAACTAAAGGGTAGACCTAAGAAAGTGCACGTTTCCCAGGTCAAGCGATATATACCTGATGATCTTCATGATGTACAACTCTTATGAATGCCTTTACCTATGTTTCTATGATAGGATTCTTGTGTAGCTTCAATCCTAGGGAGGGTGAGTGACGATTGACCTATCAATCAGCTTATGCCTGTGACATGGTTAAGCTTTGGATATAAAAGATAACTATTGTCACATAATTTTATTCACTAATTTACATTACATGACTTTATTTTATGACACATTTTCTTTACATTTCTATATATCATTTTTTCTCATATTATATTGTAATATATTTTAGTGTAATAATACCAATAAAAATTTTACTCCTACATATCACAAACAACAACACACACTAAAGGTTGTAAGGAAAACGTTTATAAAAGCGCAGAGAGAAAACCATCATTAGCGATCCAAGCAAAATAAATATTAAAATTGCTTTACTTTTTCAGATTAATTTTTGTGTTCCAATTGCAATAAAAATTAATATTAATTTTATCTGTAATTATATAGTTCAATTACTTTTGATAAGTTACTTTGAATTAAGTTTTTCGATCCCTGTCTCTTTTCAATAAATTCTTTAAGAGATCTCTTAATTTCAGGAATTTTGTATTGACACAGTTGATGCTCAGTACATTTGTTCTTCTAGCTGGTATTTCGGAAGTTTATATTTAATAAGTTTAGTATTATTTGCTGCAGGATTCTGGCTTTATAACAGAGTTGCAAGAATGTTTGATCAAGAACCTGACAATGATCATGATCAGATGGCTGATAATGTAGATCCTAATGCCAGACAGGTCCCTGACATTTCTGCTGTAAAACAAGAAGTATTGAACGATCATGTTAGTGTGCAAAGAGGAGATAAAGCTCATCTACCTTCTAGGGAGAGTAATGTCTCAACTAATAATCATGGGAGAAATCTTCATACTGAGGCACAAGGTCATGAAGGATTGTTGCCAATTGGTAGAATTAACCTTAATTTTTATAATGTAACTTTAATAAGGGAAGTCCCAGATGTTGACGGGGCTGCTTCTCAGGAAGAGGTGCGTAGACTTGAGGACCCAGATGTAGGGATAAATCAAGATGCAGGGTTAGCAAGACCAGAAGAAAGGCATGATCTAATCTTGCCATTAAGAGCTAATACTGATTTTACAGCATTTGTATCAAGTCTTATTATTGATCCACCTAGAAATGGATTAACTGGTTTGGCTTCTTTCCAATTTACTACTTCATATGGAGCATTCTTATTATATGAAAATATATCCCAAGTTGAAGGATCTTCTAAATTATTCTTAAAGTAATAGTATATTACGATGACAGTGAGTAAGTATATAAAGTCTGGTATTACCTAAGATAGTCATATATTTGTTACAGTAACGACCAAGGGTTACTTAGATAAGTAAAAATTGTAATCGTTTATTTTTATAATGCTTTATAGTTTTATAATATATCATTTATCTGAATCTTCGTTGTGTTAGTTGATTCAGTCTTCAATGGCTATTGGGAGACCAGTATAAGATAAATATTTTACTTTAATGAACATTGCTATCACATCATTGATAAATAAATCTCCCTTTAACACAGACTCAATCATATTATGGAAGACAGTGAATGAAAGAAATGTTGTAAAGGAGGTCTACCTTGGTGCTCACTATGAACTATTAAGGAACACCTTGAAAAATACATATTCTGCAGCTGTAAGATGGACTTTAGATTTGATTGCTATTCATCAGATCAAACCATTGAAAACAGAAAATATCAAGAGTTACATTCTTTAGTATGATAACATCAGAACTGACAATTCTGTTGTGTTACGTTTTCTTTACTTTGGAACCCCTAGTCTTCTTCGCATCTATGATAATCCTGCTCTCCGTGGTATGTTGAGTAACTCTAGCTTCATGCAAATTCATTGCAATGTCTTCGCATTTCATAGTTTGGCAACTAAAGCTGTTACTTGCGTTGAAAGTAAAGCAAATAGATTTTTCAGACCTGAGACATTACAATTGATTGATGATTTAAGAAAAGAGCCTTGGAGCCAAGAACTTTATAGTAAAGTCACTATTGTCATGATTCTCCAAGTTAGGTGCTTATTAGCAGCTTATATGTGTTTACCCGAAGGATGGATTCAAAGTAATAAAGCTTTATAAGAATCAGATCCTACTGATGTAAGAAGACGTACTATAATTGCAAGACGTTTTGTTGAACTAACATCTGGAGCCATTGAAGACCTTAATACAATGAATTTGGATGAATTATTAAATGCAATAAATCCTGTATAATTATCTTGATCTTTGGTTAATTCTTTTATTTAACTTTAAAAAAAATTATATATCAAATACTAGAAACATTATTTTAAACCTCTTCTACCTATTATTTAACAGCACTTGATACAAAATCAGTTACAAAAGATATTTTTACGTTGGCATTACAAGAACAATAACTATCAGAACAGATACACTTTTATATCGCTACGAAGTAGCTGAAAAGGGAATGTAACGCCCATAAAAGGCGTTGAAGTAAAAATGACCTAAATAGAAGAATATTCACTAATATATTACATTTTATCTCGTTTATTTTGATTATTACTATTCAGTTCAATAAGCTACATTCTTATTCATATTGTGATTCATACTATAGAGGATAGCACCTCTATAAAAAAGCTTATAATCTGGAAATTTTACTTGAAAAATCTAGGATGACATAATGTATAAATACATATTAACATTAACAACCCATATAGTCGCGTACATAATTGAGTTACTCAATTGGTAACAAAAAGGCTACATACATTTTACGTCAAATTTAACGTAACTCAAAAAAAGTTATCATAACAGTAACGCCTCTCAGTAAAGTTGCGTTAACAATAAATAAAGCTAGCAATAATGTATAATTAATTAAATAATAATAGATATGACATTGACAAATAGAGATAATAAAATATAAACCTTAAATCTAAAGATTTCGTTAACATTAACATGCTTCAATTAAAAATATAAATAAAAGTAACAGTTTTGTAGAAAAAAATACGATAATATCAATTAGGTAGAAGATGAATAGCCCACTTACTATAAGTCACTGGTATAGAAAATATTACAACACAGCAATCTAAATAAAAATTTTGTAGTACGTTAGTAATTAAAAATTTTTGTTAGTGATGAGTACAAAGTCTCCCACATTTCCTAACTTGAACGTTATTATTTTTTCTGATAGGTATAAGTTTTCTTCGTTTTGGTGGTCTATCTCTAAATCGACTAACTTTAAATTCTTTTTCTTTCTTAGACTTTGTAGAAGACTGATGCGAGGAATACGGATTTTTCCGAGGTCGGCCTCTCAGTCTTTTATTGTCAATTGAGAGTTACGAATATCAACAATAGAAGAATAAATGCCAGAAATAAGAATGTTGCGACTAGAAAAACTAAAGTTAGATTCACGTCCACGGTGACGTTTAGAAAAAATAGAAGAATGCTACAGAGGTGTGTTAGTGGTAGTAGCAAGTTTCTCAGGTGTGTCAATAGTAATAGGTAGAGAAATTTCTTCAAACTGTGTTGAAATAGTTTAGATAAGTTCGTCTTCAACATAGTAAGGCTTTATCTAAAAAAAATGTGAGTGAAAAGTCTTTCGGTTGTTTAGATCTTTCTTGAATTTGGCTGTATATGAGTCACTTTCGATCACATTGTACAATCCTTTATAAATAAAATCAAATTTTGTTGAAAGATTAGTCTTCTTTAATTGGATTTATTTCCCAACCCCCAAATTAATAACTTAGAGATTTAGTTTTTCTGCTGTCTTAATACAAGATTTTAGTATAGCATGATAAGCTGCCATATAACTCTTTTTCCTTTCCAAGCGAATTTTTGAAATTATCTTTTGCGATCTACTAATTTCTCATCAAATTGTTCGGTAACAATATGCACACAAACATTTTTTTATCAAAACCAAGACTATTTTATCAATTCCCGGACCAACTTATCAGTTTTTCGGACCATTTTTCTCATTCCCGAACTACCTTATCATTTCTCGTAGCAACTTTTTATTTCTCAGACCAATAAAATGAAAAGAAATTTAAAAAATTATTAACCTTGCATTTACATGGTCCAAAGTTTGATATTAATAAGACTGTCCGTGTTTTCACGGATAGTCCATGAATTGATAAAGTGGTCCGCATTTTGTCAAATTTGGTCCGTAAAATAATGAAAAAAACGTTTGTGTGTGGAAACATAAGTAAGGTTCGCTTTCAAAGAACAGCTTGTAAAGAGGGAGTTTAAGAGTTAACTGAAGTGAATTATTATAAAAGTGTACTGCCATATTTAGACATTTGTTTCAGTATTTCAACTATGGTTGAGAATTCGAGTTTATAATATTCGAGATAATGTTTTCGAGACTTAGGAAAGCTCGTTCAATCAAGCATTGATTTGTATAAACATAAGGTCTTTTATTATATAGTTTAACTCCAGCCAACGTACAAAGTTGTTCCATAGCACGATTATTTAGATAGACTGCGTTATCACTTTTTAGAAGAATCGATCAACCATAACGATAAATAACTTCTTTTATAAGAGTATAACTGACTTCACTAGTTAACATAGTTTTAAGAGGTCCTACCATCCAAAACCGACTGATACTATCTACACATAGAATAATATGTTTGTTACCAGTTGAACTTAAATTTGTATGAAAAAGTTTGCAAATGTCAAGATTATAGCAATTGCGTGGTTTCTGAAGCGCAATAATACGAAGGTTCGTGATTTTGTTATTAAGACGATTTCGAAAATGGCATTTCTTACATTCTGAAATAAACTTTCTCACAAATTTTACGTATTTTCTCATTAGTCCAACATTGTCAATCAAAAGTTTCATTTTGTAAGGTGAAAAGTGACATTGTTGATGAGCATCTTTACATATAGATTTAAGTAGACGATCAGGTAGGCAAGGTTTAAGCTTAATAATGCTATCGGGTCATTTTTTATAAATACCATAAACATTATGATTTTCTTTTACTTCGGGTAAAAATTTTAAGATCTTCTTAATTTTGCGTTATTCATCAAGCAGGTCTATTTCTGATACAAAATTAGCGGTAGGAGATTTTTCAAGATTTGAACACTTCTGTTGAAAAGAGATTACAACGAGAAAGAAGATCTGCCATGGTCTTATTCGTAACAAGAAGATGTTTAACTTGTAAATTATAGTTTTGGGGTTCGTCTAAATAAGAAGAATATCTAATATCATCAGAGTTCGCAAGAATCTGACTGAGACTTTTACTATCCGTATATCGAATAGTCTTATTTTCCAGCATGTAGTGTTTAATTTTTTCTATAAAAAGTACGCCTGCTTGAAGTTTGATTAAACAGGACGAATGATTTGGTTTCAAGGTTAGTCTAGACATCTCAAATACATAATTAGACGATAATGTGTATCAAACTTTTGACATAAGACTCTAGCATATTCTTTTGACTTGCGTCAGTAAAAATATAGAGTTCCTTCGATGTATAATAATGTGCCGGGACTTTGTTAGAAAGGAGAAAATTTTAAGCTGACATAAATGCGTCTTGTTAATCAGAAGACAAAAAAAAGGATACCTTTCCGTTAGCTGGGCTACCAAAATAATATGAATAAAAACGACTATGACGAAATAAATTTTTGCATATTAAATTTAAACATATATAATTAATAGAAAAGTATTTGATATAAATTATTATTAATTAATAATTCAACTGATTTTTTTTGCTAAAATTATTCTGCTATCTTAAATGAGCTTTGTCAATTTTTGTGATACTGTTCGTGATGAAAAAGCTGGAATTAAACTTTCCAGGAGCACGAACTTTTACCAAAAGCAAAATTATATAGAAATAGACATGAAATAAAGCTGGTCATGGGAGATACTTCTCGCTGGCGTTGTAATATTAAAGAATGCGAAAAGAAAAATAGTGTAAGAATTAGAACATGGTTTAAAGGTTCCGGAATTTCTTTTAGAACATCAATTCTGTTTTTTTATTGTTGGCTGCCGTGAATTGACTTCTGTAAGGAGGATCTTGATATGAACCAAAACACGACTGTTTATTGGAACAAATATCTTAGGAAGGTTTGCTTTTTTAAGAAGAAATCTAGCTAAACAAAGGTAAGTGAAGAAAGACACACAATGGAGAAAGATAAAACGCTGTTTGTATAAAAAAAGTATTACTGTGGCAGAGTGTTAAAGCAGCAGTGGTGTTTTGAAGAAATTTGCAGAGAAACTAAGAGGTCTTTGTTAAAACAGTTTCTGATAGAAGCTTCAAAACGTCAATAAAAGCGTTGAGAAGAAGAGTGCATAAAGATATCATGATAATGTCGGATATGTGGAATGGGTATAGCCGGGTAGAAGAAAGTGGGTATGGGCACCAGTAAGTGAATAATAAATTCAACTTCGTAGATCCAAAAACAAGTGCTCATACCTAAAATATTAAAAGAGTTTGGAGGAACGTTAAAGAAAGAAATAAGAGTAAAAAATCTAAGTTTAAATAAATGAATTCTCAAAACGATTCCTTCAAGAGATTTGGAAAATCGACTTAACCTAAAGATAAACTTAATATTTCTTAATATTTCATAGAATCATTTTTTATTGTTATCATTATAATTTCTATATTATTAACTAATTATCTATGTGTTTCAGCTGGGCTGTAAAAGAGATATAGAACTGAAGTATTTGTATTGGGAATTTAAGGCCCAAAAGATTAGAATTTGTGTTATAGTAAGTTCTATTAGTAAGTATAATAACAATTTTACATCCTAGGTGGCCACTTTATGATCTTATTATTTAATTTTAAATGGTAATAAAATTGCGTTATTTGAATTTGAAGTTATTTCCTTGGATATCTTTCTACTTAAGTGTACCCTCCACCAATCAAATTATAAAAAATTTTACTTAAGAGTCAATGCGGAACTAGAAGAAGCATGTTAGAGATTTACATGTTTGAGTTCTCATGGCGAAAGAGAAATAAGAGAAATGCCTTTAAACAGATTTTAGCAGATATCAAGAATTTTCACGACTATAATTTGAAAATCTAATTTTCATCTAAAAATTTAAAAATTTTTTAAAATTAATAACGTTGAGGATGGAGCCCGACCTATAAAAACCACATCTTACTTTTTCATCTTTATAAATACACAAAAACTTACTTTTTAATTGATAGATATATATATTCATTTTGTTTTTCCATTAATTTATTATGTCGATATTTTCAATAAAGAGTAGCATGTAAAAGATGTACTTCTTTCCTATTTCAGCTACACAACGATAAAAATTTACATATTTAATTTAATATATACAAAAATAGTCTCATAACAAATAAATTTTATACATATTATTTTGGTAGTCTATCTAACGAAACATTATCCGAAAAAGATTTGTTCTTTCTAAGTAGATCGAAGATAGGTTTTATTACAGAACTATAGTTAGATATAAACATGCTAAAGAATCCAACAGCATCAATAAACATGCGTTGTTGTTTGAGATTCTAATGAAAGAGGTATTTTACAGATTGATTTAACGTTCGTTGATCCGAAGAAATACATTTATGGTTGATTCGATGACCAAGGAAAGTAACTTTCCCTACTGATGAATACGCATTTCTTCTTATTTAACTAAAGTTCATAATTTTTAAAGATTCTAAGATTATTTTTAACTTCATTTTAATAAAATCCGCGATTTTGCCTAGTGGAGATTATAAAATCATCATGAAAAGAGGTGGAAAATTTGGTTTCTCTGGTTTTACGATCCGTTATTTCTTGACAAATAGATAGAGAATTACAAAAACTTTGAAGTAGTCGAAGATAACAATAGCATTCCTATGGCGTATTTACTTCAAACGATCATAGTCTGTCGAATCTAACTTGAACTGATAAAAACTTTAAGTCATATCTAATTTCGTAAAAATTCAGCTTCTTTACTGCGTAACATTTTTCTTAGAGATTTGTTTGAATTTGTAGCTTTAACAGTTATTTTGTTCGTAGGTCTAAGATCAGTTGTAAGTCGCAGAGAACTATCTTTTTTCCCTCACGAAGTTGAGGTTGTGAAAATGAGTTAAGTACTTTGCAGGTACAAAAACGTTAGATTTAAAAAGAAGCTTTAATTTTTTCACGAGCCACATTTATAATATAAGACGAAAATTGTATCTTCTGAATGAAGACAATGTATCTTCGGTAAAAAATTGAAATAGCACATGAATGGTACATTCACCAATGTCATATTTGTCTTTACTGAAGACTTCTAACAAATCTGAAAATTCTTTCATAACATCAGTAATGTCTTCCGGTTTCGCAATTTTGACTTTGTTTACAACGTTAGCTTCAGTTTTAATTTAGATAAAGAGTATGGCGTCTTTCTTAATGAAAAAACAAACTGTCTGTCTAACTAAAAATAATTTTACCAAGCTTTTAAAGAGAATAGGTGCCAAGAATTATGTTATGGCAACGGTCTTTGAAACTATCCTAGACTACGTTAGCAATAGTTACAAACGTAGAAGATCTAAGGCAACAAGAGATAAGAGTTTGATCTTATGTAGATTTTAGTTCTCTCAAAGCAGCTCTAACAATACATACAAAAAAGAATAAATTTTTGCAAATCTATTTAAAATGCAATAAAATGCACCACCATTTAAAAATGTCAAAATTTATTCAATTTTTAAAAAATTACGCGACGACATTTCACCGCGAATAACGTAAAAACACTATCAAATGTTAAAAATTAATTTAATAATTAATATATAACATTTGTATAATTTGTTGTATTATAATTTAAAAAAGTTTTAAATTAAGCGTTTCTTTATTTTATTGTTTATAGAGTCCAAAAATAGATAGATTAAATTCAAATGTTGACTGTCAATTTTGTAATAGAAAAGTTGAGAAATCAAGATATTTGGATCATCTGAGAGATACGCATGAATATGCAGATGATAGATTTTAAAAAGTAATTATTTACCTCGTATTTGAATGTAAAACAAAGGATAAGCAATATTCTTTTAAAAACATTAAAATTCATTGAAGAAAATTTCATGTTCTTTATTTTAATCATAGATGTGATAGTAAAAGGTACGTGAATAAAATCAAAATTTAAAACTATCGTTTTTGATTGTAATTGTGTTTACAATATATAAAATGTATATATAGTAAAAACAATTTTTATTTTTAAAAATCTTATAACTTATTTTCTAAAGATGTTCACAAAAATAAAGAACAAAGATATATTATTTAAAAAAATGATAACTTATTTTCGTGCAATTTCACATTTAGGATAATTGTTAGAGTTGTTATAATATCAAATAAAATAATAATAAATTTACTTGGTTTGACGACTCTATATAAACGAAAAAACTGATAAAGAATTTTTCTTTTAATGTTGAGAAAAGCTAGTGAACCATGCGATTGAAAGAAGATATTCCATTTAATTTTGAGAAATATTTGTTTTAAACTTTATATGAAATAGACATTTAATTTTTTAGTTTATAAAGAATATTTAAACCACTCCTTTGATTTACTGGAAAAAATTTTGGTGTTGATTTTTTTCAATTATTTTTAATAAAAGTAAAATTTTTATTGGTATTATTACACTAAAATATATTACAATATAATAAGAGAAAAGATGATATATAGAAATGTAAGAAAACGTGTCATAAAATAAAGTCATGTAATGTAAATTAGTGAATAAAATTATGTGACAATAGTTATCTTTTATATCCAAAGCTTAACCATGTCACAGGCATAAGCTGATTGATAGGTCAATCGTCACTTAAAATTGTTTATAATAATTTTTTAGTAAACCATATTCAGAAGATATTTTTATGTGTAATTATAATATAAAATAAATGATTTCTAAAAACCAATATTTAGAAAAAAATAAACTTTAAATGACGAGTAAAGCATTTTTTTGACTTTATATAAAAACTTAAACCAATTGTTATTACCAATATCATATATTTGTTTTAGAAAATATAAAATGGTTAAAAATGTTATTCTATGTTGATTAAAAATAGTACCAATATCTGTAAATCCAAATAGCTCTTTTTTTCATAATCTTTATGTAAAAACTAATAACTAAAGCATAAATATAATATAATCCTGTTTATTTATACTATATTTTTATTAAATAAGATAAAAATGTTGTTGTAATTTTACGAATATTGTATTTTTTTTTCTTTTATCTCTACAAGAAAGTTTTTTAAAAAATATTGGATTTATATTAAATAAATAATGTTTAATGATTTTTAAATTATCTATGTTGTTCTTATATGCGAAATAAGGCGACGAGATTAGTCAAAAATAAAGAAAAATTGAATTTTATTTTGTTGGACAAATTTATTACATTTTTTGCAAACTTGTGTTCTTTTTTTTGGTGTACGTATTTTTGAAGAAGTAAGATAACCGAAGTTCTAATAATACTTTTTTACATTAGGTCCACAAGGACAGTTGTCTTATATCTTGAATAGTAAGAAACACCACGGTTTTGAGTCTATTTGGACCAACTTTATCTAATTCTACTGAATTTACAGCAGTAAATGCACGGTTATATTTCGATTTAGTAGAGTTGCGTGGTTTCGAATTAACTGCGGTGGGTTTAGAAGGTGCGTTATAGACTAATAGATAAGAGTTAATAGGTTGAGAGGTTTGAGAAGAGTAGAAATTCGAAGATTGCGTTAGATTTCTTTCCTTAGTTAGACAATCTACTTCAACATGACCAAGTTTATCGCAATAAAAGCATTTTGTGGGTTTGCAGCTACGACGATAAGAAAAGCTGCTGAGATTTTTTCTTTTCTATATTTACAAATTACCAATATAAATTGCAAGTTCAATATGACTTTTTAAAAAGTTTTATAATCGCATTTATTAAGTAATTTTTTTAAAGAGCGAGTCATTGGCATTAACCAACCTGGTTACTGAGTTAATTTGCGTAGCCGGTAACTCTTCTTAATTTAGAGAAAGTGTAATTGCTTTAATTAAAAAGCCAAATTCTGAAAGATTTGCATAAATTTGCTTTCTTTCTAGTTTAACGAGAATGCACGAGATACGGAACACTAGTCAGATGGTCATATGACCAGTGATAAAATACCAAAAAATAAATTTTTTTTTAGAAAATTTACGTGGTGAGACAGTCATGCAACAAAGTAAATTAAATCATAAATTGAAATATCTTAACCTTTTTGCGATGTCACCAAATATAAGAGTTCAAATTAAAGATTTTATGACACAAATTTATTTGTCAAATAATGAGATATCTGCAAGTCAAATGATAAAAGCTGTTAATAACCAATTTGGAGGTAGTTCGATTGGTTTAACGACAGTAAAGATATTTTTACAACAAATAAAGAAAAGTAGTTTAGAAAATATGAAGTTTTCTGATAATCTAGTTCAAGAACAGCGTAGTAATAATGTTCATTTTAAAAGTAGTGAAGGTTTGTTTTCACATAGTCCCAGATGTCATTTAATATATGATTTAAATACACAAAGAAAGCTATGTAGTTCAGCCGTTATGATAGAAAAAATTAATGATAACTCAATATTAAAATGTTATGGAAGAAGATATATTAGTAAAAATGATAATTTATATTGTTCTGGGTGTAGGAGAATTGGAAATAAATTTCATATAACAATAAGACGGGCTCTTGGTAGTGGTCATGAAAATAAATGTCAACAAGTGTCTTTTACATCAGTTTTGTGCAAGTCAATTGAAATTCATTACTGTGATAAAATTAGTTTCGGTTTTGTAATGCCTGCAGATTGCAAAAAATTGTATTTAGGATCTCTAGCACAGTTAGCATTTAGAACTCAAATTAATTTTCACGATATTTTATTACACAATGATTTTCCTAAGCTTGAAACAATATATGAATCATTTCGTAAATGGAAAACAAGATCATTTAATAAAATAATTGATGATATTGACAAATGTATTTATTCAAATAATAAAAAAATGATATTTGATAATTATGAGGAAGGTTTTGTAGCAATAATATCTCCTCTAATGCTTGAAGAATTTTCAAAAACTTCATATATAGTTGCAGATGCGACTTTCTCTACGTGCCCGAAACCGTTCAATTATCTTCATTGTTTTTATTCTTTGAATATATAATGTCTTAAGTCAGTTACCCTGTGCTACTTTTTAATGTATACTAAAGATGCTAATGCTTATGATAGATGTTTGTTATGGTTAAAAAAACAAGCTAATGAATATTGTTTAAAAAATTTATTAATTTTCAATACAAATAAAACAATAATGACAGATAAAGAACTTTTTTTAAAATCAGTAGGTCGCGTGTATCCATCTTTTAATAGAAAACTGTGTTTTTTCCACTATAAAAAATGTATGAGAAAGCATTTGATAAAATTTAACTTAATTGTTACTGTTAATAAGAAATTGAAGATGACTTTGCGATCTCATAACAACAATTACGAGAAGACTGAATTGAAGAAACGTTTGGCATTCTTGGTTCTTAATTTATCTTTTTTTAAAACAGATGATCTTGTTGATTATTGGACCACTTTAGAAGACGAGTATAAAAAATTACCGAATGGAAATGAATTTATTTTTTACTACAAAAATGAGTGATTGAAGGAATCCCACTCTTATACTAGGGAAATGATATGTCTCTGGAAAAACAATAACATTAGTTCAATAAGAACATCAAATTTTGCTGAAATAACACATTCAGCATTTAAGAAATCGTTGTTTTTTAATATTAGAGGCACTTTTAAAAGTTTTCTTACTAGTATAAAATTGTGGAATAACTGTGAGTATGCAAAGCTTATATTATTGAAAAGTGAAAGTATAGTTGTTGACGAAAAAACATCAAAACTAAATTATATCAACTACAATAAATATGAGCTAAATGATTTTTTAAACAATGTAGAATATATTATTGAATCTTACAGAAAGAAAAAATTGAAAAAATTAAATTTTTAAAATTTGAAAATCCAACACTTTTAATTTTTTTTAAACTTTGTTTTCATTTGCCTTCTATAAAATATCATTTCTTATTTTTTATACAGTAACTAGTAAAATTTTTAATATAAAATTTAGTATTGACATTATTCCAACCGCGATTTTTAATATGTAAATTATATGGATTGACTAGTGTCTACAGTCTCGAATGCACAAAGGCGAAAATGAGCTGCTGCAACATAGATATTATCACCGAATTATTCAAGAATAAAAGATTCAACAATTACGAAAGTTTCTGATTTACTTTTAATAGTTTTGTAAAAGTAGAGTATGGGATCAGAAAGAAAAAACAATAAGGCATTTATTTTCTTTGTATCATCAATAATGTCAACTATAAGCAATAAACGTTTTAGACAAGTAATATATGCATTCATGTCGAAATTTCTAAGTTCGTACGATTTAAATAAAGTCCAAACAAGTGACATTCTCTTAGATTTTACATGTTGTGTGATAGGAAGGTTATTGATACGTGATAGATTATTTGACTCAATATTAAGTTGTATTAGATTTATTTAAGTGAAAAGATGCTTTTTTAGATTTATTGGCTAGTCGGGTGATTTAGGTTCGTTCTCAAATACTTTCTTATTTTGCGTAAACGTTTTACGAATTTTAGGTTTTATTTCGAGTTATGACTTCGTGTTGTTCCTGAATGGTTGTTGAACTAGAGCTGTATTCATTCTTGCTAAGTTTAAGTGAGAGTTGAGAATCTGTTTCTTGGTCAGCTGGAAAATTAGAAGATTTATCAGAAGATATGAATTCCCTGAGTGATTACCAAAAGAATTTTTAAGTGAGGTAAAGAAAGCAAGTAAATTACCAAAAATAGAAAATATAAAATATTTAAAGCTTAAGAGAAGGTTATCTACGTAAATATAAAAACTTCTCTCAAGTTTGCAATAAGTAGCAAATAATAACACTGAATAATAAGCCAACAATTGTTTTTTGGTTGTGTAAAGAAATAAAATTTTGAAGCTGCGTAATATAATTAATTAAAAAAGCTAAATAACAGATTGATAAAACTGCATAAAAGATTTTTTCGAATCACGCAAATTTAGAGTTGCTTGTAGCTTTATTTGAAAAACGCAAATCAAAGTTTCGTTGTAGCTTTCGTTCACGTAAGTTTGAAAAATTTCGTGATATGTGATAGTAAAATTTTCTTGAATAATGTAAAAATCAAAGATGTAGGTGGTTTCAAATTATTTAATTAGCCCTAATTTAGTTTTCGTAGCAAAACAATATACCGTAATGTTCGGAATTAAGCATGGATAATTATTAAATACATACTATATATAATAATAAGATATATTATTATAAATAAATATGTTTTAACCAATCAAGTTAAGAGATAAGAAAGAACAGGTAAACAAAAAAAATGTTATGTGCAGATTTAAATAATATTTTATAAAAAATTAAACATATATTTAACAAAACACCTAGAAGAAGAAAAAACAACTTTTTTTTAAACTAAGGAAAAGTTTAATAAAAGGAGGAGAAAAAAAGCAGTATTTAATAAGAAAATATTTAAGATGATTCAGTCTTTCGTTTAATTTTAGTTTTGAATAATCTCGAATAGAGAAAAAGATCAGAGGTGCTAAATAACACTTCATCTTCTAAACTCTGAACAATATCAATTTCTATATATATTGTTCGTCACTTAATTATAAATAAAAAGTTATATTGAAGTTAATGTGCTTATTTGTTTGCATTCTAATCGAAAACGCAGGTTCCAACATGCTTCTTCAATAGGTAATACTCGAATAAAGTTGTGGGAACCAGCTAGCATGTATCCGCTGTGATACATGTAGCAGGATGTCTCGCTACACTTGAAATAAATCCATACCACCATAAGAGAACATAAGAATAAGAGATTTCTTAAGAAGATTCCACTGAGATATTACCAAATGAAGCATGCTAGTTCAGATTAACACATAAAATAACCTAACGAAAAGCGAAAAATATATCCTTAACGTAGAAGAAATTTCTTAACCTGCTCTAAAAGAAATCTCAGAAGTACACACTTCTAAAAGATACTTTTCAAGAAAACGAATTCAGTTGATAATCAAGAATATCATCGCGTAAAAGTTACTACCAAAACAAAATGTAGCAAAAAATCATTCCTAAAAAGAAATAAATGGGTATCTTTACAAGTCTATCATGAAAAGACACAGTAAAAAAAGCCAAGATAAATATGAATGCTGTAATTAGAAACAGTAGCAAGTATGAAAAAGTAGAAGTAAGACGCCTGATCAATGCCAAATAAAGTTTTTTAAGTAAAGCTTTATCTATAAAGAAAATGAAGCAGTAATAAAAGGATTTAACTTACGTAAAAAAAATTCTCCAGAAAAGTTAAAATATCATTAACCTTTCATAAAATATGTGTTAACCTAACATAGTCAGATAAAGTCAAAATTGGAAAAATTTATATTTAATTGGTTAAGATTCAGTCATATCTAATGACTGAATGGAGAATATAAGATCAGATGTATACTCAGAAAAGATCTCATAAAGATGATTTAAAATTAACAATTTATCAAAGGAAATGTAAGCAGAAAGAAGTATTATACAATCATGAAAAGATACTATCGACGCTTATAAGGAAAATAATTTACTTATTGAAAAGTAAAGTAATTAAATAAAGAAGTGTCTAATAAAAAGAGAAAACATCTGATAGATAATAAATGTAATAAAGTTAGTTCAACCTCTAAACATGAGAGAAAAGAAGTGAGAGTTAACAATAAATTTTAATGTAGTCAACTCCGTCTATTAGAAACATATCTATAAGAAACTTTTCTTTTATAAAACCCATAAGTTGTATTCTCAAAACTAAATTTAAATTTACATACATTTTTGGTTTTCTATAAGAAACAAAAAACGTCGTTATAATAAAATTTTCTCCTAAAAGAAACAATATAGATGATATTTTTACATAAAATTACTTTCTTTTTTGTTAAATAAGATATTATAAATTAAAAAACGTTTGCGTTTTAATAGAGATATCTATTAATTTTACACTTTAGTCACATAACTTTGCATATCATAAAATTTTCTTATGGTTTTATTGAGAAAAGATAGAATTTTAGTAACATAAATTAGGTGTTCTTATTAAAAAAATTCATTTAATACTATTAAATAAATTTTTAAATTTATTCGTTGTTACTATATTTTATTAGTTTTTTAAAAAAGAAAAGTTTATTCAGCTGAAGAAAAGTTAACTATATTAGAAAATTATAGCAAAGTTAGAAGTAATGATATTAAAAAAAGTATGAAATGTCTAAAACAAATTTATCAAAATAGAAAAAACAAAAAAATGAATTAGTTGAAAGAGTTGCTGATAGTAATGACAGTAATTTTAATGTAAAAGAGTATCCTTGGTATGGAAAATAATTATTATCATTTTTTGATAGATTACGTGCAAGTTGTATACCTGTTTCTAGACAAGTAATTCAAAATAAAGTTATTAGATTACATAAAAAAGCATTGAATAATTGTGAAAATGTACCTAGTGATTTTGTTGTATCATTAGGATTTTTTTCACGTTTTTTAAAAAGGAATGATATTAGAAATTATATTATATCGAGTGAATCATCAACGTACCTAATGAAACAATTGACCAATGAAATGATAAACTGAAAAATATTATTAAAAATTAGAATTCTGAAATTTATTTATAATCTAAATAAAAGTGCTTTGTTTTTAAATATACTACCAAATCGTACACATAATTTTAAAGAGAAAAGTGATGTTTATGGAAGAAAAAGAAATGTAAAGAGAATAACGATGATGTTAAATACCAATATGACAAGGAGTGATAAAAAAAATTATTGATAATTGGTCACTTTGCAAAGCCTAGATTGTTTTAATAATGTAACAAAATTAAATGTACAATATGAACACAATGATAGAGCATGGATGAATTCACAGATTTACAATAATTATTTAGAAAACTGGAATAAAGAATTAATACCTCAATAAAAGAAGGTGCTTTTGTTTCAAGATCAGTGTCCATCCTATAAACTTTTCAAAAACATTTTAAATATAACTGTTATAAATTTTAAAAAAAATACTACTTCATCTTGTCAAACATTAGATGCTTGTATAATTAAATGAGTAAAAAAACATTAAAAAAATTTAATTGCTGATATAATTAATAGATTCAACGCTACAGAAATTATTAATAATGAAAATTTTAAATGGAAGTGGAATATGTTGTAAACAATAACATTGATAAGTTATGAAAAAACTATCACCTGAGATAATTACGAAATGTTTTGTTAAATGTGGATTTCAATTTTCTGGTGAGAACGTTATCATTAGTGATAATGACGATAAAGATACAAAAATAGACATATTATTAAATCAAGTTCAATTATTTGCATCTATCGTTAATATAGGAGATATAGAAAGTTCTTTTGAGTTACTAAATTTAGATAATAATATACCAATATCATCAATAATTGATGATTTAGAGACAAATAATTTAATAGGATGTAATGTAGACCAAAATATATGATTAGAAGATGAACCAATAAATATTGATCCAGAAATTATCCCTCCCTCAATATAATAAAGTTAAAAAAAGTTCTAAATGTACTAAAACAATATTTAATGTTACATGGTGAATCTTCTTCATTAGAACCAGTCGAAGAATTTTTAGATAAAAAATGTTCTATGAAACAATTATTAATTACTTACTTTTTTACCTAAATAAAGTCAAGTTAGAGTAAAAATTATTTTAAATCTTATTTAATTGCTTAATCTAAGGGGTTATTTATATTTTAAATATTTAATCTAAAATGTTATAATTTTTCTAGTGTTATCACTACATATTAGAGCATTTACTACAGTCAAACTTTTTTCATTGTATGTTTTTTGTAGTAAATTTCTATAAGAAACCTCTAGTATATTCTCTAAAAAAACTACCAAATTTTTCAATTCCAGTATGTTTCTTTTAGAGACAGTTGACTGTATTAAATTCATTAAACAAAAATTAAAAGAATTCGTAAAAATTACACTAAAGAATATGTCTTTATTAAAATTTTATAATAATCTCACCTTCTAGAAAAAGTATATAAACTGGGAAATTTTAATAATTTGTACCAGACAATCAAATAACCGGAGAGTTATTAAAACTATAAACCATAATTGAAACTTACGAAGTATGAATTATACTAAACTAAAGTCCTTGCTTAAGATCTTTATGCAACCTTTGGGATTACTTACTCTCAACAAGTATTCCATCGATGTACCGGCTTCTGTGCCTACCCTCATCTCGTTCGATAAGTTTGTATCATGCACAAAGAGAGTCATCGAACGCATCATTCTAATGAACAGGACAGAATTTTTCTCAACCAGGAGCTAAAACAAATTTTCAGAATAGTTCCTATTACTACCTGTCGAAAATTTTTATGCGCATGCATTAAAAACAGCTTGTTGGCTTTATCAGGCATTATTTTACTCACTTTATTAACTTATGCAAGAAGCTTAACAATACAGTCGTTTCGAGCTGATACTAATATCGATGAGCTCAAGAAAGTACGCCAAAGTACGTAGAATCTGTTAATGACTATAATAACAGTTTCTATGAAATTCTTCATGATTGCGTTTCTAACTTGGATTCTAGAATAGCAGACCAAGCTAACAAAAATGAAAAATAATCGTTTACCTGCGGAGATACGTATCTAAGAAGGAAATTATATATCAATTATTTACATGGGTTAAGAGAAGAAATCTCGAAACGCATTCCTATTCTTCAACCTAACTTACAATGCCTAAGAATCGTCTCAAAGATCTCTGGAAGATATTCCCATCAAGCTTTTCTAAAACTAAAAACTAAACTAAAAAATCTGCTACTGATATATACAGTAGAGTAACTCGATTGTCCACTACAAAAAGAAATACATCTTACGATTCTATTAAAAAGCAAGACAGTTGTGCTAAATTCATATCCAAAGTTAGAATAGCTAATGCCCGAAAAAGAAAGTCTAAGCTTCTAGACAATATACCCGAAATTACTGAGAAGAAAGCATCAATGGCTGGACCGTCGGAAATAGCCTGCCATTCAAAAGAAAGATGTGGTAAAAAAAACACACACGTTTTATTTAAGAAACACACGATAACACCTACTGCACAGGTTATTCAGAAAGTGAACAGACTAATTCTAGCTAGAGCTACTTGTGAAGCTATTTAGGTAACCAACATACGATCTGGCTACATAAGCAGAGCAATAACATCAGAACTATTACCACCACTAGAGATTGGATAGAGAAAGGTCTGCATTTCTTTTATAATCACAAAGTCCCTGAAACCAAGAAAACGATATTTCTTAATACTATTGAAATTGGCATTACTTGACTCTTTATGGTAGAGGACTGTGAAATCGAGATGAACGAGATTTCATAGATCATAAACAAATACCTTAAGCTTAAATACCTCAGCTTAGAAATAAGAAAGAATTCTAGTCCCGAGTTGGAAAGAGCAATCAAAGTACTAGTCACTATGAAACCATGGAAACCACTCATAGCGATTGAAAATGGAACATGGAAAATTTTATGAAAGAAATTTCCACGATATAAAGCGCTTAACATGTCTTATGTACCAGTAGAGTATCTCCGAGTAGAGTGAGTACTGGCATCAGAAAAAGGAACAGAAAAAAAATCGTTTATTGAAAATAAATTTAATAATGATTAAACTTTTCTTTTAAAAATTGTTATCCTTTTATTATAAATATAAAAACCTTATTTTTCAAAAATGTCTTAATTAATTACTATCAACAAAACAATAGTCAAAATAATTTTATCTTTATAAATAAAATTGATTATGAAATTTAAATACCAAAATAAAAAGTACTTATAAATATTAAACAGGTTAAAGAATGAATATTTAAATAAGTGTATTGGTGATTAATTCAAACGATTATAATTGAAGCTTGTAATACTTCAAAATGATAATTGATAAAGTAATTGAAAATGAATATAAATTATTATGCATATTAATAATTATTAATAAAAATAAACAAAACTATATATAAATATTACTAGTTATTTTTAGTATCAATAAATTTTGAGAAATTGTAGATATTTACAAAATTATTTTACTACTAATTAAGTGATCAAAACAAAGAATATATATTCACATTTTATACAGAACAGAAGAAACCTTATAGAATGAAAAAATGATTATACAAGTAGAAAAAATACCAGAAAAAGATAAAAAGTTAAGATCTTTAGAAACTTACCTTAATTAAAACCCTAATAACAACAAAGCCACCTTTATTTAAATAACAATAAAATCATTCCTGATTAATTGAAGCGGTAGTAAAAGAGGCGGCAGCATTTTAATTCGGTTCTGAAGAAGAAGTAGCAGCAGAAACAGCATCGGCAGCTGAAGTACTTGGTGGTTCAAGGGAACGATTGGGTACTTGAGCTCTCCTAGTAAAACGTCTAAAAACTTGAGGACAATATTCTTCAAGAACACTCAGAAATAATTTAAAAATAATTCTCAGTTCAAAAAAAATAGCATTTTCCATCAAATTTTTTCTAGAAGCAAATGGCGTCTCACAATATTGTTGACATTGATTCAGAGGATCATAACGACTTTTTTTTGGATAACATTGCATCTATAAAAGCCCTAAAATATTAGTAACTCAATAGAAAACTATGCAAAAATAACAAACATAATTTAAAAATGATAAAATAAATAAAAGCTTATAAATATACTTTATCAATTTCTTTTAAAAGAAGTTGTTGAAAAAAAAACTACTAAAGTCACGCTAATCTAAATTGTTCAAACTAAGGCATTACAAAAATAGAAGCAAAATATCTCAATAACAATCACTCTTAAAAAAGAATTTCAAAAAATAGTAAGAGAGGCGTAATGCCGGCATTATGGATATGAAATTATTTAATACATATTGTTTATAAAAATAAGATAGATTATTATATAAGTATGTTCCAAACTAATCGAGTCAAGAGATAAGAAAGAACGGATAAATAGAATAAGTATTATGTTCAGATTTAAATAATATTTTATAAAAATTTAAACATATATTTAACAAAACATCTAGAAAAAGAAAGAACAACTATGTATTGAACTTAGATGAAGTTTAATAAAAGAAGAAAAAGCAGTATTTAAGAAGAAAATATTCCAAAGTTTTGGTTTGATTAATTTTTAGTTTTGAATAACCTAGAATAGAAGAAAAGATCAGAGGTGCTGAATAGCACTTCATATCCAAAACTCCGAACAATGTTAACTTCTATTTACCTAATGTAGATTGTTTATCATTAATTATAAAAAAAAGATTATATTACAATTTAATGTGTTTTTTTTGCTTGATTCTAATCGAGCATGAATTTTCCAGCATGTTTATTCATAAAGAAAATACTCGGTTAAGGTGGTGGAAACCAGTTAGCATGTATTCACTGAGATACATATAACAAGATGTTTTCCTACATCAGAAATTAAGTCACACCACCATGAAAGAACATAAGAATAAGAGATCCTTTAAGAATCCAATTCTTCAATGATGATTGACTACTTTTGTATGGTGTTTTTTTAATAAGAAGTAGTAACTGTATAGTGGATAAAATAATAATAACACAAACAAAAATAATAGTAAATAAATAAATAAACAAACAAATAAATAAATAGTGAAAAATGTAATAGAATATGAGTAAATAGTAAGTAAAAGTAGTAAATAATACTAAGTAAAAATAACAAACAATATATTAAAAAGCGGATATTTCCAATCCGGTTCTTAGTAATTCCAGATCCTTAAATTATTCGCACGCATTAATATTTTGAAGATGTTAGGTTGAGTTATAAATCAGTTAAAGGTTATTCGTGTAGAGAGATTATTGAAGTTCGTTTGTTTATTTGAATAGCGAAAAGTGTAGCAGTAGAAGCTAATAAAGTTACTTTTTTGATTATGTACTTGCTGCAGAATTAGAAGTTGAAAAATGTTCCTTTAACCCATAGGCATAAGCAATGAGCTGCGGCAACTTTTCCACCTGCTGAAAGTAAAATCATTAAAGAGAAGAACTGCCAAGTGAATGAAATTTTCACACAACGAATAATCAGGCCAATAGAGTTAAAGATAGGAAATATTTCCACTAATAATGAGAATGGCGTTTAGGTACTTAGATACAGCTGATTTTTACCCAAATCTCCGGAATATTTAATTTCCTAGATGACCGAACACTTTCACACAAGATTACTTTATAATAAAGTTTATTCACACAGATTAGATAATCCACAATTACTAGTTCGCTTATAGTAGGTGTTTTCTTTCCAGTGCTATTTGGTTCTCAGATTAGTGCCTTATAACAATATGTTTCCATGATAGGTTGAACTTTCTCATAAAAATAAAACAATAATGTCTTACGCTCACAAGGCCGAATATCCTACATGAAAACATAGTATATATAGAATATATATATATTTAAATATTTAGATTAATAGAAATAAATAATAGAGTAATAAATAGTAGACTAATAGAGTAATAAAAAAGGGGGTATAATATAAAGAAGAACGGTACTAAGTCTAAAAAAGTCAAATCCAAACCAAGTCCAGTAAAGAGTTCAGTTTGAAGAAACTTATAGTTTTCCTATATATCTATCCTAGTTTAATAGAGACTAGAGATCTATGATTCAATTTTTCTTTAACATAAGAAAGATGAGTGGATCTAACATCACTCAGTAAATTTCAAAAATTGAAGTGGATTACTTCCACTTATGGTTAAAAGAGGATTTGATGTCAATTCACAAGCCTATACACGGCTATGGAGCATAAAAATAGTTGCTCCTATTCCTTCTATACTACAAGGATGCAGCTGACTCTGTACTTAACACACCAAGTCTAAATCTCAGGACTTCTGCAGTAACAACAAAAACACCACGCTAAACGAAGATGGTTTACGTGAAGAATTAAAAGGAATCTTAAAATAATAGAAAACTGTTGAAAATTAGCTTCAACGGTTCAAGAAAAAACAAAAATTAGGAATTTGTAGAATTTCCAAACAGTACGCGAAGTTAAAATAATAATGTAAAAATAAGGTAGTAGAGTAAGAAATTGTGGAAATTGATGATTTTAGGTAGGTAGGTGCTGGTTTTTTCCTTCTTCAATGACAAATTCGCAGACCAGAAAAATGGTGCAACTTAGGGTTCACTATCCTATAGAATTGAAGGATTAGAGTAAACAGTTTCTCTTCACAGGACTCTCAACTATTAAAGATTGGTTCCCTTGCACTGGTCTAAACTTTGGATTATGTACTCTTGATCTGATTTGAGTACAATAGTAGATTGGTTGATAAGTCTACACCAGGTCTTCACTCCAGAAAAAATATAGTGTTTATGCTAAGTCTCCAGTAATAGGGAATTTTACACAGGTGATAATATAGATCTTTTATTATATAAAATAAGTTTATACAATAAAATTACTAGTGTTGTAGTAATAGTCGGAGAATACAAAAATTGTTTTTTAGAAGGTTAGAGGATTAAATAAGAATAGGAAATATCTAATAAAAATTCTCAACAACAAAAAGATTTTAAATTTTCCTTAAATAAAGAGATATTTTTAATGATGATTTGTTTATATTACTTAAATAGTCATTATTCTTTTAATTAAGAGGGTTAAAAAGAAACAAAGTTGCCATCGTTTTACTGCACATCTTTTCAACCATAACGTTTAATAATTTTAAAATTACTAAAAATCAGTATTAAATATTTTTAAAAACTAGACAAATTTAGAAATTGCAAATTTACTATAACAAAAAAAGATAATTTAGAAACAAATTCACTTAAACGCGTTTAAGTTTCTAAAAATAAATTAAAAAACGTTAAAAGTTAGTGTCTGGAGATTTAAAATCTAAAAAATTTGAATTTTTTTCTAAAGTCTAGCTTATTCTAATGTTATTGTTACGAAAAAACTTTTAAAAACACAAAAAAAACACACGATTTATTATCTACTTGGTGACAGATTTATTTAATACATAATAATGACACACATGCATATTAAATTTTTATGTACGTGTGTGTTAATTTTACTGTTAAATCGAGGCCCGACCATTAATCGCTAAGATTTCGATTTTTTTTGGCTTTTTGGCTTCGATTTTCTTCAATTTAAAGAAATTTATTTTTAAAATTTCTTTTTTAATGTTAATAGAGCATGTTAAAATCTACTTGTATGCAAAATTTCAGAGTCTAAATTAGAAAACGGGGGAAGAGAGGGTCAAAAGTGCTAACGTTGCATTTTTCGTTTATTGCATACGTTAACGAGTCAATATAAAAATATATAATAAAAAAAAATTCCACCAGGACATAATCTAGATAACATTGCAGAGTTACCAGATTATAAAAATGATAGAAAAAATTTTGTTGAAACAAATATTCCAATTATAAAAATATATAATTTGAAAAAGTTTTTTTTTCCAATTTTATTGACATAGAAAAAGTAATAAATAGTGTTTTCTTTCTTTTAAAGTTTTAATAATTATAAGCTACCGTTAGAAATACGAGAGAAAAACGTTAAAAATAAAAATTAATGGCGTCAAATTTTAAAAATGTTTAATGTATTATTTTGTACCATCAATTTGAAAAAAAAAAAGATATGATCTTATGGTTACATCTTATAGAGGCGTATGAAATGATGTTAATTATGTGGCTTCTTGCTACATTATATTATCATAAAATATTATTTTTACAGCAAGTATAAGATTTAACATTGTAATATCTTCTAGTCTAGTAAGTCTTAAAGATCTAACATCTCTCTACAATAAATTGATAAAAGATTAAATAATACTTTATAGTTGCAAAATATTATACGTTTCAACAGATATAGAAGAGTTAATAGCTTCCAAAATCAAATGTAAAAATTTTATTGACACTACAAAATACAGAAATTTTTTTTGTCAAAATTGATTCTATTTTCTTAGTGTTTTTGACAAAAATTAGTAAAAATCTGAGTTTAAAATTGCTATTAATGTGTATATGCTTTTAATAAAAAAAGAGGAAAAAGCATTTACGGAAATATCTTAGATAATTATTAAAAAAATTTAAAAATTTTAACATAAAATGCAAGTTTTTAAAAAATGCATGCCCTTTGTATTTTCTGAGTACTATTTGACAAATTTGCTCTTTTTGTTTAAAAAAAGACAAAAAAAATTTCTTTGTTGGTCAACAGAAGAGGTCTAATATTACTCTATGATAATGCTAAATTTCACGTTTCAAAAATCATAGTGCAAAAACTTAACGAATTAGGATATGAAACTCTGCCACATCCTCTTTATTAACCGGACTTCTCTCCAACAGACTATTGCTTTTTTAAGGAATTAAAGTTTCCTCTGAGGCAGGAAGAAATTCTCTAAATGTGATAACCTTAAAAATGACGTCATGTAGTTTTAGAATTTTAGAGATCGGAATTTTTATTTAAATGACGTAAATAAAATTGTATCACGTTACCAACAATGTGTTAACTGTAACGGTACTTTCTTTAAATAAACATATTAATTTTTGATAAGTTAAAACATTTTAAAATTAACTGTCAAAAAGCGACATTTTCAATTAAACAATCTAATATAATTAACATTATATTATTTTATCATTATTACTTTAATAGTAAAAATATTTAAGTTTTGTTGGTGCTTAACTTCAGTAGCAAATAGTAGTATGAGAAGGTTTCACACACAAGTTAAACTTTTATTCAATATACCTTTACATTACAAAGTACAAACACTAAAAATGGCCACCTAATGACAATTTGTTAATTATAAGATTCATTGGAACTTACTTTTAGCTACACAAATTACAATCTAAACAAAAATAAACAATATACTAAGAATCTTCTACGTTTCCTTGAACCTTACACTAAAATAAAATAGGTTAGTACAATACTTAATGCAAATTTAAAAAAACAATAACAGAGTGTTTTACAAAATGACAAATATTTTGTTTATATATTATACTGTAAAGGATATTTTCCTTACAGGATAACACAAAGCTAAATGAGAAGAAGAGTTAGGATTACAATTCTTTCACTTAATATTTAAAAAATAATAGATTCATTTTCAAAACTGTTTTTTATAGACACAATTGTTTATTAAATTACTCTTTTTAGATATTATTGTAAAATTTACAAACAATAGCTTAAGATAGACAAAATAAAGTATGTTAATAATGAACTTAATACTTATTCTAATTATTTGTTACATTAACGTACAGGAACTTTATGAAAACTATTTCCACATAGTTCAAAAAGACTAAAACTCCATATATAATTTCCTTGCATAAAAAATTTAGTTTGAAATAAAGTACAATTTTTAATAGTTAAAAATACTTTTATTTATTAGTTAATTAAATGTATTTTTGTTCGGAATAAATGCACAGTAGTTTTCGTTAAAAATATTAATTTTCAAAAATTTATTTTCCTATGATAAGCAAAATAACTGAACATTTTTTAAAACATTATCTATTTTAATAACTTACCTAAAGTTTCAATATTTTGTAATTATTCTTCTATAACATTTATCGATTTATAATATTTTTAGCATAAAAGTTATAAAGAATTTAAAAAAATTTTTCAATATGTTGATTAATAGATAACACATATAGAAACATTAAATATATTTTACATAGCAAAAGATTATTCAAACACTTTTTGACATGCTTTATTTTCTACAGTTTGAATGATAAGTATTTGAGTGCTATTAATACTCTTTTTTGTAACAAATAAATACAACTATATATAGGTTTGCAAAATAAAAAATAATAACTTTTCTATTTAAACACCTTTTAAAATTCCATTAGTAATTTAAATATGCTAAATACCAAGTATTTAATTTTTTTAGTATTCTCTTTATTAATCTTTGTTCATAATGTAAGTGAATATTACAATTCTTCTAGGAAATTTTCTTTAGAAATCTAAAGCAGATGCAGAAAATAAAGAAGATTTGAAAACTTTAAGAAGTAGAACAAACGTTAAAGATTCAATTGATCATGAGTACAAGGAGTACGATAAAAATGCAGACAACTATCTAAAATTAAAGAATTTAGAAGATTTAAGAAATTTAAAGAAATTTTGGCAGCTAAAAATTCCGGAAGTTGAAGTACAAACAAATAAATCAGAAAAAGTTGAAACTAAAACAACTACGGAAAGCCCAGAAGACTCGGAATTAGACAAACAGGAGAAACACGATATCGAAATAACTAGGCGAACTAACGAAATATTATTAAATATTGAAAAAAGGGTTCTTTTAGCAATAATTAAAAAAAACACATATGGTTCAGAATCAAACATACAAGAAAATGATATGCAAGAACCTCAAGGTTTTAATAAACCTAGACAAAGTTATAATCTTTTTCAAAAGGATATTTTACTCACAGAAGATCAAGCTCAAGAACTTATCATGCATGCAATAAAAGATGCTGAAAAAAATAACGTTGATATCAAAGATATCAGAACAGCTATAAATTGAAATGAAGAACATAAATTTATTACGACAACCAAATTGTGATATGGAAAATAAAAACTATTTAAAACTCAAACAAAACTGATATTATATGTAATCAGTTACGAAAAACTTGTAAAAGTTAAAGAAATATAAACTAAGATTAAGAATAATTAAGATGAGATGGAGAAGCAAATCTCATAAGAATATTTATATAGTGTCATTAAATGTTAGATTTTAAAAATAGAAAATATAATTTACTTATTGTATTTTGTTGCTACTATATGTGATCATAAAAAACTAAAAAAAAGTAATGTTTTATCAAGTATAGTTTAAAAAATTACACAATTATCGTTTGTTATTTGAATTACCAAAATTTTATTTACTTTAATTGTTAAATTATGTTAAAAACAAATATTTTATTGTTTTGATAAATTTTTTATTAGTTGATCTAAATTTACTTTTTTTTGTAGCTTATTAAATATTTATTTAAAATGTGTAAATTTCTTAATGTTTATATTTCGTGAATCATAAATTACGTTATAATCTTAATATAAGCAAAAAATAAATTAAAATGTTTAAAATATATATGTTTAAGTTAATAAAATAAATTTTTTTATAATATATTTTCTTAAAAATCAATACAATTTAACACTTTATAATCTCAATGTAAAAAATTATATAATTTAATAAATTTTAAATTAAAATTATCGCAAAACGTTTAAAAGTTTATTAAAAAGTAAAATATAAAAAAGATTTTTAACAATATTAAAATTTTATATTTCTAAGTTATATTTGTTATTTTCTAAGACAGAAACACATTTTATATAGATTAAGTTTGAGTAACTAATGATTTTAAAATTTTAACTATACATAATATTTTGTTATTTAAAATTATCAATATAAAATGTTACAAATTGCTTTTTTTCCAAAATGTACGGTTGAGAGTTTAGAGAGTGTTTAAAAATGATTCATATTAATTTTTAACTACTTTATTATAATTCACATAGTAAAAATTTCTTCTTATTTAAAAAATCATAATTAATGTAAACAATTTTATGTGAATTTTTACAATAATATTTCGCAATGATTTTTGTCTTAATTTCTAATAAAGTGTAACTTTTTACACAAATGAAATGTTTTAACTTAAAAAATGTATGATTATTAATCAATTAATATAAATGAACGCTTCTGTATTTACAACTTTTTTCATTTGTAATATTTGTTGAGTTTTTTTTCGTGTTATTTAAATTATCAATGATTTATCACTTAAATAAACAATTTATTATATAAAAATAGTTTAACAGCAAATCTTAATTCATTTCAAGTTGTATCAATTTCATATTATCTTATCAAAGTTACCATTATTGTACTGATATTCCAAAACTTATCGTTGATCACTATAGATTTAGTTTTTTTAGAAATAACATGATATCACAAGAACATTTTTTTCATTAAAACCAAGACTTTTTTATCATTTCTCGGAACTAACTTGTCATTTCTTAGACCAGAAAATAAAAAGAAATTAAATTATTAACCTTGCATTTACATGATCCGAAGTTTGATATTAATAAGGCGATCCGTGTTTTGACAGATAGTCCGAGAATTGATAAAATGGTTCGTATTTTGTCAAATTTGGTTTGTAAAATGATGAAAAAAACGTTTCTGTGATTCGTGTTTCTTTTACTAGCAACGAAGTGTTATTGAATTACATTAAGTGATGAAGTTAGAGATAATATTTTTATTAATATTACTAAGAAAAATTACATAATTTATTTGTTGTTCTGAGAAGATTACTATGCTCTTTAATATAACATTTTTAAATAAATTTTAAAGTAAAATAAAGTCTGCATTTTATTAATATTTAATGACAATTTTTATTATAATATAACATTTGTTAAAAGTACTATTTTGGGTCATTTAAAATCTAATATTTTACATTTATGTATTTTTTATCATTATATACCTGTATCCTAAGAATATAAATATTACCATAAGAGATGTTAAACAAATATTATTGCTTTTAGATTTTAAAAAAAAACTATCTAATTTAATCAGTTTAATAAAATGAATATTAAATATCTTTTTTGGATTATGGTTATCATTTTATTTCTTATAAACTGTGTATGTTTATACAATAATTTCTTTATAAATAAATTCTAGGATTCTATTTTGCCTACAGAAGAAAATGATGATGATTCAGAAGAAAATGATGATGACCAACAAGATGTGAAATTTACTGAAGAAGTTACTCCATTATTATCTGATCTTTACAATATTCTAAACAAAAATGGCGAAGAAAGTATTAGAGAAAAACGCTCAAGTCTGCTTCATTATGATTCTTCTGGTATTTATAGTGGCAAATTATATGAAGGAGATATTATTTTAACAAAAGAAGATGTTAAAGAATTTGTTGCTGAAGTAAAAAGTGAAGTCAAAGATCAAAGTAGTATTTCAGATATTGTAAGCAAAATTGAAGACCTAATTACAGAAAATGAATCTTAAAATAAAGAAAATTAATTATGCGTTAAATTTGGATGAAATAAGTAATGACAAAAAAAGAAGAGCAGAAATGAAAAAATAATTTTTTGTAAATATAGTTATGGTAAACATTTTTTAATAATTGATGTTAAAACATGAAATTGTTTTTTAAAAAAACAATTAAAATATAAATCTATTATGATACAGAAATTTGAAACAAGACGGAATAAATGAATAATCTTATTGTTAGAAAAATTATGCTGTTTTCAATTCTTTAACCATTGAAAATTTATAAATAAATGAATATTTCATGACATAGTAATAAAATTTTTTGCATAAAATTATTAGAACTATCTAAATAGCTTATCCAAACTTATTAATTTGATTGTGCATATTCTACTTATTTTAAATATTATTACAAATATAGGAAAATATCCCTATATTTTGTTACACGTAACATTCTTTTAAATAACATATCAATATTTTGTTGTCAATCGATAATTCAATCCATTTAGAAATTTCCGATAATACAATCATCTGTTGTATTGATAATACCATACATCTGACTTTTAAAAAAATTAAAATATCTATAATATTTCAAAATGTTTCAAAAATACTTCAGAATATTATAAAGTTATTATTGAAAATCTTTAGAATTATAAATTGTTATGTTTAATTCAGACTTACTATAAATTTTTATAGAACGTTTGAAGAACAAAAATGAAAATAAAAAAAATGCCTTCTAAAAATTATTTAAAAGTACAACTTTATGTTATTAAATTAAACTTTCAAAAAATCTATTATCGAAATATAGATAAAGAGAATAACTATTTAAAGTTTTATCAAACAAAATAATGTAAATAAATTTTGGAAATTCAAAAATTTGATAACGTGGAAATTAACATATATTAGCTAAAATTAAACACTAAAAATATGAAATATTTTTTTATGCTTATAAATATAACTTTTATTTTGAATTATGTAAGTTCACTTCCTTCATTTAACACGAGTTGTATTGTTGTAGAATCATAGTAAAAGTTTATCATTAAATAATATAGATCATTATGCAAAAGACTGTCTTACATCCTTACATTGTATAATTTTAAAACGTACTTCAGTGACACAATACATGTGTGTTTTTTTAAACCTTTTTTCACATTGTTTAAAACTTTAAAGAATAATTATTCCATATTCAAATGATATATCTATTAAAGATCATAATAATAATTTGTTGTATAGTACAACAAATAAACTTGGAAACAGTAAATTTAGTGTGAACAAATAATATAATGAATATTTAAAACAGTCTAGTAGTAACATTACAACTGCTTCAATATATATTCTTAAAGACTATAGGGATAACAATGAAGATAAAATTTAAGTTAAAAACAAAAAGAAGAAAGACGAAAAGTCTTTTATAGAGAATGAAGAGAAAGATTTAGAAATTACTTAAAATTCTACTAACGTACTGAATGATTTAGAAAAAAAAAATCTTAGTAAAAGCACAAAAAAAATTCCCGGAATTTTGAATGGCGGAATAATTTTGCAAAAATTTTATAAATTAATAAAAAAAATTGTAGAAATTTTCTTCAAGAGAATTTAAATGCAGGGAAAAGAACTACAGGATTTTTAAATGCAGGTACCTAATAATATTTTTCATTCACACTATTTAATATATATATAATAAGTGTTGCTCATTTTAAAAATTTTTTTGGTGTAATGTTTACTATATGTCACTATTTCTTTAATATTTAAAATGAAATAATTTTATGTTTTTTTTAATCTATCTTTTTTAGAAGAACAGAAATATTCAGGTGGAGCAGGTCATCAAATTAAATTATAAGGAAGTTAACCAACAGCCGTTGAAAAAGCTGTTTTCGTTGTACTAAATTATTAGTTCAGGAAAGGGTAAGATTAATAATATATAAATATTTAAATAACGCGTTTTATATTTAAGATATCTTTTGTTCTCAAAGGCAGGAGCATTTACAGATGTTGAAGACGATGAAGATAGTTATATTAGTAATGCTTGTAGATCCTTTATATAGATTCCTAAATTACATAATCTGCTGAAACTTTCATCACTCAAGAAAAACTGTTTTAGAATATAGAAAAAGTAGTGATTTAATGATATTGGGGAAAGATACTGAGAATTTAAATTGTGGGACACTCAAAACAAAGTGAAAAGTATATTTTATTGAATATTATTACATTTTAATAATTTAATAATTGCTGTATGCAATAATTTTGGATCTTTGTTAGTAATTTTTTTTGTTTCGGTAGAAACTATGTTGTTACAAAAATACTATTAAATACTAAAGGTAACTAAATAATTGGTAATTTAAAGACTAGATTAATTATTACATTACTATTTGTATTTAAGAATATTTATTAGTTTTAAATAATAGATACTCTTCTCTATTTAATGTGGGGAAAATATTCCTTTGAAAAAAAAAGTTGTAATTAGTTGTGTATGATTGATCTAGTATACATTATTATTTATTAATATTTAACTGATTATTATGAAATATCGATGTAGATTGCTGGAAGTTTTAATATTTACAAGTTTTGTGGAAATATATTTCATTCATAGTTGAAATTCAGATGTTAAAGATTATTTTTACAAGTATAATTTTGTAAAAAGTTTAACTATTTTTTGATTTGAATTTTTAGACTTGAAAAAAATATTTCTAAGTATATAAATAAGTACTTGTCATTTCTTAAAAGACATTCAATTATGGTTGATCCAAAACTGTTGGAAATACTACGAATGTAAATGATATTAATTATTTTTTATTTATTTGTTTTTTAGTGTATAAAAATAATTAGGAATTTCCGTCGTCTATCTAAAAACTTTTAAATCAGGCAGATTATGGCAATAAAGAAATACAATATAGAAAGATTTATTACACTACATCCTTATGTAGTTAAAGGAATTGAAATAATAAAGTCTTGACATTGGTTTTGTTCTTTAATATTAATATTTGTTAAAAAATTATAATAAACGTTGTTTTTGATGAGTTTTTTTATCTATATAAAGGAATATTTTTCCTGCAAATTACAGTAATTTGAAGACCTATTTTCTGCAAATGTAAGGGAAAATATTTCCTACAATGTTCAAGAAAAAGTTTCATGCTATACAGGATAAATTTTACTTCAATTGCATAATTCGTCAGATTTCCTGCAAATTGCAGGAAACTTTTTCTGCAATTTTTTTGTGAGAGCATAAAATAAAGTTAGTAGATAAAAATTCAATAGAAAAAAAAAGGAAATTAGAGTTTCAAAATATAAGTTTAAATTAAGATTTATGAGAGAATAGCTATTTCTTTGCATAATTGTTTAAAAAATATTTTCGTGTTTTAACTTTTTTATTTTTAACATATTTGTAAAGTTTTAAAATAAATTAAATCAAAAAACACAAACAAATAATTTCTATAATTCTGATCTTTAATTTACAAAAGTACATTAATGATAAATTTAGGAAATTACTTTTTATGATAACGAATTTAGAAATTAAAACTACAATTTCGCATAATTATTATTAAAATAATTTTCTTTTGATTATGAGTAAAAATATTATGTCACGAGTCAAATTTTTAACATTTAATCTTTATTTTTCATATACTTTGTAGTAAAAAAAGTTATAGTAAAATTTTTATTTGGTTTTTTACACCTACATGGCGATTACATTGATTAAAATTTAAAAACTGTTGCAATTAATCAATAAATAACTAATCTATAAGTATTTATAACAAAAATTTTCACTTTATGTTTTACTAAAATATAACCTTTAAAATGTAATATGAATTTAAATTAGATATTGAACTACTTGTGATAAGTAAATACAATAAAATAACCAATGATATGATATTTTCAGCCTTTAATATTTATTGCAATCATCTTGTTTCGGTAAATGTTTATAATAAAAAATAACAAAACATTTACTAGAATTATAATTTTATGAAAGTAAATAAACACTTAAATTCAACAAAAATAATAATTAATTATTTTTTTCTCTTTCTTTCCTTGTATGATATTCTTACTTCATGACTTTCCTCTAGACCATGATATATCAATAATGTTCTACTAAATGTGGGTGGAATTATAATATTTTCGTAACTTCCACATAATACAAGACCTGTAGCACCCTTGTCATGGCGATACTTAATTTCAAGATCTTTATTTTAGGCACATGGTATAAGTTCCTCTGTTTCTACTTTTTCAACAACTAAAGCAACATTTCTACCTGCTCTTGTATCAATAGCTATAACTCGTTTTTTTTCCCTTTTAATACCAATCTTCTTTTTGTTTTTGTAGCAAAAAGTCTTTTTTTCTTTCCACAAAATTCAACAGATTTTTCAATTTTTGTACATTTTTTTCCAGTATAACCAACAGGACATATGCAATCATTACAGTCACGCCCTGGATATCCATTATTTTTGCATTCTTTAAGTTTTTTAGTACATTTCTGACTACAATAAACATCATTAATTTTTTTAAAATCATTGTGAGAGAATTCTTCTCTTTGACCAACCATATGTATGTAAGCCGGTGATGCTAATATTTCGTATGTATTTCTTCCATTGGTTGAGCCAAATAAAATTTCTGGCATCATAATTGAACCATAATCAAAAGCAGTATTAAAAATACGGGTTTTTCTACCTTTTTCTTTTTTATACAGTGATTTAAATCTTTCACTTATTGTAGGTCAGTTGATTGTCACGTATTTATCTCTATCATAACGAGATGTTTCTAGTTGCAATCCAAATGCACGTCCAATTATATGCTTTATACATTCTAATTGTTCTGAAAATTGTTTTGTCAAGTGAACAATTAAAAGTTTTTTCTTATATTTATCATTTAAAACAGCAAGCTCATCTTTTAGTAAAAAATTGATATCATCACTCGTAGTTTCTTTGTATATACTCTAAATTGAAGGCACGTATGATTGTAAAGAGATACAAAAGCTTTTCTAAATAATATTTTATTTAATTTTTTATGATTTGTGTAAAATCTTACAGGACTTGAAAATTTTACATTATGCTTTACTTCAATTGATCTTTTATCTCTTTTTGAAAAATCGTCATCCTTACTTTGAGCCTAAAAAATTTTAAAGAAACTGAATTTTTTGACTTATAATTACAGAAAATTTCAGCAAACATAGTAAAATACATAAAAACATTTTATAGAATATATAAAATCTTTCATATAATTTGCCTTTTTATATGATTTTTTATTTTTTAGCATACGTTTAATATAATCAATTTATTACGATTTTTAATGATATAATCTATAGTGTACATTTTTTATGTATGAATGTTTCAATTTAGTTATACTTTTGTGTATTATAATACTAGAATATTTTTTATCCTTATAGAAAGTACAGTTTAATTAAACACATCAACAGATCAATGCATAAAACTTTTTCTCATGATATCTTTTTCTTCAATAGTTATGCATAACTAATTAGCAAATTTCGATTATATTATAATTTAAAACAAAAAATATTATATCTCTAATTTAGAAATCCTTATTTTATGAATTTAATTTTACGACTTTTTATATGTAATCCTGGTGAATTCTTCGGAAGCCGTGGAGACTTTCGGTGCTTTTACAATATATAACACGAAACTTTATACAATAGTTTATTTAAACAAGGGTAATAGGAATATAATAAAAGTAAACATACATATGTTAATGTAATTTTGATTTAACTAATGAGTAAAATATTCTTTATTCGTTCTTTATTTAGTCCTCAAGGTGAAAAGCGTGTTTCATTAAATAGTTTCTTACATACATTTGGTATTGTCGTACATACATTTGATCTGACATAGCGCCTCATGTTCACATATAAGTAAATACTAATATTTTGACATCAAATTGCTACATTTTACTCAAAAGGAAATCGTAATGTTTTTGAAAAAAAAAATTAGTTATTCATAATAAATATCAAGCATAAAAATTCAAATTAAAAAATTTTACCGTGACATAAATTTAGTGTCATGTTATAGAAAAAAATAATCATATCAAAAAATTTTTATTAATGGGAATTATTCTAGTCAATATCATTTTGTTTCCTACCGAATATGAAAAAATTAGCTGCTAATGAATTGACATGTAATGATTTAAAAGAAATTGAAAAAAATGTAAATCTAGTACTTAAAATTATCTTTAAAAAAATTATTTCAATAAACAGCAGTTAATTGATTTTGAAAATTTTTTACACACACAGCTTTGACACTAAAAAACAATTTAATTTTCAGCAATATTTTTAGACAAAGAGAAAGAAATTTATCTTTTGTTTAAAATTGTCATCAAAACTATTTTTGTTTCACGAATACATTCCTAATAAGTTTAAATTCATAGGCATTTTTCTGTTTAATTCTCGTTTAAAAAAATTTAAATTAATAATAGTAAAAAAATAAGATTGCCAATAAAATAATGTGACAAAATAGATTGTTGTTTTATCAGTTTATACACACACAACTCTGACACTGAAAAACAATTCGATTTTCGGGCAGTAACTTTAGACAAAGAGAAATAAATTTATTTTTGTCTACAGTTGTCATCAAAAACTATTGGTCTCCCACAAAAGATTAATTGATAAGAATAATTTGTGCACATATTTCTGTTGTAAGAAAATTTCTTTTGTATCAACCTTATATAAATACCATGCTTGATTATAAAAATTAGAATTATCTTCTATTGTAGACATAAACAACTTTATCTTATCGACAAACAAATGCGAAATATAATAGTCTTTTTGTAAATAATAAAAGAAAAACTTTTAGTTCCAAGTACTTTTTTTGAGTTTTGATTTTAGGCAAAGTTGTAAACTATAAAAGCAATTAGAGACGTTGATACACACAAAAAAAAGAACAAATTTTGTCAAATCTATCCGAAATGCAATAATTTGTCTTACCATTTTAAAATGTCAAAATTTATTCAATTTTTAAAGAATTACGCGACGACATTTCACAGCGAATTACGTAAAAAACACTATCAAATATTAAAAATTAATTTAATAATTAATATATAACATTTGTATAATTTTTTGTATTATAATTTAAAAAAGTTTTAAATTAAACGTTTCTTTATTTTATTGTTTATAGAGTCCAAAAATGGATAAATTAAGTTCATATGTTGACTACCAATCTTGTAATGTAAAGGTTGAACAATCAAAATATTTGGATCATCTAAGAAATACGCATAAATATGTAGATGATAGATTTTTAAAAGTAATTGTTTACCCCGTATTTGAATGTAAAACAAAGGGTAAGCAATATTCTTTTAAAAACATTAAAATTCATTGAAGAAAATTTCATGTTCTTTATTTTAATTATAGATGTGATAGTAAAAGGTACGTAAATAAAATCAAAATTTAAAACTATCGTTTTGATTGTAATTGTGTTTACAATATATAAAATGTATATATAGTAAAAACAATTTTTATTTTTCAAAATATTATAACTCAATTTCTAAAAATGTTCACGAAAATAAAGAACAAAGTATATTATTTAAAAAAATGATAGCTCATTTTCATGCGATTTCACATTTAGGATAATTGTTAAAGTTTTTATAATATTAAATAAAATAATAATAAGTTTATTTGGTTTGACGACTCTATATAAACAAAAAAACTGATAAAGAATTTTTCTTTTAATGTTGAGAAAAGCTAGTGAACCATGCGATTGAAAGAAGATATTCCATTTAATTTTGAGAAATATTTGTTTTTAATTTTCTATAAAATAGACTTATAATTTTCTAGTTTATAAAACATATTTAAACTACTTTTTATATTTACTGGAAAAAATTTTAGTGTTGATTTGTTTTCAATTATTTTTAATGAAATATTTGTAATAATTTTTCAGTAAACCATATTCAGAAGATATTTTTATGTGTAATTATAATATAAAATAAATGATTTTTAAAAATCAATATTTAGAAAAAAAATTAATTTTAAATGACAAGTAAAGCATTTTTTTGACTTCATATAAAAACTTAAACCAATTGTTTTCACCAATATCATATATTTGTTTTAGAAAATATTAAATGGTTAAAAATGTTATTCTACGTTGATTAAAAATGGTACCAATATCTGTAAATTCAAATAGCTACTTTTTAAATAATTTTTTTTTCAAAATTAATAACTAAAGCATAAATATAATATAATTCTGTTAATTTATACTATATTTTTTATTTAATAAATAAGATATAAATGTTGCTGTAATTTAACAAATATTTTATTTATATTAAATAATTAATGTTTAATGATTTTTTAATTATCTATGTTGTTCCCATATGCGAAATAATGCGACGAAATTAGTCGCAAATAAAGAAAATTTAAATTTTATTTGGTAGGACAAATTTTTTACATTTTTTGCGAACCTGTGTCTTTTTTTTCTGTGTATACTTGTTGAAAAAAACTAAAGCGTCATTTTTTTAACTATATATACTATTTATAAAAACGGTAGTAAAATTAAATAATTTTTAATTCATACCTGTCGTATTTCCATAAGTTAAAGACATTAAAATAAGATTAAATATATAAAAATTTCAAAAATTCGTATAACGTTTTTATGTTGTAATAATTATGCTAAAAAAAAGTAAAATAATAATAAATAATGTAAAGATATCGTAATTTTTAAAGTTTTAATTACAAATATAATGCATAATTTTGTAAACAAATACGAATAAATGAGTAATTTTCTGTAAATTGATCAATCTAGTTATTTTTTACAATTTTAATCTGTCTATAAAATTTCTAAAAAAATAGCATATACAGTTTATTTTTTTTTATTTATGAAATTAAAATATTCAAATAATGATAATAGTTTTTAAAATTATTTATTAATGTTATACATGTTTGATCGAGTTCTTCTTAATCTATACAAACAATAAAAATATTTCCATTAACTATCTCAATAACTACTAAAATATTAATATTTATTAATTTATCTTAGTTATACAATGATAAGACTCTAATTTCTTTTATGTCACATTGTGTTACTGTCTATTTTACAATTTTACTATTAATAATTTAAATTTTTTTAACAGAAAAGACGTATATGACTTTAAATTTATCAAGAAAATATTTGTGAAACACCAATAGTTTTTGATGACAACTGTAGACAATAATAAATTTTTTTCTCTTTGTCTAAAACTACTATCCGAAAATCGAATTGTTTTTAGTATCAGAGCTGTGTGTGCATTTTAAACAGTTTATTAAAATAAAGAATAAATATCCTCTTTGGATATTATTTATCATTTTATTCCTTGCAAATTGTGTATGTTTAAACAATATATTCTTCTATATAAGATATTTAGAAACCTATTCTAACTGAAGAAGATAAGAAAAACTTTGAAATTACCAAAAATATTACTAAATGTTTAAGTGAAATTTATAGTATAATCGATACCAGTGATGGTGAAGAAAATTTAAATATCACGAGAACAGTTTCTAATAGTTCGAAAATAGAATATAGTACTTATAACTCCTCTTTATATCAAGGTGATATTATGCTTACACCAAAGGATGGTATAACATTAATTGTGGAAGCTACAAAAGTAGCAGAAGAAAAAAATATTAATATTACAAATATTAGTAAAGAAAATAATATTGAAAGTATAATTCAAAACCTTAAATCAAAATGTAGTTTCAGACGATAATAACGAAGAAAGAGAATAGAGAAATTGCAGATACAAATAATTCATTTTTCTATTTAGTTATGATAAAAAATTATCCATAACTAAGATTTTTACTTATAGAATTTTTTCTACGATTTATTAAAGATAAAAGTTTATTACTGTATATAACTTTCAAAATAAAATTCTTTAATTACTCAAACTTTTATTAAAAAAATTATGTCGCCTTTAAATATTTTAATCATTTAAAATTTAAAAGTAAAAAGTATATTTTATGATTTAATAAATAGAATTGATTGTGAATAATTAAGAAGGAACTATCATAACTTATTGAAGCTTTTAAATTAGATTATAGATATTTTAAATTTGGAAAATTATACCTCAAAATAAAATTATCTATTATCATTTATGTACATTACCAATAAAATAAATTGATAATTTTTTATTGGTAATCAATAAATCAACACTATTTCAAAATTCTTAATAAAAAACTTTTGTGAGTTGATAATATTACGCTTTTTTAGTGAAAATTACTGTTTTTTATACGTGTTGTTTTGAAACATGTTTTTTCATATATTTGGCTATGCTTTGGTATAAAAAACAAACTATTAAATTATCTTAACTTTCCACAACACGAGAATAAATATATTATTTTCTTAAGAATTATTTATCATCAATTTGTTTATTTTAAAATCAAACTATGCTATCAATATGTGTTATTTGTGTCATTATGCTTTACGAATGTAAACGCGGTAGTAATGTTAAAAAATCAACTCAATAAATTAATCAATCTTTTAAAGAAAGTCTTATCAACGCTTTTGCTGTGCAAAGTTGCATTCTGGTGTCATGGTGTAGCTGTTTTTGTAGGATAAAAATACAACTTTTATTAATTAACAAATTTATTAGAACAATCTTTAATAATAGCAACAAAAGTGTAGAAATAAATATTTAAAAATGAGGAATTCTCCGGTAGGTTTTTATATTTTAACCCAGGACAACTTTCTGGGTTTCTGGACTTCTTTTTTTCTTTTCGTGGTCATTTATTCTTGATCACTGATCTCGTATGAGATAAGAAAGTTAAATTTTCTTGATTAAATTTCGTTTATTAATATTGAATTTATGGTTTTTGAGATTTGTTTATTTATTTTTCTAATTTCAAATTCCAGTTTCTGTTTTTTTTATTAATTAAATTTAGAATTGTAATTATAAATGATCTTAAATAATTTTGTATAGTTTTAAAAATTCAAAAATGGTAATAAGAACCTGGAAAACAAAGAGCGTGGGAAACCTGAGTTTGTTCTCGATAACGACAAATTACAAAAAGCTGTTGAAATTAATCTTTGCACAACGGTTAGGAAACCTGCAAAAAGTTTGATGTATCTAGAACAACTATTTCTCGTCATTTAAAAGAAATTGAAAAAACGAAAAAATTCAACAAATGAGTACCTCACAAATTTAGTAATTATCAAAAAATGTGTCGTTATGAAGTTTGTTCTTCCCTTATTTTGAGAAACAAAAATAATTCATTTCTCAAACGTCTATTATCTGTGATAAAAAGTGGATTTTTTTATGACAATCGTAAACGAATTAGACAGTAGTTGGACAAAGATGAATATTCTAAACACTTTTCGAAATCTAAGTTATTTTCAAAGAAAGTTATAGTAACTATTTGGTGTCTGTTGCAGGAGTCATACAATAAAAGTTGTAATGCTAAGTGAAAGAATAATTTCTGAATTCTTTTGCCAACAACTTGAAGAAAGGCATCAGAAATTGTTTCAAAAAATGTTTATTGTAGTCAATAAAAAATGATTAAACCTTCTTTGCGATAACATAAAACGACATGTTACAGAAATGACCCTCCAGAAATTGTATAAATGAAAGTAAGTGACCCTATTTTATCCCGCATATTTACCTGACTTTGCTCTTTCGGATTTTCACTTTTTTAAAAACCTCGCTAACTTCTTTACGAAGAAAATCTTTAAGAATTTTAATGACATAAAAACTGCTTTTAAAGCTTTCATTGAATCTAGAAGTCCAGATTTCTATGCAAATGTAATAAACAAACTTGTATCTTGTTGACAACAATATTTAGATTTTAATGATTTTAATTTCGAAAAAAGAATTTTTTTTAATAGTTAAATAGAGCTATGCTCATTTAAAAATTAGGTAAAAAAGATATTTCATATTAGACAATCTAGTATTTTTAATAATTTTTTGCATTGACAATATATAAATAATTTAACTTCAAATCTTACGTATTTTCAAGTAGTATCAATTTTATGTTGTCATTTCAGAGTTTTTTTTATTGTATTAAATATTCTAAAATTTTTAATCATAAATCTATTTTTGTTAAATAGCATGATATTCGTGTTATTTTTTGTAGTAACAGTGTTTTATAACATTCCACTAGTAAATAAGGTTAGAGATAAAAATTATGTCAATATCGTTATGAAGAAAGTGCATAATTTTTTTTTAGTTCGAGAATATCGTTATGCATTTTAACAAAACATTTAAAATAAATTTTAAAGTACAACAAAGTCTAAATTTTATTAATATTTAATGACAAATATTAATATAATGTAACTTTTGCTAGAAGTACTATTTTGGGTCATTTAAAATTTAATATTTTACATTAATGTATTTTTTATCAGTATATACCTGTATCCTAAGAATATAAATATTATCATAAGAGATGTAAAACAAATAATATTGCTTTTAGATTTTAGAAAAAAAAACTGTCTAATTTAAACAGTTTAATAAAATGAATATTAAATATCTTTTTTGGGTTTTAGTTATTATTTTATTTCTTATAAACTGCGTACGTTTATACAAAAATTATTTTATAAAAAAAATTTTAGGAATTTATTTTGTCTACAGAAAATAATGATGATGATTCAGACGAAGATGATGATGAAAAATTTGATGTGAAATTTACTAAAGAAGTTACTCCATTATTATCTAAAGTTTACAATATTCTATCAAGCAAAAATGGTGAAGAAGGAAATACAAAAATAGACTTAAATAAGTTCCGTTCTGATCTTTCTGGTATTTATAGTGGCAATTTATTTCAAGGAGATATTATTTTAACAACAGATGATGCTGAAGGATTCATTGATGCAATAAAAAAAGAAGCTAAAAAAAAAAAATTAAAAATTTCAAAAATTGTAGGAGAAATTCAATTTCTAATTCAACAAACAAAATTTCTAAAAAAAGAAGTTGAATTATGAGCTAAATTAGGACGAAAAAGGTAATGACAAAAAAAAGGGTAGAAATGAAAAAGTAATTTTTGTAAATATAGTTATGTTAAAAAATTTTATTATAAATGATGTTAAAACATAAAATTTTTTTTCGAATAAAAACAATTAAAATAAAAATATATTATGATACAGAAATTTGAAACAAGATGGATTAATTGTATAATCTTATTGTTAGAAAAATTATGCTGTTTTAAATTCTTTGACCATTTAAAATTCATAAATAAATGAATATTTCATGACATAGTAAAAAAATTGTTTGCATATAATTATTAGAACTGTTGATATATGATTCGGATGAATCATATTTTAAGTAATGTTTAAAATAGGATAAAATGTTATGTTAATATATTTTGAGAAAAGATATTATCATAACATTATAGATGAGTATATAAGAAAGACGAAATAAGAATTAAAACAGATTATTAATTTTTAATAGAACTGAACGTGTTGGTCAGTATAACATTACATTATCTAAAATAAACGACATTTTTAGAACTATCTAAATAGTTTATTCAAACTTATTACTTTGATTGTGAGTATTCTACTTCTTTCAAATATTATCACAAATAAAGAAAAATATCCCTATACTTAGTTACACGTAACATGTTTTTAAATAATATATCAATATTTTGTTGCTAATCGATAATTCAATCCATTCCGAAATTTTCCGATAACACATTCTCTGTTATATTGAAAATTCCTCACATCTGATTTTTAAAAAAAATAAAAATATCTATAATATTTCTAAATATTTCAATAATACTTTAGAATATTTTGAAGTTATATTGAAAATCCTTAGAATTTTAAATTGTTACGTTTAATTTAGACTTACTATAAATTCTTAAAAAACGTTTAGAGAACAAAAATGAAAATAAAAGAAAAGTGATTTCTAAAAATTATTTAAAAGTACAACTTTATGTTTATAAAATTTAACTTTCAAAAATCTATTATCGAAATATAGATAAAGGGAACAACTATTTAAAGTTTTAACAAACAAAATAATGTAAATAAATTTTGGAAATTTAAAAATTCTGTAATCCTGGTGGATTCTTCGGGAGCCTTGTAGGCTCCCGGGCCTTTACAATATGTATAACACGAAGCTTTGTACGATAGTTTATTTAAGCGAAGGGTATTAGAATAATAATAAAGGTAAAGGTTACAATATTACAAAATAGTTATGATTTATCAACTGCGTCCAGTATTGTTCATCCGTTCCTTATATAGTCCTCAAGGTGAGGGCGTGTTTCATCTTCTAGTTTCCTACATAATTTGGGTGATGGTATACATACATTTATCTGATACAGCATTCCATGTTCACAATTCGATAAAGTGGAAACTAACATACATTAGCTAAAATTAAACACTAAAAATATGAAGTATTTTTTTATGCATATAAATATTACTTTTATTTTGAAATATGTAAGTTTACTTCCTTCATTTAATACGAGTTGCATTGTTGTAGAATCATGGTAAAAGTTTATCATTAAATAATATGGATCATGATGCAAAAGACTGTCTTACATCCTTACATGGTATAATTTTAAAACGTACTTCATTGATACAATACACGTGTGTTTTTTTAAATTTTCCTTCACATTTTTTAAAATTTTTAAAAATAATTATTCCAAATTCAAAAGATATACCTATGTAAGATGATGGTAATAAGTTGTCATATAGTACAACAAATAAACTTTAAAACGGTAAAATTAGTGTAAATAAATAATATAATGAATATTTAGAACAGTTTAATGATAACACTACAACTGCTTCAACATATACTCTTAATGACTATAGGTATAACAATAAAAGTAAAAATAAAATCGAAAATAAAAATGGGAAAGGACGAAAAGTCTTTTATAGAGAATGAAGAGAAAGATTTAGAAATTACTAAAAAAGCTATTAATGTACTTAATGATTTAGAAAAAAAAATTTTAGTAAAAGCTTAGAAAAAAATTCCCGGAATTCTGAATGAAGGAATAATTTTGCAAGAATTTTTGAAGTTACGGGAAAAATAATTGTGGGAATTTCTTTTGAGACAAATTAAAATACAAGAAAAAGAACTACAGAATTTTTAAATGCAGGAATTGTAGATCGCAGGATTTTAAAATGCATGTACCTAATAATATTATTCACAATATATAATATATATGTAAAATAAGTGTTGCATCATCTTAAGAATTTTTTTTTTTGCGTTAAAATAATCACATTTTGCTTCTCAGTGTAAGCTATAACATGAAGTTTTTAAATATTTTTTATCTTTTATACTTTTTAAAATAATAAGCTTATTTTTATTGTTTTAAATTATATTAATTTTGTCTAATACAGCACTTACGATTCATTAAGTGCTATATTTTATATTCTTATAATTTATTAAAATTTTTTTGCGTACACTAAAATTGTCTATAATTTTGTTAGTCTATATTGAATTTTAGCAAATAAAGAAATAATACATAAAAAATTTGTGAAAAATAAATTTTAAACTTTATATTTTGATAGCATTTTATAAATTTCGTTTTAACAAAACAAATAAAAATAATTTAAAGTTGAAAAGTTGACACAGATAAAACAAATTATGAAAAATACACTTTATTATAGATTTAAAAAATATACTATTGCAAATTTGCAAAAAAATTAATAATTGACTTTGACTTTTTGTAGAAATCAAAATATTTTTAAAAAAAAGCATAATTCTTTTATTAACTATTAGTAAAAATATAAAAAATAAATAGAAATTTCGTTTGAAAATAAGCAAACAATGACTTTTTTTTGTAAAAATAATTGATTCAGATGAAAAAAAATAACTTATTACTTTAATTTAATTATCTATAAAAGAAGAAATTTTCAGAAAATTTATACAATTAAAAAAGTTTTTTTTCAAATGATTTACTCGAAATCATTTCTATTATTTTCAATAATACTTCTTGTAGGTATTATTTCTACTTATCATCTAGAAAAATTTAAGCAAAATGGTTTGGTTGAACATAATTTAAGTCATGAAAATACAACTCTAATCAATAATAATTTAAATGAACTTTCAAGCCAACATTTCCAAGAAGAAAGTAATGTTGATGTTTCTGTTAGGAATAAAAGACAAGTTGGAAGAAAAAGAAGAAGGAGTAGAAGAAGCAGAAAAAGAGGACAAAAAGCACAAAGAGGCCGAAGACAGCAACGGCAAAAGAAAATGCGCCGCAAAAGACAGCAAAGACAAAGACAATTGAGACAAGCAAGAAGACGCCAAGCAATTAAAAGAAGAAAACAACAACAGGCTAGAGTTAGATCGAGTAGACGTCAAGCAAGAACCAGAATGAGAAAACGTCAAGCCCAACGTAGATTGAAAAGACGTCAGGCAGAAATCAGAAGAAGACAGCAAGAAAGGTTGCGCTTATCAAGAACTAGAATTACTGCGAAACCAAGACTATCAACCAGAAAGGTTACTATATCTAGACAAGGACCTGGTCCTAGAAAAACTAGTAGAATACCTAGTCCTGGTTTGGGTAGTGGATCAGGTACAAGACCTAATCTTGCTTCGCGTAGAGAATCTGGTAGAAGAGAAAGTGATTCATCAAGATCAGGTTCTAGACAAAGTGTACCATCTGAGGAAGAAGGTGAACAAGAAGATGAAGTTGAACCGAAAAGTAAAGATGAGCAAGAAGGTGGTGATGAAAGTCAACAGGATGGTGAAAGTGAAGCACTTTCTACTGAAGAAGAGAATGGTCAAACCTCTGATGGTCAGGGTGAAGAAGAAGATGAGGAAGAAGCCGGAGACACTCCTAGTCAATTAGCAGAAGAAAATGATGATATAGAGGAAGAGGGTGAAGATGTAATTGAGAAACAAGAAGATCTATCAGACTCTAAATAACTTTGTCATATATAAGTTAAAATCCTTTTAACTTATTTTTAAAACCACAATAATTTTAAAAGATAATATAAGAAATATTGTTTTTAATATATCGAACAATTATACTATACTTTTTATATACCAATAAAAATTTAAAAACAATTTTGATATTATTTACTCGTTATTTAATTTATTATTGTTAACAAACTGATAATACTTATCTATACCAAAAAAGAAGAAGGAAACAAATTTTGTATTTTGACAAAACTTTGTCCAGAATTGACTTATTTTTATGGTTTAATAGCCAAAAAATGAGTTTTTTCTAATTTAGGCGGAAAAATGGGTTTTAAATTTTTTGGATCATAATTCGTTAAGTTATCTAAAAAAAACACCCTTTTTAAGGCCTTTTTTACATGGTTTTGTTACACAACTAACTCTTCTTAAAGTTAACGAAATAAAATGCTTTAAATCTTATTTTAAAGGTATAATGTTAAAATAGTTCAGAATCTTAGTGATATTGGATTTTATTTACAATTGGTTGAGTTATGTTTTAAAGACTGGTAACCATTTTAAAAAACATCTAAAAAATTAAGTATCTAGAACTTAATCATAACTTTATAAAAAAAAAAGTAATTTGTGTTAAATTTATCTACGTTAAATTAAAAAAAAAGGATCTAACGATCTTTATAATTTGACTACGAAAGAAGTTATGCTAATTTTAATGTTAACTTTTTTGCTTTTTTTCCATTTTTATTGTAAAAATTAACTTTGTTTCAAACATAACTTTATCTAAACTTGATAAATTTTTATGGTTAAATAGTCATTTGATGTATTTTTTTTCAACTTAAAATAAAAAATGGATCTCAAAATTTATGGTTCATAAGTGGCTATTTTCTATTTTAAAAACATCACTATTTAGACACGTTTTTGTATATATTTGTTTTTTAAATAACTTTTAAAAAAGTAAATAAAATTTTATATTCTATGACTCAATTCAGAAGTACAAGTCTGGAAAAAGAAGGAAACGCAACAGCGTTAAGATTAATAAATAATTGATTAAGTTAAGAATCAACAAGTGATGACTATATTTTGGTAAAAATTAAAAAGTTAGATATCACTTAATGAAATCTTTATAACATTAAGTAGCTATGATTTGCTAATAAAGATTTGAGTCTAACTTAAAAAATGAAACTATTGCGAAATTTACAGCTTATCTAGAAAACGATCTATGCCAATATTAACGTCTTTTTCTTTTTTCCATTTCTTTGTAAAAATTATTTTGTTTCTAAACATAACTCTTACCCAAACTTGATCAATTTTAATGGTCAAATAGTCATTTGATGTATTTTTTTTTAATTTATGGGGAAAATAGGTTGCAAAACTTTTGATTCACAATTATCCAATAAAGTTTAAAAAACATTAATTTTTGACACATTTTTGTACAGTTTTTTCCAGAAATAACTCTTTTCAAAGCTAGTAAAATTTTATTGTTTAAAACTTATATGAAAGATACAACTCAAGAATAAGAAGAAGATTTAATATATAAAGAATTGATCACAAGTTAATTAAGTTATCAAATAAATTTTATACATGTTTTCAAAAATTTTTAATAAAATATATAATATATGGATATTCAAATTATTTGTTGTATAACTGATATAAAATTTAAAAAAATTATATAAATATTGAAATTTATATGCAATAAAAAATTATGAAAGAGTTGTATTTTTTTGATTTTATCCATAAAATTTTAAATAAAAAACATATAGAATGCATTATGTCAAAAACATTTTTGACATATTCTTAAAATTATTATGTAAGATAATTAAGAATTAGAAAATTTTGTTGATCAAAAAATAAATGATCATATTTATGTTAAAATTTGTAAGGTGCTATTAATTTAGTCTTTATGAAATTTCTTTGATTATTAGTTTAATAATATATAGTTAATTAGTAATTTTACTATGCCGTAATTAAGAATTTCTGTAATTATTTTGTTGTTTCAAAATATAAGTTTTCTATGTCAATGATCAAAATAATTATATATTTAAGTTTTTCTGTGTTATTTTATATTAAACTAATTTTATTATATATTCTTTTAAAAAGGTGTAGCAATATAATAACGGGTTTTTTAAAATCAGATAAAAATCTAACAGGATTTTACCTTTTTCAAAAGAAAGTGTAATATATTTAAAATTTATTTTTCTTTATATAATCTTTTTTTTATGTTGCATTATCTAAGCTAATGGAAGCTTGGAAAATGCAACATTGTTTTAATTCATAATTTTTATTGAAGATATTTTAAATATCTTTACAATAAAATGTGACGATAAATCTTTAAATAAAATTGTTAGGTAGATTACATGATTAAAGTCCTTTGAATCAGTTTCAAGAAGGCAAAGATTTTACCGAAAAAATACAAAAAACAAAAAAATATTCGAAAAAACAAAAACTTTTTTCTGCTAAAGATTAGGAAATTATCCTAAATGAGAATTATTTGGGCTCTCTTTCTACAAGTTGTAAACATTGTCAAGCAATGTTTTATGAAAAAACAAATATAAAGAATACTGTGAATTTGATACAGTTAAAGAATATAAAAGACTAATTTAATAACTTTTCTAAATTCATATAAGAGTTTTTTATAGGCGAAAACGAAGACAGTATATATTTTAAAAAACATTGTAGGCGAATTTATAACAAATTTGTCTTTGCCAGTTATACAGGTCAACAAAGAGATTTTAAAACACCAGGTTCTCTAACATTTGTATTGCATGATAAAGTTAAACGTGTAATAAACAAAGCTTTAACTGAAAATAAAAATTATTTGTTCTATGGGCAACTATATTTTTAAGGGGCTGATGTCGCTCAAGATATTAGAAATAAAGATGTTAATGCACTTTATGAGATATCAGTTATTAGTAATCTCACTCACATAATTTCTAAAATAAATATGTTAGCATTATCATATAAACGTTTTAGTAATTATATTTGTGAGAAGGAACTACAACATAAAAATAAAGCTATGCCAGTTTTTAAGTTGGTTTTGAAACCTTCATCAAATAGGAATAATAGAGTTCGTAATTTGTTAGAAATTACAGAAATAGCAGCTATATTTCAAAGCGAAGATGATGAAGTTCCTGAATATAATGTTTACTATGTAATAAAACAGGAAAATTGGAAACTTTGAGCCATTTTAGTTTATTAAAAGATTCCGCAACATATCCATTGTTCTTTTAACAGAAGTTTTAGAATGTGAAGAAAAAAAACATATAAAAAAGGTATGAGCAGAAATCTTTTTACGAAATTGGTTTATTATTAAAATTTAATCGTTGTGAGATCATCATTTAATCCTTTACATCATGAAGTTTATTATTTTAACTGTTTGTTGATAATGACTACACAGCAATAAAAAGAGATCGTTTAAATTATGTTATTAAGCTTAACAAAGATCTGAAACAAAAAAATGATAAATGAATAAAAGATCTTCATTAAAATTATTTTATCGGTGATAAAAATAATGAAGAAGCTGCAAAAAAAAGTAAAAGAATTAAACTATTTAGAAGATACATCGGTTTAGAAAGATTTATGTATTTAGGCTACTAAGATGGTATAGCCATTGTTAGGAAATTTGGGAAACTAAATTTCTTTATTACAATAACCACAAACTCTAATTGAATAGAGTTTACAGAAAATCTTTATTCTGGATAATTACTAAATGATCGTCATGACTTGATCGCAAGAGTGTTTAAGCAAAAATCTGATGTTTTAATACATGACTTGAAAGAAAACAAAATAATGGGAAATGTAGTTTATCTACAATCAACCATTGAGTTTCAGAAAAGATCTTTACCACATATTCACATATTGTTAAAAGTTTCTAAGAACGACTTCAGATTAACTTCTGACCAGGTAGATAAATGTGTTAAAGTAGAATTCCCTGATAAAGAAAAAAATCCACGTCTCTTTGAAATTGTAACAAAAACAATGGTACATTCGAGATGTGATATTTCGAAAACAAAAGTACCCTGTTGAAATGAAGAAAAAAATATTTGCACTAAAAAATTTCTAGAATAGTATCATAAAGTAACATTCATTACTTATAAAGGTAAAGTTAATATCAAGAGATCTTTTAATCCCTTATTATATATTACCGATAGATTCGGTAATAAAGTGAATAACGATCTCTGTGTAACATATAATTCTTATTTAAGCTTGAAATACAATTCACATATTAATGTTAAAATATGTAAAAGTGTTTTAAATCCTAAATATTTATTTAAGTACACACATAAATCTAATGGTGATAAGATTGCTGCAGATGTAGTTGAAACCGTTGATTCAAAAGATGAGATTAAACTTCATATCGATGGTAGATACGTAGAACCATCAGAAGCAGTTTGGAGAATCATGGAATATTCAATACATTATAAAGATTGGACTGTTGTAAGATTAAAAGTTCACTTAATACATGAGGAATGTACAGTTAGTAATGAAATAAATAACAGCAATAATAATTGTTTGAAAGCAGAAAAAGGTTATAAATCTACATTAGTAGCATATTATAATCTAAATAAAACGATATTAATGCTAGAAAGTATCTCTAAAATTAGATACCGGAGTATTATTGGTATGACTTAAAAACCAGAGAATGGAAATCGATACATCGCCAAAGACATACAATAGAAAGGATATTTACTGTATCACCTATGAATGTTGAATTATTTTCACTTCGCCAACTTTTGCTTCATGTATCTTGAACAAAATGTGAAAGTGATTTGAAAATTGTTAATGGTTTTCAATGGCTTTCATTTAGAAATGCTGCAATAGCAAGAGACTTATTTGATACTGAAGACAATTAAAATAAATTGTTTCAAGAAGCATGTGAAAGCGCGAAGCCTAACATGCTTTGTAATTACTTTGGTTTCATGATTTGCTATTGATCATCTTTTGTAAAGCATTATGGTACCTCTATTAAGTTTAAAAATTACTTAACTTAAGATTATTTAGTGAAATATAGTGATAATGAAGAAAAAGCTGAAGCTCAAGCCATTTTTGATATTAGAAATGTTCTACAATTTAAAAACTTTAATGGCTATACTGATTTACCTGAAATCAATTGCGGTATTATAGAGATTGACTACGTTGAAGATAAAAATTTTCTAAAAAGGTTAGGTGAAGAAAATTTAAAATTAGCTAGCGAAAAACTTTATTAAAAGAATATTTAATATTATTGTTAATAGTTTCTCAGATAAATGTTGCTTTTTTTTAGAAGAATCTGCAGAAATAGGTTAAACATTTGTTTACACAACGTTATATTATTTGTTCAGAGCTGAAGATAAGATAGTACTTAATTGTACTTCAACAGGTATTGCGGCTACTCTTCTTAGAAATGAACAAACAGTTTATTCTATGTTTTCAGTGCCAATTACCTTATATAATGGTAATTTTAGGCTATCAAAGCTCAATAAATTACGTACTACTATGCTTGAAAAAGTTTCATTAATAATAATTGATGAAGCACCTATGCTTAGTAAGTATGTAATTGATTATCTTGATCAGCAACTAAAAAAAGTTTGCAAGAATAATCTTCCATTGGTGGAAAAGCCATTATATGTGGTGGCGATTTAAGGCAAACATTGCTAATCTTACCAAATTCTACAAGGCACCAAAATGTATTGTTCTCTATTAAGTATAGCCCTCTTTGAAATGTTCACTTTGAGAAAGTGAAACTTACCAGAAACATGAGGGTTAAAAAGAACGAGATTGATTTTTTCAAGTGAATTTTAGACATTGGTGATAATGTTTTTCAAAAAAATTTAAATGTCGAAGTAGATATAACATTAAATCTCCAATCAACAGGAAATTTAAAAAATGACATATTTAGAGCTAAAAATGAAAGCATATTAGAAAAATCAAACCATGCAATTCTTGCTCCAACAAATGTCATTGTAGAGTCTATTAATAATAAAGTATTGAATACTCTACTAGGCGATGTAGACAAAGTATTTTTAGCTGATTCGATTAGAAAAGATTTGAATACAAATGAAAATTACTTCAACATGCCTATTGAAAACTTAAATCAGTTGACACCTAGCAGTTTACCACCACATGTGTTAAATCTCAAAGTTGATGCTGTTATTATTGTTCTTCGTAACTTGAACATAAAAGAAGAACTTTGTAATGGCACAAGATTGAGAATTATAAAGACTAGTAAAAGAATCTTGACATGTGTGCATTTGTCAGAATTCAATAAAATAAAACTGTTCTTATACCTAGAATAGTTTTTTTATTGTCCTGAGAGAGAATGCCATTTTACATTAACAAGGAAACAGTTTTCTGTAAGACTTGCTTTTGTTACGACTATTAATAAAAGTCAAGAACAAACATTAAGTAAAATTGGTGTAAATTTAACAACACCAGTATTTTCACATGGACAATCGTATGTGACTTTTTCAAGTGTAAAAAGTCCTGATTGTCTATTCGTGAAAACAGAATCTGATAAAGCAAAAAATATTGTTTACACAGAAATAATTAATGCATAGATTCTGATCAGACAATGAAAAGATAGAGAACAAATAACTGGTAGCAAGAAAAGCAAATGGAGAACCAAGACAATAAAGCAAGGATAACTTTTTTAACATTTTTAATAAATGAATGTTTTTTGATTGTATTTTTTCAACATTTTTAAATAAATGATTATTTTTACTTTAAATGACAAATTGTTTTCTAATACAAATAGTTAGATAATAGTTTAATACAAAAAATTTTTAAAAAAATATGCTCTGTATACCAGACATGACCTGTCAAAGGCAGATCTAAGGCAGGTATTTTAAAAATAAAACAACAATTAGAAAGAATATTAAACATTATTTAAAAAAAGACAGTAAAAGTAATATTAATTTAATATTTTATTTTTATTCATCTGTAGTCCAATTTCTATTGACCTACCAATTAGTTTATTTCTCATTATTCTGTACTATTTATAGTTTGATTTTTAAAGATTGTTGTACTAGACTAATCATAGAGTTAGATAATGATTAAAAATGAATATTAATCATAAATATACTATAATTTTCAATTATTTTATTTTATATTTATATCGCCCTTTATATATAATAAACGTCTTCTACTTATTATTGTAAAATATCAAACAGATAATATGTGTATATACATAAAAACACAAACAATAGAAAGTTTCAAATTTTCCAGAGTCTTATATCAATGATTTGCATAATTTAAGAACTTAGTTTTAATTATAAAATTTCTTATTTTTCAATAAAGATAAATGTATTCTTTTGTTCAAAATTATTTTATTTTTCTGTGTATTTATACACATTACAATAGAATATTTTATAAAATATCGTTGGTTTTTTTCTATTTAATAAGTTTTAATGAATATAATACTAATATATGTATGAAATTTCTATATAGAAATACGCTATTTTAAGTTAGAATTTAAAAAAATACTTATACATTTTTTATATTTGGCAAGTGGTAATGTTGAGCATCAATATAACGTGTAGTAAAAAAATTTAATGACACGCAATAGTAAATTGCTTTTAAAACTATCAAAAACTTTATTCATATAATAAAAAATCTTTTTTCAAATGATAATCTAAGTCTTCGCAATGTTATTATTTATTCAATTTTGAATATATGCATTGTTTCAAGGTACATTTAAATTAACACTATTAGGATGATTTATATTCGGATCAATAAGTTCCGCCTTTCTCACATATATCATTCATAATTGTATTATTATTAATTTTTTTAACAAAAGCTGATGTTACATCTCTAAGATGTTTTCTAAGTATACTTCTTTTTCCTCCAATTGATAACTCTGCCTTTGTTTTCTTTTTCAATCTTAGTTTCGTCGACAGTTGAATTATTTTTTTTATTTAGAACAAAAGCTCTTTTTTTCTTATTTGTACCAATAGGTTTTGAATATTTTTGCATCGCTAATAGCCTGTCTTTTGGAGAAAGCGATGTTTCTAACGCCAAAATTACTTGCGCCCATTGTCTTTTGTATTCTTTACGTGTATTTACAATTGATTCATAAGTTCTTGTTAACATTGCAATTAACAAATTAAACTGTGTCAAACTGACACCTAACTCAAATATCAAAAATAAAATTTTTCCTATAACATTCATCGCTTTTTACTGGACAACTATTTAATGTTCTATAAAATAGCATGAATTCTCCAATTGTCATGATAAAAAGTCTTTGTATCGATTCACTGGGATCTGATACAATATTATTAAAAGCTGTACTATTATGATATAATTTGTCATGTCTCTCGCAACTGAGAAATATTAAATAAAATGCCTGTGAAAAACCCAAAAGAAAAATAAAATAAATTGCTACAAAACGTATCATATCTTGAGCTATAATTGTATATATCATCAATACAAACGGTCCAACAAATTTAACTGATCTACAGTAGAATAAAAAATGAATCGTTGTAAGTAGAATTGTTATAATTGCTAAAACATTATCAAAAACAAACATTGAGGCATGTACTCCACAGAGACATCTTACAGGAATCATTAATATAATTAAAATCCAAGAAAATTTGTATGCTAATTTAGCTGGAAATGCTTTTAAAATTTGCCACCATCTTCTTTTTCCCATATGAAGGAAATCTTTAATTTCTAAAGCAATTTGGAGAATTAACACTAAAAACAACAACTATTTCAGAAATCAGGCGAATATAACCAAATGTTTTTGGTTCACTATAATTCCATAAGTAACATTGACCTGTTTTGAAAAAGTTTATTTGAAATGACCCATAGGAATTTGTTAGAAAATTGTATTGACTATTGTCATTCATTTTATACTTCCAATTTGGATCACTTAAATTAAAGTATTTTTTATAATTTATATTTTGAGTTCCATTTGGAAGTATACTTCCTTCTGTAATTACAGTTGTTGTCAGTGAAAATGGTCTATTCATAAAAGCTAGAAAAAAAAATATATAGTATATTGAAAAAGCAAAAAAAGATTTAAATAATTGCCTTCTTCCAAATGCTCTCCATTTTGCGTCCAACAACTCTTCTAGCAAACCATCAATTAAATCAAGATGTTCCGGTGTATCTCCATAAACGGCAAGACTTAATGCACAATCACTGTTTACATTTCCCGTCTCTTGATCTATTGTATCTATATTAGCTAAAGGATATGAATAGCAACTTGCATTACCGTATGACCAAATCATTTGACTTTCTAATTTTAATAGTTCTTCAAACATTTTCTTTTTCCCTAGTTTTGCTGCTAAAGTTAAGGGCGTTAAATTTTGTTTATTAGTAACTTGTAATTTGCCACCTGTTTCAAAAGCTAATTTTAACATGTCTAATTTTTCATGAATAACGGTCATATGAAGAACAGTATTACCATTAGTGTCTTTTAAGTTTGGATCAGCTTTTTTAGCTCTTAGTAATCGATAACAATCAACTTGTCCTGTACAAGCTGCAAATGACAATGGATATTCACCAAAGTACATTCTTCCAGAATAATTTGTTTTACTTGGCAAATCAACATATTCATGTTCCAATGAATCAGTTCTCCCACTTTTTTGATCATCAGCACAAAAAAATGCACCATAACAACGGGCATTAACATCGGCACCATGCTGTAATAAAAATCCTGTCATATAGGAGTCTTCATTAACGATAGCTTGATGAAGAGGTGATAAACCATAATAATCTTCAGAAATAAAAATATCATTTATCAAACGTGGATATTGTTTTATTAATTTTATAGCAATATTCATATGAATAGGTGAACCTTGCATGAGACAAGTTCCAAGTAAACCTTCTCCCATAGTTCCTCGTTCATCTAGCTTCCATACAATTTCCCTGTATTTATGATCACCTTTACCGCCTTTGCCACCGTCTAAAAGTTTAAGAGCTTTCTTAAGATCGCCTTGATTCTGTCCACCCTCTTGATTGAAGTCATTTAATATATTAGGACCACTCTTTCCTTTATTTTTTTTCTTCCTGAATGCTCCTAACATTGCATTTCTTTCTTGATTCCTTATTTTTACTAGTTCTGATATTGCCATAACCTTTTCCTTTTCCATTATTATACATAAAATGAAGAACCTATAAATATATTTATAAGGTTATTAAGTATATTTTTTGAAGAAATGTTATATTACTTTACTTCTAATACATTCATTAATAAAAGAATGATCACCAGTGTTTGCAGCATACTTCATCCATGCAATTAATTCACCCTTGCCATACATATCAATTAAAGAATAAATTTTTTTTTCTTTATTGTTATTAATGCGATTGTTTTTCTCTCCGTACTCCATTTTTTAAATAAAACATATATACCAATTATTAGTAAAATAATAAATAAATTTAAGAATTTTATTAATTTTTTAATTTTATATGAAATATAAGTTTTTTAGTTATTTGTAATATAACATATATTATTTTATAGGTTCTATAATATTAAAAATGTTAAACATAGTAATTGAATAAAAATTATAGGTATATGCTTTAGTTGTGTAGAGCTGTTTATTAAATTTTTTTTATAAAAAGATAAAAATGAACAATTAAATATTAAATATAGTACTAGAACTATCTGAAATAAGTTTTAAAAAATATTGAAATTAAAGAAAAATAAAAAATAAGATGCATCTAAAAAATAAACTTTATATTTCAATAACTATTTCCATTTTTTAAAATGAATTCATACACATCTTGTAAGCAACGTTTTGGAGATATAAAAATATGAAATTATTTAAATCATAAACTCATATTATAAATTTTATGTAATTAAAATCATAAATTAAATGTAGATTTTGAAATTCCTTATTTGTTTCTCATGTCAAAATATAAAAATAAAAAGTATATTAATTTATACTTTAAATTGTTCATTTTTTATAAGACATATTTTTAAATTATTTATTAAAGTACATTACTAAAGTTCATTTTTTATAAACATTCTATATTTTTTGCCGAAAACATTAAGAAATCTAATTTATTATTTCTTTAATGTTAAATCTCTAAATTACAGGCTATACTTTTATAAGGATAAAGATTTAGGTATTTAAAAAAGGGAGTGTCTAGTAAATTTTTCCATCATAGTCGTTTATATACATAGTTTGAAACTATAAAAATATTTACAAAATTTTGATTATCACTAAAAATTTTTTAAAACATTCTAAGTAATGAAAAAATTATATTTTTAGTTGTTTTATTTATGTTTAAAGCAAATTAAGAGTGATAAATAATATGAAATTGTGCTATCCATAATATTTTATTTAATCTTTGATTATTTTAAAAAAATCTATAAATACATCAAGAGCAATGTTTTTAATGCTGTAAAAATATAGTAATAAATCAAATGATACAAATTCATAATGCTTATAACAAAACTATTTAATGTTTCTGAGAATTATAAAAAATATTATTTTATGAAATATTATTAATAAATAAATTAAACATTAAACTTAAAGTGCGTGTAAAAATTTTGAAATAAATATCTTTGAGAAAAATAGAGTTATTTATTTAAAATTTATCACATGAGATTTTTATTGTATTTACTTTTACTTGATAAATAAAATAATTATTTTATCATGAAAGTTATAAAAACATCAAAAATTAAGTTTAAATAAATTATAGCCTACTATTATCAGTTTTATAATATATATTTTACCAAGATATGTAAGATATATATAAATTAAATCTGATTTTAATTTTCTATATTAAAATATGATTTATGTCTGGTATATATATTTTTGCTATATATTTGATTTTACAATGAATATTTTAAATAAAATATCTTTATTGCTAAATACTGAAATATATTTTTTGTGTCGTATGATCTTAGATGTTTTATATATTTTTTACCACATAGAAATTAATTTCAATTACTAGGTGAATAGAATTCCTTAAGACTATTGCTTCTTCTATACACCTGAGCTTTATTCCGGTCTTGATTATTTACATTAAAACTATATCTTCCAAAACTGCTTCCAAAATTTTTAAAACTTCTACGAATGGAAAATCTATTTAAGGCTAAAAAAATGATAATTATAAAAAAAAAATAATTACTATTTCGTCGGAAATCAAATATTCGACTTTCTACTTTTGGTCGTTAAAATAAGATATGTATGATAAGTACACTTTTCAAGTATTTTTAACTTTGCACAAATAGTGTACTGAAAATACACTTTAAATAAAAAAATAAAATGTTAGACACTCACAATATCATTTCGATCTAGTTTATGCCTAATTTCTCTGTTTAATTCATATAATTTCCTAGAATCTTTGCTATATTCCTGCCAATTGTTAAAAATTAATAATTTAATATTATTGTTTAATAATGGAAGAACTTTATTTTTAAATGTTTTTCCTTCCGGTTTTATTACAATATAGCATATTACAATTCCATAATTAGGGCAACATTGTAACTTATATCCGAACAAATTGTTACATAAATAGAAAATAAGAATAAGTTTAAAAAATATATATATTTCATACATTATCGTTTAATAATGTTAAAAATATGGTTATTAATATAAATTTTTTTGTTAAATTTATATTACAAAGTAACTTTTACAGCAGAGAAATTATTTAATAATTTAACAAATATTTGCTTTTATTTTTTTTTTAGTAAATTAAATTTGAATGCTTGAACTAAATGCAATATTTTATTTTATGATTTATCCTTCACTAAACAATTGGAATTTTTTAGTTTTTAAATGGTAGTAATTTTTTTATAATGAATTTATTTAAGTTACTGAAAAACAAATAATTAAAATTAAATATTACATTTTAAACACTATTACTTAGTTGCAAAATAAATTTTGCTGGTCAAATTAAAAGGTATATAAGTAAGTATTTTTCTACCTGTGTTAGATAATAATAAAAACACATTATTATTGATACTAACTTTATTTATAAAAAACATCTTTGTATATAAAAATTACAATGACAAAGTTATATCATACTAATCCTCTGCACATGTGTAACAGTCCGTGAACTGAATGCATAATTACATTTGAATAAAACACAGGGTGGCCCACCTAGATCTTCTCAGACTTCTGCATATATATCTCCACACATAGATAAGCTCAAACATAGTATTATAATCATTTTGTAGCTGAGATACATCCCATCTTAAATCTATAGATTTCACAACAAAATATAGATTCTAGGCGGAGTTATTTATTTTGGAAAATTTAAGTACATTTTTTGACTTTCATCAACTGTAACTTCTTTATTTAAAAAGATATTTTTTGATTAATACAAATTCTAAAAGTGCTAAGTCTTTCATACTAATTCTTAAAATTACATAAAAATTAAAGTTCAACAACTATGTTTAATTTTTGAATAAAAGTTAAATAATCTTGATTTATGTCAAAAAATTGATGTTTTTTAAGGATGAAATTTTAATCAGGCAATTTCTAATATTCTGATAGAGTAAGCAAAGCTCTATCGAATAAGCATAGTGCCACTAAATTTGATTAAGTTTGAAAAAAGCTATGAATATTCACAAAGTAAAATATTATATTATTTATCCCTTTTGATACTCTAACTATTTACTTAATATTTATTTAAAGTAACACGTAGATAAAAGACAATCTAACATATAAAATATAAATGATTACAAAGATTAACTTACCCCAAACTGAGAGACTACTGCTTAATGAACGACTATCTTAGGTTAACTTCTTTTTATAGTGCTTGATTGAATGACCTATCAATCACTAAAAATGGACCATTTTTTACAATAATTCTAATAAAAAAGAAAATATGTCAATCTTTTTCAAATTTTCGGATACAATGTATTTTTTATTTTTAAAAATATTCACAATACTGTCTTATTTAAATAATTACTCGCTTATATTTTAAAAATAGAAGATATAAGATTATAAGTGCACATACAAAAAATTAAAACGACACATTATAATTGCTCTTACACAGTAATTTCTATACAAAGTAAAATAAAATGATAGTAAATGACGTGAAAATGTTAAAAAAATTACCTTTTCTAAATATAAAAGTGATAATCAATATTATAGTTCTTTAAACAATGTATGTACAAATACGTAACAATTTGTAAACTAGCAAGTATACAAAGTGATTTTTTGCTGTTAGAATATCGCAAAGATCAGAAAAAGTATAATTTGTAGTTTAATTTTTGAAATGAAAGTATCAAAAAGTCGACTTTGGCAAATCATACCTTCTTTCAAAGTTAATCGCTCAGAACATTTATATACTTATTCTATAGAGCTTTGTTTGCTTTATCAGATTATTAAAAAAACTTTTTAAAAGAGTATCAGGTTAAATTTTTATTCTCAAAAAGCATCGCTTTTTTGGCAAAAATCAAGATTTTAAACTTTCATTAAAAATTAAACATAGTTGCTGAACTTTAATTTTAATGTAGTTTTTTAGAAATTAGTACAAAAGACATTGCAATTGTAGAATATTCATCAACCATGAGAATATCTTTTAAAATAAAGAAGTTACAGTTGATGAAAGTTAAAAAATGTATTTAACTTTCATATTAAATAACTTCGCCTAGAATCTATATTTTGTTATGGAAATCTTTAGATTTAAGATGAGATGTATCTCAGCTACAAAATAATTATAATGCTATGTTTGTAACTTATCTATTTGCGGAGATATATATGCAAATGTCTGGGCAGATTTAGGTGGGCCGCCCTGAATATGCAAAATGTATACGACAATAGCATAAACAATGCCTAAGAATGTAGATGTAAAATGGGATAGAATGTAACTTGTCGTCTATCTTATTTTAGATGGTCGGTTATTTTCATCTGCATTTTTGTAGCATTCTGAGCATTTTCGTTTGAAAAGTCATTTTTGGGTTTTGTGTGTAGTCAAAAAAAACACATTTTTTCTTATTCATTTTACTATAGAGTTGGATATACGCTATCTAAAATCTTTCTTTATTTCTCTAAATTTAAAGTGTGACAAAACAGTTGTATAAAAGAAAAAGAATAGATGACGAAAACATTATTTCGCAGTAATACAAAATTACACGTCGTCTTTCGAATTTCTAGGTTTTTCAGAAAACAAACTACACATTCTTTGGATGGACTTCTAGATAATTCGTAAAAAAGAAAAGATGACATTATAAAAAATATTAACGGTTTATAATAATTTTTCTCTATTGTTTATACTTATAGGGAATATATTCCACTCTCAATTTATTGATAATAAATTATAACTATAGAAATAATGCTAATTAAAATTTAGAAATTCTTTAGAATGAGTTTAATTAATAAATAAAAATATATAAACCAGTCTACTATTTAAAAAAATTTAAATATATCATCGATTTATTCAATATTATGTTTTTTTTAATAAATACTGTATAATATGATTTGTATTTTACATAAAGTTAAAATACTATAAAAACAAGATATTTTTATTATCTATCTGGTAGTTTCTTTCGTTCCTCCATTAATTTTTTATTCAAATATGTAAATTTCCATTTTTGAGTCATTTTATCACTTTTACACCTACTTGTAAAAACATTACCACCGCCATTTTTATCAACAGATGCTTCAAGACAATTTCCTGATAATTTATGTATAATTTGTCTTGTCTCTAAATCATAATGAAATCTTTGATTTCCACCCTGCCCATGACATGGATATAATATAACTGGTGTTCCATCTATGGATGATGAAGAATCTAAACATTCTTGACCACCTATGAGTCGAATGGCGTTTGCATAATAAAGACTGAAATATTGTATAATACCACCACATTTAGCTACACGTAATTGATCATATTTATCTAAATTTGTTGCATCAATACATAATTGCAAACCAAGATTCTTGATCGTACCATTTGCTGTATCTTCTGGTTCTACAGCTGGATAATATTTATCTTGATCATATGCAATATTCTTCATAAACCAATCAAATGATTTACATTTATGTCTCACTCTAATTTCTTTTTGCTTTGTAAGATCACCGGGATCAATTGTTTTAACTGCTAGTCTTCTATCATATAAATATTTTGCATACTCATCCATCCATACAACAGCAACTCTTTTATAATTTTTGGATAAAAAATCACCCATCCCAGGATTTGGAAATGGTACATATTTACAACGATAAATATGTGCTATTCTAGAGCATGGAGCATCAACTAAACTTCCATGACATTGCCATACTTTGAAACTTAACTCATATTGTTCACCTCCCCAAATGTATAGCCCATCATCATATCCACCCAACTCCCAAAACCATTTAGCACTTATAGCAAAATAACCACCAGCCATAACAGGTGAGTAAAATGGTTTTGTAGGATTTTCCATATCACTTTTGCTTAGTGGTAATCTTTTATAATTAAAACTCCAATCAAATGATCCTCTTGCACCTTCATCCTGTGCACGATATTCAAATGTGTCACAACTTATAACATCGACAAATGGACAGACAACTGTTCTGTAATTTAAAATTATTGGTTCAACTAATGGTGGTAACCAATTATAATTAGCTTCACTATGGGCATCCAAAAAAACTAAAATCTCACCAATTGCTTTATATGCACCTATTTGTCTTGCTCTTATTAAACCTTCTCTTTTTCTTTAAAAAAGTACTAGTTATATAATTATATGTACTTACTTGTTTATAATCATTTCAACAATATTAGATAAACCCAGTTTTTTTAAATCTTCATTAAATGGTTCATTTAATTCATTTTTTGTACTACCATCATTTACAAGAATTATTTGAACAACTGTCTTTGGAGGTGATCTATTTAAAATTGAATAGATACTTCTTAAAATAACAGATTTATGTTCATTAAAAAACGGAAAAATTACAGTTACTGTAGGTAACTTTGATATGTATTTCATTTCTTTACATTTAGGATGCCTGACATCTTTTACTGATCTATTAACTGATATCATATCACTAATGTACGCATTATAACCATTGACACGATAAAGTTGATCTTGAAGTTTTTTATCATCTGGTGTTTCATTTGAAATAACAAAAGCTTTACCTTGTTCACCGTTTCCCTCACGTTTCATATCTGCTTCCATTTGTTTATAATCATGCCAGTCTATTTTTGGCAGATCGATGTATTCTTTGAAAGGATTTTCTCCAATTCCTAAAATATTAAGAGATAATGTTAATTATTATATTATTTTAAAATTTACCTCTTCCTGCTAATGCCTCATTTCTGATATATTTTGCCATCAATTTAAAATCTGTTTTTGTTATCACATCCAAATTATCAATACTTGAATATTCTACCTTATAACCAATTAACAGTAATGTTACAAAAATTATCCCATATATGAAAAATGAAAGTAATTTTTTTTTAGGTACATATTTAACAAGTTCTGACATTTTGCTAAAACTTCTAGAAAATTGTTAAACTTTAATTTGTTATATCTGTGAAACAAAGTGATAAAAATAATTATTATCGAAATTTAATAAAATTCACATTATGTTAGTTAGTGTTAATTTTTTAAATGTATACTGTGACACTTGTCACAGCACAATTTTCTAATTTTAAAAAAATTAATTTACAATTAATTAAAATTTTCAAAACTTCTACATTAAAATGCTTGTGCTGTATAGATATATCCTGTTAAAAAAATTTCTATTTCTGAAATTAAAGAAATTTTTTTAAAGTCATTTATCTTCGAACTTAACTGTAAACACTATATAAAACCTATATAATTTTAAACCCTCTAATTTCTCTTTACAATAAAATATAAGTATCATATCAGAATTTTTAAGCGTTTTTGAGATAATTAATTTTAAAATTTTATTCCCATGAATTTTATATTTTTTTTTATTTTAAAAGCCAGTTTGTTAGTTTATTAGAACTCCAAAATTTTTTAATTTATATTATTAGATATGTTTAATATACTAATAAGTTAAAAGTAAAATATTTTTTTAAATGATTAACTGATTGTTAAAAAATTACAATAATTTTTAAATTTTGAATGTTACTTTTAATATAGTTCTAAAATACTTTGGTTTTACCAATATAAAATTTTTGAAAAGCGTTTACAAACTGTTTTTTATCTATAAATAGAAAATAAAAACGTTTGTGCATGAGGTATAGAATAACATATTTAAGATTAGTCCAAACCATGACAAAGAATCCCCTTTTTGTAAAAGAATGATAAAAATATTAAGTTGTTCAGAATGAAATGTATATTTTTTAATGCACGTTGTTTGACGCGCGTTTTTTAAAATGATCAGCTATATTTTGGTATAGTAAATCAGACCGTTAGATTCTCCAAATCTTCTCTACACGTTGATATATATATTGTTGCCATGAGTTCTATTTATTATTATTTTATTTCAAGCACAAACAATGCTATCAAAACGTGATATTCGTGCTATTATGCTCTGAGTTCAAACGTAGTACAAATGCCACAAAAACAACTAAAATAAATGAATCTTTGAGAAAATCTTGCCAATGTTTTAACTGTGCGAAGATGGCTTAACAAATTCAAAGAAGGACAATGAGAACCTCGAAAACAAAAAGCATAGGAGACCAGGGTCCGTCTTTGATAATAATAAATTGTGAAAAGTTGTTAAATCTAATCCACGCACAACTGTCAGAAAATTTGCGAAGGACTTACATGTACCAAAATCAACCATTTCTAAATCACTTAAAGAAGATTGAAAAGACAAAAAAGCTCAACAAATCGGTATCTCACGAATTAAACGACTATCAGAAATTATGTCGTTATGAGGTTTGTTCTTCACTCATTTTGAGAAACAAAAATGAACCATTTCTAAGTCGTCTTATAACTTGTGATGAAAAATAAATTCTGTACAACAATTGCGAAAGAACTAGACAATGGTTGGACAAGAATGAAGCTCCAAATTACTTCTTAAAGCCCAAATTGGCACAAAAAAGGTTATGGTGATTTTTTGGTGGTCTACTTTTAAGAGTGATTCATTATAAATTCATAAAACCTGGAGAAACTATTAATTCGAAGTCTTATTTTCAAGTGCTTGAAGAAATGTACCAAAAATTGTCTTCAAAAATGCCTGTTTTAGTCAATAGAAAAAAGCCAATTCTCCTCTATGATAACACAAAACCTAATGTTCCAAAGAAGACCTTCCAGAAATTGAGCGAATTAGAATATAAAACCCTCCGCATCTCGCATAATCACCTGACCTTGCTCCAACAGATTTCCACTTTTCCTAACATCTTGACAACTTCTTAATGGAGAAAATCTTCAGAAACGATGAGACCATAAAAACTACTTTTGAAACTTTTATTGAATTTAGAACACCGGATTTTCATGTAAATGGAATTGATAAGCTTGTATCTCGTTGGAAAAAATGTGTAGATTCTGAGGGTTCTTATTTCGAATAAAGATATTTATTTTTAGTAAAGTTATGCGCATTTAAAAATTAGAGTAAAATAAACATTTCATTCTGAACAACCTAATATATATTTAAAGCTTTACCTGATTATAGTATACAAACATCAGCTTTAAAAAATTTAATAATTGCTAGAGGTCCCTATTCAAATATCTGTTCATTGATGTAATCCTAGAAAGTCATTTTTAAAATATGGTATATGTTTTCTTCATTATCATAAATTTATACTTGCCATAAAAGTTCTACTAGCAATAATTAAAAGTTTTTCCCTAAAAATTATTTTTCTAGGTATTTTGCTAAAATAACCATTTATAGATATTATATTGCAGTAAATTTATTTTTTTTTAAATATAGTCTTGAATAATTTTAAAAACTATAAATTTTGGTTAGCGAATAAAATTTAATGACATTACAACTCTTTATATTCTATATTTGATGTTATTCTTTCTCACATTAATCAAATATAAAATGTAATTCGTACCAACACAATAAAAAAATCCGTAATTTAAGGTTGCAATTAAATACAAATAGTTATACAATTCACCAGGAAATAAAATAACAATTTAATGGATTTTATAACTTAATTTTATCATTTTTTGTATAGATAATATTAGAGCGGAAATAACTAACATTTTAAGTTGGAATTGATCAGATATTTTTATTAAAATTGTTAACTTAATAAACACATTTTTTCTTAATTTATTACGACTTTGCCTAAATTAATATGTACGTCTCGAATAGACAAATTTTTAATTTGTAGGTTAGAGCAATTTTTTAATGTAACTAATTTTAATAACTTAACTCTAAAAGTTAAAAGTGCATAGCAGTCATAGTTTTTTAACTTTAAATTTATTATCTCTAATAAGTAAAGAAACTTTGATATGATATTTATGTATTTTTTAAAAAGAATCATGATCTAACAAATTACATAGTATTCATATAATGTTTAACACTTAAATTTTGAGAAAAAATGACATCAAAAAAAGTTTTTTAAATTTAAATATTGTTTTTAAATGATTTATGTTTTAAAAAAAAAGTAAACATTGCACTTTAGGAGTTTTCAAAATTTTTGCTAGTCATAAATTCATATTTTATTAATTTAAAAATCGTTGATGTAGGGGAAGGGAATAAAGTATTGTATTGGGGAAATAAAATAGTTACGGAAAATATTTAAAGCTATTTAATGAATATAACTAGCAGAATGCTCGCTTTCCTCGTTACCTGCTTGCTCGCGAGGCAAGATTTATTACATAAATCATGAAGCATCTGCCTATGTGTCATCTTTCTATTATTTTTTAATTTTTTTTTTCAAAATATAGATATAACTTATTAACGATGTGCAATAAATTTTTATAAACATTTCAAAGTGCTTCTATTGCTTTGAAAATTTTTATGAATAAAAATTTTAATACATTATTTTTTTATTAATATTCTTTTAAAAGTTAGTTGTAGACATTAAAAAAGAGAATTAGATAAAAATTCGATCAGATTAAAAAATTAATTCGTTTGTTCTCAGCATATCTTAAAAATTAGAGAAATTAACGAATGTTTATACGCTAATTATAAATTTTCAATTAATAATAATTTCGTGAAATGTTTCTTTTAAAAGACATTTTACAAATCAGTCGAGCATTTTTTTCAATTTTGTTTAACAATAAATTTGATACCTAGCCCCCATTTTTATTTCATTAAAAAAAGAGCAACCAAAAAAATGTATGTTGACAAATTTATTCGACCTGAAACTTTGAGATACAGGAGCTGCAATAAGTCAAAATAAGAAAAATTAAATTTTAAAAGTTTTTAGTGAATAGATATTTTTAAAAATGGGTATTGTTTTTAGAATTAATTTTTTATAAAAAAGAATAAACATACTTTCGGCTTCATAAAACTACGTCTTTACTATCTTTTAAAATTTTTTTTAGTTTGAAAATTTTTGAGTAGGAAAATCAAAATAAGCACATGTTTACACTATTCTTATTCGATTTCTTATGTAATTTTACATTTAGCAAAATTAAAGAAAAACATTGAAAAGTAAATGTGTTCTAAAATGTGAACACAAAAATCAAAGAAGCACGTATTTACAATATGTTCATTTGTTTTTACATAAAAATTCACCACTAAAAACAATACTTAGAAAAAATTTAATTCCCAGAGATTTGTAAAAGCCAATTTTCTTAATTTTAACTCATTACTATTGCTGTATATCAAAGCTTTCAGCCAAATGCATTCTCCAACATACATTTTTAAGTTGATTTTTTTAATAATGGAATAAAAACAGTGAATAAGAATTTTGGTTGTACAAATTTTTAAAAAAATGTTTGATTAACTGCAAAATAGTTTTCAGATGAAAATTTTTTTAATTATCTTAGGGCATTTGACTAACAGCAATAATAATTTATACAAATTTAATAGATATTTAGATTTAAATTTAATAAATAGCATATGTATCGCATGAATTGTCAAAAAATATTTTATTTGTTTCTGTAAAATTAATTTTTTTTAATGTGACAATAAACCACATAAACTGTTATCTAGTGGCTGACATACATTATCTACGTTATTTCATAAATACACTAAATACTTAATCTCATATTTTTGTTATATTACTTTCATTAAGTTCTTTCATATATCGTTTCAATTCATGATCAACGTAAAATTTAATATCATCATCTATAGTTTCACATTCCTTTCAAAAGATTTATAATAATCCCATAGTTTCAAAAAATCAGAACTTTTACTTATTCTTTCATCTGATAAGAATCTTCTTTTAAATATAGCTTTATGTTTTTTAATTTCTTATTGTTTCCAAAAATGATGAAATAACTTGTCAACACAAAATGTCCATTCAGTAAGCTATCCATCTCTAGTCCACCTCTTTTTGATAATTTTCTGAGTTTTATCTTTCCTCCTTCATATGTGTGATAATCAACATCATTTGACGTTTCATCCATTAAACTTAAAATATATCTCACACATGAAACAAATAACATATTTTGATCATATCCTACCACATAATCGCATATTTTCATACATTGTAAATATTTTTTACAATGTTGTACAGTTCTTATAAAATCAACAAAAACTGCTTGAAGAGAAACATTATCACTAAATTTATTATTTTCAGGTATTTTATATTCTTAATCAGCATGAAATTTTAGAAAGCTTTTGGCAAACAACGTATTTTTTATAATATAACTTCTGCTGCTATTTCATTATTATTTATTCTATCATAAAACAGAATATCTTCTTCATCTTTCGGAAGATAACTTTCTAATCTACGTAATGGGTTTACTACCCCAATATCAGCATTGATGACTACAATGTATTTTATTTTATTTCTATATTTTTGTACATATTTAACAATTATGCAATGTCTTATAAATATAAATTCAAAAAAATTGCAGTTATAAATAAATTCCGAAACTTTAATCAAACTTAATACTACAAAAGTATAGTTATAATGCCATGAATAGCATTTAACTGTTTCTATTGCTTGTTCATAATTATATTCTGAAACAATGAAAAATACCATAACAATGGCAAATTGATGAGGATATAATATATCTTTTACAGACTCTTCAGTATTTGCATAAATAATTGTAGAAATTATCAAAATGTATATAATTAATAATAATAATCATTATTAAATACAATATTAAAATTAATAATAAAATTAAAAAAAACTATTAATAGACGATGAACAAACGATTTCATAATTTAGAATATACATGGTGTCCAGAAAATCATCACTCCATTTTGATACAATGTAACTTTTTTTGTTGGTGATAATTATTTACGATTTTATATTCGTTGTAAAGCTTAACTCATGCTAAATTAAATGATTAAAAAATATTAAAAAATGATTAATTTTAACAGAACTTATTAACATTTATATAATGCCAATTTTTATTAAGAAAAATTTTTGTTTTTTTTTAAATTTTAAACAGATTAAATATTCTATATTTATGATGTTTGTTTACCTTATTTATGTTATTTTAAAGCAAAGCTTATTTTATCTAACATATTTCAAAATTAGTGAAATTGGTATACTTTTAGAAATTTGTGAAAGACATAAGTATTAAGTCTATTTTATCATGCGCAATAAATTGTAATAAAGCGTTTTTGTGTATTTAATCGCGAATATTATTAAAAACAAATTTCAACATAGAGTTAAAATTATAAATTTTTTTAATTTTTCTAAATATCAATTATGAATTATTACTTTTTTTAAGATGACCACCTTTTTTTCTTAAAAAATTTTGCTCTATCAATGACACTTTTCATAGCTCTGGTTAATGTATCTATTGTAATAAAATTTATTGCATTTATAATATTCAATTTAAATTAGCTTATTGTTTCAGGATTGTTTTGAAATACACGATTTTTGAGATAACTTCATAAAAACATCAGATGTTGTTTGGTCGGGGATTGGGATGGCTAATTAACAAGCGAATTTATTGATATTACCCGACTACCAAATATTTTTTTAATAATTCAATAGTCTTGGCAGCAGTATGTAATGGTGTTCCATCCTGCTGAAACAATGCATCTTTTGGAAATGCTGCTAACTCAGGAACCAAAAAAGTTTCTAACATTTCTCGATATCGCATTCCATTTATCATTAATGATGTACCTATTTTATCTTCAAAAAAGTAAGTTCTAATTATTTTCTTGGATGTTATTCCATACTATACTGTAACTTTTTTGACTTTATTTTATCTATTAATAATTTTTCTAAGATTTTTTAAACTTCATTGTCTACAATTTTGTTTTTTTACAAAACCATTTAAATAGAAATTTGCTTCATCACTTATTATTAATTTATCAATAAAATTACAATCTTTTTCAAATAATTCTTTAATTTTTGTAGCATAATCTTTTCTTTGGTTTTTATCAACAGGTAATAATTCATGTGCTGTTTGTGGTTTGTAGGAAAAAAATTTTATTTTACGCTTCATAACATCATGAAGTGTTGATTTAGCCATATATAATTGTTGGGTTCGTTGTCTTAATTAAATACTTCCATCTGCTAATTCATTTTGTTTTATTTTTTTAACATTCTTAGTTGAAGACATTGTACGGAGTCTTTCTGGACTATTCACGTCACTTACAGATTCATGTTTATTAAAACGTTTGACAATATTTGTTATTGTTTGACGAGTTGGAGCATTTCTTTTTTGAAATATTTTTTATAACATTTTTGTCTAAGAATAATTGATAAATTGTTTACGTAATAACATTCTACAATTATTGTTTTTTCAAATTGGTTATACCTGAATTTTTGTGCAGAGATAGCGTACGATGGTAGAAAAAGAAGAAATAATTTATAATTAATCAGTACAAATCATATTTTTTTATAGAAAATATTGTAAATTACATATCTGAATATAATCCTTTTAAATAGCAGTTGCAACTTTTATTTATGAAATGAAAGAAAAGTTTTTTTTAATGATATTTATAGATTTTATACACACATTTAAAAGTATTTCAATTTTCACTAATTTTGAAATATGTTATTTAAAATATGTTTCACTTTAAAATAACATAATTAAGGTAAACAAACATCATTATATTAATAAAAGATTTAATCTGTTTAAAATTTAAAAAACAAAAAAACATTTTTCTTAATAAAAATTGGCATCATATAAATGTTAATAACTCCTGTTAAATTAATAATTTTTTAATATTTCTTAATCATTGAATTTAACACGACATAAGATTTAGAATGAATATAAAATCATAAATAACTATCACCAACAAAAAAAGTTACATAGTATCAAAATGGGGTGATGACTTTCTGAAAACCCTGAATATGAAAATTTCAATGACAAAGTTATATCATACAAAATCTCTGCACTATATGCAATAGAAGTAAATAGTTATTATTGTAAAAAATATTTTATCAAGAATCAAGAAATTCTTTCATCAAGAACCAATAACGCGCCTTCTAAACAGAGATAGGTTGCAGACAATAAAGAATTGTATGTTACAGATCAAATAAATGTTCCATTTTAATTATAGTGTTCTAAAGTTTATGTAAAAAAATGACAATGCTTATGCGAAATTCTAATAATTTTATATTAAAAAACAAAATTGACTTTAAAATATCATAATTGTAAATGGTAAATAAAATTTTCTATTAATTTTTTTAAGAAAATTTTCTAAAATTGTATTCAAATAACATTTATCATTTAGTTCGATTCTACTTTAGCAGTTGTTGTTATACTGTCTTTGCTTTTTTCTTCTTTGACTTTTAATAGATGTTTGCTTCTTTTTAATGTCTTTTTTTCGTCTTTTTTTATATTTTCAAAGTGTTTATTGTCTTGTTTTAATTTAGTATTATTTTTTCTAAAGTCTAAATCTCTAACTGTTAAATTTTCTCCAGAAGTGCCGTTTGAGTATTTAGCATAAATGATTTTAGGGATACAAACATGTTTTCTTGATTTAGTTATTTTTTCGTCATTTTTTTCCTCTGTAGTACTTTTTCTACATTTTTTAACCAAAAATCTAATCCCTAATTGTGTTTCATTTTTAATTGTTGCTTGTTTTATTCCAAGTAATTTTACAAATTCAAAAGTTTCATTCTTCATTCCATTGTATTTTTCTGTGGCATTTTTAGCTATTACAGTTGGTAAAGACTTATCTCCAGTATATTTTTCCCATTTTATTTTGTCAGGAATATTATCCCCCTTAATGGTCAATACAAAAACAGTAGATAAAATTATAGAAAATACTAAATATTTCATTTTATATTTGGGTGAAAACGATAAGATTTCAGGGTCTTATATAATATATTTTAGAAAATGCGTTATTTTTTATTCACATAAAGCTATTGTTGAAAATGCAATTAAATGCTTTTATTTATTAAAATCACATTAAAAGTGCTAATATTATATTTAAGATTTCGAACAGCATAATTATTATAATATTATGTATTTTGAACAAAAAAGTTTTAAAAATATAAAAAGCAATACTTATCTGTAAAAAGTTTCTTTAATAGTCTAAATTTAGTTCAGTATCATAAATTCAATAATATTTAAGGAGATTATTATGTAATGATTTATTTTTCAACTATTATCAATTTATACTGTGTTTTAATAAAAAAATGATTATGAAATAAATTTATTTAAATGGAATATATCTATTACAAGATTCAATAACCAAATATTTTTCATTTAGTGTTATATCACTAAAAAATCAACAATTAAAATATATTATTACCAATTAAATAAGCCTTTAATTTATTTAGTTCTTTTAGATATTATTACAAAATTCTTTAACTTTAGAAAGACATTATTTATTCTAGGTTAGCCTTATATTCAAAAGAAATTAAGATTCATATGTAATGAGATAGATAATTGGCTATTCAAATTAAATCAAGATCATGAGATTACATTATTTGATTTATTTTAACAACAATACTGAAATACATTTATTAGAAGCAAAATTTGAAAAAAATTTGCTAAAATAATAACAATAAACAAAATATATTGGCATGAAACTACATATTTAAGATTGGAATATAGTTTTACTATTAAAAGAATATTTTGGATAACGATTTTACAATGACTTCAAAACGGTATATATATTTCAGGTTTTTCCATTTACTTGACATTTTTTCCATTATATATTTACGTTAAATAGACTATTTCGCTAAATCTAAACGATTATTAATTAAGTACGTTACTCTGATTTAACCTTAGAAATTTTAATAATATGATACTTAAATTAGAATCTAATTTGTTTTTGTAGTATGTTATGAAATACGTTATTATAAATCAATTTCGTGTAAAGTTATTAACGCTTTAGCAAGAATCATTGTTTCAAACATTCTACTAACGACAATAATTTTAGAAATTTAAAAATTTCGTAACAATAATAACGAAAAGCAATAATTATTTAACAACACAAAGCATTAGTAATTTAATATATTATTGTAGTGTTTACTATTTCTTTATTTAAATTAAAATATTTAAAAATTACACACAGAGACAATCTTATCATTATTTTACCAGAATAATTATTTTATGTTTAAAAATTCATTTTTCTTCCCGAAAAATCACTTTTTTCCTTGATTGTATATTTTTTTATTTTCAAAATTAAATCTTTTAGAAAGAAAATGATGAGATTGTCTTTGTGCGTATTTCTATCATAGACAAAACGCAAAATACTTATTATTTTTAATTAGTTAATAAAAATTATACGATTGTTTTTGTTGGCGTGTTGCTCTGCCTAAAAGATACCTTTATTTTTAAACCAACAAATATTAAACAGATTACAAAAAAACAGAATAACTTAAATAACTAACTAAACCTTCAAGAAATATAAAAGAATAATACAATATAAATAATAAATTGAGCTTATAGTTAGTATCAGATCTGTGATAACTTATCACCAAAATAATATCAGATTCAAAATTGTAATTAAAATCCTAAAATATACAATTAATTAGATAACTTATAAGATATACTAAGATGATGAATTATCTAACAATGACAAAAAGTATAAATAAAACAGATTGACGGATCTATACTATATATTTACTAAAAGAGAATCTTCTAGAATTACAAAACAAAGAGTTAATTTGGGATGCTGTTTTCTCCCCATAATCTAGATAAACCTATAAGGTAATTAGAAATGAGAAATTGAAGAGCCTTAGGTACAAAGATTAAAGTACAAATGAAATATTCGATAAGAGGTAATATTCTTACTAGTTGGTTTTTAAAAATGATTTTAAAAAATAGCGTAAAAAAATTGAGTAATCAAATGAGCATAACTTTATACAAAAAATAAATTTTTAGTAATTCAAACAATTGAAAAATATTAAAAAATATTGTGAATGACAAGTCATGTCACCATGATTGATGGCAAAAAAAATGAAATAATGAGTATAAATAGAATAAAATAAATAAAATTAACTAATATTACTAATTTTTTTACATATACCTTTTTTATCTTATTATATTATAGTAAAATATGTACAGAGATGTATATGAATTTGTTATGATTAAAAGTATTTATTCAATAAGAGAAATGTTTTATACCAAATCATAATAAATCGCAGTTGGTTGGGTGCAACCGAATACACACCAGTCTTGGTTTTCTTCGTTCCTTTTATACTATTAATTGCCTTTTCGGCTGTTGCCTGGTATAGTTCAAAATTTGATCTTTCCTTTTGAAATATCATGTATCATTACAAATTGTCTGAAAAATCCCAGATCTTCTTATTTCGTATATTTAAGGTGACGGTAGTCATCAAAAATTTAGTCATTAATTGTTAAACTTTGTCTTATGTAACTCTGTAATTTTAATTGTAATCGTTTTTTTATAATTGTATTTTCTATGTTATTAATTAATTAATTTTGCGTGTTTCAGACAGGATTTAAAAAGTTAGATAATTTAAGTTATTTTATTGGAAGATAATGAGGCCCAAAAAATATAAGTTGTATTATAGTAAGTTCTAATAGTGTTTTTGTAATAATTTTACATTCTAGGTGGCCGCTATATAAGTTGTTTTTGTGTTAGCTGTAATTGATAATAAATTGGAGTTAATTTAATTAACGCGGCTGGTCTATTTCAAATAGTTATGGATAGGGGTATATACGCTCCAAACTAATATTATTATGAAATATTTTTTTCCATACTTTTTTAGATTTATTATCCTTAATAAAATATTTACTTGTGTTATGTCAATAAATATTTTTAATTAAAAATTTATAATCTCTTTCTAAAGTTAATTTCAATGTTGTATTTTAAAATGTTTCATAAAAAAGAACTTAAGTTTTTTAATAAACAACAATGAAAAAGAAACTTATTTTAATTATTCCTTTAATTTTTTTGTACAAAATAATTGCGATGAAATAGTAACAAACCAAGAAAATTCAAGTTTTTTAGGTAGGACAAATTTATTTTATTTTTTGCAAATCTGTGTCCCATTTTTTTTGTATGTATTAACAGAATGAAAAATGATGGGTTTTTTCACTGTTCGTACAAAATATCACTTTACCCATTTTACAAAATTAACAATTTTAATTGATAGGTATTAATGACGCATTTTGTATGATGATTACTGACTTGCAATAATAATTATTTAATTTAGAAAAATATGTAATTATGGGAGCATCCTAATATTCTCATTTATATCCTAGTATTAGTTCTCGATATGTTGAAGGTAACATTATCATTGTTAGGCAAATTACTATTAATGTAGGTATGTTTGCAGTTACTACAATCACTTGAACTTTTTACAAAGAGTATCATTCCATATTTCAATATCAGATGAATTAACTTGTGGATATTTGTTTTTAAGCTTTTTCTACATGATGTTGTTTACTATTTAACATAACTTTAATATTTTTTAAAACCTATTTATGTTATTACTATGATTATTAAATCTTTTATTATTTCAACAATGTGGTGAATATTTGTAACTATTGTGAAACTTATTATTTTCATCTTCATTATTGAATATTTTATTTTCATTAGGTATAGTCTTACTTTCATCTATATATTGTCTTTTTGAATCACTAGAAAATCTAAAGTCGATTTTTAGTAAAGTGATGCATGAGATAAAAAGCAGATTTTATTTGACAAAAATAATATAATAAATTACAACAGATTACAAATAAATTAAATTAACTACAACTAAAACAATCTTAAGTAAAAGATAATACAATTAAGTATATTAGGAAATCTCACAGTTATCAGATCAAAAAGCTGTTGGCAAAAACAACATATTAGTCAGAATTGAAATGGATAACTAAGCATATGTAACATAAAGATAGGTAGTACAATAATATGATGATATAAAAAAGCATGACATAATTAAAGAATGATAAAGTAAAAGATAATACAATTAAACATATTTATAAATTTTGCAATTATTAGATTAATGAATTTATAGCAAAAAATTGAATAATTATTAGAATTTAGATAGTCAGCTAAACACCTGAAATATAAAAATGAATAGTAGAATAATATGATTATATAAAAAATAATGCACAATTTTAAGATTAGTTACTCTTTCAAATCTGATAGCTTATATATCTAAAGAAAGAATTTTCTAAAAGTAGCTAACGATAAAGATCAAAAAAATATTAAGAATACTAATTTCCTTAGGTTCTGGATAATTCCATAAAAAAAATAATAGTGAGAAATAGGAATTAAAATTAAATAAAACATCCAATAAAAGATAATATTTTGATAACCACTGTTTTATGATATTTAATATGTAGATATCTACGATTTTCTGTTTACGGCTACTTGTATACACATTACTTGATTTTGCTTTTTCTCTCCAGTTTAGTTAATAATACTTCCGTTTCTGTGATTGTCTTTCCAAAACATTCAATAAATTATTTTGAGTAATATAGCATTTTACTTCCTTTTTAATGTTCAATGTTATGCATACTAAAATCCGTTTTCCATTTGCTAAATTAAATATGTTTTTTATTTGTAAAAGGTTTAAAATGTTCATGTTCTAGTAATTGATTAACAACTAATAATAGTTATTTATCTCACTCTTGTGTAACTATAATTGATATCCCATTCAATCCGTTCAATATCAGTAGAGTCTCTATTCATGTAGAAGGAGTCCACCATTTTCTGAAAATAAATTGTTTAAGCTTTGACTAAAGCATTTTTACCTGATGTTTTAATTTCTGGACTACCGGTCAACTCTTTTGGATGATTAATTAATCTTTGTTTAGATGTATCATAGCCGGCTTGAAAAATTTCGGCGTTATCACCATTTAAGGTGTTTTAAATTTGTTGATTAACAACATTTATTTTCTCTTACTATTTTTAATAAAAGTATTGTAATTTGCTACTATATATAATAATTAAACACTATTATTATTTAGCATTGAAAACGTTTTATAGATTACTTGTTATTGTCATCGAAAAAGATGTTTCTTCATTAGTAAAGAATGCTATGATAAGTTACATAGAAAAGTAATCATACAAAACGTCTCTCATTTACTGAAGAACTCTTTAATGAATTATTTGCTAGAGTAATCGAACAAAATGTTTTTCCATTATGAAGAATACTTTAATGAATTACATGTTAAATTAATCGAACAAAATTATTCTTCAGTTATGAATAATGCTAAATAGATTATTTGAGGAAGTAATCGGTCAACATTATTTTTCGGTATTAAAGAATGACCAAAAGATTACTTGATGAAATAATCGAACAATATCCTTCATTAATGAAGAATGTAACTCTTGATTACTTGGTGTAGTAATCGAACAATATCCTTCATTGATGAAGAATGTAACTCATCATTACTTGATGAAATATTCAATCAACATTATCCTTTCAGTATTGAAGAATACACAAAAGATTCTATGGTGGAGTAATCGAACAAAATTATTCTTAATTTATGAAGAATGTAACTCATGATTACATGATGAAATAATCAATCAACATTATCCTTCAGTATTAAAGAATGTTCAAAAGATTACTTGGTGGAGTATTCAGACAATGTTTTTTTTTTCAGTATTAAAAAATGTTTTGATAAATTACATATTAAAGTAATATTTTACTATATAATAATCAAAATTTATTTTGACTACTACTAGTTTTAATTTTCGTCATTTATTGATTAGCTAACGGTTAGAATATGTTTTCAAAAAGAGTAAAATGATGTTTTTTTAAAGTTGGTTGTGTTTATATAGTTATAATATTTTTCAATTATTACAATTCTCCACCTATATAACCTAGTTATTATATTTTAAGAGATATGTTGAGAAAAAGGGCGGTATTCATTTTTAAATAGCCATTTTGTCGTAATAATTAATTTTTTGAAGCGTATTTTATACATTAAAGCAATTAAAAAAGGCATTTGATTTAAAAAATTTTTCCATGGTATGTAAGAGATTCGAAGTACAATAATATAATATAAACGATATTTTTAGAAAAAAAGAACATTAATCTAATGTCCGTAGTATAGCCATTTGCAATAACTTGTAATTCTTGACTCGTAATTTATATATTAAAAAAGTTAAATGGAGGGATTTTCATAAAGCAAAGCCAATACTATAAATTTAAAAAGTGTTATAAATACTTAAAATGTACCAGAGAATCATAAATTCTGTTTTTTGTTTATAATCATAACAAAGAAAATTTTAAGTAGTGTTATAAATATCTAGAAGAAATTATTCCATTTTCCGTATATAATTATTATTTTCTATAAAAATTTATTTTTTTACTTTATAAATTTCACGCGTTATACATCGTGTGCTGCAAAAATTTTTGTATAAGACTACCATTTACTTTCTCGATTTGTTGTCCAGGTTTCAATCTATTTCACGTTTGGTGATTACAATTGCTTTTATTAATAATGCCTACTTTTATACTTGGCACAAATGTAATGTCTTGTTGGATTTATCAAAATCGTAAAATGTAAACTCGCTTCATTTATTTTTACAGGAAGTGAGTGTATATTCATCCTTAATAGAATCATACTTAGTGAATGATATATACATTTTTTATGTTAAATACATTTTATTTATAGATAATCAATACAACATAATAATATGAAAATTAAAAGACTAACTTATAAATAATATATTTTTTTTAAAAGCGTAAAATAGACTTTTACCTGTATATTTTATTTAAGTGAATAGCAAATTGGTAAAAGTGAAAATTCGCTTTTAAGAATATTTAATTTAGGATAATTTAATTTGAAAATTAATCTGAATATTTTTTTCAAAGATTTAACTACAAATGATTTAAATCAATTAACTTGTTTAAAATTCTAGTTTTAGCTTTCTTTGAAATATGGCTAGCTGTAGTTAAAAATTGTGAAACTTGGATAGAAGAATATTCTTTATGTTGTGAAATCCATTGTTCTAGGGAACTTTCTGAAAGATAATAAGCTTTGATAAAGTTATCAACATAACTTTTAAATATTATTGGTTTAGGAATATCTCGATTCCAATTAGTATTTTCTGATTCAAGTTTAAAAATCAGTTGTTGAAAATCTAATTGCATCAATGCCCGACCTTCATTGGTGCATTTTTTAGAGGATTCACAATATCCTTGAACTAAAATCTTAAATGTTAATGTTATTGTTGAGTTCCAAATAAATTGTTTAGTATTTACTGGAAGGCGCATTGCTAATGATAAATTATTTATAATTTTTGAGAATCTTTCAAATTGTGATAGAAGAAAATCTATATAAGAACTATGTTCACTTTTAAGGTCTTTGATATCCCATTTAGTAGAATTTATTTGACGAAGAAGTTCTTCATAATCAATAAAGTTATACGCTATCACAGCAAAACCTTTATCTTTAAATTTGGAAAGTGATGGTAACAATATAGAGAAAAAATATTCCAACTTCGTTTTAAAAATTGTATCATTTTCATTAATAAAAAAAGAATCAATCACAGGGTGAACTAAATCTAATTGTTTTGACATAAAAATAATAGATTCTATAGCTACAACACGTTCTTGAATTGAATAATAATTATCTGATGTAGATGTATGATTGTAATTCTCAACAAACAATGTATTTTCTTTAGATGAATCAAATTTTATTGGTGAAGAAGGATTTAGAGATTCTTTTATCTTTTCAATTGTCTTACTTACAGCAACATAATCATCATTTCTGAAGGTAAATTTTTTTTCAAAATCAATATTATTTAATAATGATGTATGAGATATAAAGAGATCATAAACTAATAATAAATGATAGTAAAAAAGTTCCATTAAACTTTCAACAACATTCTCTGCTATGCATGGAAAAAGTAGAGAAGCTTTTATATATTTTCCAAGAATTTTCATTAGTGATAATGTTGTATTACACAAAACAGGAGCATTAATTTTTAAATCTTCATCAACATCTGGACTTTTGTAAATGTCTTCAACAACACCAAGATTACTGAAAACTCTTTGTTTTTTAGGGGATGGTTCTTTAAATATAAATGGATTTTCAAATGAATCAGGAATTAATTCATATTCCATCTCTTCACCAATCCCATTCTCATTGCAATCATTTGCTTTACGTTTAGAAATACAATATCTATCTTCTTTTAAAAATTGAAATTCTTGTAAATCAAAAATTGTAAATTGAAATGACACTGGAACTGGAGCAAACATTTCATTTTCAAGAAATAATTTTAATTCTTCAAGTCTTTCTTTGTGATAACGTTGAAAATAAACTAAAATCTGTTTATCTAATGTCATTGTTATTTCAACACAATTATATCCAAAATATGATTTTTCCAAAATCTTTGAAAATATTAATGTACTCCACGATATCAAGAAAGGTATCAAATTTGACATACGACATATCATTACAAGCTAAAAGTGTGTTAATTTTGTTAGCAGCAATTTTGAAAAAATTATAACAAAATGTACTTAATTTTACATTTAATGCATGGGAAAAATCTTCATCTATTAGAGAAGTTTCATTGTTCCTGCAATATTTTATCATTTCATGGTAACTAATAAATATTTGTACAAAAGAGGTACACTGTTCTATCAATGTTTCTGCTAATATTTCTGAGTTAACTTTTTCACAAAGTAATTCATAAGACTGAACTTCAATACCATCGAAATGGCGATTCAATACGAGGTATACTTTATCACTAGCACTTGTTTCAATGGCAATTCTGTAAAAAGATACAATCTTTTCAATCAAAACATCTAATTTAAATAAGCTTTTATAGGTAAAACAACATTGATATAATTTTTGGTCGTCAAATTGAAATACAATTGAAACTAAGGCATCTTCCAATTTATTTTCTAACTTTTTCATTGCTTCTTGGAAAAGTTTCTCCATTTTACCATATATTATAATAGAATTATTCTTTTTAATATTCATTATTATATTATCACGTAATTTTAGAGCTTGGATAAATTGATGTTCATTAATTAAATCTTCTAATGTAAAAATTTTTTCATGCAATTTTTTTATCTCAACTAATACTCGTTTCAACCTAGTCAATAATTTTTTCTTCATGTCAGCTGCAACTATTTTTAAGGCTGTTTGTGTTTGGTAATTGTGTACATTTAGGTGTTGTCTTATGTCAGTTATAACTTCAAGTAGTAATGATACATGATCCTTAACACTATAAATTTTCTCCATTTCTTCAGTAAATTCCTGAGTATGATTTTTGATTTCTCCAGCTATTCGCTTATTTACAACAGCTAATTGTTTTTTTAATTTATCTTTTTCATTCAATATATTTTCAAGTGTAAATCCATTGTTTGTGAGTTTCTTCAATTCAAAATTTACATGTGCAAAATCATCTTCAATGTAGTAGGCAACCTCCAGATTATCAAATATTTCATCTTCATCTAAATTTTCCATTGTTAGTTAAATAATAGTCTAGAGATTAATAACAATCTACATCTAACAACTGCATGAGATTGTCTTACCAAGAATTGCTGTTATCCTGCGCATCTTTAATGTCATATTTAAATTAACTGTTAAAAGTGAACAAATAATTTAAAGGAAATTTTACAGTACTCGAATTTTAAAAGTTATTTTCTTCTTTTTTTGACGTCTAAACACTATCTTATCATTTTTGAGAGTATTACCTTATAAATACGGATACAAAGCACGAAAGGAGATTATATCTTTATATGATAAGAAAATTTAATATCAAAAAATAGCACGAAGGTGTAGCAATAAGTTTGTCTATTCTTTCTTACTAATGGTGCCTCTGCTGGCTTAAAATGTATATTGTGTGTTGATATTGCAAAATAGTTAAAATAATATTTGAATGAACATGAGGGAAAATTGATATAATAAGTTTTATTTAATTAGATGGATTTATATTTAAGTCTACTGACTATATTTATGATAAAATTGGTAGTAGTAGAATCAACGTTTTGAATAAGATATGTAAAATTCTTTTGACTAATGAAATTAATCAATTAATTAAAGGAATTGAAGCCAAAGAAGCAGTAAAATAAAAAATTAAAAGATTGTATTATTGTTTAATAATATTTTTAATGCTGTAAAAATAAAAACTTGTTTATCATTCATTTGTTTATTCTAAAAAAATAACAATTTCAATGCTAAATTTAATTTCAGCTAAATAAATACTAAATTCAAGTATAAAATATTAACAATAATGAGGTATTTTCATTTCAATAAAAAAATGAACTTTCTTCATATCATTGTAACTATAATATTCATTATAACTTTTGTCGATGCAAAACTCATTCCTTGCAATGCATGCCAAGAAATTGTTGCAGTAATGAAAGGTACTGATGTTGCTCCACAAGAGGAATCATTCTTTAGTAAAATAATCAGCAAGATAACTCACTTCATACCAAACTTCTTAGCAGGTGGCAAATCTAAAGACAGTGGTAAGAAAAGTAAAAGCGAGAAAGATGATAGAAGTGTAAGTTTAAATTTTACTAATAAATTTTTATTCAATTCAGAAAAAGTCTAGTTTTTGTGATACCGAAATAGCCAGTAAGCATCTTAACGGAAAAGCTATTTGCCACAAACTTGAAAGACACTCTCATAGTATTAAGAAGATGTTAAGCGGAGGAAAGTCCGCAAGAGACGTTTGTAAAGATCAGAAATTCTGTTAAATATTATATATTTTAAAATTTATATTTTAAATTCTTTAATAAAGAATTAATTTTTCTATAAATTAAGCTTTAAAATACCATTTGTTTTATCATATTTCGGTAGATTTAATTGATATTTATCAGATAATGATTGAGGAACAAATCTTCCACCAAGATAATGTCCAGTTCCATTAAAATACTTGGCACATAATTTTGGTGCAGTAAGGGAAATTAAAAGATCAGGTTTAATGACAGGTACATCACCTGATAAAGGTCCTGATTCTACATCCCATCCTGAAGGAATATCTATTGAGGCTATTGAAGTACTCGTTTCTGATAACTGTTTTAATATCTCTCCATAAGGTTCACGTAATGGTGGCTTAAAACTAAAACCAAAAATAGCATCAATAATAAGTGCAAATTGTTTTGTATCCTCCATTGTATCTACAAAGGGAATATCGAAATGTTCGCATTGTGTTACCAATTTCTCCATTAAAAGATTTTTCGATTTCTTTGGGTAAAATATTCTTGGAGAGTAGCCAAATATTTTTAAGTGTCTAGCACAAACTAGACCGTCACCTCCATTATTTCCTGGTCCACAAATAACTAAAATTTCTTTACTCTTATCTGATAAGACTGTTTGCTCGTAATGTGAAACGACAGCCTGAGCTGAAGCCAATCCAGCAAGCTCCATTAATTGGTCAACAGAAAAAGCATATGTTGAAAATAACTCTTGATCAATTTTGATTGCTTCATCTTGCCTGAAGAACAAGTTAAATTAAAGAAAAAATGTTATCTAAAAATTACTTTAAATATTTAAATGACATTTTTCTACATATAGTTTTCAAACTGTAACTATGAATTCCTTTTCTAAATATACTTTGTATAAACATAAAATGTATACTTTCTAAAATAAATATTAAATTAATAACAAAAATCCAATAAATAATTATAAAAGTAACTACATTTTAAAAGGGAAATAAAAATGATAATTTATTTATATTTAAATATATATCAATACCAAAATAAAGTAACTCGAAAATAAGCTATTATTAATTTTTTTTATGTTACTGTTACAGATTTGAATCTGAAAAAAAACAAACAATGACAGCAGAAAATAATATACATATATTTACAGAAATGTAATCCTGAAAAGAAATCAAATTTGAAATAATAGTATTTCACTCCAAAGTAACTGATGAAAATTGACCTTTAAAATTTATAACGAAAGATAATTGCGTAAACATTTTAAAAATATTAATTTATGAGAAAATACAAATATCTATTAATGTTTACATTTCATGTTTCTTATAGTAAATAAATTGTATAAAAAAAGTTAAAGTAAATTTGTTTAGAAAATGAAATTTTTTGCTTGCTTACTATTTTCAACATATTGTGTCCATAAAAAATGAGATACTAATACAATTGTTAATTAATTATTTTTCCGAAATCTAAAATCAAACTACCCTTACCACTTTTTGACAATTTAGTCTACATTTTGTGAAAATAATTTAAGCTTTTAATTTTCAACGAAATTTCTATTATTTACTTTAAGAAATATTGTGAAATTAAAAAAAAGTACATTATTAATACATTAATAATCCAAAAAATATAAAACTTATACTACTTGAAAACAATTTTTTTTAATAAAAAGATACTTTAATAGAAATAAATACATGTTATTTAAAGTACAACATTTTATTTTCCATGTTTCTTTAATAAATTATGATTTATAGTCAATTTTTAATTTCTTGTTCTAACTTTTAAGTTCTTTTTTGAATTAATTAGATGTAAACATTGCAATTTGTGTCACAGGCCTTATATTTGATCATATGAATATAATTGTTAATAAGTGTTTTAAAATTTTATTACTTAACTATTAATAAAGTTTACATACCATATGGTTAACTACAATGAAAATAATTTTTTTTCCCTGCCTTGAGACTTACGGATATTCAAACACGCTTTTAAAAATTTTTTGATTCTTTTCTTATCAACTACTATCTTATCACTCTCGAATAAGTTGAATAAGAATACGGATATCTTATTTTAAAGCTTGAGCACATTGTATAATTGATAAGGAACTTAAAATCAGGATATCAAAATAGGTATATAAGAAACATTCTGTCCTAACTTTATCAACAATTCAATTAAATATGAAATTCGTTGCTGTATTATTATCTGTCTTCCTTCTTTTCTCCGCTGCTTCTGCCAGCTTCAAATGTACATTGTGTCTTGATGTTATTAAAGAGTTGGAACAATACTTGAACGACCACGAAGGAAACATCGATGGAGTAAGTTTTTTTGATTTAATTGGTTGATTTTATATTTTAAGGCTGCTGACTATATCTGTAACAAAGTTACCGGAGGAATCAGCATCTTGGATAACCTTTGCAAAACTCTCATGACCGATGAAATCGACCAATTGATCAAAGGAATTGAAGCTAAAGAAACCCCAGAACACATCTGTGAAAAAGTTAAATTCTGTTAAACTTGTATATCGTAAAATAAGTAAATAATAAAATTACTTTAATTCATATTTCTATAAAAATTCTGATTTTTTAAAAACATTCGAATTCATGAGAAAAATATCTTAATAACGGAAAATGTTCTACTTCCGTAAAGATAATAATCTTTCAGTATCGTTCTAGTAATCTTCTTTTTCAACAAATAATGGTAAATAATGTTAATCTACATTCTAAAGTATCAATAAATAATAAATATTAATTATAATAATATAACTTCCATTTGGAAAAGAGTTTATAAATTCTAGTTAAACATATTTATAATGATTTTACTTATAAAAAACTAAGAATTTGATCGTTTTTACCATAGTTATAAAAATATTTTTGTTTATCAAGCTAAAATCTAACTATTATAATGATTCATATTATTTTATAAATGAGATAGATATATTTATATATTCCAAAAAATAATGGCACTTTAATCTGTTAAGAAATGTAATAAAATGTTAAGAAAGATAGTATGCCCAATATATTATGTTGAAAAGTACAAATAATAAAGGGAAACCCATTATTGAAAGGTGATCAATTACATCTGTATTCCAGAAATTTGTTTCTTCAAAAACAAAATAGTTTTTAAATTTTGTGTAAAATTGGTTTTTCGGTTTTTGAATTGATGTTTCTAGTAGGAGTGTTCGTTCAATAGGACTCATATTAGCATATACTTCTGGTACTGAAGATTTGTACCTTTGAATGGTTTCATGCTTTTTACCCAGTCTTGGATCTCCTAAAAAAAGATATCATTAACTACTAAACTTATATTACCTAATCCTTGTGTTCCATATCTTCTTATACCATGAGGTGAATCCTGTTTAATAACATGATTACATACCCTTGGACTATGAACAATACTTCCATTATTATTCGAAGGATGTCCCGTTTTGTTTTTTTCTTGAACTCGCTATTTTTTCATTACTAGAAGCCATTCCCCCAATAATTGCTAACTCCAAGAGAGAGCAGAAAACAAATGATAAACAGGCAAGCATCCAAACATCAAGTGCCTTAACATATGCTACTCTTGGTAAATTTCTCATAATATTACCAAACTGAAAAGTTAAAGCAAGGAGTGAATTAACTCCCAACATTGTTCGAGCTGGGATCATTTTTGCTCCTAAACAAAAACTAATCCAACTAATAAATATTGTTAAATAAGTAGGTATATATGCTTGGAGAATATACCATCCATAGCGTCGACTAAAAATAAAGGACATCGTCAGTTCATTCCTAAAAAAAGATAATTATAAATATTTTATAAACAATGTTGTTGAGTACCAAGTTCCTGCTGGATAGTTTACTTCTTCTAAGTGTGTAGAATAGTTTGTTAAAACAAAATCTGGTAACTCGATTTTTTCTTTTAATAAAACTAATGCAGGAGTTGTTGTAGAATCAAGCCATTTCATGTTTACTTCCTGATTATTGTAGTTAAAGGATTCTAATGTTAAATGACATTGTGTTTTATCAAATGGAAATTGTTGAAAAGTATTAAAACAAGGTCCTTTTACTTGAACTCTGTAATTTACCCAAACTGTTCCATTGGGATATATCATTAAAAAAACATTTAGAAAGGGACTTCTATGAATATGTGCCGCCTTACTATTAATAAATACTGTATTTGGTTTCCATATTTGTTCTAAAACTTCATTATTTAATGATAAATTATATTTACAAGGATTCATATGATCGTACTTTAATGCTTCGTCATTCCATATCTCTGTAACATAAATATCCATATCAAAATCTGAAGTTATCTCATGAAGAGCATTCACTTCCTGTACCCATACTTCTACAGTTACATCAACTCCCAACTCGGAGGGTGTTTTAAATGTTTTATAACTCGTTAGCAATTTTTCTATAATTATTTTATCTGAGGTACATATACCTGTATCGATAACTTCTATCATGTCATTGTCTATATTATTATCTTCATCTTTTAAGGAGTACATACCTTTTTTCCTTTACTATTATATTCTCTATCATCGTTATGATAATTCATTTTTGGTCCAAATGTAAAATGATCATTTGTTTGTTCAAATTGAGGATAATCACCCTTTAATGATTGTTGAAGTAAAAGATATGGTAGAAATAAATATTGCTAAAGAAAATTTATTTACTAAAATTTTCATACTTTACTCTTCTAAAAAAATCATACTGAGATTATTAATATAGTATTTAAATATTATTACATTAAAATAAAATAGTAAAGAAAAAAAGCGTTTAATAAAATAATTTTTATCAATATAAAATAATTGTAAAATATAATTTAAAATAAACCCTATTTAACTTTATAAAAGTTCTTCAAACACTTAAGTTATAGTTCATTCTTTTTGTATGAGTATGAAGACAAGATTAAGGAGAATAAGTAAGGATTAGAAATGTAGTACATTTGAAATTTTAATAGTTTAAGAAGCAGTTATTTTTATGGTAATTCAAACTTTAAGAGATATAATATTGTTTAGAGGTAGAAGGAGGTATGCAATTATTCTATTACAAATAAATTTTATTAACCAAAATATTGAAAGATGAAAAATGAAGGGATATAGATATTATTTCGGGAGTTTTATTGATATGTGATGTCATAATTGATGTATTTATCTCTATTACTCAATCTAATTAATGTTTTTTTTTTGAGAAAAAAGGAAGTAAAAAAAGTAATGTTGTTCTCTAATAAGATAATAAATACTCAAATTAATGATTTCAAAGTAACGAAGAAACAATAAATTATATAATTAAACATATTTCGTTAATGAATATAAAAAAGTACTAAAAAGTCAATGTTTATTACTTTATTCAATACCTACAACTTTTATTATTATTGCTCTTAAAATTTTATTATTAATAATTTTCAAATATTTCAATCAGTTTTATTAAAATGTCTAATAACATCACTAATGATAAACTATTTTAAACAACTTTCCTTTGTATAATAAATATTACTATTTATTTGAACCAAAGTTACATTTCAGTTTCGTATACATAATTTTTATGTCAAAAGTTAATCTTTAAAAATATATGTTTATGTTGAAAAGGGTAAAAAATTCCTTACTGCCTAATATAGAAATTATTAATATACTTACAATATTAAAGAATGTTTTAATAGTTAAAAACCTAGAAATATATTACTGTACAAATTTTATTATCAAATGTTATTGTAATTCCTAGAATACAATTAATATTTGTTGATAAAGGAAGTAGAATTTCATTTTATAAATTGAAAATTTTATTTCAAACTCTAATTTTTATTCATACGTTGTTTTTTTATTGTTTTTTATCTCATAAATAACATATTACTTAAATTTATTATCAATTAAAAGTTAATACTTGGAAATTTTATTTTTCCATTATTTAAAAATATTAATTTAAAATTCATCACTTTATGCTTTTTTTTGCTTTCACAATGGCAAATGAGTTATTATAAAAACTATCACCTATTCGGGGAAAGGTACGGTCTCTTGCAACATCGATTTTAATTTAACATCTCATAGAATTTCGATTACTTACGGGACCAAAATCATGCCGTCATTTGCCTTACAAGAGTTCTAAGCATTTTCTAATTGAAGTGTGGTTTGAACTTTAAGGGCACACAAACTTTTAATTATTTTTCAAATGTTGAATATGACGTCATAGCAAAGTTTACATATATGTTTAATTTTGTAAAGTTTACTACGGTTGTATTTCCAAATATTATTTTTCCAGATGAAGCAACTACTTGTTGCTTATAAAACTAAACTTTACTAATAATATGTTAAAAACAAATTTCGCATGTAGAATAAAATTTTATAAATTATCAAATATAGATACATTATTAATGATATCCAAATTATTTACTAAAGACAACACCTTCATAATTAAATCATACTAAAAATAAACAAGAAACTTAATAATGTTCTTTCCTGGAAAATTTTTACAGACAATTAACATTAAAAAAACGTCACAGGCATAATTATGTTTAAAAAGATAGCAATTTGAAAAATACAGGTAATAAAATAAAATTTTTCATATAAACTAGAACTAGAGTTACATATGCACTATGAAAACTAATATAAAACCCATACTTTATAGGAAAAAAGTGAGAAGAGAAATCAAAAAATATTAAAAATGAGTTAATCTAAAAAAGTACTAATAAATAAATTTATATTCTAAGAATATTACAACTTACTATTAAAATTTATCAATTAATAATGGTAGATTCCTTAATTTATCATTATTAATATAATACTTTGGTAAGATTTAAATTGTCCAGTTGATATTAACAAAAAAATTTATATGAAATATTGTGTAAGATTTCTTTTACGTTTTTTGAAGCAAATTAAACTACTCTCAGTGTAATATCATAATAATTAATAATAGCATATTATCAAAGACTTGAGACAAAAGTCAATTCATAAAAAAAGTAATTATTCTAAACATAAAATAGTATGTTAATGAAAAGAGTAAAACTTTCTATTATTTAAATATTATTTCTTTTAGTAACAATAAATGTATTCATAAAAAATTTTTTTATAAGATCTCGTTTACTATCACACAAAATCCCCCCATTTAAATGAAAAATGGTGTGGCAAACAATTTTGCATTTCACCTGATAAATTTTACACCAAAAATTTAAAGGAAAATAACAAAAATTTTGAAGGAGCATATTTATAATATATTCAAAAATAGACAAAATTTTTATTTTACCACAATTATTATTTTACATTCCCTTTATAAGGAAGATTTTATCATAAATTTTACCTCTAATTTATATGCCCCCACAACATTTGATAGTGGTTAATAAATAATTCATCTTTACATTTATAATAAAGCAATGTTTTATTATATATCAATTGAGCATATACCTTGATTTAAGATAATGTAAATAATCTATGTACTAGACAAGAAAAATAATACCAAAAAAATTAAACTTTCATAACACTTGTATTTATTTTTAATTAAATTTTCCTATAAAGGTTAATTAAGTTTACAAATTATGTTTGTAATAAGAACTAATTATTTGTTAACAACGGATTCCCTGTGCCACAGACATAAACACTCCAAAAGATCCTGCAGATTGCGCTACTGTTTTACCAACTTCCCTCAATAATTGTCTACCCCTTAAACCAATTCTGAAAGTATAATTAAAATTATTTCACTTAAAAATTCATGTAATGCTATACCTTAAACCACCAATTCCACCTAATAGCACACCTGTTGCACCACCAATGACAGCTCCCATCAAAAAGCCCATACGGATTTTTTCAAAACACGATCGTTGTCCACCAGCACCACTAACAGGAACAGGCATATTTTTTTATCTTCAATATTTAGAGACAATTTGTACAAACTAAATGTAAGATTTTTGTATATTTTAAAATCAAAATATTTCACCAAAATCAAACAATCATTCGTTTTGGGATTTGATAGGGGAGTGAAAGTTTGATTTTTGTTTTTTTGTATCGTAAATATGTTTTTTACGAAAATATTATTCTATCAGTAGTAATAATAAAAGTTGTTTTTTTCATACTTGATATCTCCCAATTAACCTATATCACGTTTCTTTAAAGATAACGTTTCCTTGACAACATGCACCACAGTAGATAAACTTTTGCCTTTAATACAAAGTTTTGCCAAAATGAATATTTGGGAGTTAGCTAAACAAAAGTATGAAGAAAATAAAAGGAAACGAAATACTAACACTTCTAGTAATGGTAAGAATTATTTCTAACAATGTCATTTTAATTTTTAGACACTTATTTATTTCAAAAAGATCGTCAAGAACCAATAGAAAGTTACATAATTATAGCAGGGTACCCAAAGACTGGAAAGACAACCTATTTGAATAGATTTTTGGGAACTGAAGGAACAAGTAATTCCACAGCAATCCTTGAATATTCTTTTGGATACAGACATCGTGATTCACAAAAAGATATTATTCATGGATGGGAATTATCGGTAGATGTTAATTTATCATCTCTTCTTCAGATCCCTTTAACAAAGAATCATATACAACAAAATATAGGTATATTTATTGTGGTGGATTTAACAAAGCCAGAGACTATCTGGTTAATGATTGAGGAATTTCTTGAAAGTGCTAAAGTAAGGATTAAAGATATATTTGATAAAGATGTAGATAAGTCTGTAAAAGATTATCTGGAAGAATCTTCTTGGAAAAGAATTGGAGGAAAAGATGTTGTGAATAATAGTGTTGTAAAACCATTTCCTATTCCATTATACATAATCGGTGGCAAGTATGATGTTTTTCAGAATGAAGAGACAGAAAAAAAGAAAAAGTATTTGTTATTTCCTTAGAATTCTTAATTATCTTTATGGTGGTTGTTTAATTTTTGGTAGTATTAATATGGAAAATCTGATTACGAGAATTAAAAATATGATGAGCCATGCGGCATTCAAGATTAACTATTCGAAAGGGTTAGTTGTAGACATTAATAAGCCGTTGTTTGTCCCATTTGGTGGAGATTCATTAGAGAATATAAATTCACTTAATACTAAACAATCTTTTATTAATAGTACCTTTGAAGAGATTTTTCGTGACTGTAAAAGTCAATACAATAATCTTTTTCCCCCAGGAAATGGTAAATACTATGGCTGAAGATGAAATTATTAAAGATGAAAAGTTTTCTGAACCAGTAATTGATATACTTTTCGAAGAAAGATTAAATAATCTCCAAAGGTACATTAGAGAAAAAGAAGAAAGAGAAACAACACTAGAAAGATCTAATAGAAATAACAATTTATTATTTTAAATATATTTCAGATTAAAATATAATAAATTTATGAAAACTTAAATTCTTCTGCGCTTTCAGCGTCTCTTACATGATTATCCTTCAACCTTTTGAAAATCTTAATTAATTCCTCAATCTTAACTTCTCCACGAACTTGATTATCACGTGTACGAACATTTGCTGTACCATTTTCCATTTCTTTGGGTCCAAGTACGAGAATGAAGTTAAATTGACTGAGTTGAGCATTTCTTATTTGTTTATTCATTGTGTCACCACATTCTGCATCATAGTCTACCTCAAAACCAGCTTCAAAAAGTTGTTGGGTGACATTTTTGGCATACTCACTAATAGTTTCATGTACAGTGATTACTTTAACTTGTCTTGGTGAAAGCCAGAATGGCCATTTTCCTCCAAATGATTCAGTAAGAATAGCTGTCATCCTTTCAACGGAACCAAGAATTGCACGATGAATCATAACGGGACGGCATTTTTCACCTTTTTCATTTAAATATGTGAGATTAAATCTTTCAGGGAGTTGGAAATCTAATTGAATTGTTGCACATTGATGGTTTCTCTTTAAAGCATCTTTAATTGTAATATCAATTTTTGGTCCATAGAAAGCTCCATCACCTGGATTTAATTTCCATTTCTCTCCACTAGCATCAAGAGCTTCTTTTAATTCTTCTTCAGCCTTATTCCATGTTTCTAAATCTCCGAGATATCCAGTTTCTGGTCTTGTGGAAAGATTTAAACTGAAAGTAAATCCAAAAATTTCCTCATAAACATATTTTAAGAAAGACAAACAACCAGCAATTTCTGATCTAATCTGGTCCGGTCTACAGAAAATATGAGCATCATCTTGTTGGAACCTTCTCACTCTTGTAAGACCAGTTAAAGCTCCAGAAGCCTCGTTTCTATGTAAAACACCAAAATCAGCAAATCTAAATGGTAATTCATTGTATGCTCTTGGTTTATGATCAAACATTAGGCAATGTCCAGGGCAATTCATTGGTTTTAAAGCAAACTTTTCCTTCTCAACATCAATCTGGAACATATCTTCAGAATAATGTTGCCAATGTCCTGATTGTTCCCATAATTTGTGATTGTAGATGTTTGGTGTGATAACCTCAGTGAATCCACGTTTTCTGTATTCTTTTTTAATGAAGTTTGTTAATGCATTGTAGATGTATGCTCCTTTTGGATACCAAAAACAGGATCCCGGTGAAAGGGGATGGAAGAAGAATAGTTCTTGTTCAACACCAAGTTTTCTGTGATCTCTTTTAGCAGCCTCTTCTTGAAGAGTTTTCCATTCTTTCAATTGTTTTGTATCAGGGAATGAGATTCCATAAACTCTTTGAAGAGATTCAGCTTCAGAGTTACCTTCCCAGTATGAGGCTGATGTTTTTGTAATGTGGAAAGCCTTAATTTTCCCAGTATTTCTTACATGGGGTCCACGACAAAGATCAATTAAAGTTCCACAACGATAGACAGTTGTTGTTGGTGTGTCAACTTTTTCATTTAAAATACGAACCTTAAACTTGTTGTATTTAAACATTTCTAGTAAATCTTCTTTTTTCATTTCCAATCTCTCAAACGGTTGTTTATCTTTGACAACACATTTAGCAACAGTTTCTAGCTTTGGAAAATCTTCCAATGAAACAGTTCCATCTTCTTTATACATATCATAATAAAAACCTTCTTGAATTGGTGGTCCATAACAAAGGTGGCCTCCGCAGTATCTTTCCATACATTCACCTAAAACATGAGCTGAACTGTGCCAGAAGACAGCTTTTGCCTCATCATCGTCAAATTTCAAAATTTTAAGAGATGCATCTCCTTCAAATGGACGATCGAGATCCCATAATTCATCATTAACCTTAGCAATAACTGCATTTTCAGCTAAACTTTTAGCTATTTTCTCAGCAATATTTAATGGTGTTGTTCTCCAAGATTCTCCTTCAAAAGTTTTTCCATCAGGAAGAGTGATTGTTATTTTCTCTGATGGTTTTGAGGCTATCTCGGCTTTATACTCAGCCATCAATCGATCGAACATATCATTTCTTTCTTGGATATACTCTGGCCAAGGATTTAGTTCGCATTTATCCTTGGTAACTTTCTGTAAAGATTATTTATGATTTTAATAATTAGGAAATTTGATACTTACAAGCGCTTGAGAAGCAAACATTTTCTTTATTATCAACAGTCATATTTGCAAAGCGTAATGGAATGTATGAATATTTATATTTGCTCGTGAGAGAGCGAACAACAAATCGAGGTGTAAGCCACGTTTTTAACGATATTACCTGAAAATAGTAGTGTGGTTTTAGAAATAAAATTTAAATAAATTTTAAACGAGATTGGTTGGTGGTCGCCACGTTTCTCGCTATATTTTATTGTCACTTTGTGGTATCATTTTAAAATAAATACACTTTTCCATAAACTAAAAGAATTCCCTTCAAGAAGCAATTCTTTTTATTTATCTTTGATCATAATTATTAAAATGTTGTAAATATGAATAGCATTTAGGTAAGATGTTTTTCTAAGAAAGATATTTGAAAATTAGTTAATATTTGCTTTTAAATTTAAACATTAAAAGAAATTTATCCGAATTATTAAAAGTTATTAAGATAATCCTTATATGGAATATTGTTTTGAATATTTTTTAAGTAGATTGTAATTAAAAGATTTTTTTGAAAGTCTTCAGGATTATCCACCTTCATACTCTGATATCATTTTATAAGAAATTGAAATATATTATTTATGAGAATTAAGATGTTTTTAAATTTATCCATAAAAAAAGACGATTCAATTTTGAGTAATAATCTTTGATTCAATAAAATTTTATTTTAAATTTAATAATGATAATAACAACATTTTGAGAGAATGTTTGCAATAAGATAAAACTAATTTAAAGAAAACGTAGGATTCGTTGAAGGGAATAATCTTGTTAAAGTACGAGATGAAATATTTAAAAAAAGTTTTCCAACCTGATTTATTTTATGGATAATAATAAAAGCTTGTGTCTTAGAGTGATTTATTTATAGTAATACATTAAAAACAGAAATTAGATTGTAAAAGAGTGAATAGCTTTTATTTAATTACTTATTCTTTTTAATCATAACAAATATCTATGTTCACTAGGCATTAAACTATAAAATTCAGAGAATCCCAATGACACTTTGTTATTACTTTCTAGGTATTTTGTCACAGAATTGTATACTTCATTTGTAATTATTCCATTTTTCATTGCTGTTACAAGATCTTCTTTAGTTATAAACCCGTCTCTGTTTGAATCCAATGTTCTGAATGTTGTTTGAATACTTAATACATCATTATTTGCCCAAATTAATTCTTTAAACTCCTCAAAATCAATTTTTCCATCTTTGTTTTTATCAGCTACAAGGAACATGTTATCTATTTCGGATTCTGTTACTTTTCCATCCATTGACTCCATCACGTTTTTAAGTTCATTTCTCTCAATAAAACCATTACTGTTAAGATCAAATTTTTCGAATAATGCCGTTATTTCAATTAAGGCATTGGAATCATGAATTTGATTAAAAATTACAGGTGGTGTGGCAACCTATAAATAATTTTATAAGGATTTAAAAAGAATAAAAATAGTTTGTTACCTTAGTTTTTTTCTTTAATTTATTTTCTTTAGTAACACAACAACCCATCTTTGTGATAAAGTCAAGTTTATTTAGTATTAATGATAAATATTAGAAAAAAAGTAAAGTTAATCTTAGAATTTCCTACTATATAGTTTTTTTTTCTTTAAAATGTGGATTATAAAAATATTAATAATTAGAAGGTAAAAAATTGTAAACACATTACAGTAAAACTATAATTAAATATAGATACTATTTGATAATCTAGACAACTACCAAACTTTGACGTCATCAAAGCACCTTTTACTGCCACTAACTAACAGATTAAAACAGTTATCTACAAAAGTAAAAAATTTTTTGAGAAGATAGAAGCATTGAGTGATATCAAAGATGAATTTATAAGATAAATTAGCGTTAAATATGGATCTTAATATAGAAAGAGTAAAATTAAACCACAAATAATGTCACTTGCTATTAAATTCAACCTTTTATATATCTCTTGACATATAATTGTTTAAAATGACTTAAAGTATTTAATATGTGTAGATATCAAAAAGGGGATGCAAACTTTCAGTAATATGGTTTGAATATTCTATTAAAATCTATGAAACATTTTAAAACAAACTATTTTTTTTAGCATTTAGGACAAAATGATGCTTTTTTCCAGAAAATCTCAACTAAATGAATAAAAGAAAAATAAGGATTGATAATTTTAAAATGAAATGAAAAAAGGCGTATCTATAGTAAAACAAATATTATTTTATAAAAATATAAATTATAGAAATAACAATAATAAGTAATGTACAAAGGTTTATGGATAAGAAAAAATGATTTGTGAGGATGTATCCAAACTATAATATGGAATGTATCAAAGTGATGATAATAATAATAAGATATAAAGATGATAAAATCTTATTTATTGTCATTTCCCACTAAATAATAATTAATTTCTAACGACACTATATAAATTTTTATCCGATCAACCTCAAAATTAAAATTTTAATATGTTAGTATCGAAGTTTTTAAAGTTTATCAATTACTTTACTTTAAATAAATATAATTTAATTTTAAAATAAGTTATTTTATTAAATAATTGTAGAATATTTCATTAAATTTTATCTCGTCTTATAAAGTTTTCTCACTTCAGTAAATGATAGTTATATATAAATATGTGTGTTGACATAACCATAACTATATATGAAAAAAAAAGTGTTTTTCTTGTATACTTATATAATAAAAATAAAATAATATAGATGTATTTGTCATATAAATAGAAATCTTCTATAGCAATTTCTGTTTAAAGTACAAAGTTTTATAAAATTAGCTTTAATGTCAAACTATATTTTTTATCTATTCAAATGTTTTATTTATGAATAAACGAAATAGAGAATAAAGTGCCATTTTAAATACATGATCATAAAATAAAACGAAAATAATAAAAATGGTTTAAAAATAAAATTAATTGTCTCATATAAAACAATAAATTTCATTTAAAATATAATGCTTTTTAAAATCAAAAACAAAAGCTTCAGTTAACAAGTCGATGGATAAAATTATTATTATGATAAACGACATATGACATATTTTTTTTAACAAGTCATTACTAATAGCTTACTATTAATAATCTAAGTATAGTAATTTATGTTATGATTTTTTCCTAAAATAGTTATGGCATCAAAAATTATACTAAAAAATAGTTTCAAACAAAATTCGTAAGATACACGCCAATTTACTGGGATTTTTTTTTATAAATTTTAAATTATCATAATAAATGAAAAAATATTTTTATACATTTTGCTAGAAATTTATTGCATCTAATTAATGCAATATGTCTTTCTGTGCAATGAAAATTAATTTTTAATTTAACTTTATTTTTCCTCTTAATGAAGAGAGTTATTTTATTTTATTAAAAATTATTTTAACCTCATGTATATATATATATATATATATATATATATAAATCAAATTAAATAAAAAATTGTTGTATAAAGGAGGGCATAGATAATTTATAAAAGCACATATCTTATTACTGTTGTAGCAAATTCAAGAACAAGAAATGGGTGTGAATTTAGAAAAAACAGTATTAGTCTTATCAGAAATTTTAATCACAAGTAAAACGCAAACGATAAGTTAAAAGAATATTCATAAAAAAATTAACAGATTATAGATTATATTAAGTTTCAAAGCAAGCGCACAATTGTCATTTTATTACTTCAGCAAACCTCTTGTATTTTGAAGTTTGAGAAATAAAACTATTCTTCCTTCTTAAAGTACTTGATGCGAAACAAATAGCAATATAGAAATAAAAAGTTCGGTGACAATCAATTTAATTAATGAGAAGTTTTGTATGTTTATTGACTTGTGAGAAAACTGAAAAAATATATAAAATTCCGGTTTAAAATATGGTAGGTGTTATAAATTATGACAAACGAGATGGTGGAGCTTCTGTTTGAGGTGTTGGAGCAGATGAATTTTGGTTTGAACGAACACCAGATAAGTGATCAATTGATGTTGAAGCAGCCATCTTGGCGGTATTGTAAGCAGTTCCCAATTTAGATTCAAAAGATTTGAATATAGAAGAACTTTTCATCTCCTGCCATTTGGAAACTACTGTTTCAGCTGTAGCAGCAGCAACTTCAGCAGTTTTTTGGTATGCTTGGCTATCTTTAACCTGACGAAGTGAGTCATTAATTTCACTGGTAACCTCAGCCAATGGTGATACACCTAACTTTTTTTTTAATTCCTGTGCATGTTTAACACGAGCTGTCAATACTTGACGTAATGTTCGGATTTCCTCTTCGGTCTAAAAAAAAATTAAAAATTCAATTGAAAATTAAATTAGCTACCTTTTGCAATTCATTCTTTAGTTCCTCTCTTTCGTGTTCCGATATTGGCATGGTACCATTGTATGATGGGGCTAAATTGAGGCAATTTGAAATTAATTACACGCACAACTTACTATCACTAGTTGGAGTTTCCATTTTTGTTTTAGATAGCTTTAGTAAATATTAATAGTAATTATCTAAAAAATAAATATACAATGTGTAACACGAGGGATGAACATATTTTATTGAAAAATGTTTTAGATTAGATATGCTTCTCTTTTAAGAGAACGAACAAACAAACAGGCTATGGCCTACTCTAAATATGGCAAATAGCGATCAATTTCTGATGACAGTTTTTTAATAACAGTCTTGTCTGTCTATTGATTTAGCACATAAAACGTGGTAACAGTAACATACAGCTTATTGACACCCGTAAAACACAGAAGTAAATATTTTAAAAAATTTGGTAGCTTCAAGCTATGTAAAAATAATACATAAAAAAAGTGAAAATTGTCAACCTATTATTAGAAAACAATTTTAAAAATAATTTAATAGTCTCCTTTTGCGTTACGATGATTATACTAAATAACATTAAAATGTAAATACATCTGTGTATTTTGGTATCATGTTTATAATTTTTTTATATAATGTGCTTCATTAAGTTTCATTAGTACATGTAAAGAGAGTAGATAATAAATGGATTTAAGCAAAAATAGATATCTTTTTAAGGAAAGAACCTTATATAATAGAAATAATTAACAAAATTTTAAATTAACCAAATGCTAAATCTTTCTACTCATTTACTGAGGCAATGAAAAATTAGAAATGACAATAATGGAAATCTATCAAACATATATAATTACATCCTAGTTTTTTAATGTTGGATCCACATATTGTATAATTTCTTTTCCAGACCCATCTTTTACTTTTTTTCCATGTAACAAATATGGTGCTTTCAAATCATGATTACAATTATTCCAGCCTGAGCCTAAACCAATACCTAATCCTACCCATATTGGAAAACTCTTTCGTTTTAGAAAAAGAGCAGAAACTACAATTCCAAATGATGTTGCACCGAGGACTTTGAAACATGTATCAGCCAAACAACGATCAATTTTCTCTCCAATTATGTTCTCTGAGCGATCTCCCATACCTATTCTAGAACAAAAAATAATAAATAGTATAACAAAATTTATTAATTATGGTTTAGAAAATACTAAATAGTATTTAACAGGCAAATAAGTACGAGAATTTACTCATTTTTTAACAAAAAGACGTGTTGAGATATCAAAAATTGGACACGTGCACCTTCATAGATATATAAAACGAATGTAAAACAAAATTGGCAAAATATTACTTATTTATATAAGATAACAATTAAAAGACATTTTAGTTTCTATTAAAAGTTTGCTTATTATCTTTTTCTTTATCAAGCAAAAAAAAGCACAAGAACCGTATACTTTTTAAAATAAAGAGGAAAAAAACCGTTAAAATATATATAATTAATGTTAAAGCCTATCCAAATGTAAATTTGAATCCACCAAAACTTCCACCATCACCAAAATCAAATCCACCGAAGCCACCTTGATGGAAGTGGAATCCTTGTTGGAATGGATGTGCGTGACTTCCTTGTTGGGATTCCGGATCTAGTGGATCTTGACCATTATCGAATTGTGCTTTCTTTTCTGGATCAGTTAGGACTTCTTTTGCTGCAGCAATATCGATGAACATCTTCTCTGCCTTTTTCTTTTCTTCCTCATTTTGGAAGTTATCAGGATGCCATTTTCGCGCTAATTTCCTATAAGCCTTCATAACGTCGCTCTTCTTTGCATTTCTTTTTAGTCCAAGAATCTTGTAATAGTCTTTCTTCTTTGATTGTTTCAGTAGTCTTTGTGCTTTCTGTAGTCCTTCAGATATGGAATTATTATTTTCATCTAATTCATGGGCTCTCTTATAATCATTTACGGCAGCTTCATAATTTTCATCGAGAATATAAGCTTCAGCGCGGTCAACTAAAACTTCTACATCATCGGCATTTAAATTCTTTAATACTTCAGAACAATCTCTGATGGCTTCTGCAGTATGTCCTGCTTTCATATTACATTTACAGGAATAACGCATTGTATCTAATTGAATACGTTCATTCTCTTTTTCAGCCTTAAATACTTCAACAGTTTTCTCTAGACATTCCATCCATTTTTTCTTTTCGATAAATTTATCAATTTGTTCTCGTAATTTATCAAGTTTTTTAACTTTTTTAAAGAAAACAAAACATTCTTTGTCATCTGGATCGAGTTTAAGACATTCTCTAATCTGGATAAGAGCACTTCCAGCATCACCAAGTAAATAATGCAATTTCGAAACTTTTAAGAAAATTTCTCTTGAATCTGATGTTAATTTAGTAACGGCTCTAAAATCAGTAATTGCCTTTTGAATTTCTCCATTCTCCTCATAACATACAGCTCTTTTTTTGTACAAATTCGGAGCCCATTGGCAATGTTCAATGGCCTTTGAAAGGTAAGAAATAGCATTAGAATAATCAGTATTCTCAAAATAATCATTAGCATATTCTAACCATGTTTCAATATTTGTAATTAAATCTATTTTTTGTTTACTTTCACTATTCTTCTCGTGTTTATGTACAGTTTTGTAGTCTTCTCTAGCCTTATCCAATTTACATTGCTTCAGGTAGACACCTCCTCTTTGGTTGACGGCTGAAATGAAGTCTGGTTTGAGGTTTATAACTTTTGTTAAATCATCAACTGCAGCATCAGGTCGTCCCATGGCTAAATATACAGTCGCTTGTCTATAAAGAGCCTGATAATTGTTTGGTTCAATATCAATAGCCGCTTGGAATTTTTGTGCTGCCTCCTGTAGTTGACCATTTGCTAAAAGTGTCATTCCTTCTTTCAGAAGATTCTCTACATTATTTCCATATATTAAAATAACTACAAAATAAATTGTAATTACATTATTATTTTCATTTTAATAGTTACCTGGTAAAAAAAGAGAGTATAGGAATAATCCAATTCGATACGGAGAACTGTGTAACCCCATAGAGATCTAAAAAAATACTTTATTTAAAAAATATTATTTATTTGTAATATAAAACAGGAACGTGATATTAAAATGTTTAGATATTATAAGAACGCCTAAAGATACATAATTCCAATGTATCCTGCTGACGTCAGTCTCTTATGGACTAACAATAATGTAAACAATAGTACAATAGATTAAACTAAATTGATTTAAAAATAAACAATATAAACATATCTTGACAATCATATGATATCAAAGTACTTGAATAATGATTTTTTTTCAAGAATTCTGTAACCTAAAATAATGAATAATGTTTGAGGAATTGTTGTCTTACATACTGAGTGGTGATGTGGAAATAATGTGATGATATGGACGAGTCTTATTGGTCAATTTAATTTTTATAGATCAACAAATAATTATTATTATCAAAGTAATATATCGAATGATAGAATTAATGTAAAAAGTTTCAATATGTTTTATTAAATATATATATATAGAGTAAAAACAAAAGTATTGTAAAAACATAGTAAAAACATAATCTTTTGTTTTTCACTTTGTCTTTGTTATTATATTAACCCAGCTGTTATTAGAATTATTTCAGGTACTGTACTTTTAGTAAAGCCATGTCCTGTATCGCTTCTCGAGCTTTTTAGCTCAGATCAAAGTGTAGTATCTGTTCTTATCAGCTTAATCTCTGGTACAACCATCATTGATGGTTTTGAGATTAGATGATTTTTGGGACCTGAATGGTTGTTGAGGCTTGCCTCTCACCGTTCACTGGTCGGCCCGGTCTTGCACCTATCTCCGGGAACGGCCTAAAATTATACCGATGGACATATGAACTTGTCTGATTCACTATATTATACAGGGGATTTGTAAAAGTTTATTTTATCATTGAAATAGCACCATTTCTCTTCGCATGAATATTTGTACTTGGAAGAATGTCATTTTTTCCAAATCCCAAATAGAATACAAGAAATTTTTGGCGTAGACGTTTATTGATAAGGAGAAGTAAATATGGATGGATAATTGTCATACACAACATCGATGAAGTTACATAACTTTGAGCATGTGCTCTAACATTTTCGCTTTTGATAATTGTACCGATCATTTTTATAGCGTATGCTACACACAGAAAAAACATAGAAAAACAGATAAATGAACAGTATAAAATAAAAGGTAACACAGTTTTCTTTTCATGTTTGTTGTTGACAATCCTTGTAAATTTTACTACATTGAAGATACACATAATTAAGGTTAAAGTAAAAATAATTGACGTGAAAACGGTGGCTGTTATATTATTTCGTTGAGAAATTTCAGATCTCGCCATTGATAGACTGTATGTATTTGATTCTGCAAGATAGTTTAACTTAGTTTTTTCAACAATTAAATAGTAATAAATTATTAATGGAAGGGAAAATTGAATAATTAGAAATGCGATAAATACTTTCCAATTCCAGTAACATTTATATATCATTGGGAAATTTAATGCAACAAAACGGTTAAAAGTTATAACAAAGTTTCCCATCTCAGACCAGAAAATTGGAAGATAAGAGAAAACTGGTGACCAACGGTGGAAAAATTCATTATATTTGAAGTAATCATGAAACCACCCCCAACTGGAGACGTCTAGTAAGAAGGTCATCATTAAGATGTTGAAACTATCTACAAATCCATTAATTATGAAGGAAGCATAAAATGGTTTGGTTGAATCACCATCTTCTTTGAAACTTTTATGATAAAGAAACCACATTACTAGAAAATAAAATATAATTGATATTACTTTGAGAGCAAGAAGAATGTAGTCAATAGTTTGAGGGCCCATTTTATTATGGTGATATAATTTTTTTAGATAATATTCGTATGTAAATAAACCTGGAAGTATCAAAATTAATTAAAATATTAAATCCAATATTTTATAAATTTTAAAAAAAAAAAATTGCAATAAATAATTTACATTTAATTTGTATCTTAGAATAATTTCTAATAAAAGGCATGTGTATAAGAGAATTTCTTATGAAAAATATGTAATTAGGCTTTTCCCTCACTTAATTATGCTTAATAATGATCCTCATTACGCAAAATTGAAGTAACTTTATACTACAAATGTTTTTTTTTAGTGTTCACTAAAGTTTTATACTTTATACTTTTGAATTTTTAGTCTTTTGATAATTTGTTTCATTATTATAAAAATGAAACTAGATTAAGTAGAAATTGTTCTAGGTTTTAAGTACAATTTCTATTATTTTTGATTTAATAAACTATTTATAACTAATATTAAACCTTTTAAATTTAATTTTATATTCTAGCGTTAACTTTTAACGATATAGGTATTTCCTTTTTTTAAATAAATGCAATTCCTGCTCTAATTTAGTACTTATTTATTAAATCCAATTTAATAATTTCCAATGACACTTTATAGTATAGGTTAAGATTGATAGCTTTATCAGAAAATTTTCAAAATAATTAATTTTTCTTATTTATATACAAAAAAACCGTAATTTGTACATAGATGGTAATTAATAATTAATATAGCCTTATAAAACACTGTCATTTACGTAGGCAGTGAAAAATGTTTTGTTAGGTTTTTTGAGTGATAATACGCCAGATCTGAAACCTCAGATATTGTCAAATTCACACACGTCCATTAGAATATAAAATAATAAACCAGAAACTAATTTTTAATAAAAACATATAAATTTAGAATTAAGTATTAATTTGAAATATGGAAAAAAGGAAATAAATTAACCTTTTATATTGTTACTTTGTTTATTATGACTATAGTGTCTTTTTGTTATTTAAATGTTATAGAATAACTATCAAATGGTGGAATTTAAAAAAATAATTTTCTCACACAAATAATTAATAATACCACCAAAATAAAAAGCGTGAATTGTTAAATACCGTGATTAAGGTGAAGGTGGTAAATAATTAAATCTCTAGAGGACATTATTTTCATAATTAATGAATTGATACCCATAGTAATTAAAATTGTTTTTTCTTTCCGGTATAAATGTTGAATGTAAGTATGAAAATGTATTTTGTATCAAAAATTAATCTTCGAATTTAATTATCCAAAACATTCATTGTGAGTAACCCTATTACTCAGTATTAATATGTTATAAATAATATATTTTTTTTTTCCGAATTTCTGCTTATTATAAATAATAAATTTAAAAGCTAAAAATACACTGACAAGATAAAAAAAACTAGTTTTAAAATTTTTAATTGCACATAAAACATATATAGTATAATTTTATCTTAATACAAAAGAAATCAAAATTTCTATTTTAGTCCTACTTCTTTATAATGACATTTTGATAGTGTATTGTATTGAATTGATATATAGATATCTCTCACAACAACTCTTATTTTGTTGGGGTATCCATTAACATTAATTTAATATTAAACATAGATACATCAATACTATTATGTATTATTTTATTACTAATTTCTTTATATAATATCTTGAATAAATATTACGACTGTTGATTTAATAAATAATTGCAAGGTGTTTTGAGTTTTATTCAATTTTTGTACATATTAAGCACTTTTGATAAATATCATACATTCCAACTAACATTTGAATATATTTATAATTATGGGTCAGTCTTTTTCCAAATAAAAAATCATCTATATTGTTAGTATATAAAATATGTTCAAAACAACATGATCGTTAAACAAAATTTCCATAAAATATGTTTTTTAATTTTTGTTGAATCTTTATGTGATTAAATCATTTTTTAAAATTAATGGAAGAATTTTCAGTTCAGACATCGATTTCAAAAGTTATTGAAAAAAAGGACAGTTTTTTAATGTCACCAGCAGTGTCAAATTCATATCGTCAACTTTCCAGTGACGATGACCTAAAGTTTAGGAACAGTAATAATAAAATGTTAGTTATTAAATATCGGAAAATTATATTTTTTAACATTCAGATTTTATAATTCTTCTCAGACACTGGTAAGGATGCGCCCAGAAAATACAAAATCAAGAAATTCTCCAGAAGAAGTAGACCAATACCTGGAGACTTATGATATTATTAAATTTAGGCTATATATTTATTTTAATACAGTTCTTATATTCTTAATTATTGGAGCTGCAATATTTTATGTAAGATAGATTATAAAATTATTAATTTTGTTATAATTTATTTTAGTCTTTAGAAGGAGACATTAGTGTTGAGAGGGAACAGGAATACAATAATCGGTGCAGAGAGGAAAGGAAGCAAATACAAGAAAGAGCGAAAAAAGAAATTGAATATTTGGCTTTTTCTCAAAGAGAGAAGACTATTTATCATGTATTTTTAGAAGAAAAGTTGTATAAAAAAATGGAAGATTTAATTGATGAAATGGATAAATGTCATAGGAATATTAATATAACAAAAGCTAAGGAATTATCTTTTGTTAAATCCTTCTCATTTGTCTATTCTATAATGTCAACTGTTGGGTATGGAGATGTTGTTCCTTTGACAATATCAGGAAAAATATTTCTTGTTATTTTTTCAATCATAACAATACCATGTTTTATTACATTTTATATTGAATTTTCCGAAATTATAACAATTAAATTAATTAAACTATATATTAATCTATACGATAGGGTTAATACAAAAATCGGAATGATGTGAGTTGACTAAAATCTTAACGTATTTTTTTAAAACATTTTAGTAGTAAAGAAACTTCATCAACAACGTTATTAAAAGACCAGGAGACGTACCAAACTTCGAAAGCAATTATATCATTAGCATCATTTTTGATAATAATTCTTGTTACCTGTGCATTACATTATGAAATAGTAAGGGAAACACCAGTCAAGGAAGATTTTACTTCTAGTTTTTTGTTTGTTTTCGAATCTATAGCATTAATAGGATTGGGTTATAACGTACCTGAAGATACTATAAAGTACATATTTTTAGAATTACCTTTTATCATAATTGGAGTAAGCTTTTTTGGCCTCTACATTAATATAATTGTAAACTGTTTACGCCACACATTGCCAACATTTATTAGCAAAAAATATCCCATCAAAGGTATGGGTGTTAACTCAGAAACTCGCTTTATTGACTATATATTGAAAAGAAGAAAAGTTAAATTCACGGATATTACAAGCGATTACAGGTCAGATGTTTATGTAAAAAATAGCTTGGAATCATGTATGGAACATTATTCATAAATTATTATTTATATTTATATGTTACTAATAAAAAAATAAGGAAAATATTTGTTATCTAATCATATAAAAATTATAGATTAATATCTTTAATAGTTAGCTTTATACACCTGACCAATATATATCAACAAGTTGATAATATATAAATAGATGTAAGAAGAGAAGAATAAAAAAAATTTAGTAAGATAAGGATTGATTAAACAATCTAACGTACATTCAATAGCCTTTTCAATAACTATTTACCATTTTACTATAGGTTTATAAATGACTTTTTATTGAATACAGTCATTCAATTTAAAAAAAGTTGTTGTAAAATAATCATTTTTTGTAACCATTATTAATAATGTCACTTAAAATTGAAAATGATGAGAGAGATAGTTTGATTAATAATGAATGTTTAGATAGGTAAGATATCTTTTATTATCTTTTATGAAGTCTAGTTAAATTTCAGCAGATCTAATTATGGCTCAAATTTATCGCATATTTCATCAGATTCTGATTTTCACTGTCATAGTTTAACAACAATTGAAAATAATACCAGCCATAGAGCACAAAGAGTTTTAATTTTGTCTCTTATAATTTGTTCAACATTTATGATAATTGAAGTTGTTGGAGGTATTCTGGCTCAGTCACTTGCAATTGTAACTGATGCTGCACATTTATTGACAGATGTAGCTTCAATGTTAATATCATTATTTTCTATATACGTTGCAACAAGACCGAAAAGTAAAAAGATGAGTTTTGGATGGCATCGTGCTGAGGTACTTGGAGCTTTTTTATCTGTTTTTATGATATGGATAGTTACTGGTATTTTGGTATACTTAGCTATACAAAGGATATTAACACATGAATATGATGTTGATGGAAAAATCATGTCAATAACAGCTGGTATTGGTGTATTAGTTAATATTTTAATGGGTATCATTTTATTTATTGGGGGACATTCTCATTCCCACTTAGGAGGAAATTCACACTCTCATGAAGCACCTGTAGATATTCATTTACCTAACCAAAAAAGTCAAAATATTAATGTAAGGGCTGCTTTTATTCATGTCATTGGTGATTTGATTCAAAGCGTTGGTGTACTTATCGCAGCTTTAGTAATACTTTATAATCCAGATTGGGCTATTATGGATCCGATTTGTACATTATTTTTTTCATTTATTGTTTTATGTACCACCATATATATTACAAAAGATGCTTTAGTTGTTTTATTGGAAGGAATCCCATCACAGATAGATTTTGGTGTTGTTCTTAGTGATTTAGGTTCAATATATGGAGTTGAAAAAGTCCATGATCTTAGAATTTGGTCACTAACAATGGATAAAATAGCTATATCTGTTCACCTTGAAATTGATGATCAGGCGGATCAACAAGAAATTCTTAGGCAAACAACTATTTTACTGAAAAGAAAATACAATGCAGTTGAATGTACAGTACAAATTGAAAAATTCCAAATTAATAGTGCCGATTGTTTAAGATGTGCAACTCCATAATTCTATTAATAATAAATATTTTATAATTTATTTATTTATCTCTATGAAAGTTAATGTATATTTGAAATTGTTATATTGTAGTTTTCCTAGCTTTTATTTAATAATATATTTAACACTATAATAAAATTCAACTTGTATCCGATAATAACTCTGTTTGTAGAGGTGATGAGTTGGTACAGAAATTCTAAAACTTTTTTATGATAAGGACTATTTAATGGTAAAAATAACAATTTTTGTGTCTATGATTTGTAACGAAAATTGTTTCTGTTTGTAGTATAATTTTTCATGAAGTTAATTAATTTTTATAAATACATTATCAGTATGCATAATAATTTTCAAACAAATGGTGAATAATTTTTTGTATGATTTTAGACAATAAAATCTAAGTTTTATATAGAAATAGCTTTCTTTTAAAGTTCTATTTTGATACTCTTTCATTTTTAAAATATGTAATCGCAAATTAGATGAAACAGGAAGATAAATAAATCTAATTAAAAAATAAAGATTCTGTCTGCAGAAATAATTAAACAATCTAGCATTTTATTTAGTTTTTGGATACGTAATTGTTGTTTTAATTAGTAATATCCTAAAGAGCTGTTACGATGTAATTTTTTTTGTATATGAATAAATATAAAATAAAATGATGAAGTGATAGATCCATAATAAAGATACCTTTATCAAATTCAATAGTAATCAAATTATTTTAGGCCTTCTGAGAAAAAATTTTAACATTTATTGTTCCAATAAAGTTTAATTAAATATTTTTAAGAATAGAAAAATGTATTTATGATCTAGAAAAATGTAGAAAAACATAATAAACAAAAATGAAAAAAGACTTACGTCACTAACGATTCCCAGGAGGTCTCCAATCTAAGTACTAAGATAGCTCGCAGCTGATTCACTTCGGAGATCAGGACGGGAGCCGGTGCATTCAGAAGGATATAAACATAAGACATGCAACACATGCTTCACTTGTCTGACATGTAGGGTATGTGTCTGGGGCGTCAAAATCGTTTTTTCAAAGATTATTAGCATAGATTTTTATTGATAATCTCTAGATCATAAAGATTATACAAAAAAATTTTTGACCATGTTTTTTAATTATATGATATAAAATTAATCTAAAAATTACTGTATAAAAATATATTTAAAACTTTTGTTATTATTGGTAAAAAAATTTTTTTTTAGCATTTTTCGTTAAAACATTACCCTTATAATAATATATATGCATTTGCTGCGAATTAAACTGACATCGAATTTGTAAGCGAATGAAATTGAAAAAATGTAGGTTGATACTACTTTTAAGTCGTCAGTTTTTAATTGTCCAATAGGGTAATCATTGAATTCTGTGGTTTATTCTCCAATTTTCCAAATTTTGGAGTGATGTCAATATGGCTCCTAGTAAGAGCATACAAAAAATTTCATTTTAAACGCCACATTAGATTATATTTAAAACATTTTAAGGTTACTATATGACAACTTTTAATCTATAAAATTGAGGAATTCCACAGTAAAGTATTGAAATATTTGGAATTAACAAATAAATAAATTTTTTTCTTATTGTATTAAAAATTTTGAATTCATACTGATGAATTTTGTGGTCAAAATTCATAATTTTTATTTTATTGTAGAATAGAACAATTATAATTTGATTATAGCATTTATTTTATTGGCAAATTTAATATTAGCTCTTAAAAAATTTATGTTTTTATGATAAAAATACAGTTATTGGTAATCTTAGAAGGTTATGAAATAATATTATAAATTACTTTTGTATAAAAATTGTTAAATACAAAAATAATGTGTTATCAACAAATTAAAGCTTTTACTTATACTTTTTTAAATAATAAAAACTGCTAAAATGAATTTTTAGAGTAGAATGATTTCAATAAGTTTTTGATGACAATTAATTGAAAATTTAAGTACTTTTTTGTTATAAGTTTGATTTTATGAAAACATCAGAAGAAATGTTCAAAGAATTAAAAGTAAATAGAAAATATGCTTTAAATAAGACAAGAAATAAAAGAGGAATTATGGAAGATTCTGTGACTCAGCACAACTGTATGGAGATTCTTGAGGTGGTCATCTTAAAAAGAAGATTATCAATATTGGGTATATGGTTCGTTCTGTGATTAAAAATGATTATAACATATTTTAAATATCTTTTTAAAGTAATATTATCATACATAATGATAAAATAATAATCCTGAACGTTATCTTTTATACTTAAAAGCTATTTTTTTAACAAGAATGTGCATAACATTTTTTGGTATTTTTTGGGTCTTAGGCTATATATTTTTACATTTTTTAGTGTAAAACATTATTAATAAACAAAATAACATTACTGAAATATAAAATAAGTGGTATTTTTGACCAGATTTCCAACAAAAAAAAAAGTTGGAAAATTGAAGTCCAAAGTGTCCCAAACTTTTTATAGGGGTCCCAAGATAAAAAGAGACTCTCTGGCGGGGAATCGAACCCCGGTCTCGCACGTGACAGGCGCGGATACTCACCACTATACTACCAGAGATACCAGAAGCCACCTGGGATATTTGTAAGCCCACATTTTCCGACTTTTTCGCATTTTTTTGAAGAATTTTTGTACACAAGAGTCTTATTAGTAAAAATAATGATTATTTCTAATAAATACCTGTAAATATATAAAAAGGCATTGGTACACTAACAATTTAAGATTCATGAAAACACGATAACTCCCAATTTATCAATAAATTACATAATTACTTTAATGATAATATTGTAGATATATTAATTGAAAATCAAACAAGATTTTATTGATTCTGTTTCTACAGTTATTTAAAATTTGACTATCAACTGTAGTTGATAAAGTTTTAAATTTTTTGGTTTCTAAGAAATTGTTAACTACAAATGGCATTTTGATTATGTGTTTACAATTTTATATTATATTGGTTCAATTTAAATAAACCTTTTAAATCTCTTTATCCTTATAAAAATAAATCTGATTTAAACATGAATAAGTGATTTCTATATCACTGAATCTCCAATGAGAATTGACATATTACACTCTCCTCCAATTAAATTCTTTTCACTTTATTTTATTGTCAACAAAAAAGTTTCGAATTCACTAGAAATTCCTACCATAAAAAGCTATATAGAGTTAGAAAGTGATTAAAACAAATTTTTTATTTATTATTGTAAGATGAAAATTTTTATTAAAATCAAAAAAAATTGTACCCAAACTTTATATCTAATAGAAAATTTTCAATTAAAAAAACAGTCATTTTTTAGAAGCGGAATAATTTAGATTGAAAAAGTTACAATTAGTTAATTTTAATAAATTTTTATTATTAGTAGAAATTTTTATCATTAAAAACTTTGTATATTGTATTCATTTTTTTTATCAAAAATTGTTCTAAAAATTTCGTGATGTAAAAAATACTTTTTTGAATAATTACTAATCTTAGTTTTTTTTAATTTGCTAATAAATATTTTAATGATAATGATGCACTTGTATATTATAGCAATTTGATTATATAGTTAATTATTTTAAATTTATAAAACATAATACAAAATACTATACTGAAAAAAATGGTAGGGTTTTGACTGAAGATACTTTTAAAATTGACTTTGAAGATATTTTGAAATTAAATATCAAAGGATATAAAGAAATACACTAATTATTCGAGATACATATTAGTGTTCAAAAAAGTTACATAAAAACGTATGATAAAAGTTAAAACAACAAGATTAGTAAAATTTTGTAAACAAAATTACATAAATTTTTTTTACAGATAAAAATACAGATGCGTTTATCGGGAATCGAACCCGAATCGGCCGCTTGGAAGGCGGCCATGCTGACCATTACACCATAAACGCGAAATCCGACGCATATTAACTTTTTACCGTTCTTACAATTTGTCTAACATATTAATTTAATAACTCTTTAAATACACGACAAATATGTTGCAATTTAAAAAAGAATTAAATATTTGTTTATTGTTTGACTGTAAATTAGTTCATTGTAAAAGCAATTTAAAGTTAGTGTGAATTTTCTTCAAAATATTAAAAAATGAACATAGTTGTTAAATCAAAATATTTCATTTTTATTTACATAAAATACATTTATTTTCAAAGTCATTTAAAACTTTGTAATATAAGAAGAGTTTTTGATTATATGTAAACATAATCATTTGACTATTAATAATGATAATATTATCAGTAACCAATTTGTCTGTCATAAAATTGATCAGTGATAAAACTTTGACAGGCATAATTTTTTAGAGAAACATAGTATCTGATTGGTGATAAAGTCGTTTTTTAAACGATGAATGATAATAATAAATGTAACGCTTTGTTATGACAGATAACAGCTTAAAAATATTTTAACATTAAAGTTTTTGAGTTAATGTGTAGGAGAAAATTTATCAATCAAAATAAAATGTCGAGTATAATAATTGTAAAAAAATTTTTAATTCCTGTTAATTCCCACACCATAATATAAAATAACAATGCTCAAAACTTTGTTTTTGTAAAAAATAAACTTTTATATTGAGATTCATTCTGCGCACTCAAAGTATGAAAATAAAACTTTAATTTCTTTATTATCATTTTACCTGGCAATATAAAAATGTCACCATCGACACGTTTGGATGGTTTATCGCTGGCAATTAAAAAAATAGTTGTAGCAAATATTTTTTTAAAATTATTTACATTTTAATATTAATTTAGAAATTAAAATAATTTCTTTTGTAGATACTTGTTTGTAAATTTTATATTAGATATATTCATTTTTTTTATTTAATAAGAAAAGCTCTTTATTAATTAATATGAAGTGATATCTTTTTGCAGTCTTCGAAAAAAATTAAAATTCCTGTTACAGCGATACTTTTATGTTGCCAGATAAAGTGATAATATAAAAATCAAAATTTTATTTTCATACTTTTGAGTGCGCAGATAGAATCTTAACATAAAAGTATATTTTTAACAAAAACGAAGTTTTTAATGTTGTTATTTATTTTTATAATTTTTCGTGACGAGAAAATTATCTACAAATTTTATAACGAAAAATATTTCTATTGAAAATGGTTAATTAACAGTTTTTAGATACATATTTTCAATCATGGAATTTAAAATTTTTTAAATTTCTAAAAATCAGTATGAATTAATTAAAAAAACAGCCAAATTTAAAAATTGTAAATTTACAACAAAAAAAAAGAAGATAATTTGCAAAAATCTTCTCTTAAACGTGTTTAAGTTTTAAAAATAGATTTAAAATGTTAAAAGTTTGTGCCTGGAAATTTAAAATTCAAAAATTAGAGTATTTTCTGATATATAACTTGTTTTTAATATTAATGTCACGAAAAACCTTCTGAAAATTCTAAAAAACACGATTTTTTATCGGTGTTGTAACAGATTTATTTAATACATAATAATAACACACATACATATTAATTTTTTATGTAAATGTTTGTTAAATTTATTGTTAAATTAAAACCCATTTATAATCGCGAATATTGCGATTTTTTTGGCACTTCCGTCTATATTTTCTCCACTTTAATAAAATTTTCTTATAAATGTCGATAGAGCATGTTGAAATCTATCTACACGCAAAATTTCAGAGTTTAAATCTGAAATCAAGAGGATCAAAAATTCTAACGTTGCATTTTTCGTTGCATACATACATCTACGAGTCAATATAGAAGTATATAAAAAATTGAGATGTCAGATAAGTACAATTTCAAAAAAAAATGATTTATAAATATTCAAACTATTAAAACGTATTGAAAAGGATACTGTAGTATGTTATTAATTTTCTTAAAAAATTCATTTATAATGTGCTTATAATAAACTTCTAATCACGTATTTTAAAATGTATTCTAATGATAGTAAATATTTTAAAAGTAGTAACTTATTTTAATACTTTTTAAATTACTAATTAATGTGCAAAACAATTGCCATTAAATCAATCTCAAATAAAAAAAATTTAAATTTTTTTAGATGAAATAAGTTTACTAAATATTTAACAGATTTGTGATTATATTTTTTTGTGTGTTGATTTTTACTTCTTTCACTAACTTTTCTGGCGTACTACACAAGAATATAGCTTTAAATTTTAAAAACAGTACTTCATTGTTCATATAGAGTAGTCTTACGATTTCAGTTATAATTTCTATTAAACTTCTTCACCAGAATTTTTAAACTAGATAAAGAAAAAAAGACTTTTGATATTAAAATACTATTACTAGGCCTATACCAACTATTAAAATTTACAACAAAAAATTAACCATACAAAAAGAAATCGTGAAACGAATATTTTTTTATTTAATTGCACTCTTTCCCACGTATCACACGTATCATTTGTACATCCCTCATTTAAAAATTAAATATTTATTAAACAATTCAAATAGTGACAAGTGCCAGAAATTACAAAACTTTTATCAAAAAATATTATATTTCTAAAATCTTTGTTTCTTGTTTTTTAAATTTTTAATTTTTTTACTTAAAACTTTACTATGGCGAGAAATATATAAAAGTATATTTACAATACATTTTGGTACTAATATTCCACATGTTTTAAATATTTTATTGTTAAAATTGTAAAATGAATAGATATTAATAGTTAATGTGAGGAAGAGTTTATTTAAAAGAAAGATATTATAAGGTTACAACATTTTAGAAACTATTTTACATGACTGCCTTGTGTTCTTGAAAGAGCTTGTATTTATATTGCTTTTAATGACATGAGTTGGAGTTTTTTTGTGTCTGGAGTTCTCTTACGACATGGTGGATAATAATATGTTTCACATTACAAAATTGAATATAAAAATTAAATAATTCGTTTTTTTTGATTATATTTAGTTCTCTAATAATTTGTTTTTAACATAGTGATAACAATATTACTATATAAAGCCTGGTTATAGATAGGTTATCTCATATATAGCCTGTCCGTAGCAGGGTAAGTTGTTTTTTGAAATCATTTTATAAAACTTTTTTCTAGTTTTTTTGGTAACAATAAAAGGATAGCGCTTTCCCTATTACAATAATTAAAAATGTTTTTAAACCAACAAAACGATAAGAAAGTTAGGATACATCCAATTATAGTTGCGTAAAGCAATATTAACTTTGTGGAATTACTATTACTTAATGTCATTGTAATTAGCAAAGTTTCTTGATTGATTGCAACAATTCCCGTTTCAAAATATCCAAATATAGATGGAGCAATTTTTAACATAACTTGGAAAATAATACAAATTATTGTGATTTAAAAATTAGCACATTTGTAGAGAAAAATAGATACTTGACGACTATAAAACGGTTTAATGATAAAATGAATTGGCCAAATGCTATTGAAGTTTTCAATCCTGTTGAGAATCCGTAGAAAAATCCATTATAAGTTTGTAATTGTTGGTAAAAAGATTGAAAAAGTTTAAACATCGGCAATCTAGCCAAAAAATATTCCATAACAATATAACAAAGTCCACAACAATTGTTTGCTACTAATTGGCGATAAAATGATGAAGAGTATGATTTATTTCTTTTTATAAGCTTGTATGGAATAAAAATAAACATTAAAATGACGTTCGAAGCTCCAATAATATCCATTGTGATTAACATTTTGACAAAAATTCTTTCCAGAATAATAGACAATTGATGCATTAATAATCTGAAGAGTTTTTTTAAAATGTTGTCTTTTAAAAGTAGTTAAATTTTAAATTAATAATAGCCTTTGTAATTTAATAATTATCTTCAAGCAAGACGTGAAAGTTGTGTAATTCTTAATTTAACTTCACGTATATGTTACTATCTTACTATGTTAACGAGTAAAAATAAAAGTTATATCAGTGTATTTCCAATAATATCTATTTCATTTAACAATTATTCGTTGAATCTTATGATAATTTATGGTATAACTCTATAGAAATTTACAATATAGACATTAATAAATATTAATTACAGAATATTTGAAAATTTTAATTTTTTAAATTGATTTTAAAATTATTTTTTTGATCATTTTAATATCCTTGACGTCATAAGTACTTTCCAAAAGAAATATTATATTTTAAAGTAAGTTTTTTAATACCTTTAAATTAAATTTTCATAAGTGTAATAGTTCTCTAGAAAATAATAATAATATTTAGTCTATTCATAAAGGACATCCAATGGAATTCTGTGATAAGATTGCAGTGATGTTTGAGAAACACGGAACTTTATGTGACTTAAAAGGCAGAAATAAATTATATGCTGTTATTATGTTTAAAGAAAAAACTTTGAAAATTGTTTTTTTTAACAATATAATGATAAATAAAGAAAAAAAGATAAGCCGATTAAGATTTACGTTTAATTTTAATATTTTTAAAATCAATGATCATATAAAAAAGTCGTAAAAATACAGGAAACCTTATTGTTCATTATATCATCTAGTAGAAAAATTTAAATGAATAAAGACATTTATCTTTTTGCATGTATCGAACTAACAGTACAATATATATAATATAAAATAAATTTTTTTTATCAGTAAAAATAAATAATAAGCTACACACAAAAATATCAGTATGTTATACAAAGCTTATCAATAAAGAACAATAATAGCAAAAACACTAATAAAATATTTAAAAAAAATAACAAGGAATATTACCTTAAATTTTATCTAATATACATAAGCTAAATTTTTTTTTGAATGTTAAACATTGAGATAAGAAAGCTAATTAAATATATATCTTTTTATAGAATGTTCTTAATTAATCCTTTTTTATATTATTTCCGGAGTAGTAACTTAAATTTTCTTGTAATCTTTGTAGAGATGTTTGCATCTGTGGCTCTAATCCCGATTATATAGATTAATATAACAATAAATAATCTTTATTTATTGCTCAATCCTTCATAAAATATATTATAATTTCTAATTTTTCCACAAGTTATAGAATAAATATATTTTTTATTTGAATATTACAATTAAAAAATTATACATTAATAAATTTTATTATAAAATTTCATTGATATTAATATACTTAATGATACATAGATTTAATATCACTTAATGGAGCAGTCTTATTCTTTCTGAATTTGTCAAATAACCGACCAAACCAAAAGTATAGAAATTTTCTACGTAAAGAATGGCATGTAATATAAAGAATGATTGGATGAAATAGACATAGCATGTCTTCAGATAATGGATACATGTATATAGTGAAAGCGTACAAACTATCAAGGTTAAATTTTCCTGCAAAAAATTGAAGAATCTCCGCTGTTGTTAAAACAATAAAATTAAATGTTTGTATACAAACACTCAATAGTAGTGGTTTTTCTTTTTTTAATCTTTTCTCATAATACTTATTACGATTTTGTAGATTTTTAAGGAGAAAAATGTTCCATGTTCCAATGGTTATACAAAATAGACAAATTATAATTCCAACAAAAGATCCTACAGTAAGAAAAAAATTCGATATTCGTTGATCACCTACTTCAACAACCAATGTTTTATTGTTATTAACATAATAACTCTTTAAATTACAATTAATTGGCATGAATATCATAAAGCTGGGAAATATGAATTGGAAAGTTATAAGACATAACGAACTTTTAAAGCTTGACATTAATGAATTAGATGTAGGGTTTTTCAAAACTATGAAACGATTAAGCATTAAATTACACTGTCCAATGCAAATAACCATGTATAAATACCAAGACATTCCGTGAATAGCACCAGGTAGATGTTCTTGAGAAGTATACCAATCATCAGCAAAACCAAATAATGGTATTCTAATTAAAAAATATTCAAAAGCGAAGAAAACCAATTCGCAGCATGAATTTAAAAACAGTTGAATATAAAATGGTGTATGAAATTCTACGTCTGTTTTTTTAATTGAGCATCCTATAAAAATAGTCATCATCAAACAAAAGGGGATACAGATAAAATCTATTGTTAATAAAAAAATACTGTAGCAAATATTAGTCATTATTGATATTTTATTAAATTAATAATTAGTTAGTTATTGAAATCAGTATATATTTTGTATAAAATTTCTAATTATATTAAATCTAACTTAAATAATATAATATTTCATTTTGTTCTTTAATAAAAAAATATAAAAGTTTTTGTCCGGATTAACTTAAAAAATTTATATAGGTGTATTCAATCTTCAAATGTTTTTAGATGCATCCGATATTCAATTAAAAAATTTTTTTTATGTATTTCTAAAGGATATTATAACAACAAATAATAATGTTTATCATTTACACTTTTATTTAAAAGAACAAAGTTCTTTAATTTTTGTTCGTGTTACTGATTTACAAATATTCAAAATATAGTAATAACTTTCTTTATAAACTAAATAATGTTAAAGATAGAAAAATGGTTAAATAATACCAGAATAACAATAATTAGTTAACTATTATGAAAATTGCACAATGAATAAATAATTAAATATTACTAATAACAGATAAAATTTTTATAATATAAGATAATGATTGTTATTATATAAAGTTTATTTGGACAATTTAGGGTACAATCAAAACTGAAGATACTAAATTATAAGTGCACCTATATTACAATAAATTACTATAAATATATATTGCACTTACTTATTCTTAGTATTATTATTTTTATTTATTTAGATTCTTAACTCCTTAGTTTATGGATACTTTTTAACCCCTAAAATTACAAAATTAGTCCATTAATTTTATAAATTCTTTTTTAACATGATAATTGTTATAAAATAATATTTTCATTATATTAACTAGATTGTCATCAAAATAATTTCTTTGTAAGACTATATATTTTCTTTCTTAACAATGAACTATTACAAACAACATTATAATAATTCAAATTGGTTTTATTTTTATATCCCTCATTGAATATATTTTTTAACTAAAGTGATAATATTGATGACAGTCAAGGGATTAAGTTTGCTATATAAACTTAAAGAAAAGGTTTATTCGTCATTTTAAGTTAATTTCATTTTATAAGAATTGTTTTATATGTTATTTAATTGTTACATATTATTATAGAGTCGTCAACCCAATAAATTTATTACTCTAATAAAGGATAAATATGAAAATGAAAAATAAAAATAATCTCATCAATAATTCTACAATAATATATTTTTTAAATACAATAAGTTGAATGCTACATAAAAAGATAAAATATTAAAATTTATATTCTACAAATTTTAGAACCATAAGATTAAACTATGTAACTTTTTTTTATTGAATTATCTTCATAATATCCAAAATATTCCATTTTCTCTGTCGGAAATTGCATAAAACAGGCTTTTTGATTATTGAAGATTTTAGCCACGGAAAAATCTGAGGATCCCTCCTGGTTTAAACCCGCGACTCAAAGAACGCATTTTTGGTGCTCTAGATAGTGCTAAAAATTATTTATCAGATAATTTTCCAAATAATTATTAAAAAATACCTGGTTTAGGATGTCTACGTAAAAAGCCTAAAAAAATAAATAAAAACAAAATAAAGTATTTTACCTCCTCCTCCTCTTTTTGGAAGAGCATTATCAACGCCACTTCTGCGTCTGCCAAAAAGTCCTCTTTGTGGACCTTTAATATATTTTTAATCAATGGTAAACAAATTGCAGTAAAAGTAATTACCTTGATTAGCGAGACCTTTATCAAAGCCACCCACAGGACCATTAGCACCGACTCTGCTTCCTCTTTGGAAAAATCGGACTTAATTAGTTTAGTTATTGAATGATTTAGAAATCCAAAACTTACATCTTCTTCTTTGTCCTCCTTGACCCATTGGACCATTGACTGGACCGGAACCCATACCAGGACCTGAACCTATTATTGGAAATTTAAATACTCTAAAAGCAAAAATCTTTACCTCTAATGCTACCTCCTGTATTAGACCCTAGACCTATAAATGATTATCATAATTATCTTAAAATGAAGATTCTTGCCTCCAAGGTTATTTCCTCCATTAGCATTACCACCGGGACCTAAAAAAGATAGTATTTAAAAACTTTCTTGATAAACCATCTTACTTTTTCCTATGAATGAACCACCCCGATTTCCACCAACTTGAGCTAAAAAAATATAAATTAAGAATATTATTTATAATACATACGTCCGTGCCCTTCGAGACTATTACCTCCAATACCTATAAAATATTGTAAAATTTTATGTTGTGATAGATACCCATTTGAAGTATTTGTTGTTTATTATCTCTTACAACACCCCCTAAAAAGATTTAAAAATACATATGAGATAAAAATTAATAAAATTTACTAACATTTAGAATTTCTTCCATTTGGCGTATTAGTTTCTGAAAGCAAATTTTTCTAAAAGAAAAATGCAATTTATCATTTACTTTTAGCATTCGGCCCAGCATTTCCTGGTCCTTTTGGATTACTTTTAGTCATATCTAAAATTATTCATAACCACTAATACAAAAGTATTGAAAATACAAACTGACCACCATTATCAATTTTATTGCTAGTGACATCATGATGTTGTGGACCTACAATAATAAAGTGAGATAAATAACAATGATTGCAATAAAATTACCTTTAGGGGGAATAATATCATTATCATCAAGGCCACCCGGATTACCTAAAAACATAAATTTCTGTTACTAATTAACATTGTTCCTACCCATCGGAGGCATCATAGGTTGCATTCCTCCTAGAAAAATAAAGTAATTTCATTTTTTTATAAAAATTTAATCACCTCCACCACTCATCATTCCAGTCATTAGCATAGGAGCAGCCATTCCTAAAAAACTTTTAATAAAGTTTAAAATTGAACTTCATACACTACCTGCAACACTTCCCAATACACCTCCCATTCCTCCTGTATGTCCATAACCACCATAACCTCCATAACTTCCATAGTCAGAATAACCACCAGCACCATAACCAGCACCACCACCACCGTAGCCACCACCACCAGCATAGCCACCACTACTGTATCCGTTAGACATACCACCCTGTAGACCTATAATTATTAAAGTATAAATAACATGTAGCTAATTTAAAGTTATACCATTTGAATTATAGTCCAAGGAGTTTGCTGCAAAAAATGTTATCATTAAATCTTTTCTTTTAAAATAGCATAACTCTACCACCACCGCTCATTCCATTCATTCCACTCACTCCTAAAACACTAAATAAATTTATACAAAAAATGATTTACCTCTATTTGTTAAAGGATTCGTATTTCCACTGCCGGAATTACCTAAACCTTGATTTACTCCGTAACCCATTGGTCCATTCGCACCATTATTTGAATATGGTATATTTTTTAGATTGGTGTCACTATTATCTAAATAATATAAATGTAATTTGATTCTTTCAGTTTGATAAAAACAATATAAATTATCTCACCGTCATAAAACATTGATGAACCAGCTAAAAGTAAATAAATTATTATTTTTAAAAGTTCTAAAAAGTAATTTATCGTACCTACTTTACCCGGTCCACCAACAGGTCCTAAAATATAATCAAAAATTTTTTCGATGGCATTTTATTATAACCAGTTTACACACAAACATTTTTCTCATCAAAACCAAAACTATTTTATCAATTCCCGGACCAACTTGTCATTTTTCGGGCCATTTCATCAATTCCCGAACTACCTTATCATTTCTCGGAGCAACTTTTCATTTCAAGACCAATAAAATGAAAAGAAATTTAAAAAATTATTAACTTCGCATTTACATGGTCCAAAGTTTGATATTAATAAGACTGTCCGTGTTTTACCGGATGGTCCATGAATTGATAGAGTGGTTTGTATTTTGTCAAATTTGGTCCGTAAAATGATGAAAAAAACGTTTGTGTGTACATCATTGGTTTATTTTAAAACAGAAATCTACGAACTTGGCAATTAAGAATCCATGAATAAATGCTAGTAGCCTTTTTAGCAAAACCACTTGTTCAAATCAAGGTACTTACCTTAAAATAAAAAATTATTAAAATTAAAATGTTTAAAAATAGATATTTTATTATAGTTTAATTTTTAAAATATTTCCTTATTTCTGCCAAAACTAAGATATTAAAATTAAAATGATTATTTTTAACGATTGTCTCTTGGAATAAACAACCATAAATCAGATTATAAACAAAATTTATACTAGTAGAATTTATTAACAACTTACCTCCTCGAATAGGTTGAGGTCCAGGACCAACCTGCTGAATTTGCTGTCTTTTAAATCTAAGTAATGTATCCTTAAATATTTCAAGTTTTGTAATTAAACAAAAATATTATTAAATTACATCATGTAAAGCACATCTTTCAGAGAGAATACTAGTACAGTCAATCAATTTATCGTATAGTAAAATAACAATCCAAAATATTTGAAATGTTTTCATTTTTTTATAAATCAGAAATAAAACACTATTCACTTATATATTATGAAATAGAATTTTTAAAAGCATCATAAATTAAAAATAAACAAAAAATTTTTATTTAATATAAAAGTTCAAAAAAAGAAGCAAACATAAAATGATGTGCACTTAAAATTTTTGTTACATTAAATAGTAAATTATAGTTTATTTATTCTATTGCATCAGAAATGTTAACATACTCATGATTTTTCTTCTGCTATGATGTGTGGAGTTTTGGTATAGAAATTGAGTTTAAAAGATTGTAGATATCAATATTTAGAGAGATTTTGTAGAATCTATTTATCTACATAAAAATTTGATCTTTTTTAAATCCATCGAATATTGATTGACATCCTACGCACACGACAAAATATTGATTATTATTTTATTTGTGGCAATACTTAAATCTCGTGTGATGATGAGTCATCTTTCATATCCATGTTATTTAAAAAAATAAGTTAAGACATTTTTGAATCTATTTAATATATTGATAATATACATTTACTATCTTATCGGATTTGCGACCAATTATATGTTTTATTTTAGTTGTATAATAAAATGTTCATTAAGCTAAACTTTGCCATTAACTTTTGTCTTTCAACACTCTACTTATCTTGAATATTGATGGCTTTAATTTCTCTAATATTTAATTATTAAACGGCATTTTATAAAAAAACATGATGGAGAAATGGTTAATTCAAAAAATTATTATATAAAATCAAAAAATATTATCGGTATAAGTAGTAATACAAAATATTTTGTCAATAAATTATGATATAATTTCTGTAGATAATTTTTTTATATTAATTCAAACACTTCAATTTTAAATATAATGAGCTCATTCACTTTTTTTTAAAAATATTAATTAATATTACTAACATAAAGTGTACTTTTTTGCTTACTTGAATAAAATTTACAGTGATAATATTTAAATGATGTTATAAAATTAATGATCATAAACATTAACATAGAACTGCAACTAATTCATTACATTGATCGTGTATTTACTTCTAGATATAAAAAACGTATAATTTTTCTGATAGTTTACTTTTAAATTCAAAAAATGAAATTTTCTATAAAAATATTGTTTCATATTACATTACTTATTTACTTCATCTTTTATTATTCAACTTATTTACAATTCTTTTTATTTACACATTAAAATAATTGTCAAAATGATTCAAAAAAATTTTAGATTTTAAAATCTTACAACTATTTCATAATAAATTATCAATGTTTTAATACGATTTAACACATTTAATAATTTCGAACATTTTTACATGAATTTTCTTAGCTCGACTAAGCTTTTATAGTATAGTCTTGATTTGTTTTCCTTCAAATATGTCAATTGCAATGTTTTAGGTTAAAATTAATTTAGTTTATGTGATTAATAATAGTTTTAAAAAAAGAGTGGTATTACAATCAATATGTTAGTTCTTATATTTGTAATTTATAAGTATTATTTTGAAAAATTTCCTAAAACATAAGGGGAACTTTAAAAAAGATACGTTTTTTTATATAATATCTTATTATACTAAATCTACCATCTTTTATAATATAAAAAAGTTCAAAATAAATTTAGTTTTTTTCTTTATTTAGAATTTATTAAAACTGTATACAAAGATCATTTAGTTTGCGTACAGTTTATAGACAGGTTGTAAAAAATTTGAAAATTTTTATGAATAAAAATTATGTAGCCCTTACTTTTAAATTTAACAATAATAAAAAAAAAATGAAAAAAGCGTCATTTGTAGTTAATACCAAGTAAAGTACGAAACTTAAGAATATTTTTTACATTAAACATTAAATTTATTAGTTTGTTCTTTTATCAGCTGTTAAAATAATTTTAAGTCTTTATAAAGCCAAATTTTCTATACCATTTTACATTTCCTAGAATATCATTTTTTAAAGTTTCATTTATTTTTAATAAACCTTCTATTATAGGATTATTAAAAATGGGTAAATCATTATTTATTGCTAGGTGCTTATTAATCGTCTTTCAACTTATTATATTTGGTATTACCATAAAGTCATTGACTGTTCAGAAAGATTACATGGACGAAAATACGGATATATTTAAAAGCAACTTGCAGTTTGGCAAAAGTAGACTATCAAAAAGAAACATAATTAATATACCAGATACAGATCTTGAAGATGAGAAAATTAACGATTTTCTCACAAGAAAACGTAGATTTAATTATTTATGTTTAAATTATAATATATATTATCCATACAATTACAATCAATATGACTACTACTATTCATAATCTAATGAATACTAATAAATAACACTTTTAATAAATTATAAAGACCATTATAAGTTGTTTTGAATAAATTAAAATTATTTAGAGTTTAATACTTTTTAAAATAAACACTGTTTACAGAATTTGTTGGTATTTGCTTTAAAATATTCATTCTAAAAGTTACTTAATCATTATTGCACAGCGAACAAAAACTAAAATTTTATAAACAAAATACATAAAATAAGGACTAAAAATAAACATTAAAGGTATTGTCTCTTTAATTAAAATAGTATATTAATCACAACACTTTGAAAATTTACCTATACAAAATAAAAAGTTGGTATATTTATTTTTTCATTTAGATGGAATGTAAAAAAATGTTTTATTACATTATAAGTACTAAAAAATGTTGTATAAAATCATGAGTTTTTTAAAGTTTATTTTAAACATTTATTATCAATTTATGTTGATATTTCTTTTATTTGTATAATACTTATTACCTTAGTAATTAATGAAATTTTATTTTTTTAAAATTTTATTTTTTTTATTATTTATAGTATCAACAAAAACAGATACATACATAGGATGGCCAAATTTTGTTGATGATAGTGTTAAAAAGTATTTGGAAGGACTAAATGATATAATGAATGCAGTCACAAGTCAGAAGCAACTTCTACATCCAAAAAATCTAAGGAAACACATAAAACGAAGAGGTGTAAAATTAATCAAAAAGTACATTAAATTTGATAACACCTCGTATGAAACTAATTCCGCTGATGATAATTCTGCAGAATATTATGAGACACTTTATATAAAAGATACAAAACAAAAGCATAGAAAGATTAAATAAATTATTGATTACCGGTATAGATAATTTTGAAGAGCGCCATATGTTAAAAAGATTTTTATTAATTTTTTTACATGTTTAATAGCAAACTTCATAGTTATTTGGAAAATAAATATTTAATACATTTTATTTAAATTAATTTTAAACGTAAATCAATTCTATATCTCTAAATTTTAAAGATATGCATTCTGTTTATTTCTTAATAGATATTTTATTAAATAAATGGCAATTACAATAAAAAATCACTACGTAAATATTATAATACAATTTGAACATTTTTTTAAAGAATCAGTATTTAATTTAATCAAAAATATTTAATTAAATGTCATTAAATTACATAATTCTTTATTTATATTTTAGAATAGTTGATAATGTTTTTTCATATAATGATTGAAAATCTTTCAGAAATACTTAAATTTTTGAAGCTTATTTTAATTCCATTGTGTATCCATAGGTATTTTAAAAGCTAAATTCACGAAAAAACCAAGAATGCAGCTGGTCATTCCTCTGAAAGCACTTTTTTCTAAACATACAAAAATTGACTATAAGTTAAAGAAAATAAAGTTACCTCTAGGACGTTTTCTCCCAAGACCTCTTCGTCGACCGCCATAGTTATCATATAGTCCTCCTCTACGTCGATAACCTGCACCACTATATCCATTTTGTCCACTAGGACCCTGAAATTAGCCGTTACAACCGAAACTACCATGCTGTCCTTCATTACCATATCTTCCACCGCCATATCTTCTTGGGCCACATTGCTCTCCATTGTGACTATAACCTTTATATTCATTATAACCACCAATATTGTATTGGCCATAACTACCTCCATGTTGAGGCCCCGGATTTCCATACCCTTCAAAATTACCAGCTTCCTGTCCTTTTAAACGTTTATTTTCTTGCACTTCATAAACATAATTTCTCTAGATACTTCATTTATTGTTACTATTAAAGTTGTTTCTATCTGTTTGATATTCATGGCAATAAGACATCAACAAATAACTTATAGAAATAATAGAAAAATGAAATACATAATTCATTTTAGAAATATAATTCGCTTTTTGTCATTAAAACATTTGTTTTAATTTAAAATCTATTCAACATATAAATGAATTAATAATCACTGATTTAAAAATAAATATTCACGTAAAAAATGTTACATCTATGATCATAAAAAAGAAGAAATCAAATTAAAATTCAATTTGATTCCCACGTAGATAAGAATAAAAAATAAAATTATATTTGATAAACATAGAGTTGTTAATGTCCTTAGAAGGCGTTGACTTTAAGGCAAATAAATAGAAGAAAATGTAATAGTAAAATTAATTCTAATTGTTCATATTTTATTTAATTCAATAAACCACTTGGTACAAATAAAATTATATTTCTGTTTATTATCCTAAAGAGGATAACACCTCAATAAAAAAGGTTGTAGAGTATCCTCTGATTTTTTATTAATAACGAATTTTAGAATTTATGAAATCAAACTTTCAAAGTATATAAAATCAATATTTTTAACTTTATCAATAATTTATTTTACAAATACAGATTACATGTTTGACTTTTAGTATCTAAATTTAACATTAAACAATGATAAACCATTTTTCTAGCATTCTTGTTCTATTGTTTACATTTTAAAAACTTATTATGTGAACATAAACTTTGATATATTCTGATAATTCGAATGTATTTGTTTATTTGATTTCATCTATTTTCTAGACCATTATTTAATTAACCAAAGAATATCTTTTACTTTATATATATATTATTTTTTAAATTTATTAGTTTAAAATATTTTAAAATAATTTTTACTTATTGTTAATAAGTTTTAAATGTTGTCATTTAGAAGCAAAATATAATTTAATTTGACAAAGTATTTTTTTTATAAAAAATGTTAGAACAGAAATCACGAATATTATATTGTAAATCATAATTTCGCTTTTTAACTTCCTAACTAAATAAATTGTAAAAATTAATAATTTTATAGTTATTGAATAAAATATCAATAAATTATATTAACATTCAAAGTAGCAAACAAATAGAGATTTTAAAATTTATTGTAATTACATATGCAGAATATGGATTTTTTTGTATTTTAATATATATATTTATTGAACTTATGTTGTTTACTATAGTGTATGCAAGAAAAATCTTTTTGTTTACATATTTATTGATTAATGATCGATTTACATTATTCATTAAAACTGAAATTTTTTGCATAGTAAATCACACAAACCACATTCAATTAAAATTACTGGTTCCTCCTTCCAAATAATAGATGCCATAAAGAATGCCAGTGGCACCAGGTTTTTGAACAGTTTTCACAACTTAAGGTTTTGTATGCATTGTCGAAAAACTGTACTTTAACTCTAAATATAATTTTCGCATCCTTTAATAAACCCCTTAATTTTAAAATTTCCTTTTAAAATTTTGCCAGTTAACTCAAATAATGATATAAATTGTTCATGAAATACGGTTTTAGTAAAATGCCATATATGGAGAAATTTGTCTTGGTCGTGAATATTTATTGATGTTCCGTTGCTTTTGTTCTGATAAAAAAAGTGAATTACTTTTACTTCCATTCTACATACACATAAATTTTTAAGTTGATATTATCTTAGATTTTGGAGAAAATTGATTTTTTATTAGTTCAATTTTTTAAAGAAAAAATATCATACAACATGCTAAGTATGGATTTTCGGTATTATTTTATATGTTAAACATTGATTTAATTAATTATGAAGTATATGCAATCATATCTAGAAAGTTTATAAAATATTAAAATTGAAAAATGTTTAATAAATACTAGTTTTTGTTGCTACAAATGATGAATTATTCTACATTATAAAAAATAAGCAAAACTGTTTATTTTTACAAACTTTTTAAGTATATTATAAAAAGAAACTTATTTTAAATTTTTTGATCATGAAGTTTGTGTTTGAATCACTTATGTATTTCCAATTAAACAAAATTTTAAGTAATTTTGATGAACAATAATTAATTTCCATGTTTAAAGTTTCGCAATAATGTATTTTCTTACTTAAGACGTATTTTTTGTTGGTTTTTAGGAACATTATAAAAGATGGTTTGCAAGTTGTTTGTACAAATATTTTTTTAAGACAGTCTATTTTACAAAACTTTTAATTGGGATTAATTTCTAATTTATATTTTATAGTTAAAAATTTCTTCTAATTTTACCAAAAACATGTTACAATCTGGTTTATATTAATCGTTTAAGTGTCACTACGAATTCAAACAAATAGTTTATAATGAGAACTAAGTAATTTTATAATTTTAAAGTATATTATAAATGGCAGTTAATTGTTTGAAGATTGTGTATGATATTTATTTGACAAATAACGTTTATTACTTACTTTAAATTAAAAAAAGATACTTTTATTTTAATATAGAAAAAATAATATTTTTTAATTCTTATATTTAAAAAATTGCTATCATGACTGCAGATACTTTAAAAATAAATATAAGGGTTATAACTTTACAAAAAACGTTTAAAAAATGCATAACTATTAAAATTATAAATGAAAATTTGTAAAAAATAGGAATGAAATTTATTAAAAATTAATTTTCTCCAAAATGTAACATAATATCAATTCAAAAGTTTATGAATGTGAAGATGGAAAGTAGGAGAACCTCATTTTTTTTTCCAGAACAAAAGCAACGGCACGTCAATAAATATTTACAGCTAAAAAAATTTTTTTCCATAAATGGCATTTTACCAAAATCTTATTTTTTAGTGATTCTACTAAATTATTCAAATCATCTGGGAAAATTTCAAAGAAAAATATTCAAATTAAGGGGTTTATTTATATTTTTTTACTAGAAATTGTTACTTATTAAAATGCAATTTTCTCCAACCTCGAGCTGTCTTTTTACTAAATCCCCTATAAAATTAAATAACAATTGTATTCATAAAACTATGAAGACTTACATTCTTTTATAAGATCATTCATTAATTCAGAAAAATGATCGAAGATGTCTTTATCGTCTTCATACGAATAGCTCTTATCTTCATTATAGTCACCATCATGATTTTATACATAATATTCTTTATTATAATATTTGTCGCCTCTAAAATAATTTTCTTTACTACATTCGCCATAATATATATTATCATTATAATAATACGACGGCAAATTACCACCATGTTCTCTATTAGTATGTGTTCCATTATCATTGTTGCGCTGTCCATTTATGTTATATGTCAGCTAAATTTATTAAAAAAAATTCTTAAATATTGATTTTAATAAATTTTCTTACTTCAAATACCATGAATTCTATTGTGACTACGATGAACTAAGAAAATTAAAATTATATTTTGATTACTTTCTTACGTTCATTACCGTGACTTTCATGGTGACGTGGATGTACTAAAAAATTTAATTAAAATTCTAGAAAAAAATAAAATCAGAAGATTAATTACAATGACCATGTCCTGGATCTGGAGAGTGAAGATATCCATGATTGTAGTTGAGATATTGTCCTAGACTTTGCGGATATTGATCTGGGTTATGTGGATATCAACTTGAGGATGTTGACTTGGATGATTAGGATATTGACTTGGGTTATATAGATATTGGGCATGGTTAGGTGGGCGTTGATTTGCAAAATGTGGATTCCAGTTAGGGTTTTGTAGAGATGTTCCTTGATGATGTGGATGTTGACCTGGGTTATATAGATGGTCACCTGGATAATGTGAATGTTCGCCTGGGCGAGTCGGGTTTTGACCTGTAGACTAGTGATAACCATAATCATTATAGTGTTACTTACCATTGTCGTGTACATATTTACCATTGCAGTTGCTAATTTGATTTGTATTATTACCATAGTTGTTGTCATGTGTATTGCTATTTTGATTATGACCTTCATTAAGTCTATCATTTTCCATACTCTCATCTAAAAATTTAACTCAACAATTATTTCCCCATAAGCTAATTTTTAATTTTTCCTGGTTTTATAACTGGACTATGTTCATTGCCAGGTTAACCTTAGTGATAACCTCCACGATTTCCATTGTAATCATTTGTGCCGTCATCATTACCATAAGAATAATCATTGTTATAATAATAATCAAAATAATCAAATTCTACATAAAGTAAATAATTGGAAAAAATATCGTTAAACAATATCCACTACTATTGGTTTTTGTTAAGTAGATCCTTCTAAAATATCAAAACTAATAGCAATTAACAAAAATTGGATATAAAAAATAATATCATACTTATTGTAATAGCAACTCTGGCAGTTGTGGTTGGCATTTTTGTTGTTATCTTTTTTGTTATTGTTTTTTTTGTTTGGCTTTTTTTATCTAGTTTTTTTTTCTTGTTTTTTGTTAACTTTTTTCTTCTTCATTGATTTTTCTTCTTCTAATTTATTTTCTTCTTATTTATCCTTCTACTGATTTTTTTGCCCTTCGTAGCTTTTTTGACTCCAACGAGATTATCCTATAAAAAATTACTTGTTAAAATCTTAGTTTAAAACCTATATCACCTAAAGAATTTGTATCTCTTTTAGCTATTTCGTTGTTATATAATTTAAATCTATTGGAAATGAATAGTAAATTTAAAACAAAAATAAAGCTAATATACAACAGTAAAATTTTCGTCATTCAAAACTTTGTGCTTATAGAAATACTTTTATTTTTATAAACATTATCGCTTTTATTAAATTATAATTTTGTAAAAGAGTTATGTTTGCGAATAAACAAAAAGGTTAAAATTTTGTTACAATGTTTCTATTACAAAAATCAATCTTTTTGAATAAATTTTACATTTTTTTATCATTTGATGTATTAATTATTTTTTAATATTTTCTTTAAAGTTAAATATTTTACTTAAACATTTTTCCATTATTTTTATAAAAAAATTTTAATGTTTCTTAAACAGTTAAAAATAAACTATTTTGAGTCAAGTTTATAATCGATGTACTATAAATATTTTTCGATGTATTTTCTAGGACCAAGGTAGAAATATAAATATAAAATTGTTTTTACATGCTTGATTATAGCAACTAAATTCTATCTAGAACAATGATAAACAATTTTCTCTGATTTCTTGTTTTATTATTTATATTTTTGAAACTTAAAAAGTGAAAATATATTATGACATATTCTAATAGTTTTATAGAAAGTATGTACACTAGCTTTATTTAAAAAGAGGGTAGTGTGGATTGGAACTGGAGTTGGAGCCGCTATTGAAGCGGCTATTTCAATGGACTAAACATACATGGGTTGCAGGCTTGAATCGGAGAATTGAGTGATCTTCATGATCACAGGAGTGTGTATCAATGAACGTACGTACACTGTCGTCATTAAGAAAGAAGCTAGTGAACATACTCCTGTTTTCAATACCGTTTGTTTATTTGATTTCATAAATTTTCTAAAGCATTTTTATTAACTTAAGTACATTACTCACTTTATTAATGTATTACTTTTGAAATTTATATTTTAAAGACTAAAATATTTGAAAAAACAACATTTTTTACTATTAATAAGTTTCAATTACCGACATTCATAAAGCAAAGTATGATTTAATTTGCTAATTCATTAATTTTTTTATTCAAAATAATAAGACAATAAAGTTGAATTGTTGTATATTTAAAGCTAAAAATGTTTTGATTGTTTGTCATGGTATAAAGCATCTTTTAGAAATTGCTTTAAATAGACGTTTTTACGGTATCAATGTCATTATTTTCAATGTCATTAATTTTTCAATCCCAAAACTTAAATTTAATTATAATATTTTTAGGGGTTGAGTTATTTATTTCTAAGATTGTATAGAACTTGGTATTGTTTTAGAAATGTTGATAAGTATAAGGTAAATTTTTGTAGTTGTTATTTTATATTGAGATTTTTATTTAGCGTTGTACCAGATTAAGTAAAATTTAACTTTTATCTATATAAATAAAAATTAGTTAACTAGTTCACAAAACATTAATAAGTTACAAAAAGCTTCTACAACTAAACAAAACAATAGCATAATTATTTGTAAGACGCTCGAAGAAATAATAATCAATATTATCACATTTACAAAGTACTAAACAAAAGTCATTTATCATACTAATTCACTGCTTAATTCAACAATATTAATAAATGATATTTGAATAGTTTCTAAAGCTTTTGACATAAAAAAAAACTAAAATTTGTAATAATAATTTATCAATATATGTTTTAAAGTTATTAAATAGGTAAAAAAGTTTATAAAAGTAGTAAATTCTACATTCTGTTTTTAAAAATTTAAACGGTATTTTTCAAAGATTGTATTGATTATTGATTCTTCCATTGTATTGTTTTAAAATTGTTATATACACATACAATTCTAATTTTACACGTTATTACTTTTTTTAATATAGCTTTCTTTTGCATTAATTATTTTTTATATTTACGGAATTGATCGTATTTTTAAGAAATGTGGTCATAAATCTATTATTATTAAAAAAAGTGTGTTTAATAGCTACGAATCTTGATTAATTTGTGTTTTATTTTACTTTTATTATTGTCTGCTCGGCTTCCAATAATGTTTATATTATCAAATGCAGCATCAACTTACTACAATCTCAAATACAAAATAAATCTATCAGTAGACTTTCATTTATCAAAGAAATTTTCACTTTTCTTACCCTTACAATATTAATATTCTTATTATGAATAGAATAATTTAAAAGAAAAATTTTTTAAAGATTTAAAATACAAAATAATGCATGATGACTTTGTTAATTTTGTTGCGTGACTACAATCAACTGCCAGAACACATATTTGAATTATTACATAAACAATAATTTATTAGTTATAATGCATTTTTTCTAAGATTATATTTTTTTATAAAAATTACCTCAACTTATAAAAAATGAACAAATGACTACATATCTATTACGTATTTCAGTAGTAGTAATTATTATAACATCATTTACATCGAGTTTGTTGTTTGTTTACCTACATAAACTTCAGGTAACTTATATGTTTTGTAAAATAAATATTTTTCCAACTATTTCACAAAAGTTTGTGTCACATCTTTTATTTTTTCTTGATAATAACATTTTTAAGTAACATTCTTTTGAATATAAAAAATTTCATACGTTTGACTGAATCTCCAAAGATTATTTTTAAACGCGTCGTTGATAATTTTTTAACCACAACTACGTCGTCAATCATTATTTTAACAATCTTTCTTCCCATTGAACGTTTCAGGACATTTATAAACAGGAAAAATTATGAAACTGATGATAACAAGAAAATTACGGAATTTATATTGATTTTATATATAATCGCTATTACATACCCTATTTTTATTAGAGTTGATGTTTACTTTGAAATCATACATTTTATAGCATTTATTTTTTATTAATCGTTAAAATACTTCTTTCTATTGTAATTTGTAACGAAAAAGCTTTATCTCAGACTTTTAAAATAGATTTTTGATATTGTGATATGTAAAAATTACAATTTCTACAAAAGAAAACTGACAGCATCAACATTTGAGCTACCACTTTCAGAAAAGTATCAAATGCAAGAGATTTATAAAGATTCATTGATAATTATACTAATTATTTATAGCAGTACTTTATTTAATATTATTGTAAGTGTTAATTTGCTATTTTTCATTGATAAATCACTTAAATCTTTGAATTATACCTATTCTTAATTTAATTTTGAAGATTTATTTCCATATCACTTTTAGGTTCAATTTTTAATATTAGTTATTTTAAAAAATAGATTAAGAAAAGCTGTTTTTGATAAATTTCATTGTATATTTCGAAAAATAGCTCCTGATTCAAATGGCCCTATAGAAAAAAAAAGATGAAGCTTTTGAATACTTTAAAATTTATGCTGATAAGTAGTAATAAACTCGTAATTTATTTGTATTCGTTTTCCATAAAAAAATTGGCATCATAGATAAAGTATTAAAGTTTAATATGTAATTTATATAATGGGCGTTATTGATTATCATGAGTGAAAACTTTAACAATTAAGTGATAAATGATATTTGACGTTATAATTAATAGAATCTATTTTTCCCAATTTCATTTGCACTAACTGCAGGACGTCCCACGGAAATCTCAAAGATAAAATATAATTTCAAATACATTTTTATCTAAAATTGTAATTCTCTTCAATTTACCTTTTTCAGAATGACATCATATCATTACAATCTCCAAATAAAAATTATTATGTAAATATTTTACTTAAATTTAAAATATTATTTTATTTAAAATAAAGAGAAATAAATTGATATATAATTGCTTTGTAAGTAAAAAATCTATCTAAATTTAGTAATTGTAAAATTTTTACAAATTATTTTATCTTTAATTTTTCTTAAAAAACAAATAAACTTTTTTCTACTTTTAGATGGTAGAAATATAAATAATGTAACATTAGCTATAGGTATAAGTGAGAGAATTTGAATTAAATGAGTGCCAAATGTTGCTACAAACAATTGTGGTAGTAAAAATAATGATACGATATAGTATAAAATAGGAAAAAATGATACCAATAAAGGAACTGTACACTGGAGAATTGATATCCTCATAAACTCTTTATTAATTTTCTTTGTCATATCGGACATTACAGTTGTAAATTTTTGCATGTGCTTCTTGTATTTTATATAATGCACAAACACTAATATGTAATTTATACCAAAATATAAAGGAACACTAAAATATGCTGGTAATGCTTCATCCGAATTCTAAAAAATCCATATTTATATTTAATATAATTTAAACATACTATTTTACCACTTATTCCGTATACTTTCTTTCTAAAAATCGAGTATTTAATGTTACTAGCTTCAACCCATTGTGATAATGATTCTGGTATATCATAAATGAAACAAAACCAATTTGAAATGGTTATTAATATTGGACATAGGGTAGCATAAATAATTAAGTAACAGAATCTTATTTTTGTTATTTGTTTTTCTGTACAAATAAAATAATATCTGCTTATTAATATGATGGTAGGAACAGAGATGTTAAAGTAGATAAAGTACATTCTAATACTACATAAAAGTTTTAAAAAAAAATGGTTTTGTAGATAATTACTAAATCGGTCTAAAACAGCAATAATATTACCATGTATTACAAAAACCTGAATTTTTAATATTAGTTGAGTTATAGAACTAAGAAATCCTCCAGAAAATTGAAAAATCAACAATTTTTTGTATTCTTTACATTGGTTTTCACAAGAAAATGTTAGAACATTATAAATAGCAATAATACTGAAAAACATTCCAAAAATACTACTTAAAAAATTTATTGTGCCATTTACATAATCCATTTTAATTTTAAATAAACATATTATAATGAATTTTTATGCTTTATACTACTATTTTTTAATTTTTACATCATTTTAAAGATATCGGAAATGTTGAAAAATATTTTTGTAATTAAATTTATTTCATAAAGAATAAATGAAAAATGATAATGTACTTTTACTAATGATTTCTTTTTTTTAAACATTTTTTGAATGTTTTAATATTTTTTGCTACTATATAATTACTATTATCATGGAATATAATCCTTAGTAACAAGGGACCAATACATCAGAAAAATTCGTTTAGTCCTTGATATTAACTACAATATAGCACGTAATCTATTAATATTACGACAATTTATAACTTATGTATTATAATCTCTTTAAAAGATTAAAAATTATATAGATTGATTAATTTTTACTAAGGTAATTATGAAAAATTATTTTTTCTAGGATTACAAGCATTAAATTGTAAATTAATGACTTCTAACAAAGATTTTAAAAATTAATTTGTTAGAAAATTTTATTTGTAGTCTTATTAATGTGTTTAAATTTAAAATACCAAAATAACATGATGAAATATTTCATAATATTATAAGTAAAATTTACATAAAATCTGCATGATGTTTACATAAAATTTGCAAAAAAATAGTTAGAGAATATGCGAGCTAAAACAAAATAGGCAATTTATCAAAATCGAAATTATAGGTGATTCTCAAGATAATACTCAAATGATATTGTGGTATTTCTGAATCTTCTAATTTAATTTGCTAATGAAATGTCTATACCTTAATATTAGTGATGAAATATTAAAAATGTAGGTAAAAAAACAATTTTTCTTATTAAACATTACATGAGTTCATTAAATCTATGGCATAGTGAATAAATAAGTAATATACAATTTGCAATATTTTCTAAAAGAAAAATCATTTCAACAAATTTACAAAAGAATATTTGAAAAAAGTTTTAGTTTAATTTGGCTGCAAATTTATTCAAACACGTTTTCTAAATCACATGATTTTTATATATAACATAATAACTTATGGATGAAACATAATGTTTTTATTTAACTAAAATATTTATATAATCATTAACCATTTGTAAACAAAAATAAAATTATGAATTATACAAATAATCCGTATAAAATATAGTTTTTTTTAAATTATTTATAGTATTATGTTCTTAGAATGTTCTTAGTGAAATTATTTTTTATAATTTTTTTGAAAATAGAGCTTCTTTTATATATAAAATCATATAAAAGACTATATAAACCACAATATAGTGAACAAATTGCTAAACATTTACATCTATTATGTTTTGAGAGTTATTTTATAGATGCAGGGAGATGTATACCACAGTAAGACAATGGTTTAAATTTAATTTAAATATTCTACATATTTTAAATAGATTCGTGCCTTTTTTTAGATCCTATAAATTATATGAAAGTAAGGTTGTCATTTGTGATAGGTCAGGAAATCGATGTGGATTTTATGTACTAATTTCTGTTTATGAAAGTATTATTGTTCTTGTATTTGCTGGAACTGTATCTAATAATCAACTGTTGAAGCAACCACTTTCTTTTTTTCAAAAACGGATCTATTACAGCCACTCGGGTCTTGTAAACAAATACTATGCAGAATCGTTTGAAATGATATGGGGTCATGCTAAGCGTGTTTTCTTGGATCGCAGATATACAAATTATAAAGTTTATGTTACTGGACATTCCCTTGGTGCAGCATATGCTTCACTAGCTACTTTTAAAATATCTTATCTTAATTATAGAAAAGGTAAAGACATTTATTTGTACACCTTTGGAGGACCAAGAATTGGGTCATTGGAATTTGCCAAAAATTTCGATAGACTAGTACCAAACAGTTATCGTGTTGTAGTTGGATCAGATATTGTTTCGCACTTTCCCCCATGTACAAAAATGAAAGAGAGAAATTTAAAATTTTACAAAAAACTTTTTGGTAGGAGAAAAAGTAGACCATGTGATCCACATGATCATAACGGCTATTATCACCATGGTGTTGAAGTTTGGTATCCATTAGGAACAAATTCTAAATATTTCATATGTAACGGATATCCAAAAAATGAAGATTTCAGTTGTAGTGATGGACTGGTTTATTATAAAAGAAGATTTACTGAATATAGGCGAAATCATAGTGTATATTTTAGAGATTTACTACTAAAATACATTGATATCTTTTTATACAAACCTAATGTAATTTGTGCACTTGACAAAAATCCAAAAAATCCGCGATATCAATTAGGAGATTAATGCTTTAATTTATAAATACCACCCTTAGACCCGCCTTCGGCAGATCAGAACTGGTCCACTAAGCATATTTTTTAACAAAGAATTTTCATACCATAATATTAATCAAAGTACGTATATAAAAATATTGTTTCATTGAATTACATATCTATGAAAAATAGAATAACCGAAAAAACATGGTTAAAAATATTAATATTTCTGATTGCGAGAATCATTTTATATTGTCTACATTTATTGAAACTGTTTTATTTAAGTTAAAAATTTACCCAACACAAAAAATTAATTTATATTCAAAAAATGAATATTTGAAACAATTCAAGTAACTTTTTAAGTGACTCTTAATAATATTTTTGAAATTAATATAAACAATTTAATATCGTTGTTATATGGACTACTTATTTACCTTAATATTTCAAATATATGTAAAAAAATCAAAATAATTGGTACCAAAAACAAATTTTTTCGTTTTTAGGCTCAAAACTTCGATATAGTTTAAAATCTTAAATCAAATATTTATTTATGTAATAAATTTAGTTTAACTATTTTTAACTAATTTTTATTAAGTTACAGCATCAAAAAATTTTAATTTTTACTAAAAAAATGTCGTCACTTTTTGTCCATAATTTGACTAATTTTTTATTAATCTTTATAATATTGAATTTCCTCTTTATATCCAATAATTTTACATTCTAAATGAGCCGTAATCCAAAAAATTTCACAAACTTGAAAAAGAATAATTTCTTGAAGAAATCAACACAAAAATGTGCAAAAAAAGAGTGGCGTATTTTAACATAACTGGTCAATTATAGATTAAAAGTTTTAAAGCTTTTTATCTTTCTATAAATATAGAAAAATACATTTCTCAGCTAATTAACTATAAAAAATTAAATAAGTTTATACAAAGTTAGGCTGGAAAAAAGTTAATTTTGTGTAAAAAATGAATAAATACTGAAAAATCGTCCCTAAAATAGGTACTACTCATTACACCGGTAACCTATAAACTTCGAGTTAGTTCTACTTGTTAAGTTTAACTTATATATATAAATATAATTATGTCTACATTATTGTTTCAATTTTTAATTAAGAAATAGCTATCTAACTTTTTAATTTTTATTGAAAAATTTGTTAGCACTCTTTGGACTATAAATTCGTCAGCTTTTGTTCGATTTCTGTAGTATTATGTTTTCCCTTTATTTCTGACTTGTACCTTTGAAATAAATTATAAAACGTAGAAATTTTTTTACTTTTACAAAAGTCATTTGAAAGACAACTATACAAAAAAGTGACCAAATATGTGATTTATTTAAATATAATTTGGCCAATTAAGGTCCAAAAAATTTAAGGTATATTTTTTCCTCCTAAGTTAAAAAAAAACATTTTTTTGGTATTTTTCACGTTAAAATCGGTCAACTTTGGACAGAGTTATATCAAAGACAAAATTTATTTCCTTATTTCCTTTTGTTCTAGATATATCGCAATTAGCAAGTTTTTTTATTAGCTTAATTTTAATTTATTTATAAATAAATATAATGCGTTAGAAAATAAATCTAAAAAAAACATCAGTAATGAATTATTAAAAATATTAAAGTTTTTCCTTAAATATCAACTGATAATAGTTTTAGGGGCTTTAAAGGCTTCGATACTATTCAACTAAAATTTATTATCGATTATGAAACTTATTATTTGTAATAATTATTAATTAAGTTACCTAAGATAATAAGTTTAGCAACTCAGAAATTTTAAACACTATTTTGTATTTCAGTTATCCTACATTAAAAATGATGCAAAAAAGTTTAATTTAATCAAAAATTTATAGTTATGTGCATAAGATAAATCATCATTAACACGTGAAAAATTTGTGTAAAAGGGAAATATTTTTCTATTTGATTAAATATTTAAATGATCATTAGTATCTTTCAAATTGTGAAAAAATAACTGATTTATATAAAAAATAGCCTTTTTAAAATTATTGAAAGAATATTTAAAGTTTTTAGAATGTTTCTAATAAAAATATTTTTTCTTATTTTCTTAGAAATAGAGCTTCTTACATTTCTAAAATCATATAGAAGGCCAACTAAACCACCGTATAATCATGAACTTGCTAATTATTTACATTTATTGTGCTATGAAAGTTATTTTGTAGATGCAGGAAGATGTATACCGCAGTAAGACTATATGTTAAAATTAATCTAAAATATATCATATATTTTAAATAGATTAGTGCCTTATTTTGAATCCTTTAAATTATATGAAAGTAAAGTTGTCATTTGTGACAAGTCAAAAAATCAATGTGGATATTATGTCCTAGTTTCCGAAAATATCGGTACCATTATCCTCATATTTAGTGGAACTGTGGCTAATAGTCAATTTTTAAAACAATCATTTTCTTATTTTCAAAAACGGATCTATTACAGCAACTCGGGTTTTGTAAATAGATATTATGCAGAATCGTTTGAAATGATATGGGGCCATGCTAAGAATATTATTTGTAATCGTAGATATGGTAGTTTTACAGTTTATATTACCGGGCATTCACTTGGTGCAGTGTATGCTGCACTAGCTGCTTTTAAAATATCTTATCTTAAATATAGAGAAGATAAAGATATTTATTTGTATACCTTTGGAGGACCGAGAATTGGGTCATTGGAATTTGCCAAAAATTTCGATAGACTAGTACCAAACAGTTACCGTGTTGTAGTTGGTTCGGATTTTATTCCGCACTTTCCCCCATGTACAAAAATGAAAGAGAGAAATGTAAAATTTTACAAAAAAATTTTTCGTAAGAAAAAGTAGACCATGTGATCCACATGATCAAAACGGCTATTATCACCATGGTGTTGAAGTTTGGTATCCATTAGGAACAACTTCTAAATATTTCATATGTAATGGATATCCAAAAAATGAAGATTTCGGTTGTAGTGATGGATTAGTTTATTATAAAAGAAGGTTACGAGAATATAGACGAAATCACAGTATATATTTTGAAGAATTAACAGACAGATACGTTGATATCTTTTTATATAAACCTAATAAAAAATGTAAAATTATAAAAGATCCAAATAACCGTCGAATTGACCTAGGATATTAATGCTATAGAGTAATAGGGATTTAATTCATATTTTTAAATGTAAAATTTATTATAATGCATAGCTATATAGCGATAGCGTTTTGTCTTTGAAATTTGTTTGGCATTTTGGCCAAATAAAGTTTTTCATATAATTCATAGAAATATATCACAATAATTAATTTAGTTTTTATTGACTTTATTTTTAATTATTCATAAATATATATGAATGTATTAGAAATCGAAATTGAAAATAAATATTTGCAATAAAGTATAAAGAAATCGATATTTGTCTCCTTTAAATTCACTGGCAATTATCTTAAGAGATTTAAAGATTCTGTACAATTCAATTAAAATTTACTATTAATCTAGTCGTTTAGTATTCAAAATATTTATTCTTTAAGTTATATTAGATAATAGCTTCAGAAGTTTAGAAATTTTATATATCATTACGTGTTTTGGCTGTCCTGCATTTAAAATGAAAAAAAGGTTACCTTTTAATTTTATTAAAAATTGATACTTATGTACTTTAGATAAATCATCATTAATACATAATATTCATATGTAACAGTGGTTTTTCCCATTTTGGCCAAATATTTGAATGATCATTGATAATTTAAATTTATCAAATTATAACAAATTAATACAAAATATATTCTTTTTCAAATCATCTAAAGAAAACTTTCAAGTTTCTAGAATGCTTAATATAAAAATATTTTTCCTAATTTTTTTTGAAATAAAGCTTCTTATATTTGTAGAATCATATGGAAGCTTATTAAGATCACAATATAAACCTGGAAATGCTATGTATTTATATTTATTATGTTTTGAAAGCTACTTTCATGATCCAGGAAGATGTATACCTCAGTAAGACTATATTTTTTAATTAATTAAAAAATGTTCTTTATTTTTTACATAGATTCGTGTATTTTTTTGAATCTTTTGTGTTATATAAAAATGATGTTGTTACTTGTGACACATCAAGAAATAAGTGCGGCTATTATGTATTAGTTTCTGAAGCTAGAAAAGTTATTATCCTAGTATTTAGTGGAACTCTTAACAATAATCAAATTGCAAAACAAGTATTTTCTTTATTAAAGCAAAAGATTTATTACAGTAACTCAGGTTATGTAAATAAATATTATGCAGAATCATTTGAAATGGTTTGGTTACATGCTAAGAAAGTTTTCTTGGTTCATAGATATAGAAATTATAAAGTTTATATCACTGGACATTCTATGGGCAGCGTGTTTGCTTCGTTAGCAGCTTACAAATTAAGTTATGGAGGATATAGAAAAGCTAAAGACATTCATTTGTATACCTTTGGAGGACCAAGATTTGGAACACCTGAATTTGCTAGAAATTTTGACAAAAAAGTGCCAAACAGTTGGCGTGTTGTAGTTGGTTCAGATTTCATTGCACACTTTCCCCCATGTAAAAAAGTAAAAAGTAGAAATTTAAAATTTTTCAATAAAATTTTTAAAAAAAGAATAAGTAGACCTTGTGATCCAAATTTTCCTAATGGCTATTATCACCACGGTACTGAAATTTGGTATCCAGCAGGAACAAATCGTAAATATTATGTATGTAACGGAAAGCCAAAAAATGAAGATTTCGATTGTAGTGATGGATTATTTTTCCGAAAAAGAAATTTACGCCAACATAGATATAACCACAGTGAATATTTTAAAGATTTAACAGATAAATACTTTTACATATTTTATTACAAAGCCGATAAAAATTGTAAAATTCAAAAAAATTCAAAAATTCGTCGACCTAAACTAGTTAATTAATTTTTTAACTATACATTAAATATGTTATTATTATTGATTTGGTTTACATTAACTTTATTTTAACCATTAAAGCTACGATTTTTTTTTATAATTATTTCATTCTATCGATTAGTTAAAAATTGATTTTTAATAATGAAAATGTTATCTTCTTAAAATTTTTACTTGTAATTGCTTTATTGAATGCTAAATTTACATTATCATTTAACTGATACGTTCGTTAATTTAGATGTTTTATAATTAGATCGATTGTAGATTGAAATACTATAGATAATAGATATAGAAACCTAAAATATTATAATAAACATAACATGCATAATCTAATATGAATCAAAAAGAAATTCTATATTAAGACAAATGTTATTTTTTATTTTAAATGCTTTAAATTTGCAGCTACCTTCATTGCATCTTTTCAAACAAGACTCGAATGATAATTTAAGTTACTAGAAATATCCAAATAAAAAATGATAAAAACAATTCTATTTTTTATTTGATCAAAAATTTAGTCAAATGCACTTTTAGTACCTCATTATAAATAATATTTTAGTGCAAAATAAGGTATTTTTTTATTTTAAATTAACTATTACAAATTTAGTAATATTTTTTGATATGTAGAAAATATTATATTACTACACTAGTCCATATTTAAAATATTTATTTCAATTGGATCATTCTAGAGAATATTTGAAACACATAAAATGATTTTTTCATAACTATTTTTTTAATTATTTTGGAAATTAAATTTTTTTTACTCATAAAACGTAAATCACAAAATACATTTAAGCCACAATATGATCCAAGCATAGCTCAATATTTACATTTATTGTGTTATGAAAGTTATTTTGTAGATGCGGGGAGATTTATACCAACGTAGCCTATATTTTAAAATTTTGTGAAAATATTCTAAACATTTCGTATAGATTTGTTAATTTATTTTAGGTTGTTTTGTATTAAACAAAAGTGATGTGGTCATTTGTGATAGGTCAAAAAATAAATGTGGATTTTACATTTCAATGTCTGAAACAAGAAAAACTATTGAACTTGTAATTAATGGAACCATTCCTAATAGACAATTTTTAAACAAACGTTTTCTGTTTTTAAAAAACTCACTCGTTACTCTTACTAAGGTTTTGTTAACAAATATTATTCAGAACATTTGATATGTTATGCTTTCATGTTAAATCTATTTTCCTTTAACGTAAATATTATGGATTCAGAGTTTATGTTACTAGACATTCACTCGGTAGTGTGTATGCTTTGTTGGTAGCCTTCAAAATAAGTTTCCTTAATTTAAGAAATAAAAATAATATTCTTTTGTATACCTTTGGTGGACCAAGATTTGCTTCGTTAGAATTTGCCAAAATTTTGAAAGATTAGTACCAAACAGTTGGCGTGTTGTAGTTGCTATAGATGTTGTTCTACATTTTCCTCCATGTACAAAAATGAAAAAGAGAAATTTAAAATTTTAAAAAAGAATTTTCCGTAAGAGAAAAAAGTAGACCATGCGATCCATATGATCATAATAGTTATTACCACCATGGTGTTGAAGTTTGGTATCAGAAAGGAACAAAATCTAAATATTTAATATGTAACAGATATCCAAAAATGAAGATTTCAGTTGTAGTGATAAATTAGTTTATTATAAAAGAAGATTAATTAAATATAGACAAAATCACAGTATATATTTTAAAGAATTAACGAACGAATTTGGTCGAATGTTAATTTATAAAGTTCAATAAACAACGCTATCTTTTAAAAGATCCGAAATATATTAGAGAACAACTAATTCAATATATTTTTACATCTAAAACATTGAGTAATACTAAATTAATTTATTTTAAATTACTTTCTTTTTATCTATTTAATTTATGATCGTCTTGTTTTCTAACAAAATATAAAAAATAACTCAATTCACTTAATTCTTATTTGTAAATAAATTATCTTAAAAAGTTTATTTTATACTTTACGATAAATGTAGGCTAGTGAAATGCAATTGTAGAATTATTTATACAAAATTACATGAAGGATTAGAATAAAAGATGATTATTTTTAATATTAATTAAATATTTGCATATTTATGAATGATTTTTAAGCTGTAATAGTAACAATGACAATAGAAATGATATTTAATAACTGTTTATTTCAAAAAATCACATTTAAGAAAGATCATAAGATTATTTAATGGTTCTAGTGAAAGTAGTTTTTATATTCCTTTTAAAAATAAACTTTTTAACGCATACAAAATCTCTATTTACACATAAGTCTTATTATGATGAAGAACTAGCTCGGAAATTATATTTACTATGCTATGAAAGTAATCTTCAAGATGCGGGAAGATGTATACCAAAGTAAGACAATATTTTAAAATTATTTAGTAGTATTTATATTCTTTAATTAGATATGTTGGAGGATTTGAGACGTTTTATTTATATTCCAGTAAACTTATAAGATGTGATCATTTCAGAAATAAATGTGCGTTTTTTATAATGGTTTCTAAAGTAAAAAGTGTTATTATTGTCGTATTTAGTGGATCTCTTAATACAAATCAACTCTTAAGGCAAGGACTTTCACTATTTCAAAAGCGTATTCTTTTTCATCAAATAGGATGGATAAATAGATATTACGCATCCTCATTTGAAAAATTTGTGGCTATATGTTAAACGTGTTTTTCTTGATTTTAAGTATAGAAATTTTAAAACTTATATTACTGGACATTCCCTTGGAGGGGTATTTGCTTCATTGACAGCAATCAAAGTGCAAGTACTTGGACTAAAAAAAAGTCAGGACATTTATTTATATACATTTGGAGCACCGAGATTTGGATCATATATATTTTCTGCGAATTTTAATTTCAGAATTCCAAATAGCTATCGTGTTGTACTTGGTTCGGATATTGTACCACATTTTCCTCCATGTAAAAAAGTGAAAGATAGATATTTGAAATTTTATACGAAACTAATTAGAAATTTTAGAAAAAAAACAAACAGCAGACCATGCGATCCGCGTGACCTTCATGGATATTATCATCATGGACATGAAATATGGTATCCAACGGGAACAGAGTTCTCATTCGTTGAATGTACTGGATTTCCAAAAAATGAAGATTTTGAATGTAGTGATGGATTAGTTTATAATAGAAAAACTTTACGCGAAAATGCACGTGATCATGAATTATATTTTATTTATTTAATCTCAAATTATGGTAGAATGTTTAATTATAGATCCAGCAGGAACTGTTCAATACTTGATGGTCCAAAAAATTTGCGAAAAAGATATTATGAATAAAATTTTCCCAAACTATAGGTTTAAATATATCATGCTTAAAAATTTTTAATGTTGGTATTTTTTTAGATTACGAAGTCTTTATAATTTATTTTTAATTTATTGAAATTAAAATTAAAGTATTGACAGTCATTTAACACGTTAATACATTATAAAATTATTCTTGAGGAATAATTTTGAACAGACTTATAAACTTTTAAATAAAATTTCTTTCTTTTTTCTATTTTAAATTACTTTAAAGTCGAATAGTACTTTCTTTAAGCAAAGAATAAGATTTATCACCTAGTACTTCCAAGATTATAAGGAAATTATTAAAATAGATCAATAAAAGTTTATTTCACTGCTTTAGTTAAATATTTGCGTACTCTTTGAAAATTTTTAAATTGTTTGAAATACCGACAATATAATATTTTTAATGACAATAGTTCATTTCGAAATATTATTTAAAAATTTTTGAAATCTTTATAATGTTTTTATTAATAAAACTACTTTTTTATCTTTAAAGTCTTTGTTTATGCATAGCAATCACTTTAATGAAGAAGTAGCTAAGAATTTATTCTTGTTATGTATAAAAGTAATTTTCAGAATCCAGGAAAAAGTATATAAAAGTAAGCCCATATTTTAAAATTACTTTATGGTATTCTATGTCTTTTAATTAGAAATCTTAAATCTTTCCAATAAATTTAATTTATTTGATAGTAAATTTATAATTTGTGTTCGATCAAGAAATAATTCTGGATATTATGTACTAGTATCTAAATTGAAAAAGTTAAAGTTCTTGTATTTAGTGGCTTACTTAATGCTATCCAAACCATAAAACAAGAAGTTCATTTTTACAATAAAAAAGCACCTTTTTATAATTTAGGCTTAGTAAATAGGCAACACATGATTTTATTTCGTTGTGGCGGCTAGCAAATATAAATTATGAAGGAAAAATTTAATAAAAAGAATAATTTTAGCATCTTGTTTTATTATCTGTGATAAAAAATTAACAATACAATAAATTATAATTAATGATAATCATAAATCTTCCCTTTCTCTCATGAAAGATATACCTAAAGATGCCCCAAACACCATTTCTTAGCCTTTCCAGATAGAAATAACAACTAAACTAGAATATTGCTTGAACTACTCTAATCTGATCTAAATTTTTATTTCAAGATTTATAAATATAATTCAATAGGGACATTCTTTGAGAGGAATCAATTGTGGGTGGATTTATAATCTCGCCACGACAATTTGAAACATTGTGGTTTTATGCTAAACGTATTTTTTTTCAGTCAAAATACTGTAACTTTAAAATCTTTCTTACTAGACATTCATTTAGTGGTGTGCACGCTTTATTAGCAGTTTTTAAAATACATATGTTTGAATGGAAAAAAATGTTGGGATATTTTTTTGTATAAATTTGAAGCACCAAAATTTGGATCATTTGAATTTTCTTCTAATTTTGACAAAAGAATACCAAATAGTTGGCGTGATGTATCTGGTCCAGATGCTATTCCACAATATCCTCAATGTAAAAAATTGATAGACAAAGATTTAAAATCATATAGAAAAATTTTGAGAAAGAAACCATCAGGTAATTTATTTAATCCACATGATCGAAATGGATATTATTACAATTGTAGTGCAATATTGTATCCAATAGGAAAAAGTCATTTTATATACTCAATGTACAAGACTTCTAAAAAATGAAGATTTTCATTGGTAGTGATGGATTAATCTTTAGTAGAAGAAACCTAACCACGAATGTACGTGGACACGCATTATATTTTTCCACTTTAATTGAATAATTTTCCATGTTAATCACATATAAGCCTGACAGTCATTATACTATTATCAAAATTCCAAAAAATAAGCAAATGAAATTATGTAAATAGCTATTAATAAACTTATCACATTGAATATGACTTATTTTACGATTTATTATATATTGATTCACTTTTATTTATACAATATGAGGAAATTTACTTTTTATTGATTAATTCAATAAAATCAAATCAATTATTATCAACTACTACGAAAATAATATGAAATCGTCTTTAAAGGATAACTTTTTAAACATTTATTGAAAATAATCTTTTATTTGATTAAAATTTCTTTTAATTTAAATGGTTCGTTTTAGTAAAAAATACAATTTCACAATGTACGATTTTCTACTAAGAATAGTTATTTTAAAAATTAGATTAATAAAAGTATATCCAATTATTTTAATTATCTATATTTATAGAGGAAAGATTTAGACTTATAAATTATTTTTAAAATTCTATGTTTTTTTTAAATAAAACATATTTGTGGAAACATGGAAAACGTAATGTGAAATATAAGCTCCGTAGTATATGTCGTTCTTGAGATACATCAACGTAAAGGTATAAAATTCCAAATTTTAGTATCTATATAAAACCATCAAAAATTGTTTTTTTCTGTTAGAAATTTCATAATTAGATATCATTTTTAATTCTTATTACGTATAAATAATAAAATCCAACAAAAAAATTCAATCTTACGCTTTGGGGTATCATCAAAAATTATACTTTTTACCCCAAATTTTACCACTTTGGAGCGAGATATGCCGCTTCAGAAAACGAAATTCAAAACAATTTAAAAATGTTCCTAGTGTAATTAATTTCTCTACATTTTAAGACTATTTTCAAATAAATCTGAAAATTTTGAGTATGAAAAAACTTTGAGAAACCTTTTTTTGGGATTCTTTATTTTTGTAAAATACTCAACATTGACGTAGGAAAAATACATGAAGATGTTTAAATACTTATAAAGTTTCTTTGGCAATATTATTCAAAAATATTCTCTATAAAACGACGTTAAGCATGTTTTCATAGAATCATTCAGTCGCGAGATAGAGTGAGTTAAAAAATTTACCAAATTTTTGCTAAAAAATTTTTTTAAACTTTGAGTTAAAAAAATTACAGAAATAAAAAGCAATGAAAAAAGCAGAAAAAAATAATATCTTGTGAATTTTGTTGTGAATATTTTAAGACTATAAAAATAAATATATGTTGTTCCATTCTTGAGATATCTACGAAAATGCCGAAGCTTGTCTCCAAAAAAAATCTTAAAAATCTATTAAAAGTCGCATGTTTTCTAACTTTTATACGATTTAAACATATATTTTAAATATTATTATGCATTGTTATTATAAAAGTAAGTTTTAGCGATTATTTAAGCAATTTGAATGTAAAATGTCTAAGCAACAACATAACGAATGATGATCAATATTTTCATTTTAAATTAAAAAACAGTTTTATACTTAATTTATAATGTCTTAAGTATCAAACATAAAGACAAATCAAACATATTTTAGACATTTTAAAAAGGTTTTGTCTGCGCAAAAGCTATATTTTAAAGTTAAGATCGAATTTTTTCATAATACTGGTGATGAATTCTTGCTATCTAAAAAAATATAACAAATCAGCAAGCGATGAATGTAATTGTATATATTTCTTTATACATTTTCTTCCATGACCCTACTTGACAACTTAATGAAGAAGATGTGATATATCTAAAAATTACGTGATAAATAAACTTTTTATAACGCAAAAATACATTTTTGAAAATAATTTATGATAAAAATGTTTTACACATGTCTGAATCAAGGCGCAAAATGTTTTTTGAAATGAATAAAATCAAAAATAAGATTGAGAATCCTGACATCTGTAACGGATAACCTCTAAACATCCAACTATTGAAAGATCTCAAAGGTAAAAACAATTACATTCATTGTCGTTTGTAAGTTATTAAAAAATTTATTTCAGCAAAAAAAATAACAATAAACGGAGTATAAAACTAAATTTTATCAAAATTTTCATTTTTAATTACATATAAAATTAAAGCTAAGATTATAAAAGGAAAAATCTTAATAATTATATGCTAAATATTACAAATAGAAACTATAACAAAAAACAATATGTTTTAATAAACCTAAAAAGCGTCATTCTAAAAAAAATCAAACGAAAATAATATATAAAATTAGCTTTATACATCCGGCAGCTAAAATTAAATTTTTTTAAAAATTTAATAAAATAATTATTTTTTAATTATACAACTATGTCTGTATTTTATAAAAAATAAAATTAAGTAGAGATATTTTTATGTTTATGCTAAAAATTCCTAGCCCTGAGAGAAAGCAGTAGCAAGCCATCAAATTAGCTGCTTGTTAAATAAGAAAAATATTTAAAGTAGTTGTTTGGTGACCTTGCCAGTAGATAGATGAACTCTTTTTTTTCACAAAACAAATTTACAATTTCAATAAATGGCCATTTAGGGATACCAAATTAACTTAACTAACTCTTCAAATTACTTATTAAAAATATATAATCTCTTTAACACCTTCCAGAGATTCTTTACTTTTCTTTAGTTTCAATACCCTTAGTGGATTAAAATTACAATAAATAAATAGAAAATATAATATAAAGAATATGATATATATAATATTTTTTTACCAATATAATAAAAAAAACTTAATATTTTAAAACACCATCTTCTCAAATTTATTCGTTCCTTGTTTTAAGAGTTCATCACGAATTTTAGCACGAAAACAAATTTTGAATTCCATTTAATTTAATAATATTTACATATCAATCAAAATTTTTCAAAGATTATGGAAATGTAGATAGCGAAACTATTTTAAAAATCATAGTTCTCTTATAAAAAACATTAAATAATTTTTAAAGCTTTTACAATGCTTTTATTATTAAAATTATTTATATTATTCTTAAAAATAAACTTTTTACAAACCGCAAAACTAATATTTATTCATAGGCCACTTTTTAATGAGAGAATAGCTCAGAATTTGTACTTACTGGCTCATGAAAGCTACTATCAGGATGCGGGGAGATGTATACCAAAGTAAGATAATTATTAAAATTGAATTAAATTATTGTTTGCTGTTTAACTAGAAATCTTAATGGTTTTGGAACATTTCATTTATTCGCTAGAAATGTTTTAATTTGTGATAAACTTAGAGATAAGTGTGGATATTATATACTAGTTTCTAAAGTTGAAAGAATTATTATCATTGCATTTAGTGGGTCCATTAATGCAAAACAAACTATATTACAAACGATTAATTCCTTTCGTGAACGTGTTTTTTACAAAAATTTGGGATCCGTAAATCATTATTATGTAAATTCATTTGAAAGATTGTGGCCTTTCGTTAAACGTGTGTTTTATAAATCTTTATATAAAAATTATAAAGTTTACATTACTGGACATTCACTTGGTGGTGTGCATGCTTCATTGGCGGCTATCAATATACATTTGAGTAAACTAAGAAAAAGCCAAGACATTTTTTTGTATACTTTTGGAGAACCAAGATTTGCCTCTTTAAGATTTGCTATAAATTTTGACAGGAGAATTCCAAATGGTTGGCGTGTTGTAAGTGGTTCAGATATTGTTCCACACTTTCCTCCCTGTAAAAAAATGAATGAAATGGGTTTAAACTTTTTAAAGGAAACGTTTCAGAAAAAAAAGAAGTAAACCGTGTGACCCACATGATTATAATGGATATTACCACCATTCTCGTGAAATATGGTATCCAATTGGAACAGCAAATTATTTTATTACATGTAATGGATTCCCAAGAAATGAAGATTTCCAATGTAGTGATAAATTGATTTTTCAAAAACGTAACTTCGTCAAGAATATGGATATACATTGTTCTTATTTTGATCATTTGGTTAGAGAAAACTTTGCAATGTTCTACTACAAGGCTGACGAAAAATGTAATATAAAAACTGATCCAAAAAATCGAAGACAGTTACTTCTTAAACAATTGTCCTAAGAAAGGACGTGAGCATTTATATACTATCAATCATAAAATGTATCAGTAAATATACTTCTATCATAAAATTGTACAGTGATAAAAATCAAAAAAAAATCAATAATCATTTAGAACATAGTATCTGATCAATGATAACTATTTGTCGATGATTAAGTCGTTTTTAAAAAATAAATTATGATAAAAAGTTTTATGTTTCACTATTACAGATAACATGGAAAAGATAATTTAAATTTTGATATTTTTGTATTAAGATCTAGAAAGAAATTTATTAGTGCTTTTAAATAAAGTTTTATTTTCAATTAAAAAATATGTATCTTTGTTTTGATTAATTAATAAATCAATTTTTTACAAATAATATTATTCGAGTCAAATAAATTGAAGAAAGTTATGTTGACACGAAAGAGTCTTATACTTTAATTATCTTGCATATCTTGAAGTACAGATTGGCTAAAGATCTTCGACTAAAGTTATATATATTTAATGTTTTAAAAATATTTTTAGTATATTATATTTGTAAAAATGAAAACAACTAATATTATTACCACATTTGTTATATGAAATCCTGGTCAAATCAATCATTGGTGAAATAATAAAACATCATTGTAATGAAAAGTAATTATACAGAATAATTATAAAACAATTATTTAAGACACCACCATATTCGATACTTTATATCTTTTATAATTTTATAGGAAATAATTACTTACTTTAATATGGTAAAAAGTTTGAAGGAACTTTAAATTTTAAGACTATTTAATTTATATTTTTATATTGTACTTTGTTAAGATCTTACAATCTTAATTAGAAATCCATTTTTCTTAAATATTTACTTTTATTTATCTGTAGTAAAATAATTATGATATTCTGATAAATGATAGAGCTTAATACTATAAATCTATCAAAGATTTCTAATATAGTGATAGCGAATTATTTATCACCGTTTATATTGTCATTATTACTATAATCGATAATTATACACAAAACTGAACTCACCCACGTTCGATTGTGACATAATTTTTTATCAAATTTAATGATATCAAAATAGTTGACAGCTATTCACTGAAAACGGTAGATGTGATTGTTTGCAAAAAATAACTTTATTCAAAATTATAAACCTCTATAGAAAAAAATCATTTATTTTCATTTTTGATATTTCCAAACATAATCAATTATTTTTCTGAGCGGAAAAATAGGATTCTAAAGGTTATGATTACCAATATAGAATGGTTGTTATAAAAAATAGATCAATGAAAGTATGTTAAATTATTTAAACTAAATATTTATATATTCATTAAAATTTTTCGAAACATTATAGAAATATAGATAGCAAAACTATTTTAAAAATCATAGTTCTCTTTTAAAAATTACTAACAAAACTTCTTAGCACTTTATAATGTTTTTATTGATAAAACTACTACTATTTTCTTTGAAAATAAACATTTTAATATCTGCATCATCAATATTTTATCATAGACAACACTATAGTGACACTATTGCGAAGAATTTGTACTTACTAGCTCATGAAAGCTATTTTCAAGATGCTGGAAGATGTATACCAAAGTAAGATAATTTTTAAAATTTATTAAAATTATTATGTTTCTTTTTACTAGAAATCTTGAAGGTTTTGAAACATTTGTTTTTTACACTAATAGAGTTTTGGTTTGTGATAAGTTTAAAAATAAGTGTGGGTTTTACGTATTAGCCTCTAGAATAGAAAAAGTTATTATTATTGCTTTTAGTGGGTCTATTTCATCAACGCAAACCTTAATACAGACATTTTCTTCCTTTCGTGAACGCATCTTTTATAAAAATTTAGGATTAGTAAATCGATATTATGTAAATTCATTTGAACGTCTATGGCATTATGTTAAACGTGTTTTTTATGAACCTTTATTTAAGAATTTTAAAGTTTATATTACTGGGCATTCACTTGGTGGTGTACACGCTGCATTAGCAGCTCTCAATATACATTTGAGTAAACTAAGAAAAAGCCAAGACATTTTTTTGTACACTTTTGGAGAACCAAGATTTGGCTCTTATGAATTTGCTGTAAATTTTGACAAGAGGATTCCATATGGTTGGCGTGTTGTACGTGGTTCAGATGTTGTTCCACACTTCCCTCCGTGTAAAAAAATGAGGGAAAAAGGTTTAAACTTTTTTAAGAAAAATTTCGGAAGAAAGAGAAGTAAACTGTGTGACCCATATGATCATAATGGATATTACCACCATTCTCGTGAAATATGGTATCCAAAGGGAACAACTAATTATTTTTTTAAGTGTGATGGATTTCCAAAAAATGAAGATTTCCAATGTAGTGATGGATTGGTTTTTAATAAACGTGAAATTTTATATAATTTGAAAGAGCATCGCTTATATTTTTTCCATATGGTTAAGCAAAACTATGAAATGTACGTATACAAAGCTGATGGAAAATGTAACATAGAGATTAATCCAAAAAATCGAAGAGGGTTACTTAATAAATAATTGTCTAAAGAACAAAAATATTAAATTTTCAAATTTAACACATTTTTTACCAAACTCAATTAAATAAATATATGAGTTTGCTTATGTATTTTTGTATTTGTAATTTAATCGCAATTAGCTGAAAAAAATTGGAAATGATGTTTTTATAGTATAATTGTTTTATGTTCTTTACTAGTTTGTTTATTTAGAAATTCTTTTTACTAAAGTTGTCATTTTGTTTTACATCAAAAAAGTTAATGTTCAAAATTTTTTTACATTTAGTTTATTTCAAAAATGTTAACTAAGCACTATTAAAATTATAAATCATTTATCAAATATTTGATAAACCAGAATTCATATCAATAAATTTTACAGAAATATTAAATTAAAATTTTTCAATTAGATAGCATGTACTTTAGTAAATCACAAAATAATTTATATTTAATTGGAGGTACGGTGGCCTCAAATTTAATTATAGATAAGACTATAAATAAGAAAAGTTTTACAATAGAAGGATATTGTCGATTTTGCCAACTAAAATCTACTAACTAGACAGGAGGCGAAAATTGATAAAAAGCCTGAAAAAGGTAAATTTAAATGCGTCATAATATTGTATAATTATATTTATATATTTAGCTTTTTTATATTTATATCTTGTAGTCTAAATAAAATTGAAATAAAGTTTATTAAGAGGGTTGTTTTGTTGTCGTGGAATTCACCGATAAGTTATTAACTGACCGATATTTAACGTTGAGGAATATAGTTAAGTAAACATTAGTATTAACTCTTTTATTTTTAAGCTTTGCTTTTTAAATTTTTTGCACAAAAATGAAATTAAGTGGAAAACATTTTAAAATTTTTAATTATAATGGTGTAAAAATTAATACATGTGCAAAAAACGGATATTTTTATTATAAATAAAAGTTTAAGAAGTTTAAAATATGTTATCTTTAGTGTTTTAAACGAAAATTTTAGAATGTACACATAGAAAGATTAGGTTATTGAAAAATATGATTTTAAAATACTAACAATCATTATGACCAGAACAAATGTTAAATAAACTTTCAATGGTGTTTAATATAGCATAATATTATTGAATATAGTTGTGCACAGGATATCATTATTAACACATAATGCAAAAAAAATTTATTTAAAAATGCTCTTAATGTATTTTCTAACTATTTTTCTACTAAAATGTAACTTCCTTTCAGGTAGAATTGTGGACTTTTATTTAACAAAATATTATAACCACAGATTAGCAGGATTGCTATACTTGTTAGCATTAGACAGTTATAAAGATAATTCAGGTGTATGCATTCCAAAGTAATATTTTAATTTATTTTATCATCGTTTGTAAAAAAATAATTCTAGATTTGTGGAACTTTTTAAATTGTATTCTTGCTACCGTGGTAAACGTGTTATTTGTGATAAGAAGCGTAATACATGTGGATTTTCTATACTCATCAATAAATTTACCAAAAAAATTATTATTTCACTTAGCGGAACAGTAGGTATATTACAACAATTTAGAGAAGGAACATCTCTTCTTAAAAAGCTTAAAGATTTTTATGGAATGGGTTTGGTAAATAATTATTTTGCAGAAATACATGAGTACTTGTGGAAGAATATTAAAGATGTTTTCGATGAACCTCATTATAAAAATTTTAAGGTTATTGTAACAGGTCACTCATTAGGTGGAGCAATGGCAGCATTAATTGGTTTAAGAATACAATTTGAGGAAATTAGAAAAAGTAGTGATATATTTTTGTATACATTTGGAGAGCCAAGAGTTGGTACACATACTTTTGCTATAAATTTTGATAAAAGAGTACCAAATTGTTGGCGTGTTGTTTATGCTACTGATTTTGTTGCCCATATTCCAAGTTGCAAAAAAGTTAGACCAACAAGATTGAAATTATCTAGAAAAAGAGTGAACTTACCATGTGATCCACATAGCCTTAATGGATATTATCATCATGGTACGGAGGTATGGTACCCGAATACTAAAACCTTTCGAAACTTTTACCGTATATGTTTAGGATATCCACGTAACGAAGATTTTAATTGTAGTGATCACGTAAATTTTCGTATACACAAATATTCATATCACAGAGGACATCACAGTCAATATTTTTTGGATTTATATAAAATTTATCCTCATATATTTAAAGCTAATTACGACAAAACATGTAAAATATACAATAAAATGGAATAAACTTAAAAAAAGTTTATTTTATAATATAAAATATATTAATAACTTCAAGAACTTGTCACTGAAGTTAAATTAATTTTGTTCAAAAACTATTCTTTGTTTTATATACAGTTTTTTCTTGTTTATTGTTTACAATACTTTGTAAAAAGAGTTAAAAACTTCTGTAATTTTAAACTTCAAATAAAATATGTATAAACAATTACATAAAATTTTTAATTTTGTTTTTTTACTTGATTAAGCTACAAAATACTTCATTCATCTTTTAAATATAAAGTTAAATTATTTTCTTGTCAACAAACTTGATAAACCTGACTTATAATTTTATAAACTTGGTAAATAGTGATCAAAAATGTTGCAATGGTAATTTATTTAAAAATTATATATAACAGAACTTTATAGAAAATATTATACATTTGTACTACTGAAAAAATTAACTACCCTTACGAAAATAAATGAGGCTAGTGTATATTGATACCATAAAATAGTAATTCAAGTAAAGATTATAGAATCCTGGGATAGGAACCTTTACAATTATTAATAAACAAATAGAACGAGCTATTTAGTAAAAATAATTCAGCCACAAAATTTTAGAATAACGTTTTAATATATGTTTTTATCACTATAGGACATACATTAAAAAGATAGACAATTTTTAAAACTTTCTGAGCTCTTTTTTTCAAAAATTCTTATTAAGGAAATATTAAAATAACAAATTACTCTATTTCTGGATATTATTGAATAATTGTAACGTATTTATATGTAAAGATAGACAAAAAATAGATATTTTAGAGTTATTTTTACTAAAATTTGTCTAAATATGAAATTTTAATACTTTTATTCATTATTTCATTTTTTTAAGACATTTAATATAAAATTTATCTACACAAAAACTATAAACATGTCAATTTGACGCATACGTTTTATATAAAAAATGTGTTCATTTGATGACTTTTTGTATCCTATGGTTTTACCTATTCTTGTAATACATCATATTGCACTTTGTTTAAGCAAAATTAGATAGAGTGTACCCTGTGATTTACTCCACTTTGAATGATTAGATATTTTAATATCACCCTCAGTTTCCAGTATGTTGAGGGTGATCGGTTAATGCTATATATATTTGATTTTCTGTGTATTATAGAAACTTTATGTGGTAAAATTTTACAATTATACATTCAATCCGCATAATAATGTTAAAAAACTTTGTAGAATTTGTAAATATAACATTTATTTATTAAATATGCGTTATAATGATGTAACAAAGCCTTAAAATACATTAAAACGTTACCTCGAAACTATTCTATTTTTTGTTAATAATCTACTAAATATTAACTCAATTGCTATAATCCAAAACATTTTATAAGAAAAAAAAATATATTTAATAATTGGATGTACTTATAACTTTTTACACAATTATGTTTTGCTGTGTAAAGAAATTTATTTACGTGATTAGTTTAAATAAAGTACTCAATTTATTTAAGGATTCTAAATTTCAAGTATCTCTATTAATGTCTAAATATTTTCAAAATATCTTTATAAAATACATATAGTTTTTAAAATCGTATTAAACTGTAGTATTTCTTCTTATCTCCTTCTGCATAAACCCATCTTTCTAGATTTTTTAATCTTTTATGGCAGATGTCATAATTGCTACTGCATATACGTGCATTTTTTGCTCTTTTTTCATTATTTTTCATACAATTTTTCAGATTGAATATTACATTTCTTTTGTATATGAAAGGCGTTTTAATTTTTAAGCTTTCATTTAAAGATTTATAATGATTAACAAGAGTTAATCGTTGTGATTCAGTTAGAATATTAATTTTTTTAGGTGAATTAATTTTCTCTAACACATAATTTGGTCTAGCATGTAAAAGTATTGCTTTATCAGCTGGGAACTAAAAAAATAATAATTTTTAATAAAAAAGGAAACTTATTACTCTATAGCCATCAGAATAATTGAAATCATTTGAATAATTATATCCTACAATATTCTTTTTATCTAATGGAAAATGATATCCGATATATTCATTTTTATCAGTTAAAGTAACTGATTTTCCTTTAATGTTCTGATTATCTTTTGTTAATGTTACAGTCTTTCCAAAAATAAAAGATTCATCTAAATTATGATTATTATAAGACATATACATGCTTTCAAAATTGAAAAAAGTTTTGCTCGGATAAATGGTGGAATGTTTTTTAATTAAATCTAATAATTTTATATTTTTATCAAAAATATGAAAATACTCATCAACATCCATAACTGCAAAATACTTTCCATTTCTTCCATACATACAATCGTCAAAAAAAAGATGTGAAATATAAAAACTGGTCGCACTTTTTTTTCTAGCCTTACCACCGGTGGGAAAGTTTGGAGCAGGAATTAAAGTAACTAGCTTTATTTCTTCATAATATTTTAGCAAGTTATACACATCCAACGAAAGGCTTTTATAATAGATAACAATTTTTGCATTATCTTCTTCCCTCCATTTCTCAAGAAACAAAAATATCTGTAGCCAATTATTGTAATAGTAAAGAACTGGAACACATACAACTATTCCTTCATAGGGTTTGCTATTTGCTGCAACTGTATCAAGTGGAAATATTCTATTTTTACCTGTTTTAGTATTAACTAATTGTATTTCTTTTAAATTTTCTGCAATCTTCCAAGGAACATTAAAATGTATTCTATGTGGCCAAAGTTGGCAGAAATGATTACTTTTTTGGGGCATAAGAAAAAATTTATATTATCTGTATCTCCTTTATAATATGAACTGTTAATTTTTATAAATAAATTTTCAATTTTTTTCTTTGTAACATATTTATAGGAGCAATGACCCATAAAAGTTCCCTTGATTGTCGCGTAATTAGAGCTGTAATAATTTCTTGGCACAAGATAGAATTTCATAAAAAATAATGACTTAAAATCATTGTTTTTTATCGACTTATTAAAATTTACTTTATTTTTATTAGAAGTAATTAAATTAAAATTTATAAAAAGGATGAGTAACAAAAATAAATTAACATTTAAATTTTTGTAAACTAACATGATTTAATTAGTTAATTAATATTAAAAAAATTATCAATTTATATACAATAAAAGTTGGTGTATCTGTAAATAGTACTAAGCTAGAACAAGTAAAAAAGTAGGTTAAAAAAATAAAAATTAAATTTCTATAATAAATCATTTTTTTTCAATTTTCATTTAAATATCAAAAAATTTTTTAAAATTAAATTATTCAAATTTGACATAATCTTGATATTTTTCTTTTTCTTTACTTGTATAAATCCAGTTTTCCAGTAAATTCATTTCTTCTTTACAAGGCTCAACATTATAATAACAAGAATTTTCATCTTTTTTTGTTTTTTTGAGCATGCATTCTTTTAAATTTTTAATAATTGTTGGTTTATATGTAAAAATTAAATTTTTGTTTAATCTTTTCGTTAATGTTTTATAATTTGAAACTAATTTTTTTCTCTCAGATTCATCTAAAGATTGAACTTTTTTTTTACTTTTTACTTTTTTGAAAATAATATTTGGTCGGGCATGAAGAATTATAGCTTCTTTTCTTTTGTACTATAAAAAATCATGATATTAATAAACATATAAAAAAAGAACTCACCCTATGACCATCATTCACTTTTGTAAATAATGGTAGATGATAACTTGGATAATTTATTTTATCTGTTAACATAATAGATTTTCCACCCTTATTGTGATTGTCTTCAGTTAACAGACCCTTTGTAGCGAAATGGAATGATTTGCTTACGTTTTTATTCAGATATGAAATGTATAAACTTTCGAAATTAAAAAATCCATAGTGTGGATATCGTCTTTATACTTTTTTTGACAAACTCTAATAGTCCCCTTGTTCTACTTTTTTCATCAAAGATATGGAAATACTCATCAACATCCATAACGGTAAGATATTTTGTATTGTTTCTATACATGCAATCATTAAAAAATAGTGGTCCCATACCAATAGCTGTTGCTGTAAATTTTTCCATTGGATCAATACGCGGAAATATTGGTGCTGGAATCAAATGGACAATATTTAATTTCTGGTAGTATTTTAACAATTCATAAACATCACTTGATATACTTCTGTAATAAATTATAACTCTTACATTTTTTTCTTCTCTCCATTTCTCCAGGAACATGAACATTTGAAGCCAATTATTATAGTAATAAAGAAGAGGTGTACAAACAGTTATACCATCAAAAGGTTTACTGTTTGCTGCAGTAGCATCCAATTGATAATTTATTGTTTCACCTGTTATATTACTTGTAATTTCGATTTCTTTTAAATGAATTAACTTTGTTAAATGGGATCTTAAAATAACTTTGATGAGGATAATATAAACATTTGTAATTGGTTAAATCACAAAGAGCTGTGTGAAACTCATCATTCTGTTCAAAAAAAGATTCATTCTCAGATGAAATATAAAAATGATCCTTCTTTATACTATTGTAGCAATGTCTCAAGTATATTCCAAGAATTGTACCTTTTTTGGCTAACGCGTAGTTTTTTGGTATAACATAAAACTTCCACAAATACAATTTTCCTGAATTTTCAAGTTGAAAAAGGTGATTTCCATCATACTTTTTTACTTCATTACAATAAATCATAGGAAATAAAAATATTAAAGTTAAATAAAATAATTTATTTAAAGTGCAAAGCATATCTTACGTAATAACAATAAATGAATCAAAATATGTAAAAATTTAAATTAAATATTAAATCTATTTGGTAGATTTAATATGGCTCATTTTATAATAGCATAGTTAACGAGTTTTCATTTTTATTGAAACCTGATATAAAGTTTAAAAATTATGATATATTTTCTTTAAATAGTACAATTGTCTACTTAACGGGAAGTATTTTTTGTTAGAGTGATTGATGAAATTTTAATCAAGTTATGGTGGACCATGAGATGCTTTAAGCCTTCTACGCACAAATCTTGCACGAGCAAACATTCTAGCTCTTACAAGGTCACGAACTCTTTTCCTAAGCCTTCTTCTAAGTCTCCTTTGGGCAGAAGTAGTAGCTCTTTTAATTCTTAAATTATCTGATACTTGATCATATTTCAAAGGATAAACATGATTTAATTCATTAGAAGTTATGCATATTAAACAAAGTTATACCACTGGGCATTGTTTCTTTCATTTTTATAAAATATATACTAGAAAAAATGTAGAAAAATAGGATAAATTTAAAAAGCAAGTGAATCATTTTAAATGCACTTTGAAGAATGAAAATATTAACTGGGTTAATGCAAATATATTTAAATTAACTTATAAGTGATATTATCAAATTAATATCAATAAATACTAATCTAATCTTTTAAGATACAGAAATAATCTTAATTTTTTACCAACTATTTTTTAAGATAAATTATTTTACCATCCCTTTTATGTACTTTGTTACATTGTCTCGTTTTTTAAATATATTTTTTTAAGGTAATTATAAAGATTGCTTGAGAAAATTTAATATACTTTAATCTCACAAATAAGATTGTAAAATGTCTTTTTATCATATAACCAGATGTATAAAAGGATTTAAATAAGTAGAAATGAAAAAAATTGCCCTAATTACTATGATGTGAAAATCTTTTAATGCCTTAAATATAGTAAACAAATGATAATTATATAATTAATGATCTACACGAAAATTAAAAATTCTGAAATTTAAGATGTACATGACAATTTACGTAAAATTGTATTACATTTACAAAAAAGGAAATTTTACAAAAATGAATAGAATTGTTATGCATTTTAGATAAAATTGTACTACAATTTAGAAAGAATTGTATGACAATTGAGGATGAATTGTATAGCAATTGAGGAAGAATTATATGACAATTTAGGTAGAATTGTTATGGAAATTTTAGAAAAAATTGTCCAATATATTTTATTATTTATATTTTTTCCGGAAAACAGAAAAATAATATATAAAATGATTAAGAATTAAATAAATTTTTTTGTAAACTAATTTATATCCTCATTTAATCTAATGTACTTAATAAAAATTTGAAAAATTAAATACAAAATCATAAAAATAATATTAATACATAAAAAATTATCATTTAAATATAGAGGGACTTTCTTTTCTAAACATTAATAATATATTTGTATTTCAATATGAGTTTAAAAATTTTTACTAAAGGAAACACCAAAAATTATCAAGAATTTAATAAATAGATCGACATTATATGATTTTAAAAAAGTGATTAATAGAAAACAAAAAAAAGCAAAATAATGGAAATTATTTATAAATAACTTTGTTACATAGTTTATACTACATACTTTTAGTATTTAAACAACAATTTGTTAAAGTACTAACAGTATTTTTTGTCATTTTATGTTTAATATTTCAAACTTTTAATAAGTATATTGTATATTATATTAATTTAATACATTAATTAGTTTATAGTAAATTTATTGAATTTATAATCTTTTTATATGTTATTTTTCTGTTTTTCCGAAAAGAATATAATAAATTCAATTTATTAGACAATTTTTTCTAAAATTTTCATAACCATTCTACTTAAATTGTCATACAATTTTGTCTAAATTGTAATACAATTTTAATAAAATCGAATCTATACAAAAATTAGTGAAATGTAATACAAAATTCATTAAATTGTTATTACAATTATAGGTGAATTGTATAACAATTGGCATTAAATTGCAACATTAAATTACGGAATTTTTAATTTATGTGTATTTTCAGTCAACAGATGGTATCTTTTAGGGTATTTAAGATGTCTCAAGAAGGTCTAAAAGAAAGATTTTCATATATGGGCATTTTCAGATATATTCCACTTCCTATAAATTCAAATTGTTCATAAAATTCAAATTCACAGATGAAAATTCCGTGAGAAACAAAGTAGTTTAAATAAATATAAAAAACTACAAAACAGAAGGTTGCTTATCATACATTAGACGAGTAGATTGCTATATAATTATTTAGTTTATGATATTAGTAAAATATAATTTTAAATTTTGAAGCCTAGAATAAATGCTACTTACTTAAAACTTACATGGCTGTCTATTGAAATGACAAATAAAAGTGATTATTTTGATTTGAAGAAAATTTTAATAAAATTTTAGTTAATTTAATTATAAAGTACTACTGTTTAAAAAAGTTCTTTAATTATAAATTAATTTGTAAATAACTTGTTTATCTCTTTTTATTAGTTTTATAAAAAATAAATTATTTCATACCATAATTTATGGATGTAAGGACTTATTTAGTTTATAAAAGATTTAATCACTCGCAAATAACCTTAATTTATGAAGGCAATAATATAAAAAGTTTAATTTAATAATTTTATTATTTATTAAAGTAAAAAAAATTATTATTAAACCACTGTACAATTCATCAAGTATAAACAACATTTTTTTTACTAAAATAAGATGTAACAATAGTTTGACTTTGATGATTCTTTAAAGATCTGAATTTTAAGAAATGCCAAAAATTATCCCTAAAACTTTTAGTTGATAGAATCAAACAGTAAGGTGCAGAACATGCCAAGAGCGGCAGGATACGTGAATTATAATTATTCATTCTTAGTCTTATATCATTATTGTCTATTGCGGTAGCGTAAATAGTTACAGAAGAAATTATTGATAAACTAAAAAGAATTAAATTTGAAACACTCATCAATAAAAACGACTGGAACTTTGTTAGTAAAGTAGATTCATTATTCTTAAAAATATACTTATTATATTTCAATCCTATTCTTGCAGTTAAAATAAACATTATTATTGTTGAAAACCAACATATGAAGCAGAAAGCTATCTTATCAAATAATATATATTTCCATTCAGATTTTGTAAAATATGCTCCGTCAACGTCACCAACAAAAATAGCCCCAATAAAATAGAGATAAGAATAATAGAGGTATGTTGCGACAACTTGAAAAATAACAATAATATAAGACACACTTTTTGTCCAACAGATTTTGTAAAAAATTGGTTCATATAAAGCAAAAAATTTATTTACAGTAAGAATGACATTTCCTATTATTAATAATGTTTGAAATTGATAAAATGTTAAAATATAAATTATTGACAAACATTCAATGGATGCATAGTAGTCCATAAATAAACCCCATCTTGGAAAATACCAAAAAAATATTAATATTATAAATGATAAAAATCCATAGATACCATTAACAATAAAATGAATAATAAAACTAGTATGAAATGCTTGAGAAGTATTTAAAGTTTGAATCATGAAAATAGTTACTAACAAATATAGTATTAAACTTATTGCTTCAACAATCAAAATACATATATCATCAATTGGTGGAAACATTATTAGGAATTTTATTTACAAACCTTCGAGATATAGTGAATAAAAATATTAAAATAAGTAACGAAATATAAAATGAGTATTTTTCCGTTTTTTTTTTGTTATTTTAAATAAATTATCCATTGATATTATAAATAAGGTAATTATATTGTATATTAATGAAAATAAAATAAATTTTTTATTATAAAATCATGTGCAGAGAAACGTTTCTTACATGTCTATCATTATTTTTCAATGAAAATTTCGCACTTTAAAAGTTTAGTGAACTTAAATGAAATTTTATTTGCTTTTAGTTGTTATGAATATTGCTATTTCATTTCAATCACTTATACAACAAAATGTTAATAACCTCTATCAAATATGGAATTATTGCTGGTAAATAAGAAGTGACAAAATATTTCTTGTATGCATAATCGGAAACACAAGGTGTTAATTTATAATCTATGACAAAAGTTAGAAAATATTAATTGATACTTTTAAAAAGTAAAAATTCTACTGGTAAAAGATTAGAAGTTTATATCTCAGAGTTTGCGCATTAAATTTAAATATAAAAAGTTAAGGAAAAGTAATCATTTGTCAGTATTACATCATATAAGATAAATGGATACGTTAGATAATGTATTTATCTCTATAAACTATTTTTTTGTCTGCTCATCCAATATTGTAGTTGTAGGCTTATTGAAAAAAGCGAAATGAACCTTAGATTAAATATTATACTTTTATGATATTTTTTCAATTTGCTATGAGTTTTATTTCAGCTATAATTCATGGATACCTAGAAGTGCATATTTATGTTATTGATGATTACATAGTTACATTCTTACGACCATTAAGTTATTCTTCATCTAATGATCTATTACACACTAGTTTATTTGGTTTTTCATCATTTTTAATGTACTTTACTATAACTATTCTAACAAGTTTTATTGCTGCAAGATTATTTTTTGTCCATACTAACAATTGATTCAATGGAAACTCTATAATTAAAGTATTAGGCTTATGCATAACATTGACAATACTTTAAGCTATTAGTATTACTTTTTCTTTGAATGAACATTTGAATCTTAATATTATAATTAACGCGATTAAAAAGTATAATATTAAAAGTAATATAATAATAGAATTAACTGTAGTCTTGGGACGTAAAGTTGTACTTTTTTTACAATAATTTTTTTAATGAGTTGGAATAAATATAATAATCTTTATACGTTTATTATTAGTAATTATTATATTATTTAAATTGTACTCAGTATATAATGATATCTTAAATAAAATTCATAACTTAATGTTAAATTTTTAGTCCGATAAAAAATTGTTGTCATTTATTATATTTCTTCCAATGTATTTTACAATTAATTATCAAGTTATAATATATTTTGTTAGAAAATACAAACTATATATAAAAATACTTAAAGATTTTATTTCAAGACAAACTCAAAAAATAAACGAAGGATTTATTAAGAATTTGATTGTTCAAGAACTTGCTTCAGTATGCCTTACCGGAGGTCTAGTTGTGATATTTGTTATTCTTATAACGATTCAAAAGACTTACACTATTTCATTATTTATTAATAATGCTATTCATCTTGTAACTTTTATTCCCGCTGTTTAATGCTTTTCTTTTTCTATATTGGTACTAAGTAATAGAAAATTAATACAATCAACATTGAAGAAAGCTATGGTCACAATTATGTGCAAAAAATCAAATAGTTAGCATAAAGTCAAGTAATGTTTTTAGTAAACAAATTTTTAAAATTAGTGATAAGAAAACAAATTCAAAACAAAAAACAACCCACCAACAAAATAACATCAATGTTTGATATTCTTAATTATAATATAATCTTAATTTTTTGTATCTTCATTATGTCATCTTTATTATTTCACTAAAATTTTTTAAAACGTTCAATTATATTATATAATAAAAATAGCGTTTTATGAATTTTATAGTCGATTTAACAAAGTTTTTATATCATTAATGAGCGATATTTCAGGAAATCCGAACAAGTCTTTAGGAATTAGGTAATCTAGATTACATCTTCTTAAAATAGTCTTGTAAACTAAATTTTGAAACAAAATCTTTTTATTTTTCTATTTTGATCATGGATTATATTCTAAATAGTATATAAACTTCAATACTTGGAATTACAATTATAATAAATGGAGTAAAAATGTGTGTGACAATTAAAAATTCTTGAGCTAACAAAACACACAGTTTCTTGTGCTAAATTTAATACAGTTTATTATAGGAATATTAACATTCGTTTATCAAAAGATTTTTTCTTTTTATAAAGCAATAAAAAAAAGTTTTATTGCTTTTATTTTCAATGAATCTCATTGTTTTTTATATAACTACTTTTGAAAAATTTTTTTTGTATCTTGTTTACTTTTTTTTATTTTTCAATGTTTTTTACATTCTTGGACTAGTTATTGCAAAGTATTACTTAGTTTGTAAAGATGATAATTAAAATCTTAAAGAAACATCATTAATCTTTATCCTTTGCATAGTTTCTCGCAAATGCATTTGTTTCACACTATGGTTTTCTATTAATAAGGATACGCCAAAAAATATTTTAATAGATTAGATGAAAAACAATCATATAAATTCTGCCAATCTCTCTGAATCAACTGAAGTTTTAAGTTTAAATATTGTAAGTTTTTCTTTATATGACTTAATAAAATTTCTTAATAGACACAAAAACAATATATCCCTTTTTATTTATTCCGGTAGTTGCTTTCATTGCAGTATATACAATTATTACCATTTATGTAAGGAAATACAAAATTATATTAACGAATATTCAAATGTTATGTCAGCAAGCTCTTTTCTAATAAATAAACAATTTATTAAATTGTTAGTATTTCAATTTTCCGTTCCAGTAATTGTTATATGAATGCCGATAATATTTACTATTTTCATGGTTATAACGGGGAAATTCACATAAAATATCTGTATTAATTATGTTATCAATGGACTTATTAATGCTTGTTCCATGTATCAATTCTACTTTTTTTGGCATTCTCAACTAGAAATTATCTTAAATTATAATTTAAAAGATTTACAAATTTTATATTTTCTAAATAAGATAATGTTGTTATAGTTACTGTTAATAGAAATTAAAAAATGAGAAAGCAAAGAAGAAGCAATTAAAAAATGAGTGTTTGATATATTTGATGTCAAAAAGCTATTTAACTACATCAACATAACTGTATTTTTTATTATTAAATAACTTTTATAAAACATTTACATTATATTGCTTAAAAGAAAAGCACTAAAATATACCTGGCTGTTTCAAATGAGAAGAGAGTTTTCTGATTTGGGTTTGGAAGAAATTGCGTCTTTTCCGATTCAAAATACCAATGAAATTAAATTTTATGCCATCTGAATTGGTATGTGTGCTTTTTTTTTCAGAAAAGACTTTATACATTCCAACAGACATTAATCTGTATTTAAAGATCTAGTGAATCAGATGAGTGAGGTAGTGCTTTATATTGCAAAACATGAAGTTATCGTAAAGTATTCACTCTTCATCATATTTAACAATCCTATCAAAATAAGAGTAATAGCATTTACATTGAATGATTTCCTTTTCTATTCATTACATTATTACTTTTTATCTTAATTGGTTAAAAAATTTCATCTCTTATTAAAAATTTGCACATTTTTTATAAGATCTTTTTTGATAAGGTCATATTAACATGTTGATATATAATATAAAGGCAAACACAGAACTAATTTACCTATCAATTTTGCTTCAGTTTCCCAAGTTTGATCTCAAGGATATACTCAGAAATTACTTTTTAATATATATTTTTTTCTATAATTATTAAACTTTTAAATCAAAGATGACAAGAAATAAATTCTTGTAAAAATTAGAATACAATTCATTCTGCAAAATGAAATATGTTATCTATTATTAACTATGTATAAAATTTAATTACAAATGTTTAAAAATATGTTCCTAAAACGAACAATTTCTTTGTACGATTCAAAAATTAAAACGTAAAGTGTAATTTATTATATTATTATACTTCTTCACTTTTGATAAGTGTTTATAATTTCAAAAAATAATAGCACATAATTTTTCATACATTTCATACTGGCATCATAAATCCTATTAGCATTGATGAATAAGTTCACTCAAAAATGAAAACTGTCGTTTTGACATGTGCTATAGTACCCTTCGATGTAGTGTGAAAAAAATAAAATATTCATTTAATTTATTAGTAAATGTTAGTGATCATAAATTTTCTAAGTATACTTAATTTAAAAAAAATTAGTATACCAATTTACAGAAATTTCAAAACACTTAATAAAATAATGAGGTATCATTTTGTATAAATTCATATACTTTTATTTATTTTCGATTGTGAAATTTTCAGAAAATATATTATATATTTAAAAAAATATATATGTATGTTGTTTTGACTGTATATAATGTTAAAACGACTTACATACCTGTTATAATAATTCGCCATGTTTTTTTATAAAAATGTATATACATTTCTTATAAAATGTGCATATCTTGTTAAAACGACATTACCTATACATTTTTTATAGACATGTACATACATTTTTTATAAATTATCATTCATTTTTTTAAGATGAATAGTTATATTACCATAAATGCATGATGATTCTTAAAAATTAGACCTAGTTTTTTTTTCTAAATTAACAATACAAAAAAGTGATTTTATACAAGTCAAAATGACTGACACAAAAAAAAAATAGTGCTAAATAATAAACATTTAAAAAAAAAGACAATTTATTATATTTTTCAATAAAATATATAAATGATCGCAATTTAAGGACATTAAAATAATAAATTTTACGCGGTAAAATCGTGTTGTTAAAATTGATACTGTCTTTAAATAATATTTTTTTTTATAATTAATAATGTCTTTTTTTAAATTGATTTATTCTATTTTTTAGTAAAAATATCTATAAATTAACGAAATTTAACATCTTAAATGATTTTAAAAAATTTTAAATAATGAAAAGTAATTTTTTAAAACAATAAGTATTTATTTGTTAATTCCAATAATTATAAATATTACTAAATAACCATTACTTTACATTGTAGCTTAATTTTAAACTATTAAAAAATATAAGCAAAATATTTTGGAAAACATATCACAAAAAAAAATGATAATTAATAATATCTCTTTTTATCACAATTTTTTACAAAGTAAAATAATGTTTTAGTTGGATCTCATATTAAACACATATATCACGTTGACTGAATATTTATTGTTAATTCAATATGATCATAATATGCCATTTCCATTGATTCTGTTATTTAATAAAAATTGCTTTACTTTTAAGTAAACAATAATTTATATTAGGTTCATTTATCTTATTTACACAAAAAAAAATATCAAAATTCTTAATATAAATCATGTTGTTTCACCGTAAGGCTATTTTTTGAAAAAAAAATAATTTTAAATGTTGAACTACGTACTTTTTTTATAAAATAAGGTTGGAATTTTATTATCAAAAAATATAAAATTATATTTACATGGCGTTATATCTTAAAATTATATATACAATTATTTAGATATAGAAAAATTACCTTATTTGATTAATAAAATATTTATAGCATACATTAAAATTATATAAAAGTAGGAAATTTATGGAAATGGTGTCATTATTTTCAATTTTCAAACATATATTAACTGTAACTAATTTCAGAGTTTAAGTGAGTTAATTGAAATTTAAGGAGAACTTGGTTTATGTTTTCAATCATTTCGAACAATATCAAAACAAATTTATATTTACTATTATTCAACTTTTAAAAAAAATTTTTAAAATAAATTAAAATATCCTGCTTGCTTTTTCTCGGCCTCTTTCAGTAATCTTTTACCTATAAATAATGTAACAGCTGATTGTAGTTCAAGAAATCAGTTGACAGAATGTTTATTTTCTTAAACATTCTTAAATACATTCTAATTTTTTGAAATAATCCATCATTACTGTTATAATAAGAAAATATAATAAAAAATTATTATAAAAATTCTAAAGATTTGAAAATGCTTACTTTCTATACAAATTAAAGCACTCGGGATCTGTAATTTTACATAATTTGTTATGTGATGAAAAATGTGTAATTCTTCATTATTATTAAATTCATCGAAATTTATTTCTAAAAAAATAACAAAATTTTATAATTTAATTTTAAAATTACTTTCTGAAGCATAAAGTAATAATTTGAGTTCTAAAAATACAATCGCACTTAATGATTCACATCTACCATACCTTAAAAATTTAAACAATAAATTATTGAAATACACTTTTTCTGAGATTTTAAAGAGCTATTCTTACTTAAATAACATTAATTTTTCAATTTGTAAAAAATTGGTGACAGTATTAAAAGTAACATGTTAACGTTTAAGAGAATATATTAAGTTTACCATTGCTTAATTCATTGTTATTACCAAATATGTTTAATAAGAAACATTTTTTTCACAGGTATCAATAATGATTTTTTTACATGATTCTCATTTTTAAGAAATAGTATTTATAGAAATAATTATGATATTAGATATTTTATTCGTTGTTAAAAAGATAATAAGAATTATGTATTGGTTAGATAAAAAAACTACATAGGCACGGAATCATATAAGTTTTTATTGTCTTTAAGAAAAAATTTATGTCACACTAAAACATATTTGTTATGATTAGTTAAAGCAATAAACGTTCTGTGAATTTTGGTGTATATTTTTATAAAAAATTAAATTTTAAAAATACGGAGAAGTATCTAAGAAATTGTTTATTATAATATATTTTTTAAGCTCGTGATTTTCATAAATTTATAAAATGCAGCTAAGTAAAGAACCAACTTAAAAATGAGCATACTATTTCTGACATACCTATTAATAACAATTTTATATCATACCCCTTTAATGATCTTAACCTTGGTGTTCTAAGTAACGTTCTTTTCGGTACAACACAATAGTTCAAATCATTACAGTTTTAACTCCGTTACAAATTTATGAAGGATTTATTAATGAATGTACTATGATGAAAAAATATGGTTACATAAATAGTATTATTAATGAAAACTTTTTTGCTCTTCAAAGAGCACAAGATACATCAAGTAAAAAAGAACGTTATCTTTTCAATGATGGTCAAACATTGACTGTGGTAAGAGCATTCTACGAATATTTAATCAAAATAAATATCAATAATTATGAAAATGGTGTAAAAATAAAATTCAAACAAATAATCAATCTTTTAAAAGTGCTTCTAAATGTTATATATTTATGCATGGATTTTGATATGAACAATAATGAATGCTCGAAACTGTGCAAATATAATGTTGGCAAAATTTTTGAGTATCTGTTAAATTATTTTCTTCAGATCTTAAGCTTACATTAAAAATGCATAATTTAACACGTTATTCTTAAAACATACTACGGCATAAACTTCAGTTAATTTTTCTTGTATTAGATTCTAAGGTAAGCCAATATTACAATTTTAGAGTTATATCTCTTTATATTCGCTTTTAATTTTGAATCATTACAAATTTTCATAAAAAGTAGATGATTTATATATTTTAAATATTGAATAACTAATTTTGTAAAAAAAAATATTTTTGTATTTAAAATTTTATTAACAACATTTTTAACATCTGCAAACTTTTTTATTTAAATTTGTAAAAAGTAAGATAATAGAAAATTTTTGAAACCATAATAATTATTTACTATAATAACTTTTTATTATAGCTGCTAACATCCGTCTTAAAAATATTTTATCACGAACTAATAGCCTAATTAATCCATTATTAACGATAGTTAAAAAAATTACTTAGAATAATTTTATTAATAGACATATAAATGTTCACAACAAATTAATGGTTTAGAATAACAATTAGATATATGATCTACCTGTAATGAACTGTGATGAAAATGAACAACTCGAAGCTTCTATGGAAGAGAAAATTAAAGAATTAAGTTTTATTATGTCAGAAGAATAATTTTGAATAATTTTATTATTATACACTAGTATAAGATAAAAGATTTTTAACATAAATGATACAAATTTTTAATAACAATTATATGAATTTAATTTTTAAAATCGTCTTAATACGTTGTTGTTTATTTATAATTATTCATTTTTTTATAGTAAATAAGGTTGAAATAAAGTGGTGTTTTTTATTTGTTCTGGTAAATATTTTTGGAAATGTTTTAACAATGTTATTTATGTACTAAATTTCATAATATAGAAATTAACATATTATTTTAATGAATTACAAAAAATGCTAAAATTAAATTATATTGTTAACAAACTATATTAAACGGTATTTTAAATAAAGTAATATCTTTTTTAACAATATTAGAACTTTATTCTAATTATTATAAAATATATAACAATTCTAAACGATTTGATCTTTTTTAAAGTTGTTGGTTTGGATTACAATGACATATATTTTTCATTGTCTGTTAAATCGAATAAAAATATAAAATACAATATATTTTATAGAAATAATTTTATTACTCCGTTTATGAATCTTTCTGAAATAACTATAAAATTTTCATCACAATTTTTCTCATCACCAGTAGTTTTAAAAAAATTCATATACATTTTTATAAAAAATATATACCAATTCATAAAAAAAAGTGTGTATTTTGCATTGGTTATGTATAATTTTGTATTTAAAAACAGCTATACAATTTAAAAAATGTATAGTAAATGTCGTTTAGAAATGCTTATACATTTTATATAAAAATGTATAGTAAATAATAAAAAAGAGTATGTATGTCATTTTGACTGTATGTACATTTTCATTAAAAATGCTATAATGTTTAAAAAATGTATAGTAAATGTCGTTTAGAAATGTATATACATTTTATATAAAAATGTATGGCAAATGATAAAGAAAAGTATGTATGTTGTTTTGACTGTATGTACATTTCTTCCAAAAAATAATACATTTTTTGTAAAATGTATGGCATTTCTTAGAAAATAGATATATATTTTATGCTTATTACGTGGGCACAATTAAAAATAACCTAATTGGTAGTCGAAATGACAAAAGTTTTCTATAATACCCATGATTGTACAATGTCTGTCAAAACGACAGTTTTAAATTTTGAGTGTTGGATGTAACAAATACTTCCTCATAAATATATTTTATTATATATAAGTTCTTAACAAATAATTCAGTTGTTGTTTATATATAAAATTAAACTAACTCATTAATAAACTGATAATTTTAAAGTAATCTTACAAATAAAAACACAGGAAATACAAAAAAATCTTTTACGACTTCCTATTGTATATTTTTAAATTTCATTCAGGACAAAAATTAAGCATAATATTTTATCATTTTAACTCTTGTTATGGACTACGTTTTTATACTTTAACAATATCAGCTTTTGTAATTTAGATCATAGCTAACAGTACAGGAATATGTGTAGAAGTTAATTAACGAGCAGAGAAAAAAATAAGCATTTTGGTATTCTTCTTTTGATACAATTTATTGTTGGATTATTATCATGTATTTTCCAAAGTTTCTTTAAAATGTATCCTTTAGTGATAGAGAGTCATTTTGTCTATATTTTTAATATTTCTGACAGTTTATTGTATTATTTTTTTATAAAAACATTTTTCATATGTTTTGTTTTCTTTTTTATTATATTTCAATGTTGTTTACGTCGCTGGTTTGTTTACTGCGAGATGTTTCTTAGTTTGCAGACAGAATTATTTGAATCTAAGACAGGCACTTTAAATTTTTATTTGTATCACAATACCATGTATATGTGTTAGTTTAGCTGTATGGTTCATTGCTTGTCAAGACATACCAGGAAGTATTGTATATGATTGGATTAAAAAGAATAATATAAGTTTAATAGGCATTTATGAATCAACTGAAGCAATTGCTTTTAATCTTATAAGCTTTTTTCTTTTAAAATTCATTATACTTGTCTATCAGTTATCAAAATCATCGTACATTTTATATACTTTGTTGATATCTATATTTTTGGAAACGTATATAGTTATCATTTTGTTTGTGAAAAAATACAAAAATTATACTGCAAGCTATTCAAATATAATGTCAAGCAAGACTTTTTATTAATAATAAGCAATTTATAATAATATTAATATGTCAAAGTTCAGTTCTTGTAATTGTTACAGGAATACTAATAATAATTTTTTTTATAATGATAATAAGTAAAAATACAAAAACACTGTCTACATTTGGCATAATATTAATAAATCTATTAATGCTCATTCCATGTATCAATCCTCTTCTATTCTTGGGATTATCCTCAAGAAAAAGAAAATATCTTTGCTTTCAATTTTAGAAATTTACAAAATGTTTATTATGTAAAAAAGAAAATACTGCATAGATAGTCTCATTAAAAGTCAAGAGACTTAAAAATTTAAAGAAAAATATCATAAAAAATATATGTCTGTAATAAATTGTAGAAAATTTTCTAATTACTTTATTTTTATTATATTATTTACCATTTATAAATGTATTTTATGAAAATATATAATGAACATATCATTTAGTAACTCTCTTTTCATAGTAATGTGGTAAAATTTTGTAATTACCAATGACAGAATCAGAACCATCTGGAGCCGGAGGTAGACCTATATAGCTGTATGGAACTTTACTATAGTTTTTGTAACCACAATTATTTTGTATCTTTACCGATGTCAATGTGGTACAATCAGCCATATCTTCATACAAATCTGGGGACTAATAAATAAAATATTCAAATAATTATTCACCAAAAAACAAAACTTACTCTTTCTGGACATAATTTTTCTCTTGATTTCATTATTAAATTAGCGAGTTTCATATTTCTATATTCTGGTAAAACAGCTAACATAAATGTTTTCCATATAGATTTAATATCATTTGGAAAAATTTTCCAAACGTCTTCGCAACACTTCTCTTGAATGTCAAAACATTTCTTTAATTTTTCATTTCCACGAATAACTTCTTTAAAGTACTCTTCTTCATTTTCATCTACATAGTCTTTATAATTATTTCCTCCGGTAAGTAATTTGAAAATAATTGTAGCACAAATTTCACCATTATAATTATTAACAGCGCAAAGGCTGTTATTTATTGTAAATTTATTAGATAATATTTTATCATATAATGGCCTAGTTGCTTCATATGTTAAATCTAACATTTTTATAAGGTTCTCACCTTCGTGAAAACCACGTTTAAGGAGAATACCTAATTGCACTCTGTCTGCTGGTGTCGTAAAACGAATGTCAAATTTTGAAGTAACGGTACTGCAGGATCTAACATTTAAGATACAACGAAAAGCAATTTTAGACATAATTAAAAATGAAGAATGAAAAAATAAAAAAATTTACGATTATGTTATATTTTTATCAATAAAAAAATGAATTATTTAACAAATTTAATATGTCAAAATGAATAAATGTCAAATATTTCTTTTTAAAAATGTATAAGAAGTATACATTTCTAATAGTTTGGAAAGAAGAAGATTAGTAAGAAATACTCGTAACAAATTAAATTTTAATTTCTGTAATTAACAATTCTCCTGTATTTATTTCATAAAAGAAAACATTTTAATTTAATTGATAGCAAATTATCCAAAATAAACAATATATGTAACATAAAATCAATGTTGTAAATATAGTTTATATAACATACCTCACTTATTTTTGCATGTTCTTCTATGCTTACCACTTTCTTTCTTTTGTTGAAAATATATTGTTATAAATTAAAAAATAAAAGTTTCAATCTGATCACTTTTTTAAAATAAAATATTCCAGTTTGCTTCAGTTTATATCTCCCGATATTTGAATCTTTATCTTTTTAGAAACATTTTACTTCTTTAAAAGAAATTGTTGATTTGTACATAATATTTTACAAAGATATTCTTATTACGATATAAATAGTGCTCCACGAAGATGTCAATGATTAGAAATAATTTCATATACACTTTCCAAACAAAAATACTATGCGTACAAAAGTATCAAGATAAGGAAAAATTTCTGATGATTGTCTCGTACAATATAGTAATATTTTGAAGAAATGGTAATGTAAATTCAATTGGGTTAATTATGAGTTTTTTTAACGGTAATGTAAAATAATTAAACAGATAATTTATTAAATTGCCATCAATTTACTGAAATTTATAATTTACACAACATACCATGATTGGTTAACAGAAATAAATGTTTGCCAAATATTTTCAGAAATGTGATGTTCACACAATCTTAGTGATGTACATATCATAGTTCTTTTTACTTTTAATTTCTCACGACAAACAGAAAATTTTTTTAAAGAACTTTCTAAATTTTGATCAAAACCATTTTCTTCTAAAGATAGATGTTTTATGTGACGTCCCAGGTTTTTGTTAAGAATGGGAATTTCTTGTTCAAATATAGATTTATTATCATAAATACAAGGTTGGAAATACCACTTAGCTTTCATTTTTCTGTGATGTAATACTGTACCTTCATATTCCTTTACATTATAAGAATTATATAGTTTTGATGTTAAAATTCCTGTTTCAGTTTTCAAAGCATAATGAATATAAAAATTAAAATTCTTAAAAATATTACTATTAATATCGTAAGTTTTTAGAAACTTACAGTCTCTGGTAAATAAACTAACTTTGTATAAATTGGTCTAAAAAGTTTTTTACTAAGTTTGACATTATCCAAAAAGTTAAATTTATATTTTTTTAAGTCTTCTAAACTTTGCCAATTCTTTTTATATTTAATAAATTGACTCTTAAATGATAGAGATGAAATGCTATTATCTTCTTTTAATTTTTTCTCTAAAAATTCTAGTAGATTTGAATATTTTTTCGATACTACAATCATTTCATCAAGATCAATTTGAGCAACATATTTAACAACGTATCTGGCTCTGTACATACAATCCATAATAGCTAAATATGGTTCAAGGCGAAAGATAAACAAATTAGGATCTGAATCATTTTTATTATTTCCTGGTAACATTGACCATTCTACAGTTTCAATTTCTATATTTTTAACATACTTTCTATAGTGTGATAAGACATATTGAATATTTTTTGTAAATGAAGTCTTATAAAAATAAAATTTTGTAGCACCTTGTGCTATCCAATGTTCTAAAAAAACTATCAGTTCTATATAATCACTAAAAAGAAATACTGGTTGTGTACAAACACCAAGTTTATGCTTGTATTGTGTAACATTTTTTGTTTGCCTAACATCAATTATTGGAATCGTAATATGTTCATTAGTCATTTTTGATTGTAATACTAATTCTTTAATACTTTCTATTTTTTCAGGAAGATATATAATTCCGATAAAGCCTACAAAAGTACATGGTGGTGAAGTTCTAGAAGGACACCTCTCTCTTGTACATTCAAATAGAACAACACCAGCATATTTTGTACCTATTCTCCATATTAAAGTATCACTAAAAATAATTAAAAAGAAAAACAATAACTTACTTATTATAGACATATTTTATTAATGACAATCTGATAGTATGGTAGCTTACTCGAAAAGCAGACTTTATATAAAAATTATTTTTCATATGTTTTTTTTCTTTTTTTAATCTCGTAATATTTATTTCTACATCCACAGCTGTTGAGGTTGTAACATTATTTTTTTCTTCAGGAATTGTTTTATTTAGTAAATTGAGTTTATCTTTATTTATAAAAATATAGCAGCAAATGTAAATAATAATTGCTAATTTAATTAGATTATTACAAGTAACAACTTACCTAATGTAAGAACGATATTTTTGACGTTAGGTATACGCATTCTGATACTGAAACTAATATTACGTGGATTTGTTAAATATATAAAATTAATTTTTAATTTGTATTAAAAAAAATATAATTTATTTAAAAATACTTTAACTTCAAAATATTCAAGGATCAAAGTTTTCGCAAATCTTTTAAATGAAAAAATCTTGTTGTTTTACTAAGATAATCTATAATAGTATAATAGTATTTGTACGTAATAGTTTTAAAAATGATAATTCATCATAGTTTATTAAAAAGTGAAATAAATATATAATTGAAATATCATAAATGTTAAATAAATAAAAGAAAGATTGGATACAAAATTCTGTCATTAAAATTAATATTCATTATTAATTTTTTTCTTATTTTAAAAATATTTTATTTCTAAAATCAAGAATTTATTTTTAAAACTATAAAAATTGATCTACCAAAAACATACTTTATAAAGGTAAAATTATAATTGATGCTACAACAATAAATAAATATTTCTTAGTTTTGTTTCAGATTTCATATTAGCATTTTCATTAATGTTTAATATTAATAATTTCAATATTACCACAAGAAATATATAAAAATTCAAAGATATATATTCAGTCATGCTTTTTAACGGCACATGATAACGTTTATTCATAATATTTATTATACTTTTATTAAAACTATTTTTCTATATTGGTTAGTTTCCTACCAAAATGGCTACTTTTTCATTAACATTTTTATATGTTTTAAGTTAAGCATAATGTTTGACAAGCCCCTAAAAAGTTTAATTCATTTTTGAATACTTTTACTATTTATTATGTAATAAATCCTAAACGAGTTGTAATTAAATATACTAATCATATTTAAAAGATTAATAATCGTTTATAATGTTTATTTTAAGAATATATCACAAAATATTGGCGTTTCCCATTTCTAAAAATCTACTTTCTTATGATATCTTAAAGTACAAGATACAAACTTAGTCGCTAAACATAGATCATGCCTACTGTTGCTTGAATATAATTTTTAATATCATTTCAAAATTTTTCTATATAGTAACAAATTTAATTATCAGTTTCCTTATCAAACTAATTTTGTCTGTTCATTAATATTGACATGATTCATTAACCATTTTTCAAACTAGATACGAACATACAATATTAAGTATTGCATTTAAGAATAAGAATTATAATACAGTAAGAAATCAAAGAATCTACAGTAACCTAGAAATTAAAATTCGCAAAATAAGCGTTAAATAATAATTAAAATTTAAATGAAAATGCCAAAAAATGTTTTATCTGTAAAAATATTGTAAATATCAAATAATAACAAATTTGCAAAATTCAAAAAGGTAAAAAATAAATTTGTGTAACATAAAACATTTTTTTCAAACTGACACAAATTTCCTGAAAATATATTCATTATTTTATATAGAGTACAATAATAATTTTTATAAACAAACTTTTTTGTAGATTAGATAATAAAAAGTAATAAAGTAAAAAAAACAACTATATATAACATTAAATTATTTATGACTTTTTTAAAAATTCATGTGATCATTGGATTTATTAAAAAACTGCTTCCAAATTTTGTTTATTTTATTTTTAATAGATATAAAATATATATTTTTGTTAAATGATAACCACACGCCAAGTCAATCAGCCACGTCATTACTTCGTTGCAGATATTTTAACCGAAATATTACTGTGATTTTTATGTTTATAAATTATGTCATAAATAATAACTTTACCATTATAATTCACTACTAAGCGCATAATCTAAGGAAATAATGTTGTTTATATTCAAAGCATAAGTATAATCTTGAATATGTATTTATTCAATAATCACAATTTCTTAAGCTTTACATCATGCAAAAATCAGCTTAATTTATTTTTGTTATTCATAAATGCATTATCTTTTGATAACAAAAATTCACTTAGCTTGAAACTCAAAACATCATTTTATAATGCAATATTTTATTAAATAAATTTTAATATAAACGAATATAATAATAATGCATCTGTTATATTAAAAGTTAAAAAAACTTAAAAATTTATTAATAAAATTTTTATTTTTAAAATTGCTTAAATTATGGTAAAAACATTCAACAAGGCTAATGTACTTATGCACAACAATCACTTAAAACATTTCCAACAACAAATTTAAAAAGAAAATCAAGAAGTTTGAAATGCAAATTTAATACACGTTTTTCAATTAGGTTAATTATTTAAAAAATAATATCTTTAACAATAACCATATTTACAAGAAGTACTTGTGAAGTACAGAAATTGAACATTAACTGAAAAGGCTAGAAGCACTATATTTGTTTGAAAAAAATTCTTGGTACAATATTTTTTTGCCCATTTCTAAATATTATCTAGCACTTAGAAATACCTGTGTAATCAGAAAAGTTATTTTTTTCTAAATTTTCAAGTCATTTGGCATTAATGTAAATATAAATAATATAATGTTGTTAAAAAATTTATAAAAATATTTTAGGAAATGGCTTAAAGATAACAGTTGTTAAAATATTGTCATTGAAAATTTTTCTCCTATATAAACCACACTTTTTTAATTATATTCATTAAAAGAATCAACTTTTCAATGATTTCATTCAAAATTTTTACTACTCTTAACACTTGTTGTTCTTGGGATTATAATTGAAGAATTCAGAACTTCAAGAATCTGATGACGATTTAAGTACTAAAGATGTTCCAAATTATGATAATTTCCAAAGAAAATTATTTCATGATGCATTTTTAAATGATGAAAATATTAATACTCTGAATTCAGAAAATTTACCAAGCGTTATTATTTCACATCAAAGCGCAGCGGTGAAAAGGCTACGTCAAAGACTTAAAAGATTAGAAAATCGACAAAAAGTCCAAGCACGTATAAATAGACAAAGACGTCAAAAAGAAAGAGAAAATAGAAGACGTAATACATTAGAAAGAAGAAAAAGAAGGCAAGAAAGAATGAAAAAAATGAGGGAAACTAGGGCTGCTAATGAGAAAAAGCGAAGACGTGAAAGGCAAGAAAGAGTGAAAAAATTAGTAGAAGCTGCAAGAAGGGCAGAAAGAAATAAACTATCTTCGACAACCACATCATCTGACACCACAGCAGCAGGAGAACAACAGCTGAATCTACAACTACTACCGAAACAACAGTAGAAACAACAACTGAATCTACAACAACAACTACTACTACTACCACTACAGCAAAGCAAGGCGGTTAATTCAAAGTATTCATTTTGGAGTACATAAAAAATAAGAACAATAGTTGTTTTAAAGTTATTAATTTAACATATTGCTAACATTAAATTAGGAATTAATACACTTTTTTATCATTATGAAGCATATTTTTTTAACCAAAAAATTTGTGAAATAATAAATATTTTCTATAATATTAATATGTGTATATTTTTTCATTTTATTCATGCTTTAATATATTAGTATTTCAATTTGTTGTAATGTAAACATCACACATTTCAGCGTAATAATTGTATTTTAAAAAATGTTATTTTATTAATACTTAGCTTAATATTTCACCTAATAATGTCATAACGATAAAGAATTATTAAACAAAACACTTATATTTTACTAATAAACTAAAAAACCACAACAACAAATTGATATACTTCTTAATGTAATAAAATTAAATAAAATTTGCGAAAAAATGTACTTATGTAGATATTACAAAATAATTAACTAGTAATCAACTAAAATCAATTAATAGTCAATATATTTATAGTGAACTCTGTTTAAGAAAGAGAAAGAAAAGGATGATATTGTGACTAAAAGGAACTATAAATAACCTAGAATGTCATGGACAATATCACTATTATTTTATACATATACTAACTATTATTTTATAGAATCATCAAAAATAAATAAAGATCAGGAGGTTCACTGGTTGGAATTTAGAAGAAATTTAAAAAGATTTTAAGGTATTTTAATTAATTATTGTTCCTATTACTTTATTGTTTTTAAGATCTATAAGACCAATAAATAAATTTTACTATACTAACAATTGATTCAATGAAAATTCTATATTCAAAGTATTAAGCTTATGCATAACATTGACAATACTTCAAGTTATTAGTATTGCCTTTTTTTTCAATGAACATTTGAGTCTTAATATTATAATTAACGCGATTAAAAAGTATAATATTAAAAGTAATATAATAATAGAATCAACTGTATTCTTGGGACGTAAAGTTGTACTTTTTTTACAATAATTTTTTTAATGAGTTGGAATAAATATAATAATCTTTATACGTTAATTATTAGTAATTATTATATTATTTAAATTGTACTCAGTATATAATGATATCTTAAAAAAAATTCATAACTTAATGTTAAATTTTTAGTCCGATAAAAAATTGTTGTCATTTATTATATTTCTTCCAATGTATTTTACAATTAATTATCAAGTTATAATATATTTTGTTAAAAAATACAAACTATATATAAAAATACTTAAAGATTTTATTTCAAGACAAACTCAAAAAATAAACGAAGGATTTATAGTAAATTTTATAAGTGATGACTATACTAAACTTATAACTTTTATTGGAATCTTAAGAAAGTACAGTAATATTACAATATAAATGAGAACACCGTGGCCACCTACATTAATTAATAAAAAAACATTACATAAAAATAGCGACTTACGGTTTACAATATATATGATTATTATTACAATAAATGTATAAATGAATGAATAATAAAATATTAAAAAAGGCTTATTTATATATATAAACTTATCTAAACTTAAATCTTTAGATTTTTACCTTTTCTTTCTTACTCCTCCTTATTTGAAAAAAACTTCTTGAGTTTGTCGATATGAAGTTTTCTAATTTTTTTCTTAGATGAACATCTAAAGTTATAAAAGCAACAGCATCTTCCATTTTTATTATAGTGTATGGTCCCTTCCATTTCTTAGCTAATTTTCTTTCTCTAGAAAAATCAGGAAGCTTAGCATAAACTTTATCTCCTTCTTTGTAATGACTTTGCTCCAGAATGTATTTAGGGTTAACAAGGGCTTTTCTAGCTTCAGAACTTTTTTGGATAATGGCATTTGAAGTTTCATAGGCTTTCTTAGCATATTGAACAATTTCAGATAATGGTATATTGATATCTACTTTATATTTGACATCTGTTTGGAGCAACTTATTCAGATATGTATACGGTTGTCTTAAATAGTGAAGGAAGTATGGAGATGTATTTGTAGATTTACAAATATTGATATTGTAAAAGTAGCGTAGTGGTTTTACACACTTGTCCCAATTTAAAACATCTTCTTTGATCAACTTTTTTAATCCATCCTGGAGATTTCGTAAGGCTCTCTCAGCTAACGAATTTCCTCTACTGTGATATTCAGTAGAATGTTGTAGGTTGATATTAACAACATCAAGAGCATCCTTCCATGAGTGAGATTTGAAATTAGGTGCATTATCGCATCTGATAGAAACTGGTGCTCCATGGGTAAATACAAGGTCTTGTAGACATTCTATAATGTGTTCATAATCGTATTTCTTAATTGGATAAGCCATAGTGAATCTGGTCATCGAATCAATAAATATGATGGTGAATTTGTTACCTCTTTGACTAGTAGGTTGTATAGGACAACATATATCAACAGCCAAATTTTCAAACGGTCTACTATATTGTATGATTTTCATTTGACAATGTTTTTGAAGAGGACTATTAACTCCTGTACATGTTATACATTTTTTATAAAATTGTTCAAAAATTTTTCTACTCTTTTTAAGGTATCCATAAGTCTTTAAAAATTTTAATGATTTATTCAACCCAAAATAACCTGACTGTGAATGACAAATATTAAATACTAGTTGACAAGTATTAGGATCGCAAGGAATAATTAGTAATAAATCATTTCCTCCTTCTTTGGATGGAACTTGGACGTGTACAATTCCATTAATCACATGAATTGGTTTATTATCATTAATTTTAGATTTTAATGAAGCAATTATTTCAAGATCCAATTGTTGTTTATTTTTAATATTAAAATTGTTAGGTAAGATAGTGTTGAATAATTTAGTATTGTTAATACATAAACTATGATCTTTGTTAGACAAAAATAAATGTTTATTTCCAATTTTAGGTGTTTTTATATCCTCATTGTCTCTTAAGGCATTATTAATTGTCTGTTTAGCATTATCTTTTACTATAATTTTTCTCGGTCTACCTGGGCCGCGTTTTTTCAATGAAATACCGTTAATTAATGATGAAGTAATTTTGTCGTCATTAATTTTATTTGTAAATGATAAAATCGTATTATCGTCATTAATTTTGTTTTCATCTTTTAACGTATGTTTGGAGGTAGGATAAAAAATATTTCTCATAACTTGAACTTCATTATAGTTTTTTTCGTTTTTTTACGAAGAAGAATATTAACTTCTTCTCCTTCGACATCACTCTCACTTGAAACATCAGAATGTGGCAAACGGGAAAGGCAATCTGCTGAACTATTCTTTACACCTTTAATATATTCAATAATGCAATTGTAAGAATTTATACATTCAACTAAATCATAAAATCGTTTTTCCTGTGTATTCTGTACTAACTTTTCTAATGGGCGATGATCTGAGCGAATTTGAATATGTGCACTCGTTAGTAAATATTTGTTAAATTGTAACGCACGCTTTATGGCATACAACTCATTGTATGTGGCACTTCGTGGTTTTTTTACATGAGGAAGCTTACATGAAAAAAAAGAAATTGGCCTCTCTATTTGAGAGTCATCTAATTGTGAAAGAGTTGCGCCGATTGCTGTAGCAGATGCATCACAAGTAAGTATATACGGTTTTTATGGATTTGCATGATACAATAACGGTTGTTTATATAAAATTTCAACAATGGAAAGATAATTCTTTAAATTTTCACCTGTTAATTCTTTTTTACAGTTACGACCTGATGTCATTTCATACAACTTTGAAGATAACTTTGCATAATCTTTAATAGCTAATCTATGATAACTAAATTTCTGCAAACGTTGGTAAAGTTGTTTCTTATCAACTGGTAACTTCAATTTCATGATACTTTCTACTGATTTCAATGATGGTGTAACACCTGTTGGTGAGATATCCCATCCTAAAAATAATACAATCTTTTTAAAGAATTTGCTTTTATTGAAGTTAACTTTTAATCCATGTTGTCTAGCTATAGAGAAGAATTGATATAATAACCCTTTATGTAGAGTCTCATTACCATCACTAATTATCAATAAGTCGTCATGATAAATTAACATATTATCTTTCAATGGTGAAAATATGCTCTCCATAGTACGTTGGAAAATACCAGGACTATTACGAGCACCTTGAACAAGGCGTTTAAATCTAAAAATGCCTTTTGAAGTCTTAAAAGCATATCTATCACGAATTTGTTTTGGAATGCTTAGTTGTAGAAATCCAGAGCATAAATCTATACTACTAGCAAATTGATACTTTCTTATTGAATTTAAAATTGTCTGCAAGGTTTGAGGCTCATAATTGACATATTTTGTTACATTATTAGATTCTCTAACGTCTAACACAAATCTTTTGCGTTGGATACTTAGATCCTCCGATGGTTTATTTAGTATCATAACTGGTGCAATGTGAGTTGAATCGCATTTTTCGATTATATCATGTTTCAGGTACATATCAGTGATTTTATCTAATTCTGCACGATCATTCAACGGTACAGGATAATAACGTATTTTTAATGGTTCACGTTCCTCGTAATATTCTTGTAAAGGAATGTGTATTTGGCCTTTGCCAACATCAAAATCATGTTGTGCAATTACATCTTTAAAATCAATCTGTAATTGTTGTCTTAATTTTTCTTCTAATTTGTTATCACCATTTGTTTTTTCAAATACGAAATTTATCTCATCATGATCTAAATTATAGTTATTCATTTTATCCTGAATGACTTTAGACTTATTCAAAGTGAATGTACCTTTCTTGGTGTTAATCTTTCCATCGACTTTCTTTAAAATATTGTTACCAAGAATTACTTGATAACTGGAATTATAAAAATTTGTATTACTAATATAAATTCGACTGTTTAACTTTATGTTATAACCTAGTACATTTATTGTAATTGTATCTTTTATTTTATAAACGGTTGCAGTATTAGATAATACTTCTACTTGCTTACCATTTTCAGATCTTATAGGAATTTTAATTTTGTTTGCAAATTCTTTGTCAATAATAGTACATGTAGATCCAGGATCTACCATAGCTACACAAGAATGACCATTTATAGTTATATGAGTTCCTATGAGTCCCTTATTAGAGATGCTTTCCAAATTTTTCTCAATACTTTCAGATATTTTATAAACACTTTCTTCATCTTCAGATGAGGAAGAGGATGATGACGAAATCATTGAACTTTCTTCATCGTCAACTTTATTTATCTTTTCTTTTCTATACTTATTCTTATCTTTAAGTCTACACATATCAGTGTTACGAGTATTGGTATTGCAATTAGAGCAATACTTCTTTTTCTTTTTATTTTTAGATAAAGTGTTACCTTTATTTCTTTCAATATCGGCACGATAATCTAAAGCCCAAGCACGTTTGGTGGAAGAAATAGCAACATCAAAACTTGGAAATATTGAAGCAGTTAATAAAATCTTTGATCTAAGTTCCAAGGGAAGTACTTTTAATAAAGCTTCAATTTTGCGTTGTAAAATGTAATCAGTGGGTTTAGATTCTTCTAATATTTCTATAATGTCACTTATTTTCTTACACGTTGCATCTAGTTCCTCTGGTTTTCTAACCGGACGTGAAGTAATAATTTCGAGTTCATGAAAAGCACTGGCTATAGAATATTGTCCTTTATACTTGTTATACAAGAAGGAAGATAATATATGGAAGTCATACAATTCTATTCTATTAGCATCAGAAGCAGGTTCATCTTCTAGCATCAATAATAAAACTTCATGTTTCATATCAGAATCAATCGAGTTAATTTTACAATATACCATAAACTTTTTTAACCATATTTGAAAGCTAATTTTTCCATTAAATTTTTCCAATGATATATTTGGAGGTCTCTTAATTCCGGTTGAAGAGTTGATAAATAAAGCTTCTATCTGAGAGCTCAACTGAGAAATATTATGATAATTTCCATCATTGTCATCGTTTTCCTGATTAATCTTTGGTGACTTAATCGTTCGTCGGTTGTTTTTTTTGTTTTTATTTTTACCATTTTGATAGTCTTCTGCTGCAGGGTCGTTTAACGTTCTTCCACCTTCTTGAGATGTGGGGTATACGGGTATTTGATTTTGTATTATTTCAACTTGTTGTAATCTACTTTCGATATTCGATATCGAAGTTATCAGTGTTGACATCGTTTCTTTTTGCTCTGTTAAGAGTCTTACTATTCGTTGCATATCATCAGCACTAGTTGGTTGAACATGATTATCGGTGATCTGTTCATCCCTTTGCATTGTCGGGGGACCAGCTCTTGTTACAACCATGATTATCGATAATTGCAGAGTAAGATGATTTCTAATAGTTCCAAATGTAAAAGAATGAGAGAAGTAAAGCCTAACTTAAACCAGTAAATTTTATATGTGATGACTATACTAAACTTATAACTTTTATTGGAATCTTAAGAAAGTACAGTAACAATACAATATAAATGAGAACACCGTGGCCACCTACATTAATTATTAAAAAAACATTACATAAAAATAGTGACTTACGGTTTACAATATTTATGATGATTATTACAATAAATGTATAAATGAATGAATGATAAAATATTAAAAAAAGGCTTATTTATATATATAAACTTATCTAAACTTAAATCTTTAGATTTTTACCTTTTCTTTCTTACTTTATTAAGAATTTGATTGTTCAAGAACTTGCTTCAGTATGCCTTACCGGAGGTCTAGTTGTGATATTTGTTATTCTTATAACGATTCAAAAGACTTACACTATTTTATTATTTATTAATAATGCTATTCATCTTGTAACTTTTACTCCCGCTGTTTAATGCTTTTCTTTTTCTATATTGGTACTAAGTAATAGAAAATTAATACAATCAACATTGAAGAAAGCTATGGTCACAATTATGTGCAAAAAATCAAATAGTTAGCATAAAGTCAAGTAATGTTTTTAGTAAACAAATTTTTAAAATTAGTGATAAGAAAACAAATTCAAAACAAAAAACAACCCACCAACAAAATAACATCAATGTTTGATATTCTTAACTATAATATAATCTTAATTTTTTGTATCTTCATTATGTCATCTTTATATTTCACTAAAGTTTTTTAAAATGTGCAATTATATTATAATATAAAAATAGCGTTTTATGAATTTTATAGTCGATTTAACAAAGTTTTTATATCATTAATGAGCGATATTTCAGGAAATCCGAACAAGTCTTTAGGAATTAGGTAATCTAGATTACATCTTCTTAAAATAGTCTTGTAAACTAAATTTTGAAACAAAATCTTTTTATTTTTCTATTTTCATCATGGATAATATTCTAAATAGTATATAAACTTCAATACTTGAAATTATAATTATAATAAATAGAGTACAAATGTGTGTGACAATTAAAAATTCTTCAAGCCAACAAAATACACAGTTTCTCGTGCAAAATTTAATACAGTTTATTACAGGAATATTAACATTCGTCTTTCAAAAGATTTTTTCTTTTTATAAAGCAATAATAAAAATTTTTATTTCTTTTATTTTCAATGAATCTCATTGTTTTTATATAACTACTTTTGAAAAATTTTTTTTGTGTCTTGTTTACTTTTTTTTATTTTTCAATGTTTTTTACATTCTTGGACTAGTTATTGCAAAGTATTACTTAAGTTGTAAAGATGATAATTAAAATCTTAAAGAAACATCATTAATCTTTATCCTTTGCATAGTTTCTCGCAATTGCATTTGTTTCACACTATGATTTTCTATTAATAAGGATACGCCAAAAAATATTTTAATAGATTAGATGAAAAACAATCATAAAAAATTCTGCCAATCTTTCTGAATCAACTGAAGTTTTAAGTTTAAATATTGTAAGTTTTTTTTATATGACTTAATAAAATTTCTTAATAGACACAAAAAGAAAATATCCCTTTTTATTTATTCTGGTAGTTGCTTTCATAGTAATATATACAATTATTACCATTTATGTAAGGAAATACAAAATTATATTAACGAATATTCAAATGTTATGTCAGCAAGCTCTTTTCTAATAAATAAACAATTTATTAAATTGTTAGTATGTCAATTTTCCGTTCCAGTAATTGTTATATGAATGCCGATAATATTTACTATTTTCATGGTTATAACGGGGAAATTCACATAAAATATCTATATTAATTATGTTATCAATGGACTTATTAATGCTTGTTCCATGTATCAATTCTACTTTTTTTGGCATTCTCAACTAGAAATTATCTTAAATTATAATTTAAAAGATTTACAAATTTTATATTTTCTAAATAAGATAATGTTGTTATAGTTACTGTTAATAGAAGTTAAAAAATGAGAAAGCAAAGAAGAAGCAATTAAAAAATGAGTGTTTGATATATTTGATGTCAAAAAGCTATTTAACTACATCAACATAACTGTATTTTTTATTATTAAATAACTTTTATAAAACATTTACATTATATTGCTTAAAAGAAAAGCACTAAAATATACCTGGCTGTTTCAAATGAGAAGAGAGTTTTCTGATTTGGGTTTGGAAGAAATTGCGTCTTTTCCGATTCAAAATACCAATGAAATTAAATTTTATGCCATCTGAATTGGTATGTGTGCTTTTTTTTTCAGAAAAGACTTTATACATTCCAACAGACATTAATCTGTATTTAAAGATCTAGTGAATAAGAAGAGTGAGGTAGTGCTTTATATTGCAAAACATGAAGTTATCGTAAAGTATTCACTCTTCATTATATTTAACAATCCTATCAAAATAAGAGTAATAGCATTTACATTGAATGATTTCCTTTTCTATTCATTACATTATTACTTTTTATCTTAATTGGTTAGAAAATTTCATCTCTTATTAAAAATTTGCACATTTTTTATAAGATCTTTTTTGATAAGGTCATATTAACATGTTGATATATAATAAAAAGGCAAACACAGAATTAATTTACCTATCAATTTTGCTTCAGTTTCCCAAGTTTGATCTCAAGGATATACTCAGAAATTACTTTTTAATATATATTTTTTTCTATAATTATTAAACTTTTAAATCAAAGATGACAAGAAATAAATTCTTGTAAAAATTAGAATACAATTCATTCTGCAAAATGAAATATGTTATCTATTATTAACTATGTATAAAATTTAATTACAAATGTTTAAAAATATGTTCCTAAAACGAACAATTTCTTTGTACGATTCAAAAATTAAAACGTAAAGTGTAATTTATTATATTATTATACTTCTTCACTTTTGATAAGTGTTTATAATTTCAAAAAATAATAGCACGTAATTTTTCATACATTTCATACTGGCATCATAAATCCTATTAGCATTGATGAATAAGTTGGATGTAACAAATACTTCCTCATAAATATATTTTATTATATATAAGTTCTTAACAAATAATTCAGTTGTTGTTTATATATAAAATTAAACTAACTCATTAATAAACTGATAATTTTAAAGTAATCTTACAAATAAAAACACAGGAAATACAAAAAAATCTTTTGCGACTTCCTATTGTATATTTTTAAATTTCATTCAGGACAAAAATTAAACATAATATTTTATCATTTTAACTCTTGTTATGGACTACGTTTTTATACTTTAACAATATCAGCTTTTGTAATTTAGATCATAGCTAACAGTACAGGAATATGTGTAGAAGTTAATTAACGAGCAGAGAAAAAAATAAGCATTTTGGTATTCTTCTTTTGATACAATTTATTGTTGGATTATTATCATGTATTTTCCAAAGTTTCTTTAAAATGTATCCTTTAGTGATAGAGAGTCATTTTGTCTATATTTTTAATATTTCTGACAGTTTATTGTATTATTTTTTTATAAAAACATTTTTCATATGTTTTGTTTTCTTTTTTATTATATTTCAATGTTGTTTACGTCGCTGGTTTGTTTACTGCGAGATGTTTCTTAGTTTGCAGACAGAATTATTTGAATCTAAGACAGGCATTTTAAATTTTTATTTGTATCACAATACCATGTATATGTGTTAGTTTAGCTGTATGGTTCATTGCTTGTCAAGACATACCAGGAAGTATTGTATATGATTGGATTAAAAAGAATAATATAAGTTTAATAGGCATTTATGAATCAACTGAAGCAATTGCTTTTAATCTTATAAGCTTTTTTTCTTTTAAAATTCATTATACTTGTCTATCAGTTATCAAAATCATCGTACATTTTATATACTTTGTTGATATCTATATTTTTGGAAACGTATATAGTTATCATTTTGTTTGTGAAAAAATACAAAAATTATACTGCAAGCTATTCAAATATAATGTCAAGCAAGACTTTTATTAATAATAAGCAATTTATAATAATATTAATATGTCAAAGTTCAGTTCTTGTAATTGTTACAGGAATACCAATAATAATTTTTTTTATAATGATAATAAGTAAAAATACAAAAACACTGTCTACATTTGGCATAATATTAATAAATCTATTAATGCTCATTCCATGTATCAATCCTCTTCTATTCTTGGGATTATCCTCAAGAAAAAGAAAATATCTTTGCTTTCAATTTTAGAAATTTACAAAATGTTTATTATGTAAAAAAGAAAATACTGCATAGATAGTCTCATTAAAAGTCAAGAGACTTAAAAATTTAAAGAAAAATATCATAAAAAATATATGTCTGTAATAAATTGTAGAAAATTTTCTAATTACTTTATTTTTATTATATTATTTACCATTTATAAATGTATTTTATGAAAATATATAATGAACATATCATTTAGTAACTCTCTTTTCATAGTAATGTGGTAAAATTTTGTAATTACCAATGACAGAATCAGAACCATCTGGAGCCGGAGGTAGACCTATATAGCTGTATGGAACTTTACTATAGTTTTTGTAACCACAATTATTTTGTATCTTTACCGATGTCAATGTGGTACAATCAGCTATATCTCCATACAAATCTGGGGACTAATAAATAAAATATTCAAATAATTATTCACCAAAAAACAAAACTTACTCTTTCTGGACATAATTTTTCTCTTGATTTCATTATTAAATTAGCGAGTTTCATATTTCTATATTCTGGTAAAACGGCTAACATAAATGTTTTCCATATAGATTTAATATCATTTGGAAAAATTTTCCAAACGTCTTCGCAACACTTCTCTTGAATGTCAAAACATTTCTTTAATTTTTCATTTCCACGAATAACTTCTTTAAAGTACTCTTCTTCATTTTCATCTACATAGTCTTTATAATTATTACCTCTGGTAAGTAATTTAAAAATAATTGTAGCACAAATTTCACCATTATAATTATTAACAGCGCAATGACTGTTATTTATTGTAAACTTATTAGATAATATTTTATCATAAAATGGCTTAGTTGCTTCATATGTAAAATCTAACATTTTTATGAGGTTCTCACCTTCGTGAAAACCACGTTTAAGGAGAATACCTAATTGCTCTCTGTCTGCTGGTGTCGTAAAACGAATGTCAAATTTTGAAGTAACAGTACTGCAGGATCTAACATTTAGGATACAACGAAAAGCAATTTTAGACATAATTTAAAATGAAGAATGAAAAAATAAAAAAATTTACGGTTATGTTATATTATTATCAAGAAAATAATGAATTGTTTAACAAATTTAATATGTCAAAATGAATAAATGTCAAATATTTCTTTTTTAAAATGTATAAGAAGTATACATTTCTAATAGTTTGGAAAGAAGAAGATTAGTAAGAAATACTCGTAACAAATTATATTTTAATTTCTGTAATTAACAATTCTCCTGTATTTATTTCATAAAAAAACATTTTAATTTAATTGATAGCAAATTATCCAAAATAAACAATATATGTAACATAAAATCAATGTTGTAAATATAGTTTATATAACATACCTCACTTATTTTTGCATGTTCTTCTATGCTTACCACTTTCTTTCTTTTGTTAAAATATATTGTTATAAACTAAAAAGTAAAAGTTTCAATCTGATCACTTTTTTTAAAATAAAATATTCCAGTTTGCTTCAGTTTATATCTCCCGATATTTGAATCTTTATCTTTTTAAAAACATTTTACTTTTTTAAAAGAAATTGTTGATTTGTACGTAATATTTTACAAAGATATTCTTATTACGATATAAATAGTGCTCCACGAAGATGTCAATGATTAGAAATAATTTCATATACACTTTCCAAACAAAAATACTATGCGTACAAAAGTATCAAGATAAGGAAAAATTTCTGATGATTGTCTCGTACAATATAGTAATATTTTGAAGAAATGGTAATGTAAATTCAATTGGGTTAATTATGAGTTTTTTTAACGGTAATGTAAAATAATTAAACAGATAATTGATTAAATTGCCATCAATTTACTGAAATTTATAATTTACACAACATACCATGATTGGTTAACAGAAATAAATGTTTGCCAAATATTTTCAGAAATGTGATGTTCACACAATCTTAGTGATATACATGTCATAGTTCTTTTTTTTCTTAAGTTCTCACGACAAACAGAAAATTTTTTTAAAGAACTTTCTAAATTTTGATCAAAACCATTTTCTTCTAAAGATAGATGTTTTATGTGACGTCCCAGGTTTTTGTTAAGAATGGGAATTTCTTGTTCAAATATAGATTTATTATCATAAATACAAGGTTGGAAATTCCACTTAGTTTTAATTTTTCTATGATGTAATACTGTACCTTCATATTCCTTTACATTATAAGAATTATATAGTTTTGATGTTAAAATTCCTGTTTCAGTTTTCACAGCATAATGAATATAAAAATTAAAATTCTTAAAAATATTATTTTTGATATCGTAAGTTTTTGGAAACTTACAGTCTTTGGTAAATAAACTAACTTTGTATAAATTGGTCTAAAAAGTTTTCTACTGAGTTTGACATTAGCCAAAAAGTTAAATTTATATTTTTTTAAGTCATCTAAACTTCGCCAATTCTTTTTATATTTAATAAATCGACTCTCAAATGATAGAGATGAAATGCTATTATCTTCTTTTAATTTTTTCTCTAAAAATTCTAGTAGATTTGAATATTTTTTCGATACTACAATCATTTCATCAAGATCAATTTGAGCAACATATTTAACAACGTTTCTGGCTCTGTACATACAATCCATAATAGCTAAAAATGGTTCAAGGCGAAAGATAAACAAATTAGGATCTGAATCATTTTTATTATTTCCTGGTAACATTGACCATTCTACAGTTTCAATTTCTATATTTTTAACATACTTTCTATAGTGTGATAAGACATTTTGAATATTTTTTGTAAATGAAGTCTTATAAAAATAAAATTTTGTAGCACCTTGTGCTATCCAATGTTCTAAAAAAACTATCAGTTCTATATAATCACTAAAAAGAAATACTGGTTGTATACAAACACCAAGTTTATGCTTGTATTTTGTAACATTTTTTGTTTTCCTAACATCAATTATTGGAATCGTAATTTGTTCATTAGTCATTTTTGATTGTAATACTAATTCTTTAATACTTTCTATTTTTTCAGGAAGATATATAATTCCGATAAAGCCTACAAAAGTACATGGTGGTGAAATTCTAGAAGGACACCTCTCTCTTGTACATTCAAATAGAACAACACCAGCATATTTTGTACCTATTCTCCATATTAAAGTATCACTAAAAATAATTAAAAAGAAAAACAATAACTTACTTATTATAAGCATATTTTATTAATGACAATCTGATAGTATGGTAGCTTACTCGAAAAGCAGACTTTATATAAAAATTATTTTTCATATGTTTTTTTTCTTTTTTTAATCTCGTAATATTTATTTCTACATCCACAGCTGTTGAGGTTGTAACATTATTTATTTCTTCAGGAATTGTTTTATTTAGTAAATTGAGTTTATCTCTATTTATAAAAATATAGCAGCAAATGTAAATAATAATTGCTAATTTAATTAGATTATTACAAGTAACAACTTACCTAATGTAAGAACGATATTTTTGACGTTAGGTATACGCATTCTGATACTGAAAACTAATATTACGTGGATTTGTTAAATATATAAAATTAATTTTTAATTTGTATTAAAAAAAATATAATTTATTTAAAAATACTTTAACTTCAAAATATTCAAGGATCAAAGTTTTCGCAAATCTTTTAAATGAAAGAATCTTGTTGTTTTACTAAGATAATCTATAATAGTATAATAGTATTTGAACGTAATAGTTTTAAAAATGATAATTCATCATAGTTTATTAAAAAGTGAAATAAATATATAATTGAAATATCATAAATGTTAAATAAATAAAAGAAAGATTGGATAGAAAATTCTGTCATTAAATTAATATTCATTATTAATTTTTTTTTATTTGAAAAATATTTTATTTCTAAAATTAAGAATTCATTTTTAGAACTATAAAAATTGATCTACCAAAAACATACTTTATAAAGGTAAAATTATAATTGATGCTACAACAATAAATAAATATTTCTTAGTTTTGTTTCAGATTTCATATTAGCATTTTCATTAATGTTTAATATTAATAATTTCAAGATTACCACAAGAAATATATAAAAATTCAAAGATATATATTCAGTCATGCTTTTTAAAAGCACATGATAACGTTTATCCATAATATTTATTATACTTTTATTAAAACTATTTTTCTATATTGGTCAGTTTCCTACCAGAATGGCTACTTTTTCATTTACATTTTTATACGTTTTAAATTAAGCATAATGTTTGACAACCACCTAAAAAGTTTAATTCATTTTTGAATACTTTTACTATTTATTATGTAATAAATCCTAAACGAGTTGTAATTAAATATACTAGTCATATTTAAAAGATTAATAATCGTTTATTAAATATTATCTAAACATCCAAGACAGAAGAATGAATATCATTCCTCTATCGAAAGATGTGTAAGATAATAAATATTATCCTAGAGAGTTTCTTGAGAAACAAACTCCCTCCCCCCCACCCAACATCTATAGTTGTTCTTAAACGGTTGTGCTCCAATCACACCATTCCTTACCAAAAAACTACGGATCTTTGACTTCTAGTCTCTAACTTTTCCTCTCCGCTAAATACGTGATGATATAAATCTACAATAACGGAACAAGGTGGGAAAGGAAACAGGGGGTCGTTACAAGAATGTAGTAAAAAGGTCACACCAGCTAAGCCAGTACCTAGTTTGTTTCTCAAGAAACTCTCTAGGATAATATTTATTATCTTACACATCTTTCGATAGAGGAATGATATTCATTCTTCTATCTTGGATGTTTAGATAATATTTAATTATCCCACGTTCTTTTCCCTCCAAACAAACTAGGTAAAGGCTATTTTAGCGGGACGGAGAGTCTACTTTTTTAAATAATTCGAGAAATTTTTTCCCACATTTTTTCGAAATAATAGAACAAGGTAACTTTAGCATTTATTCAAGGGAGAGTCTCATGTGATATAAAGAGAAAGAAAATTTTTAACATAAACGGAGCGTAAAAGATGAGGTAATCTAATTATAGTAGTCTAATTATAATTAATGAAGATAAAATACGATATTCAAATAATGTGATTGTGCTCATGGATATTACTGTCTTAAGGTATCTAACACGTTAGTTTCTGTGATATCCTTGTAATAGAAGCGCTCCCATGTAGATCCATTTTTGGATCAATTGCACAATTTCTTAATTTTTTCGGCTGTAATACTCTTTTTAAAAAGCCAAGATGAGGAGGATTTTCGGATGCTATGAGCACGTGGATCTACATTTCCTTTTAATAGAAATAATTTAATCCACCGTTGAATAGTTGAAGTCGTAGCTTTCTTTTTTTGAGCCCTTTACCGTAACGAACAGATCATCATCAGTTCTTCTCTCCTTAGAGAGGAGATATATCTTTGTAATGTGAATAATGGACAAAGGGAAGTATCTTCTGAAAACTTTCAATGCGGAAATGGAAACCAAATGGTTTTGTCTTTGTAGGGACTGTGACGTGAAAAATAGCGTGGGTCTCAAAGAATTGGATGTTGGTAGTTTTAATTGTAGCTATTTCACTCACTCTTTGTGGAGATACAATCATCAACATGGTGGCAGCTTTTTGAGCATAGAACATAATGTCTTCTGAAACTGGCAATCTCTTTACTACTGATAAGAACTCGCCAAGATTCCAGATATGATTATCTATTACCTTAGGAGTAGTTAGTAAGGAGAGTCTTGTAGAACCCTTTAAGGTTCGTTGTAAAAGCTCTTTTTCTCTTTCGGAGAGTGATCTACCACTGAGATGAAGCAGTGAAGTAATACCTGCCGAAATCGTCTGTACTGAGTTCACTGAATATTGTCTTTTCAAATATACAATAAAATCGGTCAGTTGAGAAATTGAAGTGTTACTAATTTCCCTATGCTGAGCTTTACAAAAGTTTAACCAGATGGTACAAGCAGAAGTATATACCTTTTGGTATTATCACTCCAACTGGCTAATATGGTCTCTGCAACATCTAGAGACAATTCTCTTTCAAGTTCTTCACGCAAGCTATGTAAACTCCAAGTTTGAACGAAGCTCTTGTGAGGTTTGAATCTGTAATAGAGAATAAATCAGTCCCACGTAATGTGTGGATTTTTATTTTTTAAAACTGCTCGTTCCATAAGGGGTGCCATATACAGCCCTCCCATAATGGTAGTAGAATGACAAATTTAAAACCCCCAAAATACCTCTGATCAAGTAATAATTTGTTTAATGTTTTAAGAATCATATTGGTTGGTGGGAATATATAATAGAATTTATCTCGCTCATGCCAAGGTAGTAAGAAGGCATTCATACCTAACATATTAGGTTGAGGGTATAAAGAATAAAAGTCGGAGCACATTTTATTAGCATTAGATGCGAAGATATCAATAAAGTACAAATTAAACAAGGTATCAATTTCTTTATCATTCTTGATGTGCATATCAATCAGAGAGAGTCTTTTCAGAATCAAGGATTTAAGAGAAGTTCTCTTTCCCATACCTACGGAAATTTCCTCTTTTGTTAATTCCTCTCTTGACAGCTGATCGGCCTTTGTATTGAGTATGTCTGAAATATGCTTATAAAAACTTTATGGTTCTCAATATTATGTAATATATCCTTTATTATTTCATTAAAAATGAGGGCTCTGGGGCCTCTAGTAGTTCCACCACGTTGGAGCAAGTATATGCACACTAAGGAGTCGCTTTTAATAGTAAAGTGGCTATCTAAGTCTCTTCTAGGCTCTGTTCTATCTTTAATAAAATAAGCTGTAGAATACTCTATAGCTAACATCTCTTTTATCGCTATAATCTCATCTTTAAATTTCTCAGGAAAGGTACCCTTTATAAATTCACCATTACAGGCAGCTCCCCAGCCCTCTAGAGAAGCATCTGAGTATATAGTATTTACATATGCAGAAGTCTTTAGGAAATTTACTTCATTGTATCGCCGTATATTGTTTTTTATGTATACAAGATCTTCTTTTGTCTCAACTGACAGACTTAGAAAACGCTCATAATTAGTTGTACCATTTAAGGCGAGAAATAATTGTTGTTGCAAATTACGTAGATACACCGCCAAGTTTCTAATACCTCGACAACAGGTTGTGCAAATACCTAGGTATTTTGCTACAGTTCTACATTTTACACGCTTTAATATTATTAGATCGTCGGTGAAGGAAAGTATTTTTCCTATCTTTTCTTCAGGAACATATAAAATTCCTCTATTCGAAATCACAAACCCAAGATATAGTATCTTGCTTTTAGGTACTAGCTGAGACTTTTCCTTATTTATCAGGAAACCTAATCCTGTTAATAATTCCGTAATGTATGCTGCTTTGTTGCAGCCATCTGTGTAGTCTACAGCTACTATTAAGAAGTCGTCTAAATATCGACAAATTCTCCAACCCTGTTTCCTTAGAAAACATATAATAGAACGTGTAATACGTGTAAAAAATTTTGGTGCAGTAGCGACACCAAAGGGAAGGGAATTGAACTTAAAAAATCTTTCTCTAGATTTGATTCCTAAGAAATATGTTTCTTCCTCCTTAACTCCTATGCTGTAGTATGCGTCGCTTAAGTCGATACTTAAGAAAAAACAACCATCAAAAGCTAAATCTATAGCGGATGTAATATCCTTAAGCTTAAGATGCTCAACATTTAAGTTTGTATTTAATGGGCTTAGATCTACAATTAGCCTTGGTGACCCATTCTTCCTCGGTACGTTAAAAATAGGGTTACACCATTTTAAGGAAGATTTTCCTACTTCTTGTATGATTTTTCTTTCATTTAATGAAAGTACTAACTCATCTAAGGCTAACCTATCTTCGACTTTTAGATCATAGGTAAGGGGGAAGTCTGTGTTGAGGGTGTAGATAAAAATCCTAACTGTACACCTTCTTTTATAATTTTAAGAATGTAAGGGTCCGAAGTAATATCCGACCACTTGTTATAATAGTTTTGTATCCGAAAAACATACCCTTTTTCCTCTTCTCTTTGAGGTGTGTAGACTGGTCTCTTTCTAGATTTGGTGAGTAGAACTTCCAAAGACTCCATCTGCGGGTTATACTTATCTTTAAGTAGTGTCTTTAAGGAACTTGGGAATAGGTTGATGTACGAATGCTCACCCAAGATTAACTTCTCCTCTTCGACTAAAGGATGCTTTGGTGCGTGCAATTTTTACTCCACAGGCAACGTTCATCGCTTCCAAGGTATTCTCTCTTCTAGCTCCATTAATTAAAGCGTTAGCATTACATAAACGGTAAATGCCAGCGAAGAATTGTTTAATATCTTTTATCTGGCTCAAGTCCTTTGATACCAAGGCTAACCCTTGTAGTAGATTGGTCTGAATTTCTTTCAATTGCTTCTCCATACTGTTTCTTTGTGGTAATTTTGCCAATCTTGTGTACATAAAGATTGGTAGACCAGGAGGAATGAAGTTGACGTCTTTATGGAATCCGAAATCTTCTTCTATCTTCTTTACTGTCTCAGCTTCTCTTGGTGCTCTTAACAGCAATCTTCCCATTGCTGCGCACTCGCGTTCACCAATTGTCATCTTTGGCGCCGAAGGTAGTAGTGTGTCATCCCACTCCTCTAGAAGATCTCCTAACAGTTCACTTGATATTGAGGAACCATCTGGGGCACCATTGTCTCCTAAATCTTCCGTAAATTGATTGAATTCTTTAGTCATTTGAAAGGTGAAAATGCGTAAAAATTTCAAAAAGTGATGATATAAATCTACAATAACGGAACAAGGAGGGAAAGGAAACAGGGGGTCGTTACAAAATAAATTGAGGCAAAATGTAGTAAAAAGGTCACACCAGCTAAGCCAGTAACTAGTTTGTTTGGAGGGAAAAAGAACGTGGGATAATAATATTTATTTTAAGAATATATCACAAAATATTGGCGTTTCCCATTTCTAAAAATCTACTTTCTTATGATATCTTAAAGTACAAGATACAAACTTAGTCGCTAAACATTGATCATGCCTACTGTTGCTTGAATATAATTTTTAATATCATTTCAAAATTTTTCTATATAGTAACAAATTTAATTATCAGTTTCCTTATCAAACTAATTTTGTCTGTTCATTAATATTGACATGATTCATTAACCATTTTTCAAACTAGATACGAACATACAATATTAAGTATTGCATTTAAGAATAAGAATTATAATACAGTAAGAAATCAAAGAATCTACAGTAACATAGAAATTAAAATTCGCAAAATAAGCGTTAAATAATAATTAAAATTTAAATGAAAATGCCAAAAAATGTTTTATCTGTAAAAATATTGTAAATATCAAATAATAACAAATTTGCAAAATTCAAAAAGGTAAAAAATAAATTTGTGTAACATAAAACATTTTTTTCAAACTGACACAAATTTCCTGAAAATATATTCATTATTTTATATAGAGTACAATAATAATTTTTATAAACAAACTTTTTTGTAGATTAGATAATAAAAAGTAATAAAGTAAAAAAAACAACTATATATAACATTAAATTATTTATGACTTTTTTAAAAATTCATGTGATCATTGGATTTATTAAAAAACTGCTTCCAAATTTTGTTTATTTTATTTTTAATAGATATAAAATATATATTTTTGTTAAATGATAACCACACGCCAAGTCAATCAGCCACGTCATTACTTCGTTGCAGATATTTTAACCGAAATATTACTGTGATTTTTATGTTTATAAATTATGTCATAAATAATAACTTTACCATTATAATTCACTATTAAGCGCATAATCTAAGGAAATAATGTTGTTTATATTCAAAGCATAAGTATAATCTTGAATATGTATTTATTCAATAATCACAATTTCTTAAGCTTTACATCATGCAAAAATCAGCTTAATTTATTTTTGTTATTTATAAATGCATTATCTTTTGATAACAAAAATTCACTTAGCTTGAAACTCAATACATCATTTTATAATGCAATATTTTATTAAATAAATTTTAATATAAACGAATATAATAATAATGCATCTGTTATACTAAAGTTAAAAAACTTAAAAATTTATTAATAAAATTTTTATTTTTAAAATTGCTTAAATTATGGTAAAAACATTCAACAAGGCTAATGTACTTATGCACAACAATCACTTAAAACATTTCCAACAACAAATTTAAAAAGAAAATCAAGAAGTTTGAAATGCAAATTTAATACACGGTTTTCAATTAGGTTAATTATTTAAAAAATGATATCTTTAACAATAACCATATTTACAAGAAGTACTTGTGAAGTACAGAAATTGAACATTAACTGAAAAGGCTAGAAGCACTATATTTGTTTGAAAAAAATTCTTGGTACAATATTTTTTTGCCCATTTCTAAATATTATCTAGCACTTAGAAATACCTGTGTAATCAGAAAAGTTATTTTTTTCTAAATTTTCAAGTCATTTGGCATTAATGTAAATATAAATAATATAATGTTGTTAAAAAATTTATAAAAATATTTTAGGAAATGGCTTAAAGATAACAGTTGTTAAAATATTGTCATTGAAAGTTTTCTCCTATATAAACCACACTTTTTTAATTATATTCATTAAAAGAATCAACTTTTCAATGATTTCATTCAAAATTTTTACTACTCTTACCCTTGTTGTTCTTGGGATTATAATTAAAGAATTCAAAACCCAAGAATCTGATGACGATTTAAGTACTAAAGATGTTCCAAATAATGATAATTTTCAAAGAAAATTATTTCATGATGCATTTTTAAATGATGAAAATATTAATATTCTGAATTCAGAAAATTTACCAAGCGTTATTATTTCACATCAAAGCGCAGTGGTGAGAAGGCTACGTCAAAGACTTAAAAGAATAGAAAATCGACAAAGAGTCCAAGCACGTAAAAATAGACAAAGACGTCAAAGAGAAAGAGAAAATAGAAGACGTAATACATTAGAAAGAAGAAAAAGAAGGCAAGAAAGAATGAAAAAAATGAGGGAAACTAGAGCTGCTAATGAGAAAAAAGCGAAGACGTGAAAGGCAAGAAAGAGTGAAAAAATTAGTAGAAGCTGCAAGAAGGGCAGAAAGAAATAAACTATCTTCGACAACCACATCATCTGACACCACAGCAGGAGAAACAACAGCTGAATCTACAACTACTACCGAAACAACAGTAGAATCAACAACTGAATCTACAACAACAACAATAACTACTACTTCTTCTACCACTACAGCAAAGGGCAGCGGTTAATTCAAAGTATTTATTTTGGAGTACATAAAAAATAAGAACAATAGTTGTTCTAATGATATTAATTTAACATATTGCTAACATTAAATTAGGAATTAATACACTTTTTTATCATTATGAAGCATATTTTTTTAACCAAAAAATTTGTGAAATAATAAATATTTTCTATAATATTAATATGTGTATATTTTTTCATTTTATTCATGCTTTAATATATTAATATTTCAATTTGTTGTAATGAAAACATCACACATTTCAGCGTAATAATTGTATTTTAAAAAATGTTATTTTATTAATATTTAGCTTTATATTTCACCTACTAATGTCACAACGATAAAGAATTATTAAACAAAACACTTATATTTTACTAATAAACTAAAAAACCACAACAACAAATTGATATACTTCTTAATGTAATAAAATTAAATAAAATTTGCGAAAAATTGTATTTATATAGATATCACAAAGTAATTAACTAGTAATCAACTAAAATCAATTAATAGTCAATATATTTATAGTGAACTCTGTTTAAGAAAGAGAAAGAAATGGATGATATTGTGACTAAAAGGGACTTTAAATAACCTGGAAAGTCATGGACAATATCACTATTATTTTATACATATACTAACTATTATTTTATAGAATCATCAAAAATAAATAAAGATCAGGGGGTTCACTGGTTAGAATTTAGAAGTAATTTAAAAAGATTCTAAGGTATTTTAATTAATTATTGTTCTTATTATTTTATTGTTTTAATGGTCGATAAGACCAATAAATAAATATTACTTTTACAAAAACAAATACGTTATTTTGCAAGGTAAAATTTTACTGGTAGTGGTCAGATCAATTGTAATCATTTTAAAATCATCGAGACTGAGACTGCAAACTGGAAGCTTTATCTAAATTTGAGAAAGAAAAAGCTGTAATTGTGCTGGAGACCTTGAAGACTCTAGACAGTAAAAAGGAGAAAACTGAGTTATTAAAGTTAGCTATTAATAACAGGGAAGTGGCAGACTACTCAGATAGTAAGAGAACTAAAAAGTGTAGAAATATACTGGAAAAGGCTAGGGAAGAGCCTGGATCATTGTTTACTAGATCAATTAGAGGATTAGCATCGTTAAGTATATTTGGAGAAGAAAGTTCAGAAGAAGAGACTGACTTGTTGGTAAATTTAGCGGTAGGAGAAGATCCAGAATTGAGTGAAGATTCGGTTGTTAGTTACAGGGATACTACGGAAGAAAGTAACCAAAAAGTAGAGTCATCGAAAAATTCATTTGATATAAAGAAATAAAGAGATATGTCTTACATTCACTTACCGGAATGGAATAAGAACTCTGAAATTAATATAACTCCTTGGTTGAGAAGATTCAAGACCGTATTGGAACTGGATGATATAACAGATCCTGTGAAACAAGTGAAAGCTGTAGCTACAAAGCTACCGGATTGTGATTCTGAAGAAGTCTTAGACAAAATAGTTTCGAAAGAAATTGTTAATTTCGATCAATTAACTAAATTGCTAGAGACGAAATATAGCGGAAAACAGTTTGAAAACGCAGCACGTTTGAAACTTAAAGGATTTGAGATAGATATCACCAAATTGGAAACAGGTTTGAAAGAATTGACCAATTTAGTAAGTCAAACTTATCCAACGAGCAAAGGAGACGAACTATTTCAAAAACAGACTGAAAGAATTGAGAACAAACTGGAAAGGTATACAAATGTTTGGGAAAGATGTTGAAATAAGGAGTATAGCAATGTTGAAGAAGCTATGGCCGATATCGTTGCTTATAACCAGTCGTGGGTGAATAAGAAAAAACGTATAAATGATAAGAGACCGGCCGGGAAACGATTAATGAGTAAAAGTGAGGGAAAGTTAATGGATAAGTCAAAGATACAATGTTATGAATGTCAAGAGGTGGAACATTACAGGAATGAATGCCAAAAAATTAAGAAGGAAGATCAGAAAACTACGAGTCAAAGAAGAGCTAGAAAATTGCAAACTGAATCATTCAAAAATGAAACTAAAGTACCGGAAACACATGTATTGGATACTCAGAAAATTTGGTGGAAAACCAACGATGATAATGAAGATGAAAAGGTAACAAGAAAAGAATGTAATGTTGAAGAAATCGTTAAGTCAAAAAATGATGAACCCGAAATATGTGAAGATGATATCATCAAGCGTAAAGCTACCGATAGAAACCACTATGAATTCATAATACCAGTTAGTTTCAAAGACAAAGAACTAACCAAAGCCTTAATTGATACAGGTGCAACTCAATCGTCAATGAAGTTGTCACAGGCTAAGAAAGTTGGATTTAATGAAGCAAAAGCTAGAGCAGGGTATTATACGTTAGCTAATGGAAGTCAATGGAAGAATGAAGGAAGTATTAGAACATTGATGCGCTTACCTAATAATGTTGAAATGAATGCTGAATTCACAGTCGTGAAAGATGAGAAACTGGATGGTTAACCGTATGATGTTATAATAGGCTCTGACGTACTAAGAGCAGGTCAGTTTATTCTAGATTATCATAATGGAGTAATACAATGTGCTGGAAGAATAATTGAAGTAATTGAAAATGGAACAATGCTGAATATTAAGAAAAAGATAAGAATGACTGAGATTCAAAGATTTGTAAATGATAGTAACTGGGAAGAAAGATTGGAAAACTTGTTGGATAAGTATGATGAGATATTTTCAAAGAAATCTACAGATATTGGAAAATGTATAATCAAAGCTCCAAAGAATATACTGGAAAATTATGAACAACTAAAAATTCCAAGAATACCGATACCACAACACCAAAAATTGATATATCAAAATCAAATAAGAGAATGGATACAGGCTGATGTAATTGAGAAGTGTTACAAACCCCAATGGATTATAAATTTGTTACTTACACCAAAGCAAGATGGAAATTATAGATGCTGTTTGGATTGCAGACCACTGAACAAAGCTATAAGAAATTTTGATTTTAGAATGCCAGTGATAAGGGATAAAGCGGAATTGTTGTCAAATGCTAAATACTATTCTGTTATTGATTTAATTCAATATTTCAATCAAATTGAATTACAGGATGATGATAAACAACTGTTTGATTTTAGAGATAGTGAAGGTATTCCGTATGTATTTAAAAGATTGCCATTTGGAGTATAACCGGAAGTGCAATTGCTCAAGCTGTGATAAATCAAATTTTAGAAGAATGTTTAAAATTTTTTTTCTCGTATATTGACGATATAATAATAATGTCAAAGAATTCTTTGGAAGAACATTATGGACATATTGAAAAAGTGTTACAGGCATTGAAAAAAGCGAATTTGAAAGTTAATAAAAGAAAATCAGTGTTTGGTGCTATACAAGTTAATTTTCTAGGTTTCACTTTTAGTCAGAATGGAATGGTACCCAATAATTATGCTTTAGAGACATTAGATCGAATGTCACCACCACAATCGTTGAAATCACTTAGACGGTATCTCGGAAAAATAAATTTTTAAAGAAACCATTTACCTAATTTGTCAAAAATTAAATTACCGATGTTAGACTTGTTAAAGAAGGAATAAAGAATATAACTGGAATGTAGAATGTCAAAAAAATTATGACGATGTTAAATTGTTACTTAAGAACGCATGTAGATTATCATTACAGGATTTCTCGTTACCGTTTCAATTGTATACGGATGCCTCGGGAGATTGTTTTGGTAGTGCATTAATGCAGAAAAGAAAAAAAAAAGACGGAAAGGAAACTATGGTACCTCTAAGATTTTATTCAAGAAGAAATCCATTAAGAGTTACATTTCAACCGGCTGTAAAACTTGAATTACAATGTATTTGTGAAAGTATGAAGTATTTTCATCAATGGGTTGCGGGTGGATTTACAATAATACACACCGATCATTTACCATTGGTGAAACTGGTTAAGAAAAATAGCAATCCTAATATGTTTAGATATGTTGAAAACTTGCTAAGCTATTCATTCGAAATAAAATATATCCAGGGTGAAAGAAATGTTGTAGCCGATTGCATTTCGAGAATGTATCTTAGAAGAACAACAGAAGAAAAAGGAAAGAATAACTCTAAAAGGAGGAGTGAAACATTGCCAAAAGACAATGTAGTGTTTAGAAATAAAAAGAAATCAATAGTTAAGAAAATGCCGACTATGGAAAAATTAGAAAAGAATGTAAATGTACAAAAAATTGTACTGGATGGTAAAAATGTTGAATCATTAGAAATGAAGAAAAATGAACCAACAGAAGATGAAAAGTTGAAGTTGTTTCAACAATTTCATGATAATCTCGAACATGGATCAATAGAAAGAATTTACCATGTCATAAAAATTAGAAAAAACTGGAAAACGTTAAGAAAGGATTTAAAATCGTATTTAACTAGATGTCAGACATGTTTGAAAAGAAACCAAACATATAAAACTTGTGATGTTGAAAAATTAGTATATGCATCAAGACCTTGGGAAGTAGTAAATATTGATGTATTAGGATCATTACAGGTTGACGAATATGGAATGAAACATATAGTTGAAATAATTGATTTGAATGCAAAGTACTTGACACTGGAAAGTGTACCGGATTGCACGACTAATGAAATTTTAGAAGCGTTAGAAAGATCCCTATTCTTTAAATATGGTGCACCGGAACGAATTAGAATTGATAATGCACCATACTTAAAAGCTGATGTAATGAAAACAATAACAAAAGAATATGGCTCAGTAATGGATTATGGAACACCATACTTGCATACAAGTTCAACGCATATTGAAAGAGCATTTAGAACTATAGAAAATCAATTATCAAAAGAAGCCAATGGTAGTTATACAGGATGGTCGAAATTGGTGCCACAGGTTGCGTTTCATTATAATTGTATGACTCATGGAACTATCAAGGAATCACCATTCAAGATGATGCATGGATTCAATCCATTATTTTAATATGATTTTGAAAAGAACAAGGACAAGATATTAAACGTGTTTGATCAGGATACCGAACCATATGCAAGAAAGAAATCTTTTCAATTAGCTAGATTGACTGCTGAAGCTATTCATGAAGAAACCAGAGGTGAACCTGTTGAACCACGTGATGATATATTATTTGAAATTGGAACACCCGTTTTATTTAAGGATCAGTTAGCTAAAGATAAGTTTGCTATAAAATATACACCAGGTTATGTTATCACAGGATGTAAAGGAAACAGTTTCTTTATTAAGAAAACCCACCTAAGAGGGAGACCAAAGTTAGTACATCGTGATCATATCAAAGTGGATACTTCGATTCTTAAGGAGGATGAGTAAGTTAAGGTTGGAGGAGTAAACTCTGTTTAAGAAAGAGAAAGAAAAGGATGATATTGTGACTAAAAGGGACTATAAATAACCTGGAAAGTCATGGACAATATCACTATTATTTTATACATATACTAACTATTATTTTTATAGAATCATCAAAAATAAATAAAGATCAGATGGTTCACTGGTTGGAATTTAGAGAAAATTTAAAATGTTTCTTAGGTATTTTAATTAATTATTGTTCTTATTTTTTTGTTGTTTTAAAGATCGATAAGACCAAAAAATAAATTTTGCTTTATAAACAAAATATATTAGTCGATAACTAATTTTTTATTTCTATAAATATGACTTTCAAAATGAAAAAATCTCAACATTTCAAATTTGATAGTAACAATAAATATATATTAAAATTTGTAAAACATTTACTATATTTGTATTTGTGCATTTAAAAAAATCATATCTTTAATTAACCACTGCCTTGGTTTGCAGCGGAAGTAGTAGTAGTAGTAGTAGTAGTAGTGGTAGTAGTAGTAGTAGGGGTAGTAGTTGTAGTAGTAGTCGCTGCGATTGTAGTTGTAGCTCGTGGTGTTGTGGATGTAGTTGTCGTTGTTGTGGTTGTTGAAGATAGTCTTCTTCTTCTTGCAGCTTCTCTTAATCTTCTCATTCTTGCTTCCCTTTGACGTCTAAGTCTTCTTCGTCTTGCAGCTCTTGCTTGTCTCATTTTTTCTTGCCTTTTTCTTCTTCTTTCCAATGCTTTTCGCCTTCTGTTTTCCATTTTACGTCTTTGTCTCTCCCTTCTTTTTTTAGCACGTTCTCTTTCTCTTAACAATCTTCTTTGTCTGCGTCGCATTCTTCTTTCTCTTTCGGTCTGATGTGAAACAATAATGCTTGGTAAAGCTTCAGAGTCCATAATTTTAACAACTTCATCATTCAAAATAGCTTCATGAAATACTTTACCATCATAAGCATCATGATTTAAAATACTCTTAGAAACAATCTTTTCATTTGATTCTTGTGTATCCAGGTGTTCTACGATATTCATAAGAACACCAAGAGAGAGTAAAATAGAAATTTTAAATGAATTCATATTAAAATGAAAGTTCTTATCTAATATGAGTAGAAATTACCATTTATATAGGAGAAATTTTATATAATAATATTTTAACAACTGTAAACTTTTAATCATAGTCTAAAATGTGTTTAGACTTTTGTATCAAAAAAAGATCTTATATATTTACATAGATAATAAATAGCACCTAAAAGATTCTATAAAAATAAGTTTTCCAATATCAAAAGCAATGTAATGTGTTAAAAAATATTTATTTATTTATAAAAAAAAATTTATTTACTTAGAATTTTCAACAAATAAGCAATAAAATTTTTAGTTTTCAGAGTATTGTTTCATTTTTGTACTTAATCAATATTATCCTGTAAATTTATCTATTTTTGAAGATTTTATTGTTAATAATATTGACCTTATCTAGTATGAAAAAATTAACTTCGAAAAATTCATATTTCATGTGATGACAATTTTAAATTACGTGGAATGCATTAAATTATAAGTTTACAATGAGTAAACTCTGTTTAAGAAAGAGAAAGAAAAGAATGATATTGTGACTAAAAGAGACTATAAATAACCTGAAAAGTCATGGACAATATCACTATTATTTTATACATATACTAACTATTATTTTATAGAATCATCAAAAATAAATAAAGATCAGGAGGTTCACTGGTTGGAATTTAGAAGAAATTTAAAAAGATTCTAAGGTATTTTAATTAATTATTGTTCTTATTATTTTATTGTTTTAAAGATCGATAAGACCAATAAATAAATTTTACTAATGGAATGGTACAAATTTTCTAGAAAAAAAATCAAACTGAAAAATTTCTTTATGTACAAACAAATTTAGATGCTTATGGATTATTTACTTTATAATTAATTGTTTTATTATTAAAAATCACAATAAAAAAACAAATAAAATGATAAATTTATTTTTTCAAATAAACAGCATGAAAACCCATAGGTAATTGAGTTGGTATGTAGCTTCTACCAATTTCTGTTAAATCTTTAGCATCAAGGAACAGCACAAATGATTTGTCTCCAGATTTATAATTTGTAACAATAGGAACAACAATTATACCATCATCTTCCTCAGTTCCGTCTGGAGATGGTACAAATATTGGTTCTGTTGGCAAATAAGATTTCTTATTTTTTTTCCATGATTTGTAAGTTTTTGTTGTTGTATCTACTTTAACTATAGCCTCATTATTTTTTTCTTGTCGTTGTATGACAGCTCCATAAACATACTTTGATGGAGTCCCACACAAACTATAATTAAATTGAGGAAATTCGAATGGAATAGGACATAGTCTTTCTGCTCTACATAAAACTTTTCCTTCCTCGGTAAATGTAGCACAACATCTATGTGATTTGTCAGGATAATCGGCTAATAAATCATCACCTTCTTTTACTGTTGGAGAAATTTTTGTCGGTATGATCATTCTATGCAAATATGCACAAGCTGAATCTTTACTTTCTATAACCTTTCCACTTCTTAATTCCTCTAAACTAAATTGATCTAACATCCCAGGTTCTTCAACAGAACAATAGTCAATTACGATAAAATCACCAACTTCAAATGAATTTGCATGATGGAAAGTGAAGAATGGTTCACTTTCAATTTTTATGTCCAATTGTTTTCCTGTTTTTTTATCCAAAACATGAATTATTACCTTTGTATCTTCAAGCCATTCAAAAGTTTCTCTGAAAGATTTTCCAGTTAATTTCCTTGCCAAAACTTTTTTAATACTCATACGTAATGGTGCATTAATTAATATTATATAGTTTTCCGAAAAACCAAATGAATGATAATACGGTGGCATCATTGGATTTGGTATTGGAATTTTTCCGATAACTTCGGTACATTTAAATTTGTCCTCAACTTTTTCATTATTGATATTTTTAGAGATTGTAGTTTTTGTAAAGATAAACATAGCATTTTTACCAAAGCAAGAACCAACATTGTAAATATTACCTTCTTTATCATAATGTTGATGTGCAGTGTTTGTATGTAAAGCAACATATTTACCCATATCGACCTTTTCACCTGTCTCTAAAGTATTAACATCAATTTCTCTGAGATATGGAGTTTCGGTTGTTGCAAAAACTTTATCACCACATTTAAGGAAGTTTACTAGACAATTGTCTGTTGATTTTTCAATGGAAAAAAAATTAAAGAATCTTTGAAATACATTTTTACATGGATCAGGAAATGCTGTAGTACCGAATTCACTTACAACTATTCTATTAGCTTGCATATTTTGATTATAAGCATCAGATCTTAAATATTTAGCTGAAAATTTCATTTCACCATCTGCAAAAGCATATTTTTGTATATAAGCCATTCCATCGAACCAATGGTTGTATGATGTCTCACCAATTTCAAACATTCCAGGACCGTTTCTTAATAATGTTCCTGTTAACCATGATGGAACATTTCCTAAAATAAAATTTTGTTAACTATACAGATACAAAATACTAACCTTCAATTTTACAAACAATATCATCTATTTCATCAAAATTAGAAAACAAATTTTTATAATCAATCTCATCGCTCATTTTTAATTATATAAATAATAAGTGTATGAATAAAGGAAAAAGCATAAATTCATACTTTTATACATATTGGAAAACCAAAAACCAATAAAGCTAACTGCGTTGTAAGTAAAAGATAGTAGATGTAAATATATTTGTTTATCTTTTATAAGAGTAGGTGAAAAAAAAGCAAACTTTTATTTTATCATTTATACACATAAAAGAATATTGAGAAAGAGTTTATTTTGAAATTGGAGCAGTCATTTCCTTACGAGTGGCGTTGTGAAGTAATTCAGTGTCAACATTTTTCGGATTTAATTGAATATACCTAACTGTTGATCCACGGATAAAACAGTTTTTCGCAGTAATTAAATGTGGGAATCTTTCAGGATCTAAAACTTGTACTTGATCAAGCTTCACGTTGAGATATTGATCTACTGATTGAAGAACTCCTGACATGCTAATATCATTCTTCAATTCAACAACAATTTCCCTTCCAACTAAACTTTTGAAAAATGAATAAAATAACATCTCCTAATACTAAAATAAATATTATTTTTTTGCTTTAAAAAAATTAATGACTCAATATACATGTATATTAAACAGCAATCAACTGATAACAAAAATATAATTATTTTAAAAACAACAATAACTAAATTTAATAAGTTTGTAAGTAAGATAGAAATTCAATATTAAACATCATCACCTTTCCACCAATTAATAATACTGTAATGTGGAACTAAAGTTTCATCATCAGTAATAGCTAGTAATAAATCTTTTTTTACTTGTGTTGCGATTCTTAATGTTGCTATCAATTCTAACGGGGTAATACTTTTTGATGAGGGGCATACAATAACAATAAATCGTGAATGATTTCCCATAGGCGTTTTATCATATGCTAAGTAATCACCACCAAATTTACATCCATCCACCAACCAGAAACCTTTTCTCCATAAATCACGATATACCATGAGTTTTGACCCATAATTTTGATTACAAATACTTTGATTTGATGGCAATTCACACGGTAAATAGTAACAACCATACAAATTATGCTCAAATGTACCCTCTTTAACCACCCTCCGTTTTTTATAGAATTTCTTCTTTTAACTCTCTTACTGTATCTTCAATTTCTTCTGAAGAAACATCAATTGAGTTTAATTCACCATAATTCTCATTCTCCTGATTCTCAAGAGTTGGTCCACTACAAAGAATACTACTTAGACTTTGAACAGCTTTCCTTTTCCTTCCCTTAACTGCAGCTATGGCATTTTTCCTTATTATCTCTTCAGATGGTATATCCACAGGTATTGAAACTTGTCCTTTACAATTTTCTTTAATGTATCTTTGGCATAACAAACAAATACCCTGCTCAATCATTATCTGTACTTGAATTCTTGATAACTTTATTGGCAGTGACAAATATTTAGTTTCTTTAACATTATTTTTATTATATTCCCCATATATTCTAAATTTTTCAAAAGCAATTGCGGCATCTAAAAATTTATCAAACTATTTTATTTAAAAATGCAGCACTTACCTCTTTCGTGATAAAGAAAATAGTTATCATTCTCTTCATGAATGACTACTATAAAAACTTTCTGCAGATTGGACTGCCAACCAGATCTAAAATTCCTAATGCTGTACTTCTCTTCCAGAGTTTTTTCATCAATATACAGAGTGTCATCAGAAAAAGTATCTAACACTCCTTTATACATTATTTCCTTCATTTAGTTGTAATTCATTTATTTCATCAAATCTTTCAGAATCCATGGTACTATAAAGAATTTTCTGTCATTCATATAGAATAATTTATTTATTTTTCGATGAAAAAATAAAAATATCTTAGAAAATTAAAAAATTTATTATTTTGTAGAAAAAAATAAAACTTGCATCAAAATTATTTAGAAAACGCTACCAGTACATATTTATCCAAAATATTCTGTGTAAAGTTAAAGGAAAAAGGGTTGTGTAAGTTGAGTTTTTAACTAGTTAATGATTGTATGAGACAAAGTTATTCCTTGTTGAGTTCGTAATTTGTTAAACTTTTATTTCATTCATTTATCTTGTATTTGGAAGCAATATGAGATGGTTCAAGAGAGTACCAGTGTTCTTGACAACTTTGTAGCCGTTTTATCAATTATTTTTTGTTTAAACGGTGTTTAATATTTAATGATGTATACTACAAAAATTGCTCTACAAACACTGTACTTTAAAATCAATTAATATTTTACTAAGATAATGAAAAATTTTCGTATAGCCTCATTTATTTGATAAAGATAAAAATATGTATCAGAATCATTTTTGGACAATGCTAACTGATAAAAAAATCAAACAACACAAGAGTATTAACAAGTTTTACGAAGTTTGTACGATAAAACTCATAAAAGTAAAAATAATAGTAAAATATATAAAAAAATCAGTAATAAAACTAACTATAAATTCTATTTATTTTTTATAACGATAACTTTGCCTAAAGTTCAAAAAATTCTATCAATTCATAACTTTATTTGACTAAAGGTAATTTAACTAAAATATTACCACTGTTGTTTATATAAATAACGGCATTAATTTTGTCTTTTTGCCAATTTATTTATACCATCAATATGTTATCAAAAAGATAATTATAAATAATTAATTAATAAAAAAGAGACACAAAACCTATATTTCCAATAACAATAATTATTTTAATAACTCTCACATTCTATTCTTCAAGATAAATGAATAATATATATATCAAAAAAAGTAAAAGTATAAAAATAAAATATACATTAGACTTTCATTAATTAATCATTTTAATTCTAATAAATTATTTTTATCGAAACAAATTATTCATAAATAATATCAAAAATAATATTTTCATATACAATAAAATTTAAATTAATTTAAACAATAAAATATAAATTTTAACGTATATTTGGTATTTCCTTTTATAGTGTTTCGTTACACTTTACCTTTTATCAAAAATAATATAAATTTTTCTTTTCATTAATTATTCTTTAACATTTTTCCTATTCAAGAAAATATTTATACTAACTAAAGAAGAATAATGAGTGATTATTATACAACATATACACCGTATAATGAATTTAGAAGTGAAAAAAGAGTTAAGCCTAGTTGTATGTACTTTACTAAGCAAATTTTGGACTCGTTTATTTTTGCAGTTTTGTTTGTTTTTATAGTATTTTGTATATACTTATTTTTTAATTTTCCATTTGGTGATTCACTAATACTTATTACCACAATATTATTATCTTATTTGATATTTAAATTTAATTTGTTAAAATATTTATCATTGCTACCAATAGCTTTGGTTATTTGCTATGTTATTTTTAAAAGAGATCAAGCACTTCAAGATGATGTTGATGTTTTCTTTAATGATCTTAAAATAATTGGACACCGTGGATCAAATGAGAAAGCTCCAGAAAATACGATTGCTGCATTCTTGGAGGCATATAACGTTGGAGCAGATGGTATTGAATTTGATGTTACGTTAAGTAGTGATAAGATTCCTGTTATTATACATGATGATACATTAGATAGAACTTGTAATGCTACGGGTCATGTAGGAAATTTTAATGCATCCTATTTAAAAACACTCGATTGTGGTATTGTAAAAATCGATGATTCAGAGAGGCATAATATACATAGAATGCCTCTACTAGATGAAGTAGTAAAATTTTCAAAAAAAAGGAACATGAAAATGATATTCGATATCAAAGATTACTCCGATGATGTAAATTTATTTTTTAAAATCATTTTTCTATTTTATAGATGATCGATCGGTTATCAAGTATATTTGAAAAAGAAAATATATACCAATTAGGGATGGTATCATCGTTTTTTCCACAAGTAATATATAAATTAAAAAGAAAAAATCCCAGAATAATAACTGGTTATACATGGGGTGCTGGTGATTTTTCAACAACCAAATATTATGGTAATTTCACTTTTTTTGATAGAACCTTAGATTACATAAATGTGATTGGCGCACATTCATTTCTTGGTAAATTTCCTAGGCGCAAATATTTTAATGACGAAAGGAGATGATATTACACCATATTTTGTTAAACAACAACAATTTCTTGGCCTTCGTATTGGATCATGGACTATTAATTTCCCAGAAACAATAAAATGGATGATTGATGATTTAAATATTCTTGTTGTGTCTGATTATCCTTCCATGTACAAAAAAGAGGGTGATTCATTTTTTAATCATACAAATATGGGATAAAATAAAGCTGATTAAGACTATAAATTAGTTTAATTTTCGATTTTTAAGCAAAATTAAATCTATATGAAAAAATAAAATGTATAATCAAAATTATTATTGTTTTCCCATACATTTTACTATTACTTTTGTTGTTTGTAGTGCTTGATTGTATAAGCATTGTACAACTTAGTAATATTTTTGGTGTACTGTTTGTTTATCAATAATTTTTGTCCAGAACTGATTTTGTTATTCATTTTATATTTATATATTTCTTTCTTTATCTTCTAAATAGCGTCACATAAATATTTCTGATATTATATAGTTAAAAATAAATTAATTATACAATTTTCATCAAAAAGTTTTTTATATAAATTTATAATGACATTTAAAGGCAAACTATGTTTTATTGATTTAATTTTAACTTATATACCTCTATTAATATACACAATGCTCATCACATGATACTTTTAATATCTTCCTTCTCTCTTATTTTTGTTTCTTTAATAGTTTGCTTTCTAATAGTAATAATTAATCATATTAATATATACTTTTGAGATATAAAACAAAGTTGTTGTATTAATAACACAACGCCTATTTATTACAGCACTATTAAAAAATATACTAAGATTTAAGACACATAAATCTCTTCAATTAGCATTTTGCATTTTTTATTTATCTGTAAAAAAATATTAAAGCAAAAAAGTAATGCCACAAACTATTTTTCCTGAGTATTCCCGGCTACCAGAACGAAATAATGAACGGTTTATGCACAAAAATATTGAAGAACACATTAATAACGATGGATTGATAAATATTATGGATATTCAAGTTAGAAGTAATTTTTTTGGATAATTATTTTATATAATTATAATCTTATACTTTAGAGGAAAAAAAATCAACAATTATTATTGAAACTTTAAATGTTTTCGTTGCATTTTTAACACTTATTACTTTGTCAATGATCTTCTATCAATTAGTAGTTTACTACATGTCATATAGAAATAATTTTTATTCCGTAAAGAATTCACAAAATTTCAATTTAGCAAACGTGACAAATATGGAAGATCTTATTGTTCAAATTCGAGAAGCTGATGAAGATAAACCAGGTGAAAACGATATTGTAATCTCATGGGGACGTTTGATTAAAGGTAATGGAAAAGAGGATATTCAGGCTCCGTAAGTTAATTAAAAATATTGTTTTACGGTTGATTAATTTAATAATATATGAAGCTTGTTTATTATTAAAAAATAATAATATTTATCTTTAGATTGTTTACCTACGTTAATGAAGATTTGTTTAAAAAACCTGTTTACAAAGCATTAATAGATATGTATGATAATCTTATCTTCCGACCACCTGTTTGCAAAGATGATCTTGAGATTGAAGGAAAAAAGAAAATGTTAATATACAATTTTCTGAATATCTACACTAATACCACAGTATTCAAAATGGGATATAAATATTTAGTGGAATCAAGGTTAATTCCTGATGATTGGAATTTATTTTATAATAAATTATATGTATTTTGGTTTGGTACTTATACACGTTGTCACGGAGCTTTAGGATCAAGTGGATGGGAACATGTTTTCAGTGGGGAATGGAAAGGTGACGAAATTGATGGTCACCATAATTGGATTAGATATTATTTATTACAAAAGGAAGGTAGAATCAATTACTATGGTCACATGGGGCATAATGGTAATATGATCGGAGCAATTCAATATACTTGGGATGGTTATTTGAAAAAAGTTGGTGGATTCTTTATGAAAACATCACCATCATTTGATTTTACCGTTGCAACATTATGTTCACTTCCGGAGTATGGTAAAAGACTAAGTCACATTAATGTAGACGGGTATAAAATTGTCGTAACATCATTTCACCAAAAATGCAATGAAGGAATTTGCTTATCTACATCTTATCCTTCTTAGACATTTCACCTATTTTCAATGTCTCTTTCTTAAAAATAATTAACTATGTACTGTTAAATAAAAATAATCTTAATCTTATATAACATGATACATATATAATTTTCTTAGAAATATTTAATGATAATGTATCGAATACTACTATAAGACAGGAAGTTTTAAGTATGATAACAAAAATTCCGTGATAAGAAGAAATCATAAGTTTAAAGTATAGTGCTATTTAAATCGAGGATTTTAATAATTTAAAATACATTTTAAAGTTTTTTGTTTGTTAACAATGAAGAACTATATTATTTTATCTTTATTCTCCTCTCTTGGGCTGTTATCAGCACTCCCATTTATTTATGATTCCTCTTCTGCTGATGTAACAACAATCCTCAATGTCATGGCAAAGAGTGATTCAAATAAAGCTAGTAGCTCTGATATCAAATTAGACTACCAAAATATGGCTTCACACAAGTCTGATAGTCACGATAATGCTCCTAAACCACTTTTTGAATCTGTTAGCTCAGCACTTCTTGCAAAACCATCATATGCTTCATTTTTAACTCTGCTTTCAACTTACACTCAATCAAGTATTGATGAGCCTGATCAAGTAACTAGTGCCAGAAGTACTGCTTTTACAAACTTCGTTGAATCCATTAAATCAACCCTTCCAGTTCAAACTGCCTTCAACTACTTGAAATCAAACAGCTACATCACTGGAGACTGGACAGCTTTTGAAAAAACATTATCTGATTTATGGTTAAACTCGTACAATGTCGGATACAGTGGATTCAAGATGGTATTTAGTGGTGCTACAGATAAAGGAGAAGTTATTGGTTTCAGTAACTGGGTTCAATTTTATACATTAGAAAAGAGTAGTGCAATCAATTATCATGGATGGTTTTCAAAAGATAAGGTAGATTTTATTAAACAAACATTATGAAATATCATTTTGTCGTTGAATATTACTATATTTATTTAATACAGTAGGTGTATGTTTTACAGGGGTAGTGGGTGTTGATTTAGAAACTTTCTTAGGTATAGGGGGTAAATGAGCAGTAACTGGATCTTTTATAAGACTTCTGCCTTCATTAGCTTGCTTATACTCCAGGATCTGAATTATACTTCCCCCAAACTAAGAATATCATTAGCTTTCTTTTCAATATTCTTGATTCTCAACTCACATAACAATAACCTTTCTTCAATACTATGGCTTGTCTCTTCATCATCCATAGCAAAAAGCGATTTAGTTGCTTTACCAATGTTAGCATCTAATCTTAATTCAAGTTCTTTAATTTTTTGATTACTTTGATATTCCATTTCACATAGTTCAGCTTCTGCATCAACCAATTCATATGGTTGCCTTGCTCTTTTAAACTTCTTTTTTAACATCAAAAATGATAAACATATAAGTCTGTCAAGTAGTATCCTATTAGTTTTCCATAAATTTTCATCAACAACACTCAATAAAGAAGTACCTCTACTAATTTTTTGAAAATCACCCTCGTGCATTGTATAATAATAGTCAATATAAGTTTCTTCATCAGAAAATTCAGGATAAAATATAGATTCATAGGTATTATTAGTATCTGACTGTGAACTATCAAAAGAAGTAGATTTTTTAGAGGGGCATGATTTAAATGACAACCGTTTTTGTAGAGCACCTTTTGGTCTTGTCCCAACAAATGATAAAGATTTTTTTAAAACTTTCCCTTTATTATCCTCTTTTGGTTGTATATCACTAGATGTTATAGAAAACTTCTTAGTTAAACTTGGCATATTTTGAATTTGTTCCGCAATGGAATGATCAGATGTTTGTATAGATCCAACTTGATTAAGAATACCTAATTTTCTTACCATTTGTATTCCCACATCAACACTAGTTTCTGTGGCAGAATTTTTTCTGCTTTCATTTTCTGTAGTATCCTTTTTCTTAAAATAATCAAGAACTTTTGAAGCTTTTCTTTTAGCTTTATTACTTGCAGTAGCTTTTTTAACTAATTGTTTTGCTGTTTTCATCTTTTTTATTGTCTCTGTAATCTTCAAACATTGTTCTCTAAAATTTACTATTTAATTATGATTAACATTTAACATACTTAAATCTTGGTATTTTTTCAAACATATCATCATCTTTGATTAATCTATGTCTATACCATGCTTGAATTAAGGATGCAGCTAAATGCCTAACTTTACCTTCTCTTTTGACTTTATTAGCATTCTCTAATTGTAAAGTTAACCCTACTCCTACGAGTCCAGAACCTGCACAAAACATACAGTAGCAACAAAAAGCTAAAACTCCCGTTAAAATTTTCGATACCCAATACTTAGGTACAATATCACCATAACCAACTGTTAAAAATGATATTACACCAAACCAAAAAGCATCACCGTAATTTTTAAATGTTGGTGAGAAATCTTTAGGTATTACCAATGAAGATGAATTTATATTTTCATTATATTCTAATATTATTTTTTCTTCATTATAAGCTTCTGTTACAAATACAGAAAAACAAAATATAAGATATAGGAATGAGGCAATGAAATAAACAGAAATTAGCTCATATCTACTTTGTTTAACAATATTTTTCATCATCTTCCATGTAGCCATTTGTCTATCAATATGAAAAAGTCTTAAGATCTGTAAAAATCTTATTTTTTCAACTGTTTTATGATTAACTAAGTTTGAAGAGTCAACAAATATTAAAAATATTGTTACCATGAATGTAATGATATCTATAATACAAATAGGACGTTTCATGTACTTTATACGACCGCTAACTCCAACATATTGAGCATCAACTCCTACACACCATAAGCGAAGAAAGAACTCTCCTATAAAATATAATCCCACAATTATTTCTAAACTATGAACTATAGTTGTGAAATGACTGTATTCAGGTATATCGACCATTGCACAAAGTGAGTGAATGATAATAATTAAAATGAAAATTGCTATAAAATAATTAATAGTATATTTGAAAAAGTTCTCTTACCTATTTGATATAAGAAATTCAATGTATTAGTTGGTTTTTCTAACAACGTATAAAGTTTCCTTTTAATAAGAAGAATCCTTTTCTTTATGCTTATTTTCTTTATACTTCTTTCTAAATTCTTCAATATCATACAAGTCATTACAAGTTTCACGTTGTCTCATAATATTTAATGTATTGTTAAAATGCTCTGAGTTATCATCATCACTATTATTTATTGAGTTTTCATTATAAACCAAAAATTCTTCTTTTTCTTCTTCCTCCTCCTCAACAACATTCTCCAACGTGTAAGTCATGCTTCAACAAATGAGAATATAGCTGTATTTAAATACTTATTTTTGACTTTTATATAGTTTTAACTATTGAATATTTGTTACCGGACACTTAGATATTTTATTATCTAATACACTCTTATCATTTTGAAATAATCCTTTTTAATTACAATTTTTATATTTTATTAAAATATAATATACAGATGATAATAATAATGTCAATTTTCTTCAGGGAGCTGAAATTAGTTTACAATTTGCATGGGGTTCAAATATGGCTGATGAGAAGACCATCTTAATTGGAACATCACCAGAATTTGAATTAGCTGCTTATACACTTCTTGCTTTAACTAACACTTCAGAAGCCACCTTTACATATGATGGTTTTTCAATTGATCTTACTGTTCAAACATTAAATGACAACGGTGTTACTAGAATATCTAAAGCATATCCAGGTAAAGGATCAGGTTCAGAAACACCTTCAGGTCCACCAACTAAAAGTCCAGGTAAACCTGGTAGCACTGATCAAGAACTTCAACAATTAGTTAATAATATGAGAGCATCTGATGAGGATAAACCACAAAAGGGAGATATTACTATGAATTGGGGAAACAAAGTTTCAGGAACAAATGATGCATCAAATTCAAACTTATTCACAAGTGTTAATGAAAATATTTTCAGTAGACCAGTATATGCTAAATTGATTGATGTTTACAATGCTAAAGTTTTCAATCCACAAGTATGTGATAAAGAAACTGCAATTAGTGGAAACAAAAAGGCACTTCTTGATGCAGTAACAAAAGAATTTGTTAACACAACTGTTTTCAAATTAGCTTTCAAATATCTTACAGATAAAGGTAAAGTTACAGGAACTATTGATGATTTTTATCCAACACTCTTCCAATTGTGGTTTGGTACATATACACGTTGTCATGGAACTTTAGGATCAAGTGGATGGGAACATGTCTTCAGTGGTGAGTGGAAAGGATCAGAAATTGATGGACAGCATGATTGGGTTAGATATTACTTACTACAAAAAAGTGGTGATATTAATTATCATGGCTATGATTCACATGATTCCAATTTAATTGGTACCTTCCAATATACATGGGATTCATACTTGAAGAAAATCGGTGGTTTCTTTACAGATACCTCACCATCATTTGATTTTTCAGTACTTACTGTTTGTGCTCTTGTTCACTCTGGTTCCAGTGGATGTCGTTTCAACTTGGATGGTTATCCAATTTATATTACATCATATACTCAAGAATGTGACGGTGGAAGATGTTTATCAACTGCCTATCCATCAGATAATAGATAAATAATCGATAAAATGTATTATAATTTGTTTATTGGATCTATTTATCGTAACAATTTGACAATATTATCTCTTTCAAATATAATTAATTAAATAAGTTAAAATAATATTAATGTTTTACTCTATTTTTTCCTTTAATAATACCTAATGTTGTCTGCTTTCTATATTCATTCTCCAGTTTAACAGCCCTTTGAATTAACATTAGTTCTTTTTCTGTACATACATTACTTACATGGCATTGAAGCTCTATACAATCATAGTCAATGTTCTCAATGATAACGATTTTTTTCAAAGCTAACGTACGTTGTTGACGGAATAAGATAATGCTTGAAAGAAATCCGAATAGAATAAAGCAAAAAATACTTGAGTATAAAGCAATCATTGTATTTAATTCATTATTATAGAAAACATAGGGTTCTCTATCTTTTTTTCTAATTTTTCTTAACTTGGTAAAACCAGAATTTGGATTTGAAGCGTAAAATTTGAACATTCTTGCAAAATTAAGAAAATCACTCTTTATTATAAATGGACTTGTTAATGATTCAATTTTCAAATACATTTCAAGATTCGCACTTTCTGTACTTATGTAGAAGTTGATGTAATTGTGATATTTATAATTAAATTCATAATTGTGTTTCTTATAAATTTTATATTCATCGTACGTTCCATTGAGACTATAATTTGGGTCATTCAATAAATTATAATAATATTCAGTAAGTTTTTGTTCAAGTAACATATTTGAGTACGGAGCAATACTTATATAAAATATATAATCATTTTTTATGTTCTTACAAGGAAGTATATTTGATCGAATATATACACAAGTACATTCTTGATTAGAAGTATAGTTATATACATTTTTAATTTTGTCAAACTTATAATTTAGTTGATATTTCTTCCCAGTTCTTCTAAATTCTTCGTTCGCTGTAGAAGTTATTCTTGAAAATTGATTATAAATATCGATACCATGATTTACTGAATCATCATAAACATTGCATGTAGTACTTTTATCCTTATTCTTATCATTAAATATACCATTAAAGTCTGTTTTAACTGGTTTTGAATTATTACTTGAAAACGAATTGAAAGTAGAAGAGAATCCTACCACTAGTTTATGTAGAGACGAATTTCCTCTATTATAACTCGGAATTTCTTTTAATTTGGACAATGGTGCTGGAACAGGGTTGGCCGAAAAATAAAGATAGTTTCCAAAAATGTTATATCTTTTACAAACATATGGTGATCCACTGACAATGATAGATGTTTTATTGCTGAACGGTTTACCTATTATTCTATAAAGTTTATCACAATCTGTCTTGGTAAATATTGAAGTCTCCAAGTACAATTCTTTAAATTCAAGATTTTTGGTATTTGATTGTATATATTGAAGAAAGTACCTCAATTGTGTACCAATATATTCTGAGATAGCATAATTTTTATCAATAATTAGAATAATATCTTGATGTTGAAAATCATGAGGTTTAATTTTCTGTTCAAAAAACATTAGTAATTTTTTAAAAAAAAAGGACTTACAAATTCTTTTTCTATATGTTCGTGAAAAGTAAAAACATAATCCTTTTTAACATTTATTTGCGTATTTTGGTCTAGATTGAGTGTAAAACCCTCTATATTATGGCATACTATGACAAATTGAATGAATTGTAGAAGTTTCCAAAATTTCATTGAATGAAAATTGAATTTTCTAGTGTTTTAAAATTGTATTTATAAAAACAAACCAGTGGTTTTTCTTTCAAATTTCAAGAAAATATGCATTTAAAATAATTTTTTTACCAATATCTATAATTAAGATTCTAATTTTTAGCTTTTCATTTTGTCACAAAAATCTACTGTTTGCAAATTTTAATCTTTGATTACGAATTTGTTGTTGAACTTTGTGTTGTATTTTAATTAAATTTAACTTTGTCTTTGACAGATAATTAAAGTGACAAAATAAATATAAAGTCTTTAAAATACGCAATACTGATTAGTAATATTTGTTTTATTGTTGATGGGTAAATAAAAAAATGAAATAAAAGGTGGAAAATTTAGGAAAATATTTATTTCTTACTTCTATTTAATTTCATAAATAATGCACTCTGGAAACAAGCATAGTTCTCACCATGGGCAATCATCAGGACATGGACCAGGACAAGGATCAGGACACGGATCAGAACATACTATGACTCCTTATGATCACAGAGAAAATTATGGACCTCACGGTGGTCATAATGGTTACAACGGAAATCAGCATAACTACAATGAAGGAGGCCATCATTCTCAACATGGAGGATACTCTCCACATACTCAAAATAATTATAATCAACATGGTCACGGATACCAACCACATTATCATGAATCACATGGACATCATTAACAATATAAAAGACCAATTACTTCATTTTACCCATTTTGTTAAAAATAAATGATTCATAACTTTCTTTAATTTACTTTGATTCATCACTTATTTAGAGATTAAAAATTAAATTCTATTCAGTTGTTATTACCACTTCTATCAATACTTAAGATGTTTCTAAAATATTTATATTATTATATAATTCTTTGACAAACTTTAAATAAACAATGATAAATACATAGTTATAAAAGTAGTTTTTATCAAATATAATATTTTTATTATCTTTGTTTAATGTATCATAATCTCAACGTTTAATGCTATCAACACAAAGTATGGTAAAATTCTCAAAAGAAATTTATAATAATCACATCCTCTATAAACGTACAATAAAAACATATAATAGGAGAAATTTGAAAAATGTTATCATGATTAAAAAATTTAATGATTCAATATACAAACAAAATTTATACTATTTAAGGAGCTGAGAATTCTCTTTGTATAGTATACTTATTACTTTAACAGTAATTTATAGTACTATTTCTACAGCCAAAAATGCATTTCCCAGGATCACATCATCATCACGGAGAACACCATCATGAAGAGCACCATCATGAGCATCATCGTGAGGAGCACCACCATCATCATGAACCTCATCACGAACCACACCATCATCATGAGCCACACCATGAACCACACCATCATGAAGAACATCACATGGAGCACCATGATCACCATCACCATGAACATCATGGACATCACTAAAGAAATTACAATTGTTTTGTAATATTATTATAAATAGTTAAATCAAAATAAAAAAATATTTAAAATTTTGTTTTCAATTTACGACATGCTTTGTTATGAGAACGCTAAAGTTTTTTGTTACAAGAATATAAAAATATAGTTCTTCAAAGGCCTTCTATTAAATTTTCATAGTTAGACTGATAACCTTTTATTAGACATTGTTTCTCATTTTTCTATACATACTTGATACCTTTTATGTACCGAACAACCACGTGGATTCAATGCATTATATATTCATGACAACTATTATACACAGACCCAAAGAGTCTTAAAGACGATTCGATTATCGTATAGTAGATAATATAATAAGAAAATAGATTATACTTTAATCATTGATTATTCAAAACTAACTATAAAAAAGCTTTATACCATTATGAAGACGTTTTTCCGCTCTGACTTTTTCTGACAGCATTGTGGTTAGTGAGTTAAAGTAAGAAAGTAACAGATCTAGGTTTGACATTACCCATGCACAAATGTTTTTGGTAAATTATCTTAAATAATTTAATTCAAAATGCTTAAAATATTCCTGCATCGATATATTCGAATTTCTATGATCATTTTGTACTCAAACTCACTAGCTACTGCACAACCGAAGCGAGTCGGAGGTTGGCATTATTATCATACTCATATTGAAATTTTTCATAATTTATTGTTGATTCAATAAACTAATAGGTATTTATAAGCAAAAAAAGTATTCATACATTCACTTTTAAAAATTATTCAATTATAAATAGATATTGTAATTAATTATAATTTTAGGATGACAAGGTTTTTTTATTTATATCACTATATGCATTGTCTGAAAATCAAATAGGTTTTAAGAATTTTAGCTTCATATGTAAGCATTTTTAATTCCAAATATTATACATGAACACAGAACACATTAGCTGATAACAGTTCATTAACTTCGTATTATTAATTTATCCTCGTACTTTGTGATTAGAAAGCACAATTTCAATATTAATAAATTTGCAGTATTAAATGATTCAAATATTTGGTAGAAATATTATAAAAATAAGGATAAGTAAATATTCTTTATTAAAAATCAAATTAAAAATTTTGTTAAAAAAATATTTTACTTTTATTATTTTGAAATCTACATATTTGAATTTTTTGTCAGAATCTCTTTATTCTTTTTCCTTCAATATAATTTTTTATTTATTTTATAAATTTTCACTGATTTTTGTATCACTAATCAATTAATAAATTTATTATATAAAAGATAATATTAAAGAAAGATCTATAAATTAGATTTTTGGCATTTTTTTTATAATTTTAAACACCGATGTAATTTTATAGTTAATGTTTATAATTTATTACAATTTTTTTATTACTATTTCTTTATGTTGATAACAATTAAAAGGAATTCTTGCATCTTGTTAATAGAAAATAAGTTCATCACCATCTGAAAAAAAAATATAGAAATATGCAGGATGCTCGCAAAGTTCTCAGTGATAAACTTTTAGATCCTTTGTTTCAAAAATAAAAAGTACATATTATATTTTAATATACATAATGTAATGTGTTATGCTTTACAATTAAAACAAACAAACATGTATCCAGAATATCTACTAATGATCTATAACTTTTGATTAGACATATTATACTATTCAAAGTGGTTAATTTTTTACACCAAATTGCAGCTGTATATAAAATAGGTAAACTATAGAAGCATGAAATAAAAAGTTTATATTTGAAAATTCACATATTTAGATAAAATTAATTGATTTGATGAATCAGATAAATTTATTCCTAACAATTATTTTATCTTATATTTATGCTGAACTGTATGGTATGGTATGTTATATTTTTTACATTTTATTAATTATTTATACTACTTTAGACAACTAATGATTATTATAATGTATCTTCTAGCAAAGATATTAATGAGGTAAAAAATAATTTAATCTAAGTAGTAATTATGTTACGTTTAATGTAAAGTCAGTTAGATCTAAGAGAAAAGTAAAAGGGGATGCATGTTTCAGGTGGAATCTTCCAATAAATGTTTATATTGATAGCAGATTGGGCTTTAAAATTGTTTATAAAGCCTTACAAGAGATTAAAGAAGCTACATGTATTAGATTTAATCATATTACGAGATTTTTAAACGGAGTAGATGGAATATACTATAAATACAGTAATGAATGTGGTAGTGCAGTTGGAAAAAGATTTAACCATAAATGGCAAGAAATATATATTTCACCTGAGTGTAATACAGTTGGTAGTATTCAACATGAAACACTACATGCATTAGGAATTGAACATGAGCATAGTAGAATTGATAGAGATAAGTATTTATATTTTTTTCCAAGAAATATGAACAGGAGATTTGAAGAAGATTTTGAAAGGGTTCATTGTGACGATTCAGAGACATATGGTCTTCCATATGATTATGGGTCAATTATGCATTATAGAGCTGTTTCTTTTACCCGTAACGAAAAATTAACAATAATCCCAAGGCATACATTATATTCAAAAACCATAGGCCAAGAACAAACTCTTTCATTTCTGGACATTCAAACATTAAATGCACATTATTGTTCTCGCAGTTGTAAATTCAAAATTTCATGTAGCAACTTTGGATATCAAAATCCAAATGACTGCAGACGATGCATTTGTGTAGAAGGCTTTACTGGATACAATTGTGCAGAATATGCAAAATCAAATCTTTTTTGTGGAGCAAATAGACTATTAGCAGAAAATAGTATAAAAACTTTAAAGCAATACGGTAAGAAAAACTGTGTTTATCACATTTTTGCTGCAAAAGGTAGAAAAATTCAAATAGAAATTGTAAAGTCAGAAATATATCCTTTAAAAAGAAAAAGATTTGAATGTTCACCAACTAATACTCTAGAAGTGAAGTATTGGGCAGATAAAAGAGTAACTGGTGCCCGTTTTTGTGGAAAGGACACTTATGTCAATTTTGTTTCTTATAATAATCATGTCATTGTATATTATAGGAGTATGTACTTTAAAAACAACTTTAAATTACGGTATAGAGCTTATATTTATCATAAGATCAGTGCAGTATTAAAGAAATAAAATAAAAAATTAATTAACTATTTTTAATTATCAAGGCCTATTTGATTCGAATATAAAGCTAAAATTATTATATGCAATTTTTGTGGAAATATTATAAGTTAATTGTACTAATGTAAATGTTTTTTTCTACTAAGTTGGCTAAAAGATATTATTCTAATGATTTACTTTATTAGAATTATGAAAAAGCATAATTTTATGATAAACGTCGTGCATTTTTAATAATGAATGTCTAACAATTTATCGTTTACTATTATACTCTTTAAAATTCTGTATTTAATCAATAGCATATACAGGGTGGATTTTTAAAAGTATAGTAGACAAAATTTATAGATATATTTTACCCTCCAAAAATATTAAAAAAAGTGATGCGACTTCTGAGGTAAAGTTGGATGCGACAACTAAATGGAATTTAATAAAAATCTAGCTAGTTATTTAAAAACATCCAAACAAAAAGGAAGAATGATAAGCACGTAGACAATTATAAAATATATTATAATTTCAAAAATTTGATGTTTTAAATTAAGAAAAATCTCTATATTTATCGTATCCTCTACATATATGTATAAAAATAAGAAATTTTTATATTAAATCTTAATAAAAAAGATTTTTCGTTATCAAGAAATGTAAAACCATGTTTAGTCTATATTACCAATAGCAAATTTTAACAAATATCAACTTTTTTAAAATATTTTTTATTCTTATTACTAATTTTTGCCGCTACGCATGGATCAAATTTTAATTAATTTTATAGTCCAATCACAACGCAATGGTTATTTTTTATATAAAATATGATGTTCCAAATCTTGTCTATTATACTTTTTAAAAAACCACCTTGTATAATGTTTAGTTTAAATAAAAAATTTAGATTTTTTGATGAAAAAAAGAAAAACAGGTGTATAAAAATTATTTTTCAAAATATTTTTTAAGTTTGTAATATTGAAGTACTTTTGTTTTGCATTTCTATAAATATATTCTTGAAAATGTCAATAAATTTTTTAAAAATTATATGATATTTTTAATATGAATAACTATAGAATGAACAGACAATTTTTAAAATCACATGAAAAAACTAATTGAAAAACAAAAAAGATAAAGATTTTATTTATTTTATCAGGAAGATGACCTTTGGCAGGTGAAAAAAAATAATTAAAACTTTATTTTGATGAAATAAAATATATAAAGAGAAGATACTCATAAAGTAAGCATTATTTTAATTTCATCTTTGAAAATGTACTACTTGAAAAACATATTCTTTATACTAACAGTATTACATATTTGTAATACTTTTTCCCATCGTTTTCAAAAACAAGATTCTAACGATTTAATTGTTCATGATTTGAGTAGTCAAATGGGTTTACCTGTTCATAGTAATAATGTTTTATTTTTAAAACCTAATTTGGTAAATAATGATTTACTAGGTATGAATCTAAGAATAAAACGAGGAAGCATAAATAAACCTCCGACTATTGATGAACCATCGAAGAAGAAAAAGAAAGGAAAAAAGAGTAAAGGTTCAAAAAAAGGTAAAAATGGTAAGAAGAAAGACAGTAAAAAAAGCAAAAAAGGTAAAGATTCCGACAATGATAAAGACGATAAAAAAGTAGACAGTAAAGAAAGTAAAAAAGATAAAAAGACTGAATCAACAGTTGTTACCAATGAAGAAATATCATCAACCAACACAACTAATTCAGAGGTTGTTTCAGAAACATTAAGCGATGTAAGAAATACTTCAGAAACTGTCACAGAAGAATCATCAGTTGAAACTACCAGTGTGAAAGAAGAACCAGTTGATGTAAGTATTGAACAAGTAGATGATAGTAACAAAAGTGCTTTGATTAAAGAAATTATGACTAAAGTAGTTGAAGGTTCTGATGGTAAAAATGAAACAATTTCAGAGACCAGCAGTCATGAATCTACCGAAGATAATGTTCTATCTATTGAAAATAGTAGTTTAACTACTGTTGATCAAGATAATGGTGTTTCAAAGAGTCCAATTGTAAACACAAGTGTTGTTGATGAAAAAACAGACCAAAATAAGACTGAAAGTTTTTTCAAGAAAATGAAACGAATGATTTTTGTCATTGTCTTAAAATTTAGACATTAAAATATTCAATTTTCCATACATTAACAATTAAAATAAATTTTTAGATCATTATAGTTGAATATTAAAAGCTCTTTCATTTAAAATTGTAGTTAAAATAACAATCTTTTTGAATAAATTAGTTCATTTTATGATAAAGTCTATAATTTTTTATTTATGAAGTTTGATAATGAATTGTTTCGAAAGTTTTCTTGATAACTCACTAGAAAAATGTATTTCGTAAATAAATTAAATTTTTGAATTATCTTTTTCTATTGTTGTCAATGATTGTTCTAGGAAATACTCAATTTTCAAAGATTAGCTTGTAGAATTTGAGAAAAAAATTAATGTTTTTTGTAAAGTGTTAGAACTATCTGCATCAGACAATCATTTAATTATTTAATTTTAGATAATTATTTCAGTACACAGACAGCTCTGACACTAAAAATCAATTCGATTATCGGGCAGTACCTTTAGACAAAAAAGAAATTTATTTTTGTCTAAAATTGTCATCAAAAAATATTGGTGTCCTACAAAAGTTCTATTGATAAGAATAATTTATGCACATATTTTTGTTGTAGGAAAATTTCTTTTACATCAACCTTGTATAAATACCATGTGTGTTTATAAAAATTAGAATTATCTTCGGATTGTAGACATTAACAACTTTATCTTTTTGGCAAACAAATACAATATATTATAGTCCTTTTGTAACTAATAAAGTAAAAACTTTTAGTTTCAAGTACTTTTTTTGAATCTTGATTTTAGGCAAAGTTGTAAACTATAAAAGCAATTAGAAATGTTGAAATACTTGTTGAAAAAAACGGAAGAGTTATTTTTTTAACTATATATACTTTTTACAAGAAGCAGTAGTAAAATTGAATTATTTTTGATTCATACCTGTCGTATTTCCATAAGTTAAAGGCATATAAATAAGGTTTAATTTATAAAAAATTTAAAAAATTCGTAGTAACGATTTATGTGATAATAATTATGCTAAAAAAATATGTGAAATAATAATAAACTATGTAAAAATACGGAAATTTTAAAAATTTTAATTACAGAAATAATGCATTTTTTTTAACAAATACTTATAAATGAGTAATATTCTGTAAATTGACCAAATAGTTATTGTTTATAATTTTAATCTGTGCATAAAATTTGTAAGAAAATAGCATATGCAGTTTATTTTTTTGATACTAGTAAAATTGAAGTATTCAAATAATAATAACGATTTTTTAAATTATTTATTAATGTTACACATGTTTGATCGAGCTCTTCTTAATCTATTAAAACAATAGAAATATTTTCATTAACTACCTCAAAAACTACTAAAACATTGATATTTTTTAATTTGTTCTGCCTATGCACTGGTAAAACTCTAAATTATTTTATGTCACATTATGTTATTGCCTATTTTATAATTTTACTATTAATAATTTAAATTTTTTTAACAGGAAAGACGCATTTGACCTTAAACTTATCAAGAAAATATTTGTGAAACACCAATAGTTTTTGATGACAATTGTAGACAAAAATAAATTTCTTTCTCTTTGTCTAAAGGCACTCCCCGAAAATCGAATTTTTTTCAGTGTCAGAGCTATATGTGTAGAGATAACTACTTATTTTTTTATCAATTGATGTTCCTTTTGGTGCAAAATAATTTAATAATGGAATTTTTAGATATGTAAAGTAGAAAACAATGGAAATGTTTTTTTCTTAATAGTTTAGCAAATAAAGTCTCTTTCTAGTATTATTCACTAAAATTTTTGAAAGAATATATAAAATTAATGTCCCAGAACTGGCTGGAAGTACTTTTTGAAATCTATCGACGTAATAATTCTTAAATTAATAATGCTACGTAACTAAAATTGCTTGCACAGTTAACTAAATCAGTCATGATAAAAATATTTATCAATAGGATATTATGAAATAAACTCTTAACATTCTTTTATGTTGCATTTTCTGATAACACTTTTACTTCATGATATATATTTACCATATTTAAAGTATTGTCTAAAATTCATTTAATATTCTTTATTTAATCTTTATTTGTTTAATAATTGAAAAGTTTTTTGCTTAATTATAGGAACAATTGTATATTATGACACGAGCATTACAAACTTATCAGGAAGTACCTATTAAACATTTATTTTCTTATCAATATTTTTATATAAAATTTTTAAAGTTAATCTTTTTAAAGCATAGAACACAGCCAAAGAAAGATATTACGGAAAGAAGAAATGTTTTCACATACACTTATTATTTGATAATGTATGGAATGATAAAAAGTCATATAAATATCTTAAACATTTCTAGAAAAATCAAAAATGAACTTTCTAGTATTATCTTTTCTCTTTTTCATCACGCCATTTTCATTTGCTGCCTATAATGATAGTTTGGCAAGGAAAATAATTCTTCCTATGAGCGGTGCAGCATACTCTGATGCGCCACAGGATTGTGTTGAACGCATCTTTGGATCATCAGATTCTTTTGGTAGACAAGTTTCTGTTGCATGTGATTTAGCATCCAATGATAAGTGCTCTGGTTTCACAGCTGTCAGTCATGCTGACAAAGCAATTATTGTAGCATTCCGTGGAAGTACTGGATTCTTACAACTTGCTCAAGAAGCAACTGGAGAAATATTTAATAAACCTGTTCCCTTCTTCACTGGTGGTTCCGTTTCTTCATACTTTTACACAGCTTTTAGTGATGTTTGGTTAAAAGGATTGAAGGATAGTTTTTTTTCTCTGAAAAATTCCAACCCAACATATAAAGTTATTGTTACTGGACATTCACTTGGGGGAGCAATGGCAAGTCTTTGTGCAGCAACCATTGTTGCATCAGGTTATGTTCCATCACATAATATTGTACTTTACACAATGGGTGAACCACGCGTGGGAAATGATGATTACGTTATAGGATATGATTATCTTAACATTGAATCATATAGAATTATTCACAAACAAGATCTTGTCCCTCATTTGCCACCAGATCATTTATTTGGATATAAACACCACAAAGAAGAGGTTTATTATAACAATAATATGACTCCAGGAAGTATGTATAAGAACGTGCAAAGGTGATGATACAGATAATTGTTCATCATCTACCGTTGATCTAAGTATTTATGATCACTTACATTATTTCGACATAGATGTAAGTGGTTATGGAGAAGGTGGATGCAGAGCATAAATAAATAAATAAATTATTGTATTATTTATATATTTTAGTAAAAAACTTATGTAAATAAAAGTTTTTAGTAATGTAACAAAGTACAATATAGTTTAATTGCATTGTATTATTTTATTAAATCAATATCAAAAAATTTTAAAAAATGAAGATGGCTGAAAAAGTATTAAATAGTCATTTAACCTATACCTTATTGTAAAAGTATTATAGTTAATGATCAACAGACATTTTATATGTATCTTATTAACACTTTTCTTGAAAAGAATGATATATACAACAAGAAAGATTTTTGTGTAATTTTCCTACAATTTAGACACATTTAACTTTGATAATATAAAGATACTTTTTAAAGAGTATAAACCGTAAGAAATTTCTCATTTATATATTATTATTTAAAATTATGACTTTAAATAAAATTTGTAATAGTGTTGATGAGTTGATCGGTAATACACCAATTGTGTATCTTAGCACTATCACTAAAGATGTCGATGCTAAGATAGGTATGTTATAAACTAAATTAAAAAGTATATTTAATCATTTATAGCTGTTAAACTTGAATATTTCAATCCATCATGTTCTGTTAAGGATAGAGCTTCAGTTGCAATGATTGAGGAAGCAGAAAGAAGTGGAAAAATTGTTCCAGGAAAAACTGTTCTTATTGAGGCAACTTCTGGTAACACTGGCATTGGTTTAGCCTGTATTTCTGCAGTCAAAAACTACAAGCTTATTCTTGTAATGTCTGCTAATATGTCTCTGGAAAGAAGAACTTTATTTAAAGCCTATGGAGCTGAATTGGTTTTAACTGATCCTGCTAAAGGAATTCAAGGTGCTTTTGATAAAGTTGATACTTTATTAAAAACAATTCCAAATGCATATGCATTGGATCAATTTAAAAACCCAGAAAATCCAAATATTCATTATAGAACAACTGGTCCAGAAATATGGAAACAGACAGAAGGAAAAGTTGACGTTGTTTGTTTTGGTGTTGGCACCGGAGGTACATTAACAGGAACTGGTAGATACTTAAAAGAACAGAAAGACGATATTAAAGTTTATGCTGTAGAACCATTTGAGTCATCTGTCATCAGTGGTCAACCAAAAGGACAACATCAAATACAAGGTATTGGAACAGGTCTTATCCCAGATAATTTAGATGTTAACTTACTAGATGGTGCTATTAGAATCAAGTCAGAGGATGCAATTACCATGGCAAGGAGAATGGCAAAAGAAGAAGGAATACTATGTGGGATATCATCTGGAGCAAATGTTTGTGCAGCTTTGGAATTAGCAAAAAGACCAGAAAATAAAGGAAAATTAATCGTTACAACATTAGCTTCATTTGGGGAAAGATACTTATCAACTGTTCTTTTCAATGATGTCAGAGAAGAAGCTCAAAAGATGACATTCAATTCTATTGATGAAGATATTAAATATCTTAAAAATGTTTTTGATTTTTAAAATTATTAGTCTCATCTGATAAAATAACTCCCTTTTAATGTCGATTAGATATTTTATTTAAATAAATAAAACATTTCAACGTTAAGAATTGTTTTTAATCGACTATTTTAATTAATGTGCAATAAATATGAAAAATAAACCATGTAGAGAATGTTTCTTTTTTGGTTTAAAGTAGAGTGCTATGAATATCTGTAAAAATCTAGGTCAATATGAAAGAGTTGCTGATAATAGTTAACAATCTTTTTCGTCAAATATTGTATAATATGAAAATGACATAGCAATAGCATTTTTCTTGCCCTTAAAAGATACAAAAACTGTATTACTCCTCGCTGGAAGTGTGACATTTTCATAGTATCCACATAAACAAAGTCCACCTTTACCTTTGTCTTTTGTATATTTAATTTCAATTCCGTTACTTCTATAACATGGATATTCCTTTCTAGATAGTGCATAATCTATTTCAACTACAATCTTATATCCTTTAGGTGCTTCTAATAAGAATAAGCAATCGCGGCCTCCACAAATTGTGATTGTCTTTTTTTTTCTTTCTGCCAGATAACTATACCTTGGACAAGTTGCATCAGATTCATCTAAATTTTCACACAATCTACCGTTATAACCAGGTGGGCAAGTACACACACTACAATCAATTGGGCTTTGGTATCCGTCGTTTAAACATGGAAGGCAATTAAATGAACATGTACTTTGACAATAACGAGCATTTAATAATTTTAGATCATTGAAGCTATATGTATCTTTAAATCCAAACATGTTACCGTAATATGGTGGACAAGATGATGCAATATTTTTATCAACACCACCAAATGAAACAGAGCTATAATCACGATCCTCATTGAAAATTATCGTTTTACGTTCTCCTTCACTCAACTCTTTGCGATTTTTTTTAATTTTTACACTACGAAAGACTAATACTTGAAACAAATGCTTTTTATAGCACCCAAGACTAAGCTCGCATTGTTTTGGAACCTTGAAGTAGACTGGTTTATCAGATGATGTTTTATTTTCCATTTTACTGCAAGTATTGTCAAATATTATCCCAAAATTTTTACTGAAAGGCTTCATTTGTCTTGAAAAGCGAATACAAGTGTGTTTCTCTATGTCATTAAGTGACTGAGCAATAAACCCATATGGATCATAATTATCTTTAATATAATATTTAATTTGCGGATTCCACATATCGTCATCTTTTGGCATAATTGATCTCTTAAAGACATCTTCTGATGTATATCTATCTGCTTCCACATGCTTTTCCACAGCCTAAAAATTTTTTTACTAACCAAAGTATAACTTACAGCTGATAGAAAGCCTATAATTATAATTAAAATGATAACCGAAAAATTTCCATACATTATATGTTAAAAAATTATATTAAATGAGTATTTTCTAATCACTGTGGCGTTTATAATTCTTAAATTTGATTTTATTGTTAATATTTAATTAATCTCTTTTTAAGTTAATATAAACATATTTAAATTTGGTAATTTTTTATACATGTAATAACTTTTTATAGATCAAATAACTCAAATTGTTGATATTATAATTTTATTCAGTCATGTATGTTCTGGAAATAATTTTTCAACATGTTTGAACATTTAGCATATCAAAACATATTTTAAAGCACTCTTTATTAACAAAAATTATTGAAAAAATTACTCATTGGAAATATTTTTAAAACAAATCTATAATTATGAGATATAGTGCTATTCCCAAGATGAAGCAGGAGACTTCGAAAATGATAACATCACTAAATGAATAATTATTATTCTCTTGTCCTTTATTTTTTGAAGATGTTTCTTCTTTCATTGCAGCAATATTATCTTTTAAAGCATGGAAAATTTTATTATTTATCATACAATTACAATGGCCTTCGTGGCTAAATTGTTGAAAAAGTTTTAAAATACTGGAATCAATTACTTCTTTGAGTGATAATGTAAGATTATTTTGTTGTAAGATTTGTTGTTGTAGATTAATTATTTGTTGTTGCTGCTGTTGTTGGAGTTGTAAAAATTGCTGGAAAAATAGAGTTGAGGTTTCATCTTGTTTTGTTTGTACTTCTTTCTTCATGAAATTAGCTTTTTCGAGAAAATTAATTAAATGTTTTATGCTCATACTCAAATTATTCTTATCTTCTTCAAGAATTAAAGAATTGTTTGCTGACATTAATGCAATAAAATTGTTATTTAAAGTCTTGATTTCTTCTTGAAACATTTCAATTGAATTTTTTACCTCATTTGAATGTTCCAAAAAAGTGTCCACTTTTAATAAAAAATCTTTGGTTTCACTACTTTGATGAATCATTTGTTTTATAAGGTCTTCTATAACTGAGGTGTTAGCTTTAAGATAAGCTAAGATTTCATTATTAATATTAATGATTTCCTAAAAAATCTTTTCAAGTAAGTGTGACAAAAAGAATATCTTAACTTGCCTTGTTTCTACTAGTATTTGTCATTTGTAAATAGATCAAACACAAAATTCTCAGTTGTATTTAATTCATAAAAAGAAAATGATCTAATAATTTCTATAAAAACAGAAATTAAAAAAATATCCCGATATTTTAAAATTTTTTAAAACTAAAAAATATATAAGACGTGTCGTATAAGTTTTTATAACTATGCATCTTGTGGAGAATTAGTTACACACGTGACTGGATTATTTGATATACACGTTGAAGATAAGCTTAAAAAATTTTCATAAAACATTCGTAGTTATTATACCTAGAGTTGTTAAATTATTTTAATTGATTTTATGTAAAACAAAGTACATATATAATTGTTATTTTAATTGTGAATAAATATAGAATATTAAAAACACTATTTTTTGCAATACACTTTGCATAAAAATAAAAAAGTTATCAATAAAATACTATTTATATGATGCTTTGTTGGTAATAACTCCGATATTTATAGAAATGTTTTTTTAACTAACATTAATTAAATAATTTACACTTTTTGATATTTTGGTTTGAAAATAATAAATTATATTAGTGATACTAGTTTTTTGAATTATAAAAAACACATTAAAGAAATAAAAGTATGAATTTTTTTGAGTTATTTAAGATAATAATCATGAATTATTAAATGATTCTTTCTATGAAATAATTGGAAAAATCTGAAGTATTGGTATTCATAATCGAGAGTACTAACAAGAAAAAGGTTGCCACATGCTGGGATTGAACCAGCGACCTTCGGTTTACAAGACCGACGCTACTACCACTGAGCCAATGTGGCGACGGACCGGAGAATTCCTATACATAGTTATAATATCGATTTATGTCGGAGAAAGTCTGATAATAATATTCTATTGGTTTCTTAAAAGTATGACAAAGTATTCATAACTTAAAAATTAAAAAGAATGACTAAACGAAATAAAACGAATTTCTAATTTCTTCAATCACTTCAATTACAAAAGTTAACTTCAATATTTTACTTTTATAATTTATATTGTTGTTTAGAGTAATGTAAAATCAACTATGGTTAACAATCCTCAGAAGAATCATAGTAAACATCACGTTATAAGCCATCATCAAAACCTAAATCATCACCATTGTCTAAATCTTCGTAATCATCACAAATATTAAAATTGAAAGCATCATCTCCAGGTGAATCTGGATAATCAAGAGCGCCATTTGAGTCCGGTGTCTCTTCAAATGCATCGCCTACCGGTGATTCTTCCTCTAAAGGTGTATCACATGCAGGTGACTGGAATCATCTTCCCTTAATAATTTCTTTAGAGCCTTGTCTAACTCTACTAAGGGGTCTACGAGATGTACGAATTCCAACACCGGTAGATCTTCCTCTTATACAATCTTGTGATCCACTTCTAGGAGATTTTCTAGATTCTTTTCCACTACCTTGTATTTCTCTTCTAGGAGAATCTTCTAAGTCCTTTTCTATTGCCTTGTACTCATCTTCTACTTCCTCCAGCTCTTCCGTGACCTCTAAGTTGAGATAATCTTCTTGCTCTTGAGGAACGAGGAGCTAAATGTCTAAGCTGTTTACTCTGAACTCTAGCACTTTTATCCATTGAATCTTCTTGTTCTCCGACACCAGAAACATCTCTTTTTACAATATTATTTTGAATGTTTGATTTAACAAGATCATTAAGTGATATTGAAGTTTCTTGGACACTAGAAGTAACTTCACTTGATTCACCAGGCTTAGATTCATGCAATTCACTTTGAATAACATTTAAGGAAAACGTAATAAGAAATAATTCAAATAATAGCATAATTTTATTTACTAGATTTAGAATTTTATGTTTCCGTTTTAAAGATGATTTTTTTAAACTCAATATCATGTAAATAGGGAAAATTTTTTATTAAGTAAATATGTATTTGAAATGAAAATTTGTTTTTATTATAAAAAAAAATACTTATTTTTTCTTTTTAATTTGAAAAATAGATAAAATTATAAAAAATATTCAAAACAATCATAGAAAATTTAGCGCTATTATAACAAATTTAAGCAAGAATGTTTATTGGTATTAAAAAATTTCCAATTTTTTAGTAAAAATATATTTCATTTTTAATGTGCTTTAAAATTATAGTAATAATATCTACATTGATTTTTTTGTTATACGTTTTTTTATGTGGAAAAACATCTGCAAATTGTAAATATTATGATTATGTTTTGTTCTTTTCAAAAACAATGTTAATTGACGTCTTCATTTACTAGACGAATCTTATGTGAGACGCTTTTCACTATCAATAGATAAAATTTTGTAAGATTCTAGAACTTAATATATCTAATTTCTTAGGAAAATTTCATGAGAAATTTTAAATTGTACTTCGATTTTCAAATTCTTATGTTTTTTCATAAAAAAACTTTATAATTATCATAACTTTTTCCATACTTAACTAATTCATATTGTCAAATAGTCAAAAGGCGTTTTTCTGTCTAACTTATGGAGCTCAAATTAAAGTACAATACTTTGGTCTAACCATGGACCAGAGTAATAAATTTTTTATTAAAATTAAAAAGTTAAATGGTCATAATTAGCAAGGTGCAAGAAAATTGACCAAAATTTAGAAGTCCCTCAATTGATATAAAATTTTGCATACATTTATAGATTTTTTATGCTGATTCCATTTTTTAACTAATATTTTTAAAAAATTGAGTGTAAACACCCGTAAAAGGAGGCAAACAAAAGTTGCCTTAGGATCAAAGTGTTACAGGTGACAACATCTCAAATGAAGTATAAACTAATAATCTAATGCTTTATTTAACCATATCTTATTAAAAAATTAATTGTTTGAGGGTTTTTTTATAATAATTATATATAAACAAAACAAAGAAAAGTCTTTAAAATAATAAATTAAGCATAAATAAAAAAATTTTTATAGTAAAATTTTAAGTTTAGTAGTTAAACTTTAGTAATTTTTAACGAAGTCCGTTCTTGAGCTACTGAAACGGTTATAATCTTATTTTGTACCCAAGAATTTACTCTATCTAAATTAGTTAGCTTTTGTTGATAAGTCTTTATATGGGCAAGATATTAAATGCCAAACATGAAAAGATTAAAATCTTCAAAAATGACCATCAATATTCAATAATTTTTATTGAACCGCGTTCTTGAGCTACTGAGACGGTTAATATCTCATTTTGTAGCTAAGAATTTATTTTATCTAAACTACTTGACTTTTGATGATTAGTGGTCAATTAATAAAGATATTAATTAAAAAATTAAATAATTATCAGTAAAAAAGTCTTTTCCAAATATCCTGATATTTTATCAACATTTTTGGTATCATTTGGCTCCAAATTTCATTTTGATTATAAAAATTGTATTTGATTTTCGTAATAGTTGTTTATTTCAAGATTATTTACATTTAAAAAATAATAACATTTTACCACACTATTTTGATGTGGACTAACGTTTTCAAAAAGTTAACTTTATTGCATCTTACTAGTCATAATTTACTTTAAGATTAATGCAATCAAATTAAATGAATATTATTGACAGATCAGTATCCAACTAAAAATTATAATAAAAGTTATTTTAGAAGTTGAAAATTTTATTTATCCATCAAAGTCAATTATTATATTTTAACAAAAATGTTGTTTATAGTACAGTTGTGTCCTCGTATCCGCGGTAGATTGGTTCCTAAACTTCGTGAATAGTAACAAACCGTAGTACTTATTATTTTTTCATGTATTAAGACCTTTAAAATATAATTACATATAACATATAATTTTTTCTATTAATTATAGACAATAGTGATCATTTTAGTTAGCTTAATTTAAAAAAAAAATGAAAAATTTAATCATGAATGGAATTTGTACTCTAAGATGATTAAAATAAAAAAAATCGCACATACCTTTTCCATGCTATAGTTCTCTAGTTTCTTATAATTTTCAAACCGCGGATAACTGAAACTGAAGATAACGAAATCGCGGATACAGGGGGGACTATTGTACATATCTTAACAAGTATATACTCCATTTTTGTTTGAAGTATCATTTATCTTACCAGATAAAGTGGTTGATAATGCATTAAGATTATTAACAGATAATAGATTATTAATACATGAAGACATTGATGTTAAACTTTTAATGTTAGCGTAGTATAGAAAGTGAATTATTAATGTAATAATTACACAGTACCAGGAGGATTCATCATCATACAAAAGACATTAATTAGAAATTGCTGATATATTGAAAACATTTGCAATATTACTATTCATAATTGAAACTATTGGCAAGAAATAAGTTGTTACATGCTGCAATTGAACCAAGAAATTTTGATTCACAAGACCGATACTACTACCACTGAAAATGAGGTTGTCACATACAGGTGACAATGTTAAAAAATAGATCTTTTCACCTTAAAACTTTACCATATTTCCTAATTTTTGTTTGTAAGACTACGATTTGAATTACATAACTTTTTTCTTAGTTAAATAAGAATATAAACAATAATAAAAACAATGAAATATACAAATAGTTTAAAACTATTAATGTATTCTTTTCTATCGTCTTGTTGAAATTTTGACTTTGCTCGTACATGTATTGCTTTCTCAACAATTTTACCTAAATTGTAAAAATTAAGGTAAACGTGTTTATTAACTACATATGGTTTACGAATTTGTAGAAATACATTTTCCATAGTTCCACTTTTGGTATTCCTTGTTTGAGCTTTACAACACCATCATTTTCAGATGCTTTCTCCATAACATTAGAAATCTCCATTCTGGTAACCACATTCCTTTTAACTATATCATTCTTGTGCAATATGTCCATTTATTCATATCTCTTCAAATTTAATACCAACCTAAAATAGAATAATCAAAATTATATAAAAATGGAAAAATCATTATAAACTAATCCCTTTATGTTGTTGAATGTGGTTCTGCACATATTTCATAGTAATATCAGCTGTATTTTTTTCCTTCATTTGTTGTATAAATAAACCTGAAATAAATCATTAACAATATAATTTAGTTACATAAGAAATTGTTAAAATAAAAATATTTGGAAATATTTTCTTTTACAAGATAATCTTAATGTTATTTCTATGATGAGATTCAGAACAAAATTTACGATATGGAAATTCTAATAAGAAGACATTGTCACCTACAGGTGACATTTTGATTTTGAGTGATGTGGCTCAACGGATTCCCATATTTGGGTATAATAACAATATTTATCAGAGTAAGTTGATTAATAGCATTTTATTATTGTGATAAAATTATGATGACGTTTTCATAATTAAAAAATAAAATAAATGCCTAAAAGAAATAAAATGTATATGCTATTTCATCAATCAATCAGATTACACAAGATAACTTTAATATTGTTCTTTCGTAATTTAGAATCTTGTTAAGATTGATATATAAAATAACCATGGTTAGCAATAATAATCTGCATCATAATAGTAAGCGGGACTTGGGTAATCATAACCATAATCTGAAACCGATCTCTCTTCAGCAGCATCTTCAACTGCTGCTTCTTCTTCTAAAGCTGTATTACCTGCAGGTGATTGGAATCGTCTTCCTCTGCCTCTTCTCGTAGAACCTTGTCTACCTCTTCTAGGAGATCTACCACGTGAAGGACGTCCTCTTCCACGAGATCTTCCTCTTCTACCACTTTTTGCACTCTTCTTCCCTTTCTTCCATCTCTTCCACTTCTTCTTTGACCTCTAGACTGAAGTAGTGTTCTTGCTTTTGAGGAACGAGGAACTAAATGTCTAAGCTGTTCACTCTGAACTCTAGCACTTTTATCCATTGAATCTTCTTGTTTTCTTGGCACCAGGAACATCTCTTTTTGCAATATTATTTTTAATGTTTGATTTAACAAGATCATTAAGTGATATTGATGTTTCTTGAACACTAGAAGCAACTTCACTTGATTCACCAGGCTTAGATTCATGCAATTCACTTTGAATAACATTTAAGAAAAACGTAATAAGGAATAATTCAAATAATAACATGATTTTTTTTGCCATATTTAGAATTTTATGTTTCCGTTAAAAGGATGACTTTTTTAAACTCAACATCATTTAAATAGTAAAAAATATCTACAAAGTAAATATTCATTTAAGTATGATAAATTGTTTTAATTTTAGAAAAATATTTATTTTTCTTTTTTAATTTTCAAAATAGACAAATTTATTAAAAAATATTTTGAAGCAATTGTGGAAAGTTTAGCGCTGTTCTAACAAATTTAAGTGAAAATATTTGTTGCTATGAATTTTTTTTCACTTTACAGTAAAAAGTATATTTAATTTTTCACGCCCTTTAAAATTATAATAACAATATCCAAGCTGATTCTACAGATATACGTTTATTTATGTCGAAAAAATATCTTTGTATTGTAAACATTATGATCTTGGTTAGGTTCATTTCAAGAACAATTTACTGAAATATTTTTATTTATCAATGAAGTTTTATGTGAAAGACTTTTCTCTATCCTATAAAGACAGTTTTGTAAGATTCTGAAAGTTTATTTATAATAGGTAACAGATTTTTTCCATAAAGTTTCATAAGAAATCCTATTTTTTTAATAATTTTTCAAAAATTTTTATTTTTTTCAAAAACGTAAATTAACATAATTTTTTTATGCTTGATTAATTTTTATTGTTAAATAGTTAAAAGACGTTTTTCTTCAACTTATGAAGCACAAATTTACGGAAAATGATTAGTCATGTTATAAACTAAGAAGGAATACGTGTTTTTCAGAAAAAAATTGAAAAGTTAAATAGCCCTAATTTATTTCAAATTATATGATTATTATTAACAGATCGATATCTAACTAGAAATTAAAACCATCACAAAAAACATTATAGAAGCTTAAAATTTTATTTGTTCATCAAAGTTTATTATATTTAAACAAGAATGTTATTTATGGTATACATCTTAACAAGAATATACTCCATTTTTACTGGCAGCATTACCTATCTTACCAGATAAAGTAGTTGCTAATGCATTAAGATCATTAACAGATAATGGATTATAAACGCATGAAGACATTGATGTTAAACTATTAATATTTCCTAAATTACTTCCATAAGCAATCGAAATAATTTGGAAAGTATTTGATTTTATGATTGTTTGTCCTACATCAATGGCATCTGTATTTGGTGTTGATGATGTTGTAAGGTAAATGATTAGGTGAGGAATAATTCCTGATTTGTATCCAGTATTCAAGAAGTTGCTATTTGTTGCTTGATTTAATACTACGGATAATTGGCTTTGTCCTGATGTTTGTGGCCCATCAACTGGATAGTATGTTCCATTGATGACATTCTTTAGCATACTAAGTGATGTAAATGTATTGAACGTTGGATTTGTTAACCACAAATTACCATCTCCTGGTGATCCTGAAAGTGCTACATTAATAAAACTTGGGCTAATAGTATATTGTACAAAAATGCTTGCTATGAAGTTTGAAAATATTGTAGAATAACTTGAACTTGGAACAGCACTAGATGTATCAAGGATTAAATAGACATTTCCAGCAACAGTATTCAAATTTGATGGAGATGAAGTTGTTGTTGTTCCAGATTGTGGTATACCTGAAGTAGTTGTAGTTCCAACTGGAGGGACTCCAGAAGTCGTTGTTGTATATTGTGAAGTTGGTGTTGGAATACCATATTGAAGACAAAGAGTAAATGCATCACGAGTAAAGGTCTGTCCAGAAATATCAAGACCAAAGTATTTTATTAATAATGTTCCTTTACCACATTTAAATGGATCAGAATACCAATTGTGTGTGCAGTTAGAACGTCTATAAAACTTGACATATTGGAATTCATTGGTAAATTGGTCGTAAATTTCAGCATACGTGATTCTTGCCTTATCATTGACAACTTTACTAACAATCATATTATAGTCATTTAATGGTGCAGAAGTACTGTTATCTAAATGTGCACCAATGTAATTTGTTGCTGATGGTGCTGGAACATAACCAACGTATATTTCGGCTCCACCTGTTGATCTTACTTGAGCATAACAAGCACCAACACCATTTAGACTGAGTGTGTAAATACCAAATTCAGCAACAGCTTGGATTTGGTATACGTATAATTTTGGTCCCGATGCTATATTTGTGTCTTTGTAAACTACTTTAAGTACTTCAATTTGTCCTGTTGGTGAAATAACAGAAGCCGATTGATATGATGAATATACTGTGATAAAGATATCAGTAACAGCTGAATCAATGTTAAAGTATACGAGTTCAGATGAGTTACATGTTCCACTCTTAAATGTTGGATTTCTCAATACACCACTGGTAAACAATGGTGGAATGTAAACAGACATCAAACTTCCTGCTGTAGCTCCAGTTGTGGCAAGGAAATTACCAGCAGTAGCAATAGAATATTGTTGTATTCTACTAGTAAGTGCATCAGTGAAATCAACATTACATCCAGAATCTCCTGTAATAGCATGGTAATAGAATTGTGGTTGTTTTTGGGCAACAAGAGTTGCAAATTCAACTTCTAGACTCAAGTCTGATGGCATAGAACGTGCAACTGTATAGAAGATACTCTTGGCAGAATTTATTTGATGTAATCCCATAATCATTGCATTGAATAATGGAAGGTTACATGATGTGGTAGCATCTGAAGGAATTATGTCTATTAAAGCTATCTTAAAGTCATTAACATTTGTTGAGATCTTAAGATATGGTTTATTGGATGAATCAACAACTACAAGAACATATTGAGAAAACCATCCATATTGGACAGAAGCCAAAATTCCTGGTAAATTTGATTGAATTTGTTTAATAGCTTTAACGTTAAAACTTGTGTTTTCAATAACAAGAACAAATGTTTTTCCGTATTGGTTAGTACTATCTGGAGAATTTGTTGTACATACTTCTCTTTCACAAGCAACTCCTTCATATCCAACTTTACAGATACAAGATTTCTTGTCATCAGATAATGTTCCATTATTTACACAAACTGGTTGATCACAAAGTTGTCCAGTCCAATATTCTCCACAAACACATAATCCATCATAAAGAACTCCACCGTTACTACATGTTTGAATTGAGTTAACACAATGACCAGACTTCATTCTTTGGAAAGTAAATCCGTATTCATCAAAACCAACATTAAGAGTAGTGAAGGCATTACTGACAGATTGAGAATTTGGACAAGCGAATGGTTGAGATACAAATTGGTAAGCACATTTCAATCTTAAATCGAAGTTGGCTGCAGCATACATTGTACCATTATAAAAATCATAGATTTGAGTGTTAAATAATTCTGTATCTCTAGTTAAAGATGTCATAGAAGTGAGATGTACAAGCATCATATTTTGTGATGTGCCGGCTTGTGGATTTGGTTGTGGGTAATCGTCATGAACATATGTGGAATATCCAGTAACCATTTGAATTCTTGATTGTGCTTTTACTTGTACAACTGTTTTTCCTGGATTTGTGATAATAGCACTCCATTTACCTGGTGGAAGAGCTCTTTCTTCACTTGGATTTGGATCAAAGGAATCCATAAATTTATGGGATTGACACATGAATTGTTTCTTAGTTGTACAATCATCAAGATACCATGCATTATTCATGTATGCACATCTTCTTGTTGAATCGTTTAAATTAACACCCATTGCCCAATTTGTATAGTCGGCTGAAGATAATGTATGTGGTTCTAAAACTCCTCTATCCCATTGGAATGTTCCTAATGTTAGAATATCATTAAGACCAATCCAGAATGAGCTGAGTCCTTGACTTGTAAGGAATGAATTCTTAATTGGTGACATATCATCAATCAAGAAACCATTGTTATTTTGACAATAAGCTTGAGCATCTGTCCATGACATAGGTGTTGAAACAGAAGTGTAACAATATTGAGAACCAAGATCGTTCCATCCTGAAGGACATGCTCTTCTCATTTCAATGATATTCCAACCAGTGGTTGTATCTTGGAGAAGGAATGGAACATTAGCAAGTGCAGTTAAATTTGGCATAAATATTTGTTGTGAAATGTTTCCTGGAGCACCATTAATGAAGATTTGTGCATTTTGTGTATGTGAATCTATTGGATAATAAAGGTAACATCCAGATGTACAATCATTCATAACTTTTTTGTAAACAACACCAGAACTGTAGAATGTTGGTATAATACGAAGAATATATTGGAAATTGCTTGGATTTATATCAAATGCATCTCCTTCTGAACCTTCACAAGAAAGTTTGATGTTTTTAAATGTATCACTATTGGAATTACAAGTGAAAGCATTCTTACTAGTTGATGCGATGAAAGAGTTAAATTGAATTCCTTTTGAAGCAATATTATCTGAAGCACGAGTTATTAACTCTGGTACTGTCTCCAATGGTGGTGTTGATTGGAAATTGAAAATATAACCGTAGTTTGTTGAAAGATGAGTAGCAGTTTCTATTGTTTCCCAAACTCTAACTGGAGTACAACTTGGATAGTTTGCAAGAGAAAGATTGTAAGCTTTGCTAAATGCAGTAGCAATAATATTTATATCACGTCTTCCACCACTTCCTAGATGATATGTTTTTGTTTGATCATAACCGAGTACACTAAATTCATTGATCCAATGTCTTCCTGTTGAAGCAATATCTCTTAACATTGTTGTCATATATGTTTGAAGTTGTCCTAAAACTTGAGCATTGTTATTTGTAACATCAAGAACAAATATCATAGATTTATTAGAAGCACCAAAGTCATTTTCTGGATTCGTGTCAATACATGTACTAAATTCGCAGAATGTTCCTTCGAATCCAGCAACACAGTCACAAAAGCCTCTTCTTGCAGTTCCTCCATTATAACATACTGGAGTGTCACATACTGATCCGGTATACATTGGTGGACAGATACATGTATTATTGAATGAAAATCCTCCATTTTGGCAGGTACCAGGTGGAACTTGTGTTGGATGGAAGGAAGCACAATACATAGCACCAGCTCTTTGAACCATGAAGTCATTATCATCACGGAAGAATGCAGTAAAGTATAATGTTTCATCTGGGCGTCCACATGTGTATTTTGGGAAGTAAACTTCATATTGACATTCATCTCTCCAGAGACCATTTGCAGCAAAACTAAGAACTTTTCCAGTTTTACTACGTTCATAAATTGCAATCTCAGCAGAAAGTTTATGTCTTTCAGCCAATCTACTACCATCAATATGTAATACCATACTATTTGCAAGTCCGATAAGTGGTTGTCTCAATGGAGCATCAAAGTTGAGACCATTAGTCCATCCCCAGTACAATGTTCTTTTTGGCATCATACCTGCTCTTTCTGGTGGAATAGCTGCATAAACTCTGATAGAACAACGGAAATTGGGGTCTCCTGAAACCAAATTGATTTGCCATTGTCCAGCTTGAAGACCGTTTAATGTCCAAATACTTGTGAAATTTAAGGCTACTGCTACAGTTGGTTTGACAAATTTACCTTCTGGAGATGTAAGGATAAGATCTAATTCTTTTCCTGAGGCAACAATTGCAAGTGTCTCAAATCCAGAATCAATCGAAACTGTGCTGTATTGTTGTTGATTAAGACATTCATCAGCATCATCTGAAAGCATAAGATCACCTCTATAATATGTATTATACATATGATTGTAGAAAAGATCTCCAACACCACTATATTGATTTCCTCCAACCCAGAAAAGATTACCAGAAGATCTAGCTGTAACAGTTTGTAATGCCCTCCAAGCTGGTGTGAATAAATCGAGAGATTGGCATTTTGTATCAGTTGGTTCAAGTTCGAAAATGTAAATTGGTGAAAGAACAAATGAGTTGAATTCAATGACATTTTGTATATATTCTGGATCAGATGGAACGGCATCTGTGAAGACATACATTGGAGAGCGATTTCCCATAATAAATCTGTTGAAAGCATAATTTATAGCAGAAAATGTTGTGTCCATACAGTCACCAGAATTATCAGATGTAAGAGCTAATCTTTGTAAAGCTGCTTGAAGATCTTCAATAGATGTGAAGTATTGGCCATCGAATGTAGAACCATTGTTGTTAAAAGTAACAAGACCGAAGTTTTGGAATGCTAATGGATCTGATTGGAATTGAACAGCTAATTTACTTAATTGAGCATTAATTTGACTAACAATGGTATTTAATTGGCTTCTTGCACGAATAACAAAGACTGGTACTGGGTAGTCTTTAGGGAAATTAAATCCAGAATCATCAGTACAACGAACGTCTTGACATTGACTTCCTGTAAATCCAACTTGGCACATACAAAGTCCATTACCGATCGCTGTTCCTCCATTTAAGCAAATGGTTTGACTACAATCATTTCCAGTGAAAAGATTCTTACAGTAACAATAAGATGTAGTTCCACTATTAATGAGTGTTCCATTATTTTTACAAGCAGTTACAGGTGGAGAAGCAGTAGTTGTTGTGGTAGCTGGTGGATTTGGATTGAGTTCACATTTGAATCCAATAACTCTTCTAAAACTGTTTCCAAAGAAGTCATATCCATCAATCTTAGCATAGTAATTTCCTGTTTGTGAACAATGAATGGCATTAAGATAGTATTCATAACTACATCCATATCTAAGATTCATTGGTTGAGGATGTGTAAGCATATTGTAAGATTGATACATTGTTATAGCTGCAATTGAACCTGGTGACATTAAATCATGTGGGTGAGCGGTGATAAGATTCAAAGTATTTAAAAAGATATTCTTTTGAGGGAAATCACTTCTCTCTGGATCTCTATTATTTCCTGTGTATTGAATAAATCCTACATGGATATCCATTTGAGAAACACCAGAAACTTGAACATAACATCCTGTTGTAGGGACATCTGATTCTGGATATACTTGGTAAATACCAGCTGGTTGTCTATCATAAACTAAAATCAATCTGTTTGGATCAGAAGTATCAAAGTTTGTTGGAACGACAGGATATCCGGTTGCATTGTATAAAGTTGCAAATGGATTGTATGATCCTAATGTTTGAACTTCAATGGAGAATTCATACATATGATCGTCGATGTATAATGGCATAGTTTGGTTACATGTTGGGTAGACTGCAAAATCTATTACAACATTTTCAGCATTGTGATTGAAATCTGGTCTACTTGGCATATCACAAATTGGGAATTCACAATGAGGACCTTAAAAAATACATTAAATACTAGAAAATTTATATCTACCTGTATACCCTGGAACATTACAGCCAGTTGTAAAATATTTTTTAGGAGTAGAAATACTGTCATAGTTGGAAAATTCTTGAGAATTAAATAAATTATTATTTAAAGTAACTTCTTTATCAAGACTCCATGTATGATGGAATTCCTTTAACTCAACAATATGTTTTGGATCATTATCGTAGATACGAGGAAATGGTTGATTAGCCTGCAACAATACTACGACAAGACTCGAGAAGAGTAGTATTGTCTTCATATTAATGGAGCAATATATGACAAAAAAAGAAGAAATTGTTTCATTTTATAGAAGTAATTAAAAAGTTTATTATCAAGAATTTTAATTATTTTGCATAAACTGATAATAGGTTGTAAAATTATCGTAATTGAAGATTATTAATTGACTATAGTATAATTTACATAACATAATACTTGTTCACAATCAGTACTTTTTTGATAAGAAGTAATAAAATTTATCAAGAAACATTGTTTAAAATTAATTAAATGTTACTAATCTGTGAAAGTTTATAATTGGATTATGATTTTTTATAAATCTAATACTTCTAAAAATATATTTAAATTAGTTACTTTCATTAAATAATTTAAATTATTTTAAAACAATAGTGTTAATAATATTAATTTTTTTCCAAAAAGATGTTTTCTCGAGATTTCTTATCTTTAGATATAATAAAACTGTTATTACCTAAATTAGCTCCTTTACTTATCTTTTTTTAAAACATTTTTGATATTAACAATTTTATTACTGATGATTTTTAGTTTTGATGTAATTTGTTGCATCATAAAATATGATATATAATTATACAGTTATTTGTAATGTTGAAAGAGAAATTTATTTTTATGTATCATAAAGGAATTTATTAATATTTATTTTTATAAAGGAAAAAATTTTACAAATGTCAAGCATAAATAAATTATTATAATAAATTTTTATTTGAAAAAGACATGCACAATTAGAGTCATTTTATTGCAAAAATGATTCTAATATTTTCAAATTAGAAAATTTCTCTGATATAAATAAATTATATACACTCCTGTTTTTTATTATTGTTTAAAAAGAACCGTAATATTTTATTTTAATTAGAAAAGTTTTTATGAAAATAATTAATAATAAGAAGCTAAAAAAAGTATTTAATTTTAAAATCTTATTAAATAAAATGTTTAATCTAATTAAAATATAAAAATATATTTTCTAGATGATATTTATAGCTGCTGTTAATAAAGCATTTATTATTGCACAAATGTTTTTTATTATTTATTAAACAAACAACTTTCATAAGTATATATAGAATGGTATTATAAAATGACGAATAAATAGGGATATAATTAGTTTCAATCATGCTATTATGAAACAATACATTGTCAATAATGTCTCATTTAATTTATTTTTATTATAGGTAATATTCTAATTGGAAAGTAATTAGCTTATTAACTAAAATAAATTTCAAATTTACTTCAAAAAAGTTCACATAATTTACTCATATTTAAATGTTTCATAACAAAATTCTTAACCAGCAATTTAAATGCAAAAACTTTTAAAGTAGGCAGAAATAAAATTTATTTTGAAGTAACTATTTTTTTCAAGAATTTAAAAAAAAAATTAACCATCGATTATCATTGAAATTAAATCTAACAAGTTTTAAAATAATATATATTTTCTTCATACCTTTACATTGGAAGAGACGAATAAAATTAGACAGTTAACATTTAAAAAATAATGAAGGATTACTTTAGATTAATTAAACTATTAATTTATTTTTACTTAAATAAAAAGACCTGTTGATTTTTCCAGTCTATTAAACAATTAAATTTAATGTTTTTTTGACAATTTCAAAAACTTTATAACAATTAATACTATATTAAAAACATTTAAAATATACAATTTCCCATTTCATTTTTCATTTATTGTTTTTTTATTAACTGAACAATAAAACAATTCTACACAATTGATGCTTGATATTTTTCAATACAGTGAAATTTATAAAATAATACAAATACTGATATATTTACATTAAATATCATTTTATATTACTAAACATTTTATATTAGCTAAAAATTTTATAATATTAGATATTGTAAACGTGTATAATAATTTAGAAAAGATAATTTTTAACATCCAAGAATATAATTACTACTATTTAAATTAATAGGCGGTTTAAATAAATTCTAGAGGCGTACTTATTTACCATGTTCTTTCGTTACATTAAAGAATTACTTTGTAGTTAAGCATTTGTTATGGAAGGTAGTTATGACAAATACCAAGTATACTGAATTATTTTTTGAATGGTACGTTCCAGATCTACATTATTTATCAACGGCTATTGAATTGGAAATTTTATTTATTCCAATATTTATTGTGAACCTTTTCTTCTTTATATTTTCATTTAATAGTACAAGCTTAAAAAAAAGACAATATATTAAAACGTATATCAATACATTAGCTATACATTATTTATTTTTATCTATTTTGGCATTCATTAACTGTAATTGGTATATTTTTGCTGTCATTTTTGGTAAAGGAATTCACACTTTAACATGTATCATAATTCATCATCTCCAGTATATTTTAATAACTTCAATCGCTACAATTCCAGCAATTTTTGCTCTATATCGTGTTATGCTAATTGTTCTTAATATAAAAATATGTATTACCATTAATTGTATACTTTGGTTTATACTTAATTTTTCATCATTATTTGAAATAATTCATATTTTATTTTTTAACTCAGTCATTGTTGAAAGTAGTGTTTGTGGTAAATACATTTTTAGTCAAAACAAACTTATTCATTTAATAAGAACAGCTGTAATATTATTATCGCCTGTTTTTGCACTTATTCTTAACTTTGTGACATTTGATTTTTTCAAAAAACGCAATAGGAGAGAACCTGAATCTAATGTTATCAAAAGGGAAAGATTAATTTTAATTAACATAACACTACAAGGTATTTTGTCTATATTATGTCAATCACCAACTGCAATTCTTACATATTTAACTCAAGCATGTGAGTTTATTTATAATTCTACTGTTTATCAAAAATATATATTTTTTTCAGATTTAATAAATATACCAAATATGTATTATTTAATAAGTAATTTTCTTCTTTTTTCACACTTTGGAATAAGTACTTTAATAACAATAATATTTTTAAAAGATGTTCGCCAAGAAATTTGTGAATCTTTTAGTGGATATGTTGATCACAAGTTGATTAAAAGTTTCATAAAAATATAATTATTTATCTTAATAATTATAATTTTTTTTCATTTAAATTTAATGAATCTTTTTTGTCATTTTCATCATTAATTAATAAATCATCTATATGTACTTCTTTTATAATGCCCCATGGTTGTGGTTCACCGGATCCAAAAATGACAAAAATTATTGATGATAACAACCAGAGAGTTCCTAATACATATAAAACTGTATTCCAGCTTTCTGGATTGTTAGGATCTTTTAAGAGTGAAACAATCCATGGTGAAGCAATTGCTCCAATAACAGCTGTAACATTAAATAGAGAAGATATAAGACCAACTATTGCTGGTGCTAATATAATATGAGAAACAAGAAAACCTGACGCACAAACACCAAAAAATGCTGATACCCAGAGAAAGCATCCCACAGAAAGATATGGCTTTGTACAGTCATTTAAAAATGGTAAAGCATAAAAGCCAATTGCGACACCAACACCTGAAACTGCCTGAGATAATTTTACTGATTGCGTAGATGTTACAATTTTTTCCCTTTGCAAATGCGTCATAAGATATCCCCAACCGATCTTTGAAACACATTGAGCAATAAATGGTAATGAACTATAAAATCCATTATCCATTATGGAAACATACAACGTGTCTTTGAAATACGTTGGAAGGTACATTGTAACAAAAAAATTGTACATCATTGCAAAAAAATTACATATCAATGTTGATAATAGTGGCAAAGATGTTATCATTGACATCCATGGTATCGAGAAATTTTTTTTAAATCCCTTATTCTTATGATTAGTCATATTAGCTTCAAGATAATTCCTCTCATTTTCATGCATCCATTTGTCTTTATGAAATTTATTTTTCACTGTTAAACTCCATAATAAAGACCACATAATAAGGCAAACTGATAGCAGATAAAATACGCCTACCCACCCAAAGGAGCTGTCACAAAAATATGCAGTGACGGGATTTCCCAATAAATCCAGCAACCTGAACACCACTTGTATATATAGATATTGCTACTGGTGATTCAGATTTTGGTATCCAATTGGATAATATATGATTAAAAGCAGGCGAAGAAATGCCCTCACCAAGACCCATAATAATTCTTGAAGCAATTAATGGTACATAACCATAATTATAAGCTAAATAAGGAAAAAGAGCACTTGTAATTAAAAATAAAGTTGCTGAAAGTAGTAAAAGATTTTTTGGTGAAGATCTATCTGCTAATATACCGGCCGGTACAATAGTTATAATGGCACCATAAAAATTACCAGACAAAATCATATTTTGTATATTAACATTCCAATTAAATGTTCCCCCATAATCTTTTGCTTTTTCTTGACCACCATTTGTTTTATCATCTTTTAAACATTTATCAGGAATTTCTAAACTTTTTGTGTAATTAAAATGTGAATTTTCTAAATTGACAGCAGTTGAATTTACCATACAAACCATTGAAAGTCCTAAGTTAGTACGAGCGAAGAAAAATAGGCATATTCCAATCATTAACAATAAAGTAATATGAAACCGTCTTGATTTAAAGTGAATATAAGCTTAAAAATATCTTTAACATTTTATATGATACAAAACATACAATGTTTAATAACTCCATCAGTCATTTTATTATAATCTAAAATATAAAGTAAATAAAAAAATGTCGAATTTTTTTAGCAATTTGTTAAGTGCAAATATAACATTATATCCTGCTTTTCTCTTATATGCGAATAAATAACAGTTGATAACAAATATTTTGTACGATATTAAAAATTATAATTATTAATGATTCGTTAATTACATGTAATCTATATAAAATATTTATACTGTTACGGGGAGAGTCTTATAAAAGATTAAAAAGATGGGAATACTTAAATATATTAAATTGATTCATTCAAGTTATCATTTTATGTATTTTTATGCCATATATGTTATGTAAAAATATTTTGTTGTTAGTGAAATTTTAAAGATGTGTTTTTTATATTGATAGGAAAGCAACAAATTTTATTGAAATTAGATATTATTATAAGGTTTGTTATCAGTGATGAAAATATCTTTATACAACTAAGCGTTTTCACAAGGAAAATTAATTAAGTACATTAAAGAACAATTATGCTAATGATTTAATAATATAGTATGTACGTATCTTTTATCGTTGTCTATAAAATGTGATAAAGGATTTATGCACTTATTAGAAAATAATTATAATATTAATATATTCTATTAAATATAATAACTTTTTACTATTTATAATATTTTATTTTATCTCAAAATTGAAAATGTTCTAAACAAATAATACATCATTAAATGTACAAATATTTCTGTGTACTTTAAAATTATATAATTTTCTTTTGTTTATTTATCTTTTTTTTTTGCAGATATAGTGAAAAATTTTTAACGAAAACGAAAAAAATTTTCACTTTTTAATAATTCTTATTAACAGATGTTTTTAAAAAATATTTAACTCTTATGTTTTTAAAAATATTGTAACTAAGCTTTATCTCTATAATTTTTTTTCTTTTATTTCAAAGTTCACTACTTAAAAAGTTATTATTTTAAAGACTGATTTTCAAGTCGTTTTCCTGTAAATGTTCAAACTCTAAAAAATTGCATCCTAAACTGTTAAGCCTAGAAATGTTGCAATTATCTTTGCTTTTGTTAAAAAATATACATGAATGTTATTCTAAAAAAACTGATGGAAAAATTAAAATTTTTATATAATGAGATCATCTAGTCCAACTGATATTGAAAGTAATAATATAAGAAATATAATGGATAGTAATTTTGATATAAGTGCTTGTAAACATCCGAAACACTTTAAGATATGGAGCTCTACTTTATCATACACATTTACTAGCTTTCTCCTTAACATTTTATCATCTTGTCAAAGATGTAAGATGCTAACTAATAGGGAGAGTCTTTAATAGGTTGAATTACATGAAGTCTGCCTTATTAAGTTTGTCAGGTTCTGGAGGACGTAATTTCTTTTCAAATAAAATCTATATTTTAAATTAATAATTTTATTAACTAATTATATTACAATCTTATATTCTCGAGTTTACTGTCATCAATCGTTTTTTTATTTAGCAAATTATTTTCTTCATTAGAAACTTCTTTAACCCAATTCTGTCTTTCTCCGGATCCAAACATGGTAAAAAAGAGAGATGTTATCAACCATATTATACCGATAAATCGTAAAACATTATTCCATCCATTATATTTATCTAAACTTCTCAAATAAGATATTAGATATGAAGTTGATCCAGCTCCGAAAACACCCACAAATATATTTAATGATGTAATACTTCCAATTAATGTTGGTGATAGCATGTAAATGCTGGTAAAAAAACCATTAGCTGAAATTCCAAAAAAAGATTGAATAAAAGCAAAACAAATCACTGTTTTAAGTGGACTTTCACAATCACTGATGTAGGGTACTATTGATAATCCTATCATTACACCAATACCACTAATAAATTGACAAATTTTGACACTTTGCGTGGAAGTTATTCTTTTCTCTTTTTGCAATTTTAACATTAATGCACCTATAGCGACTTTTGAAACAATTTGTGCTACAAAAGGTGCTGCACTATAAATACCATTATCAATAATATTTATATAAAATGTATCACGTAAATATAAAGGTAAAAACGTTGTTGAAAAAACGACAAAAATCATTTCAACAATTCTACATAACAATATTGACAATAATGGTAATGATTTAATTATATTAAACCATATTATTTTGTGATTTTTTCCTAATTTATTTCTATCATTTTTTAATATATTTTTTGATAAATAAATATATTCATTTTTTGTTACCCATTTTCCTTTATCAAAACGCGGCTGTACAAAAAATATCCATAAAATAATAAATATCAGTATTAAGAAAGCACAGAAATAAAATGTTCCTGGCCAACCAAAAGAACTATTACAAAATAATGCTGCAATAGGATTTCCTAGTAGTGTTGATAACTGTACACCACAAGTATAAATTCCTACGGCTAAACTCTTTTCTGGCACTGGTATCCAATTTGATAATATATGATTAAATGATGGTGCCCAGAAAGCATCACCAATACCAAATATAAATCGTGAAATTGTAACAGAATTATGATCCCAATAAATTGCAAGTATTGGAAATGCACTTGTTGTTATTAACAAAATACTAGCTGATAAAATAATTATCTTTTTAGGAGACGTTTTATCAACTAATATACCAGCAATTAGTGTTGTTAAAAGAGATCCCCAATAGTTTCCAGATATGATGGAATTTTGTGTGCTTATACTCCAATTGAAAGTACCTTCGTATGATTTTGATAATTCGTTAGAATTATTAAAAATATGATAACACTTCTCTGAAATTTCCATTTCAGTTTTTTCATTGTTTTTATGAGAAGTAGAATTCATCATACATATCATACTTATTCCAATGGTAGTACGTGCAAAATAAAATAAAGTCATGCCATACATTAGAAACAATATTACGTGAAACCTCCTTGAATCCCATCGAAAAAATGCTAAATATTATATTGAAATGATGCGTCAAAACTAAACTTACAATGCTGTATAATATTTTCTTCCATTATCGTTAAAAATTATTTTCTTATAATTTTAAGGTACTTCAATTTGAAAATCATTTTTTGTATACTATTTGCTATCAATGATAACTTTTTTATCTTATAACAATTAATTAAAGATATGAAATAACGTAATGTTGTTTAATATTCATGTAATTTATATTAATGAAATATGGCTTTAAACTTAATGTAAAAATATTAATTAAAAGTAGTATTTCATAAATCAAGATACAAATTTGAAATATTATATAATTTATCTTTTATAGTTACATTTAGCAAGTATAATTAAGACAGTTAAGTAATATATTTATATATGAAGTTAAAATTTCACTTAATGATATTAAGTATGTTTATCTTATCATCAAGGTATATTAAAAAATAAAATAAATTATCTTAGATAAAAAAGAAGTTGTTATTGTTGACAAGCAAATGATATTGTTGATAAGATATCTGACATATCAATGTTTGAAGCACATATGTTGTAGAATAATTTGGAATATTTCATCATGTCAGTATTTTTTCCAATATTTCCACATGACATTTGGAGGTTCTTAAATAACATGTTATGTTTTTCGTCGGTTAACTTATTATATACAGGGATTTGATTTTGAAGATTGTCAAAGTTGAGACCAAGATTATCAACGATTGTGTTAACAATCTTAAGGTTATTTGTTCTGGTTTCTTTAAGTTTTTGTAATGATAACATGGCTTGAAATCTAGCTTTTATATGTAATTTACTATTTATAACATTTTCGTAATATTTCATATCAGCATCTCTTGATGATACCATTGGATATTCACTTGTGTCATAGCTAGAAATTCTGGTTTTGATTTCTCTTGTGTGATTACAATTGAATTCTCCCTGGAAGTCTTTTAATTCTTCTTTTGGAACTTCACAATCTCCAAATCTTTGTACATGACTCATCAATGTTTTTGTTTTTACAACATTAAATTGTGTGTTAATTAAATAAGAATCATCATAATCTCCTTGTGAGTTTTCAATCCAATTAACAGAAAATTCGTCACCTAAACATGGTAATCCATGGTCACCACTACAATAAGCAGCATATGAAGATTCATTTCCAAAACTAGCTGTAACTCCGAAAATGTTAATGTCAGACTGAAGGCTTTCAAAAATTGATCCTGATTCACAAGCTTCAATATAGAAGACAAGTTTTCTAAACTTATTATCATTATTCATTTGAACTAAAGTATTCATAATATGATCTCTTTGCATTAAACCATTTGGAAGACCAAGAATTCCATAACCTCCATGGTCAGCATAATAAACAAAAACATCATCATCTTTAGTTGATTCAATAACTCTACCAGATCCAACGCCTTGAAGACAAGATTTATCTCCAGATAATGCACAAAGGAAGTTTTTCTCATTAACATCGTCACCTTTGTAGTCAATCTTTAGACCGGCATAAACATCTTCTTTCAATGATGGATGGTTGTAGATTTTTCCTGGGAAAGGATTCATTTCATTATTAGCAATATCATCATAAGCAAAAACGACAATGTTTTCCTCAGGTAAATTTCTTTCAAGCAAGACTTTGTAAGCATGTCCAATATCTGCTTGATGTCTATAGTTTTCCCATCCACTTGATCCAGCAATAAGTAATACCTTAATGTTAGAATTGGTTATAGTACCAAAATTTGATACAATAAGTGAAGCAAAAATGAAAAAGGAGGCAAAGAACTTCATATTTTAATAATTATCTATTAAAGAATGGTATTGGTTCAAAAAAAACTATGACTTATATACAGGTTTAATATTTATTCTATTTTTCACTGAACAAATATTTATCAGACAAAAGTCCGAGAAATAATTCACCTTATCATCCTTAATAACTCCATATATTTTTAATTATTCACTTTAAGTGAAAAAAATGATGTGATTGTAAATACTTTCACTTGTGACCATTATTCGTCTACGTAGTTTTTTCCTATTGAAGTGTAAATAAAATAATATTCTACAAGATATTTACACATGTAATATCAAGATTATGGTTTTTTTATTGATAACCTTGTTCTCGAAAAAGAGAAAATTATCATTCATATATAGCTTATAAAATTGTGTGAACATTTCATTTAAAAATATCTTTTTATTTCTATCATGTTTTTCGAATAATATTTTGTTTTCGAGTTACTAAAAAAATTGTTTGATAAGATTTTTTTTATGATAAGGTTCTTCTGCACTATGCATTTTTTAACAAATCCAAAAAGGATGATTCCGGGCGGATTCGAACCGCCGACCTTCTGTGTGTTAGACAGATGTGATAACCGACTACACCACGGAATCGTTGTTAGTACACGTATCTGAATGGCCACCAAATAAATAATATATGTTGCTCCATTATTAAAATTTGAAAAAAAAATTTTTTGTGATTATTATTTTTTGTAGTTTATCAATTTTTTTTATTATTATCATTACTTTTACTTGATAGACTACTAATTATTTAATTTTTGTCTTGTTGGAATGATGTTTTTTTTCTCTATTAGGAGTACTTTCAAATTGAAGAATGCTTTCTCAAATCCCTCGTACATATTAAAATAGATTGGCCACTACGCCTTTTTCAAAAATATATAGAAATATTCAAGAAATTTCTTAACACAGATAATTTTTAGTAATCGCTAAATATATTATGAGGCTTTTTGTGAGTTTCTCAATTGAATGTTGATTACTTTGACGTTATTTTATGCTTTATTTTGAGCTTCAAGAGTTATTTTTAAAATTTTTTAATAAATACACAAATTTGTGATTATATTTCTGCTAAATATCAATTTTCTTCTTTATTAATAATTTTCATTGTAGTTATATAACAATCCTTTAAAAATTGTTATTTCTAATACGCAAAGTAAGATAATTTGATTATATAACAGAGGAAATTGATAAAATATAATCTTAAAAGTGTTACTATATGGATAAAATTAAAAGATCTAATTTTATTCATGGATCACATACATATATTAACATAAATTTTCTTATACACTAAGGTCAAAAAATTATCTGATACATACAATTCTTTTATGTTAAGCAATTAAACTACTAACATGCCAATAACTTTGTCTTTGATATAGACAATTGGTAATATAAAAAGATTTAATAGAATTTAAAAAAAATAATATTTTGAATTTGATATTAGAAAATAATTTATTTTAGTCAATTATTTCATTGTTATTGCTTCTAATTCACATATTTAATAAAATACTAATTCCATTATCTTTTAAATTGTTAATATAATAGAAGAAAATGAATTTTTTAAAAGGTGTCAATTTAACAATTTGTTTTTTCATCATTATCACTTATTTTATATTTTAATTTTACTTGTTGGAGTATTAATATTTCAATTTAATTTAATTTCTATTTTTTTGGAATAGAGTTTTGTCTCACTATACAAAGTACTCTCAAATTTAAGAATTGATGGCCAATCAGGTGTACCTCTTTTTATATAGCTTTAGCATTTTTTTATACTTTTAACGGTTATTTATGATAATTCATATTATTATTATCATATTTATCTTAAAAAGTACTTGATTAATAGAATAATAATTGTATCATATTCATAATCAGTTATTTATTTTTGTTTTAAACACATTTTTCTACTTAAATGTAAAGAGATTTTAGTTAAAACTAAACTACCAACTTAATTTTGATGAGTAAACTTAAAAATATCACTTCGTACACTTTTAATCTTCTGAACAAAATGTTTAATGTAAGGAGAATTTTTTGATAAAATGAATGTTAAAAATATATTTTATGTATAAATATATAAGTTTATTAAGCCATTTTTCATAAAATAATCTTGTTCTCTAAAACATTGTGTCTTTCACTATGGGTATTACAATTAAAGATGGCATTAAATGTATTAATATACATTTGATAAATTGTACCACATTTGGAAAAAAATATTATCTTTACTTTTACAAGAATATTTATTTGCATTTATCTAGATAAAATAATCAAAAAATAGGAAATTATTATTCTGAGTTAAGCTATGGTATTGAAAATAAAGTATATTTCCGAGAATAAGCCTTAAAATATGCATAAAATGTTAAAATTCTTAAAAAAAAATTTTATATAAACTAAATTTCAGTCAAGAGTTTTGACATGTTTCGACGCGTTTTAATTTGACTAATTAAGGTGTAATCACTACCCATGGCGAGATGGCCGAGCGGTCTAAGGCGCCAGTTTAAGGCACTGGTATCTTCGGATGCGTGGGTTCGAATCCCACTCTCGTCAAGAACCTTTTTGGCCCTACAAACTCACTGGCACAATCCACAACTCTTGGGACAGATATGATTTCTATAGGACTTCGAGTAAAAGGTGTTATGGCAAAAGTCGTTGTTTTTCCATAATTTACATACTGAATGCTTATCTTGACAGGAGTTTTTCGTAAGTTTTCTCTTTAATATTTTTATAGCAATAAAATTATTAAATTTTACGTCAAAATCCTTTTTATAAATTGAATTCAAAAATTCTCTATTTGCATTGTCATGTTTCATCATTATATCTATTGTCACTTTGTGGAACTTCCATTAAAAATTTTAATGCATTTTTGTATGCTCGAAAATGGCTTTCTTGTTCGTCTTTTGAATTTTCTTTTCCGTTATTATTTAAAGTAATGCCGTGTCTCCACGAATTTACATTATAAAGAGGAAAATTACAAAAAACTGTATCTCCTACGGGACAAATAGTGTTAGCATGATAAATCATTAGAAATAAAGAAAATACTATCGTAAAAACAGTCATGTTGATTGAAGCTAAATGGATAAATATTAGTTCAATGTTTCTTTACAACTATAATTACACTTTAAATAATTTCAGATACTATTATATCAATTACACTTGTAGTGTCATAGTTGAATTACTAAAGAATAAATATTATAAAACACAAAAGACAAGAAAAGAATTATTGTAATGATAATCACGACTCGGTAAAGGAGATAATTTTACAGATAAATAAAAACATAAAGAGAATGATATTTTATTTCTGAGCGAAATGACGCTTAAATTCCCACGAAATAATCTCATCATAGATATTATAAATTAAAATTTCTGAGCAATCAAAAACTGATTAATAGAAGGTCCGTTACGCTTCAAAAGTTGATAGTTGTTACGCATTTTTTCGGTTGTTTGTCTTATTGGACGATCAAGAGTAGTTTGAGTTACTGAATCAGTATTACATTTAAAGAAATTCTCAAAGTCGGTAGCCATTGAATCAGAAGCGATAGCTTCTGCTGAAAGTTTAAGACATCTTTGGAAAAGGGAACTATTAGCATTTCCGAATTTTTTAAAAAGTAAAACCATATTATTTAAGAAGTATTTGTATATGAAATCTTGCCCAACTTTGTTTGAGGAAGCTCCAGCAAAAAGAACCATAAGATCTTGTGAACGAATCTTATTCTTTACGAATCCGTAATCAAATACAGAATCAAGTAAAGCGGTGTCTCTTGTTTGAGCCATACCTAATATACAACTTCTTTCAACCTCAGAAAAGTTGATTGTTTCAAAAATACTTTGAAGTTGTTCGATTCCTGCAGTTCCGTCTTCTCTTCCGATTACACCATAAATAGTACTTCTTAAATTTGGATCAATGTTTGTCTTGTTTTTGTAGTGATCATAGAATTTTTCTCTCGCAGCATCGATAGTTGGTTTATGACCAGCTAAAGCTAATCTATTAAAAATGAGTCCTCTAAGTTGGGAAACTCTTCCATCTTCATCTTTTTTAGCCTCCCATCCAAGTTTCGTGGCGAGGGGTTCCAAATTTTTAATTATAAATGAATTAAAACGTCCCACAACATCAGAATCTTCAAATCTAGCCAATACATTTGAAAGAGCTCCAATACCACTATCAAGTGTAGTACGAACAACAAAATCATCCTCATTAATCGAAGCTTCGAACAATTTTACGAATTGAGTTCCATCTAATTTTCCAGCTCTTACCAAAGCAAACATATCATTAGCTATTCCAAATCTATCCAAAACTGAAAGAGTTCCATCACGAACAGCATTGATAAGACTGTTGAGCATATCATCAGCATACTCAACTCTATAAAATCCTGTTGTTCCAGTATTAAGTTTTACCCATTCACATGGGTCAACGTCTTCAATGGTGAAAGTCTCTGTTGCCTTAGTCATAAGGAATTTGTATTTTGGCTGATCTTTTGATGATTTAGTAGAAATTGATATGGGAATATGCCATATTTGTGGAGATTCACTTTCACCACCATCAGCAATAAATCTCTTTTGAGATAATGTTAAAATTCTCTTGTTTCCTTCAATAGTTTGGCTTACAGACACAAGTGGGAATCCGATTTGTTTGGTCCATGTATCCATCATTTGCTGGATATTTTGACCAGAGGCTTCTGATAAAGCAGTCCAAAGATCCATGGTAACAGTATTACTATATTGATGCTTTTTAATATAATTACGAAGCGCCTTTTGGAAAGTTGGTTCACCCAAATGACTGTACAACATTCTTAAAACAGAATTAGATTTTTGATATGTAATAGCATCGTATATCTCCTCAAGTTCAGATGGGTTATCAATGGGTACTTCAATTGGATGAGAAGATCTAAGAGAATCTAATGAAAAACCAGATGTTACTTCATCATTTAAAAATTGTTGCCAAATATTAAATTCAGGATAGTTTGCACCAACCATAAGATATTCCATGAATGAAGCAAATCCTTCTTTAAGCCATAATTGATTCCACCATGCATGTGTAACAACATTACCAAACCATTGATGGGCAATTTCATGAGCAATAACTAAGGCTATGTAACTTTTCTGCTTAACAGAAGTTTTTGATGGATCCATAAGAAGAGCAACTTCACGGAACGTCAAAAGTCCAGTGTTTTCCATTGCACCCATAGAAAAGTCAGGTATGGCTATCATATCCATCTTCGAAACTGGATAGTTGAAGTCAAACCATTCGTTAAAGTAATTCAAAGCCTTGATTCCAACTTCTAAAGCAAAACGACCTTGCTCTTTCTTTCCAGGAATTGTGTAAACTCGTATAATTGTACCATTACTGCTTTTACCCTACAAAAAATAATATAATATTACGGAAAAGACAACCTACCTCGATGTAATCAAAATTACCGACTACAAAAGCAACTAAATAGGCAGACATATTAATTGTAGGAGCAAACACAACAACTTTTGTTCCGTCATTCATGTCTTTTGTTGATACAACTTCCATGTTTGAAAGAGCAGTAAGAGAACTATCGACTTGGAGACTAATATCAAATATAGCCCTATAGATAGGTTCGTCAAAACATGGGAAACTTTTTCTAGCATAAGTGCTTTCAAATTGTGTTGATACCATATAATTCTCTTTCGATGTTGAAGTTTTATATGTTGATCGGTAAAAACCAGTCATTTTATCATTATGAGTACCAGTAAAAGTTATATGTAACTTAATCTCCTGAGGATCTATGTATTCAGGGAAGTTAACCTTAATCATCTCTAGTGCGTTATCATAAGTATGACCAAGATTTTCAATTGTATTACCATTAGAAAGTCTAACAGAAATAGAATGAATATCGAGTTCATTACTATGGAGTTTCAAAAAAGTTTGTACGTTCAGACACAGAAATTGTTATTGTTTCCTCACCATCAAATTTGAAAGTTTTTAAATTTGGTTTCAAAAAAATCTTGTAATGTGATGGTTTAGCGAAAGTTGGTAATCTCTCAAACTTTTGAGAATTTCCAACAGAGGATGAATCGTTACTGGTTAGACACATATTGCTTAATGAACGTTCTGAAAATAAATAAAATTAAAATACTGCATAACAAAAATTTAAATAACCAATGTCATGAAAATTGCCGACCGACGCTTTTAATACACTGTCCACAAAAAGAGGTTTTTGATTAATTTTAGATAACGTATGATAAGGGAAGCATGGAATGATACCGCTGTTTTTTTTACAATTCATCACTAAATAAAAAAATAAAAAGAAGATCAAAAGTATGTTAATGCATAAAGAAATATGAGGCGATATCTTTTATCAACTAATTTTTCAATGAATTGTAATTATATTCAAAAAATGTCTCTCATTTACAAAACAAAAAAACTATAAAACTATAATAAAGTGAGTACTATAAAGATGATGAAATATCTATAGAAATTAATAACCAAACTATAAAAATAAGATAAGATTTGACAAACAGTAGATAAATTCAATGATAATAAAGCCATTTGTTGCAGTCGATCAAAATAAAAGATAAAATTGTAGACTAAAAAAAACGATGACAACAGGACTTGAGACGCCAAAAAACGACATTGCAGTACGCTGTTCCAAAAAGTGGTTAAAAAAATTCTCAGTAGGATAGGCAAAACAAATATACCGTAACAGATATTTATTATATAGTATAAATGGTCTGCAATTTTATTTTACTACTATAATTGAAGTAAGCTAGAAAATCATGCTATCAATAAAGCATAGACAATGTTTTAAGAAATTAACATAAAATCCAAATAGAATTTTTACTTATTGAAAAACATGTAAATTCATACCTTTAAAATAAGATTTTAAATTACTTCCATCAACAAGGAGATTATTGCATTCTTCATTTTCTTGTCGTTTAAAAATTGAAGGTGCAGCTGATGCAGCAATTGCAAAATAGATAAATATAGTAGAAAATATAAAATACATTTTCGTAAACTATGAAAAGATGGGCAAAATATCAGTACTTAAATATTAACTAAAATTAACATCTACAAGGTTTTTTTTAGAACAAAATTTGATTACAACCCATGAAAATATAAATAGTCTTTTTCTATAATTATGTATTGTATATTTACACTATCTTCATGATAGTGGTATTTAACTTTTATAAATAATCGCCTCATATATCTTTAAAAATAAAGATAAATCACTTACAGAGAGAGTCATTTGTCATTGAAGAGAATCTACTCCACATATGCCTTCTTAAATATATTCTTTCAGACAAAAAAAGATATCTGCAAGGGAGCATGATGATATTGAGCTAAAAAATAAACAATCAAAAATTTCATGAAATTTTGTATAGTATTAATCATTGTTAAAATAATAATATCATGATGATTATGTTTAATGTTAAACAAATAATAATTGAAATTATTAAACAAAGAGTGTATTTTTTCAGACAAAACAAAAAAATTAACATTATGTTTTGCTAACTATTTTGTTACATACAAAATATTAAAACAAATAAAAAACAGTTAACTTCAAAAAAATATAAAAAATATCTTCAAATTATTAATAACTTATTTTCACCAAAATAAAAAATCAGTAAAAATAATCTCTAAAACAGATACTTCTCACCAATAACAATACAGACGATAGACATTTACTAAATGTCTGAAGCTACATTAGAAACATTTGTATTGTAATTTGTAAACATTTCATCACACTCAAGATTTTATGTTTATATAATTGCGATTATGATAGAATTAACTCTGTCTAGTGCTTTTACTGTAGAAAAATTTATTTTGAACTGTTTCATTAGTAATTTGGCAGGTTTACTAATAAAATTAACTTTAATATGTATACTTTTTTATGCAAGTAAATAATATATTATGATATGATTAAATTTGATATTCAATACGGAATGAAATTGATTTATCTACATATAACTTTTTTATTGTAGAATGGATATAAATTTTAATATAAAAGTTATTTCAATATCTTATTGTTGCCATAGAAACTTTAATAAATTGTATTTAAAATATTGTTGAAATTTCTAAAATTTTTTAATGTCTATTAATACAACAATAGATCCTTTCTATAAGGCTTTAGTACTCTTTAAGACTAATAAAATACAAGAATGTCATAAAGTATGTAATAGTATTTTGGAAAAGAATCCACTAGATCAAGCAGTATGGTCATTAAAATTGGGATGTTTTACTGAGGAGACATACATAGATGAACTTGAAAATGATGAAATTGGAATGGTAGATATTTTTATGGATGATAATATTATTTCTAAAGATGCTAGACCTGGAACTTCTTTTAATAGACCGTTAACTACTGCTTCAGGTACCTCAAGTCAAGTCATAAGACCAAGAACAACAGCTGGAAGGCCTATTAGTGGAGTTGTAAGACCACAAACTATAGCTAGACCTGGTACTATGGAAAAAGCTTTACGGTCTTCAAGAACTTCTAAATCTTCAAGACCTGTCTCCTCAAGTAGTGTAAGACAGTTAAGATTAGGGACAGCTTCCATGATAGCTCAAAAAGAGGGACCATTTATTAATCTGGCAAGACTTAACATTGATAAATATGCTTCTGATAATAGTGTAAACAAATATCTATTTGAATATGTATTTTATCATGAAGGAGATATGAAGATAGCTCATCAAATTGCAGCAACAGCAACGAAAATAAATGAATATGAAGATTGGTACTGGAAAAATGCTTTGGGAAAAGTTTATTTTAAACTTGGAATGTTTAAAGATTCAGAAAAACAGTTTATGTCGTCATTAAAAAATTTTAAAAATGTAGAAACATTTGCTTTTGTAGCAAAAGTTTACACAAGATTGGATCAACCTAACACTGCAATTGATCACCTAAGATATGGATTACAAATTTTCAGAGATGATATAACACTTCAAACACATTTAGCTAGAATATATGAACAATTAGGAAATATTAAGCAAAGTATAACAATATATACAGATCTTCTTCGATTAGATGCAAGTAATATTGAAGCAATTGCATGTCTTGGAACACATGCATATTATAATGAACAACCAGAGCAGGCTCTTGGATATTACAGAAGAATCCTTCAAATGGGAGTAAATAATGCAACGTTATTTATGAATCTTGGACTGTGTTGCTTTGCTTCACAGCAACTTGACTTGGCAATTGCTTGTATCGAGAAATCACTTTACCTTGCTACAGACGATATTCAAGGCTGATATTTGGTATAATGTTGCTTACATTGCAATTTCAAACGGTGACCAAATATCTGCTGCTAGATGTTATAGACTAGCTATAGCACATAATCCTGACCATGCAGAAAGTTACAATAATTTAGGAGTTATATTCATGAAACTGCAAAAATATGATAAGGCGACACATTTTTTTAAAACAGCCATTACAAAGAACGAATTTCTTTATGAACCACATTTCAATCTAGCTTTTATCTACCATGAAACTGGAGAACTTGTCCAAGCATACAAATATGCTTCAAGTTGTCTAGAAATTTTCCCAGCATATGCTTATGCTCTACAATTAAAAGAAAAAATAAGCGAGATTATACAAACAACGAATAATTCATTTCATTAAAATAACAATTAACAATACTTAACAAAAAACAATAAAAAATAAAAGATATAATATTTACATATTTTTCCTTTCCTTCTCTTTTTTCTTCTCTTCTTCCGCTTTAGCCTCTTCGAGTTCTTGCTCCTCATCATCATTTAATGACAAAATTTGTCTGTGACGTGAACTCCTCATGTACGGCCTCAAAACCCATTCTGTTTTAGCTGCTGTCATATTGTCAAGAGTACCCAATTTAATGGAGTACGGTTTCATTTCAAAACGCGGACCAACCTCTGTCAACTCTATTTCACCTTTTGCTCCTTTAGTATAATTATGATGGCGAAAAGATATATAATCATCTGAATTTGAAAAAGTTATAATTCTTTTGGAATCGGATTTTGGCACGGGAAAGAGGTGTTTTAAAATTGATGTAACACGTTTTCCTATTGTTGAATTCATTTTATGAAATATAAGATGTGGATATTGCTCTGATACCTTGATTGCATCTGGAATGTCATGTCGAAGAACTACATTACAAATATTAAAGAAACATGTTGGTCCATATGGTAAATGAGATACAACCAAACCATCAGGAACACCTCTTGTTTCCGAAAGAACAATTATATCCGTCACATCATTTACACGACAAGCCTGAACTAAATTTTTAATATCATAACCACCTCTGTTTATTCTTTGAGCGTTTGGAAACATTAGCCGCATCTCCTAGAAACAACTCAATATAAAATAATATAAAACATAACTTACAGCAGCAAACTGTTTTAATTTCGAAGAAGGATCTCTCGAAGTTGTTACGACAACTTTCGGATCTGTAACACCAGCCCATCTATATTCATCATCCAATGCATTATCTTCATCACCCCATTCAATATCTTTTATTAGATCAACAGCTTCATCTTTTAAATCAGTAGGAATACGTGTGTTGTTTTGGAGTGCTTGTCGAACACGTTCTCTTTTCGATTCCAAAGCTTTGTGTTTTTCCTCAGTACTTTTTCTTAAAACATATTCGCGACGAAGACGAGCCTCACGTCGAAGCATAGCGTAAATAAGGTATATACAGTTATAAATTTAAATTCAAAAACACTTTCCCAAAATATGAAAATTAAATGGAAAATCGTTGTAGGAAAAAATAATTTTTCTTATAAAAAATCAACAATTAAAAATATATAAAAAAAGATTAATGGGCACTAGTTTCCTCTTTTACTGGAATTTCTTTTTTTCCTGAAACCTCTTCATTCACTTGAACATTGGGTTCAGCAGTTTTTCCTTCGGTTTCCTCTTGAATATTTTTCAATAGTTTATTAGCCATATGTATACCAGACAGTTCTCGATTAACACCTTCTTCCGATGTTGGATTTTCTGTAAAACTGTGCTTAGACATATCAGCTAACCACTGCATCATATTAAATTTAAAACATTCTGTATCAAGGATTTCTTTATAAACAAGATCTATTTTTACACTTTCAATTGACTTTTCAACTTCTTCACCCCAGTCGTCTAGTGTTGGATGAGATTTCCCCCATTTCTTATCATAATTAGTATAATGAACTTTCTCAAGAACAAGTCCTAGTCCTGGAGCCTTTGGTATATCCATACGTATAGGTTCAAAAGATCTTTGAATGTCACTCTTAAAAGTATGTCCTCTTAAAACTGCAATACACATTCCAATCATCTTTCTAATTTGATGAAGCATAAAACTTTGTCCATGAATAAATATTGTTAGAAATTCATGTTCTTTTTCATGAAGAGAATCCTTGTAAATAAATGGCTTTCCAGCATAAAAATCTATTATGAATCTAAAACAAGATCTATCACCACTATCACGTCTACTTGTATAGTTAAAAAAATTATGAGTGCCTTTGTAGATATTAAGAATATCATTGATTTCTTTTAATCTTTCTTCTGAAATTCTATAATCTTCTTTTGTTAACTCATCTAATGGAGCAAAGGTATATGATGGCACTGTATAAGAATATGTTCTTGAGGAACAATCTTTCTGACAATGAAAATTTCTAGTTGCCACACGAAAACCAAAGATCCTTATATCTGGTGGCAAATTATCATTCATCTTTAAATGTCCATCAACATTCACATTGAGATCTCTGGGTAGAAACATTGAGCAAGTTTGCCTGACAGCAGAAACAGCTTTATCTGTTCTTGCAGCTCTTTGAAAAAAAAAACTATATGGATCATTTTTCTGCTGTTCTGTTATGAAACCACACTTTTCAAGTGCATTAAATATCATTCCCTCAATTGTATTTTGGTCTTTTTGAATCTAAAAATTAGGTAAAATATAAATTTACGAAAAACTACCTGCATTCCAAAATAATTTTTTCCCTGATAAGCTAATAACATAGCATACTTACGAACTACAGGTTTTCTATCCTGTTTTTCTTTTGGAGTTTTATTAACATCATTTGTTTCTTTAGGAGATTTTTCAACTCTTCCAGAAATAATTTTGTGAAGTTCATCCTCAACTCTAGGAGTCTCTTTTGTATGACTTGGCATTATAAATTTAATTTTTCGCAGTGACTGGACTATTCTCCGCAACATTAATATGTTCAATATTTCGCTTTAAGAATTATTTCAATAAAGTATTTTGGAAATATATGCATTCAGTTGATTGTTAAACCATCTTAAATGATAGCAAAACTTATTTCTAGGAGACTATTATCACTCAAGAATGCCAGGAACATTTCAACTACCATTTCTATGAGAAATATCCCTGTTAAGAAAGAGGTAGAAGGTTTTTGAATTAATTTTAGAATCAAAGAAACTTTATTTTTTAGGATTACAAACCATTATCAGTGGAGGAATTTGTTGAAAAAGAAAGTTCAAAATCTTCTAGTATTCCATTTTCAATTACTAGAATTACCAATCAAGTAAAAAAGTTTATAACACCTGTAAAATTAGATTCAGTAACAAGGTCAATTTTAGATAAAAGTGCTGTTCAATTATATTATAACTGTGCTAATAATTTTCCATATATTGTATTAACGGAAAAATTTGGTCTTCCAGATACAGTGGCATCATGGTATAAACTAACATTAATGCATGTTTGGATGTTATTAATGAGACTTCATGTATCAATGGATTATTATGCATATGAAAGATTTAGAACAAGTTTGCTTACAGCAATGTGGCATGATATAGATACACGATTGGGTATAGTTTCAAAAGAAATAAATGAAATCGCTTAACAACAAAAAAAGATATGCAAAAGATGCATGGTCTTTACATACAAACATTATTTGAATATGATGAAGGATTTCTTAAAAATGACATTGATTTAGCTGGTGCTATATGGAGAAATTTATATTTGTCCAAAGAAGTTGATTTAATACAATTAGCTGATGTTGTTATGTATATGCGTGGAACAATTGCATATCTTGATACATTAGAAACTGGTGAACTATTAGTTAATGGATTACCTCAGTGGAAACAAGTACAGCGAATTCTAGCATTAAAATAATTTCTAGATATTTTATTCTGTAGATGTTTTATACAAATAGTTTTATATTATTACTTTAATTATATTTGAAATAAACATAATAATGATATTTTTTTATTTGTGTAATATTACCGTGTTTTAATTGATGTTGACAATATAACATTTTTATATTTATCGTAAAAAACTAAAGTGATAGTATAAATTTAATCTTTTAAACTTAAATAATATAATAAAAACTAGCGTTAACCTTTATATAAAAATAACTAGTTTCTTTTGTCATTCTTTATCTTAAATTATTAAATGTTACCTTGTGATATAAAAAATATATAATTTTTTAAATAGGATACAAAAGATTGTCAAATAATTTTTATTTTTAATATAAAAGAATTCACATAATAAATATTATGTTAATTTATTATATTTTTTATCTTCTTGACATCACACCTTATCTTAAAACCTTTGATGGCGGTTTTTCGTTAAAAGATTTTAAATTATATCATGACACCCGCTGTCTCTTATTTAAATAAAGAATATTTTGATGTAATTTATGTTTCAACAACCCACATTTTTAATTTAATGATATGAGATTTTCTTTTAAAAGATGATTAATGATTTCTAAGTTGATTACTTCTCAAAGTCCTACAAAAAGATATGATAAAAGATAATATATGATGATATAATTATAATAAACCTTGTTCATTCTTTAGTTAAGATTAAAAAGTTACAATAAATAGAAAAGTGTTATATAAATAAATACTACTTGTTAAATTATTAAATAACTAAAGAATGTGTCAATTTTTATAAAGATACTTGATACTGTAAAAGTTGATGTTTCTTACCTACAATTACCTGTCAAGAATCTTCTCTTATGAAAATAAACTTATTTTTAATGATGTAATATTTGTGGTGAGTCGGTATCTCAAATAAACATCTCTAAATTTCTAAGTAAATGAACTACCATATTAAGACAACATTACGTCATCAATTATAATTGACCTTTTTAATAAAAAACTTAAATAAATAAAATAATTTTTTTACTACAAATTTCATTTATTTTGTAACTTACTACAAGTGAATTTTCATTAAAAAATCTTAAAATTTTGTAAATATTTAATTAATAATAATAATTGTTATGCAAAGAGAAAAAGAAGGATATATGTACAAGAAAATAGAAGTTTAACTGTTATTGAAAAATAATAAACTTCTATCTAATATACTGTTTCTAAGGCTACTCTACACCGTACTTGAGATTGTCTTCAAAGTAATTATTGAAAAAAATTCTTGTTTAATTGAATAATTGTATATATCTGGTACAGCGAAGTTAGGTGGAATAAAGTGCTGAGGTAAAGGATGATTATGATTAGGAAAAGTATTCTCAAGATTATTCGATAAAACTGAACTTCCAAAATTTTGATTATTTAAGTTTGTGTATTGTTGTTGTTGGAGAAATTGTATATTTCTTTGATCTATTTGTTGATTATAATTCAATATATCACCATTCATTGTATCTTTTTTAATATGATTTCCATTGAAACTATTTTCAGCAGTTTGAGGTGATGTGGCTGATACATGACCTGAATCACTACTGTCATCTAACTCCTTATTAGTAGTTAATGGCGAACCATTACCTCCAAAAAGTGATCCTTTCTCGTGAGCCTACAAAATAATCAGATTATATAATTTATAAATTTGTGAGGAAGTAATTAGGAAACACTATTAATAGTCACATAATTTGATGGAATCAACACAGTATATTAGAAGATAATCTTATATCTTTTAATCTGATTGCCATGGATATTGAGATATAAATTAATTGTGCTAAAAAATAAAATAAAATAAAACTTACTTTCATATGTTTTCTCAAAGAACTTGGATGTGTATAACTTTTATCACAACCTCCATATCTACAAAAATATGGTTTTGAATTAGTATGAACATGCATATGTTTTTTTCTATCAGAACTGTTAGCAAATGTTCTATCACATCCAACATGATTACATTTAAAAGGTTTTTCACCTAAAAAATAATTGAATTAGAATCTGTTAAATGGTCTCAATATTTTTAATTTCCCTAATTATAGTATAGAGATAAAAGGATAAATTCACCTGCTTAATTGTTTTACAATTACTAATATTTATATAAACTCCTTTTCTATAATTATCACAGTATTTAAAGGAAAAAAGCTTACAAACCCTTTATCTTTTAAAATATACATACATATATATCCCTATTTTATTTTATATAAAAGAAATGAGAACAAAAGATTTAATAATTTAAACAGTTTTATAGAAATTAGATTTTACCTTCTTACCATTATTAATATATTTAAGTCAATTACAGTAACAAAGGAATAATTTAATATTTCAATTATTGTAAACAGATTTTAAATATATAAATATTAATACTATCTATGTTGCATCTGTTTGATGGAGTTCCATCAAAATAACACATTAAAATATCTTATTTCAATAAAATAACAGATTTTTTCTGATTAATGATGTGGTTAAAAGTTTATTAAATTTTAAATCTGCTATCTCGCCCTCTTGAAATGTCATGAAACATCTTATATAATAAATAAAAAAGACGTGCCAAAAATGGTAACTGTTATAAAGAACCTCTTTTTTCAAACATCTCTGGCATCTGGTTTAAATTTTTAACTACTAGATTATTTTAGTGTATTAATTCTCAAGTACAACCTCTTAACATGTCTTACTTTTAAAAAATGATTTTAAAATTGTTATTTTAACTATAATAATTAGAAGTACTAGATACAGTAAGTGTTATAATAGATTATTATGCAATAAAAATGTTTAACACTAACATAAGTTAAGTTTAAACTAATTGACATTAGATTATCTTATTCTTGAAATTATCTATCATCATACACTTCCTATACTTGTTAAAGAAATGATGCGTTATTATAGAAGAAATTAAAGCATAATGAGAGGAGCATATTTAATCTACTAAGATTGATATTACGTAATAGATATACTGATTATGTCTTTAAAATTTTAGAAAATATTTAATTACCCTCATTTACCATCTCATACAAATTTTTGAGTTGAAAAATTAAAAACAATAAAAAGATAAACATACCCGAATGAATTCTTTTGTGAATTTTCAAATTTTCACTTCTAGCAAATAATTTTTTACAATATTCACATTCAAATGGCCTTTCTCCAGTGTGAACACGTAGATGATTAACAAGTTTATATTTTGCTTTAAAGGCTTTACCATGTCTTGTACAATCCTTCCATTGACATATGTATTCAACAAAATCTTGACTTCCAAGATGATCGTGAGATAAATGATCAACAATTTCTCTTAAATTATAAAATATAATACCACATTCTTTATTTGGTGATAGCAACCACTGACAACAATATTTTTCATTTGAAATTTTCGTCATTCCATGTTGTGGAATCCCATTACTTGGAAATGGAAAAGATGGATATGGTGGAATAGATGATGATTGTGTTGGATAGTATGGATTATGGATACTTGAGAATGATTGCCCACCATTATAGTATGGTTGTGACAAAGGTACAGTATTAGGATAATAAATTGATGTGTTAGTTAATGGTGATGTTGCCGGAGAAGAATTAGATGAATCGGATGAAATAGTTGTATTTGTGGTAGAGAATGAAGACCATCCATTGCTACTTGTTGTTGGTAAAATAGAAATATTATATGAAGGTAGCATATTTTGAGGTCCACATCCATTCCCAGCAGGAAAGGAACTATGGTTTGGATTGTTAGTTCCATTAAATTTGTATTGCAGTGAAAAAGTTAAGTTGGAATCTGATGTTGGAATCCCCCCGGTGCAAGAAGCATTGTTTGAAGGATATTTATGATCGCTACCAACATACTCAGATAGGACACCATTACTACCACTAGGAACACCAGTCACACTCAACATGATATCCCAGTGTCTCTACTATATGTTGTTGATATTTATCAAAATATTTGAAAAAAATATTAAATGTTAGAAAATAAATCGTTTTATGAAAATTATAAACGATATTTTAAAGATATAAAGAAAGGTATATAATTTAACAACAATGATTTTCTTTTCTGTCTCTATTAATAAAAAGCTGATTATTAATATCAGGTTTGTATAAAAATAAACTTGGCAAACTATTAGACCACCGACTGGAGCTTAGCTCTGTTGGATACGAATTGTTATTATTTGACATGAAAGTCATATTCTCCTTATTATAGTATTTCTAAGATAGTAGGAGGAGCTTAACTTTTTAGAAGAGGCGAGTACATTTTCTTTAACATTTACATCTCCTTTACTACAACCTTACATCATTAAGAGGCGCAACCGCAAAAGATGAAATATGGAAAAATATTAAGATATTTTTGTTTGAGGGAAGGGCTATGTGAATATTATGAATATTTACCTTAAAAAAGTTTTTTTTGATTTCTTAAAATCGATATTTTACTTTTATTATTGATATATAATTTTTTATGATATTAATGAAACTGTCATAAGAATGTCTATTAATTTTATATTTCATAATAATTATTACATTCTTAATTAACTCTTTACTCCTTATCTTAAATCTCACCTTCTCTTAAGAAAGACATAAAATTACCATATGATTTATTGTTAGTAAATTCTTTTTCATTCTCTATCATTGTGAAACTCATTAACTTTTTTATTAATTATAGTTTTGTAATTTATCAAAAAAGTTTAAAGAATAATCATCATATAGTTGTTACATAGAAATGAAAAGTAACTTCAATATTTGATAAGATGATGAATTTTCATTAGTAATTTTTTCTCATTCTTTTTATTTAAAAGCAGGGAACAAGAAACCGCTATATCCTAAAGACTGTATACAATGTTATTCCCTTCACATTTAAAATAACTGCCGTCTTCGGCACTTTAACAACCTTGTAAACATCATATTTACAATTTTTTTTCTCTTTAAAAACAAGGCATATTAAATAAAGCTAATTATTAATAGTAAATTAAAAACATCATTAAATACAATTATTTCTATATTTTAAGAATATTAAAAAATTAAAATAAACCACAAATAAAAATATGTAACTATGCATAAATAAAAAAAGCCTTAAGAAACGAAAATATGCGTTGAGAAAGCACGTGTTTACTTCCTGATTTTTGATACGACAACATCCGATTCTCATATCTGAGCATCTGTTTTTTTATAACATTTTAATAAATGATGTATTTTAAGGTATCAAAAGCATGAGAGTATATCAATTTATTTAATGTTTAAATGAGAATAATTGAGAGTATTAAAGATTACAGTATCCTAGAGGTATCAAATGATTAATTAAATAAAGTTTATTTTCTTTACATTTTGAATTTTCAAATAAAAAAAATTATTTTATTTCCTTTAACAAAAGTTAGAGGGAAATGAAAAAGAAGAAAAGACAATAGAGTATTTAATATTTTATCGGCTGGAGGGAAGAGATTGATATATTATGGTATCGTTACAAATTAATTTTTTTGTTGATTTCTAAAATTATCTATTACAATTTGAGTACTTTAATATAAAAGAGGAATAAATTTTTTTTAATAAGTAAACCATATACATTAGAAAGAATGTGGTAATTTTATGTATTAACAGTTAAATCAACTTTAACTATTTATAAAAATTACCATTTTATGGTTATTTGAAATATAAAATTCAAATATTTTCAAGGTTCTTATATTATGTTTATTAAACTTTGAAGATACCTTCTTTTATATTATCCCATCTTTTGACATATCATGTGAATTAGTTGGAAGAGGAATGGTAACCTCATAAAACATAAATCTGATTATCTTAATATGATTGATACTACAAAAGCGTTTGATCTCCTTACAATTGAATTTTCCTAATTTTATTTATACATAATATAATTCAACTTTAATTTATTTTATGTAAATGGAAATAAATAAAAATACCAATATCTTTCAAATAGGTATATGTGATTTATTTACATATGAAAAAGAATTATCAAAATAAAATGATATCATTTAATGTGGTACATACGTACATTATTTTTAGCTTAATATTACCATATAATAGATAGAAATTTATTTGACAAAGTTTACCTCAAAATTTACAAACTACCTTTTTATGAAAAGATATAAAAGAAACAATTAACAAAAAGGATCATTTCATTAAAGCACAGTGGGATTCCATGTTTTGCGAAATATATTTTAAAAGCGACATCACCCTTAAGAAAGAAAATTTTTTATTTCAGTTTACATTTTAAGATAACAATAAAGATGGCAAATGTATGGGAGAGTTTTTAAACTTATTAAGAAGTTATTATATGCTAATTGTCGGTAATTAATAAATAATACGATTATTATAAAAACATTTTGTAATGTGAGAACAGATGTTTTGGTATTTTTTTGTGGAATGTCTCCAAGACAATAAGTGCGAAAGATATTCGGTAATTAGTAAAAGATTACAATTAACACTATACCTAAAAGTTATGCACTGTTAATTGGTCACTTTCTAATAATAGACTAAGTTAAGAAAGAGATTTGTTTAATCTTTTAATGTTCGAAGGTGTTAATTACTTGCATGTTACTTCATAATATAATCGCCTTCACTTACTGACTACATTGTCATCGTTAATAATAAACAATAAAAAGTTTTTTGATTACGTAAAAATTATACATGTATGGATGAATTAATTTTACCAATTGTTGCGTAAAAAACTGTATTCCTAATTTATGATTATACTTTTATGTTATTAAAAAATTTTTTTGACAACTTAGGATTACTGTAGTTAATACAATAAAAATTGATTGTAAGCTGATTTGATTACGTGTCTATATTATACATATATAAGGTCAACCATCTGCCTACAGTTATTTAAACACAATTAAAAGTTGTTTAAAAATTAAAAGGATCATCTTCTTATTAAAATATCAGTACTTATAAAATAGAATAATACATAACAATAATAGAAATTTTATCTCTTCTTAACATTCCATCAATTGTTCTACATCATAATCCTTTACTTATCCAACTAACTGACAGTTATCCTAGAGGATATATATATTAAAGTGCTTAATCAAATATTTATTATATGAAGTTGGCAGGTTATAATGAAGAATTGACTAAAATAAGTTAATGAATAAGTCATATTATTATTGTTATTTAATAATTTCTATAGAAATATTTAGTAAGTTACTTTTAAGTGTGAAAAATCAATATTTAAAGAATGTGTCAAAAAGATAATTTATTTAATAATAAAAGAATAATGTTTTGTAAGCCTTACAGCAAATTATAAAATGAAAGACATTTAACGTATAATAGAAATCTTAAAAATAATAAAATTAAAGTTTCACTAAGAAAATTTGTAAATTATTTTAAAATTTGCAAATATACTTAATAATTCATTTTTCAATTAAATAAAAAAGTTGTAAAAAAATGAGAACTTGAAGCATTCTACTTTGAAAAAAATATTATGTTTGATATGGCATTTTTTTCTAGAAAAATATACACGTATTAAATTATCCTTGAATACGTTGATTGCTGTTCTTGAAATGCAAAGTTTCCATGTGCTCTTTAACATAATAATTTATTGTTTTCTTAAGACCATCTTCAAATGGTGTAGTACAAGACCAATTCAATTCACCATGAATCTTTGAAAAATCTATGTAGTATCGACGATCATGATATGGTCTATCAGGAATGTAGGTAAATTTTGGTTCTGTCGCTTCTCTAAAAAAATAAAATTATCAATAACATCTTTTTATAGTAATAATTAATACCTTTGAGTGATAGTATTAACAATACTATGAATTTGCTGTGTTAAATGAAGATTAGCTTTTTCAAATTCTGTTCCAATATTATATATTTGAGAAATTTTCCCCTTTTCAGTAACTCTTTTGATTGCCTCAGCACAGTCATCAACATACATCCATGATCTGGAATGCATTCCATCTCCCATAAGTGGGTATGGACTTCCTTCTAATGCAAGTTTAGTAAACTTTGGAATTAATTTTGAATAAGCTTGTCTTGGTCCATAAACATTGTTCATTCTAACCATAACATACGGAAGTTTATATGAATGATGATAAGAATTAACAATAACCTCACAGGCAGCTTTACTTGCAGCATATGGATTCGTTGGATTCATTAGAGATTTTTCACTTTTGGGTGTGCTATCATTATGAGAATCTCCATAAACTTCATCAGTTGAGATATGTACAAATCTTTTTAAATTCCCCCATTTATTGACAGCTTCAAGAAGGGTTGTAGTTGAAATAATATTTTCTTGAATAGTTCCAATTCTATCAGAATAAGAATCATCTACATGTGTGACAGCAGCAAAATGAATAATTGTATCAATCTATAAAATATAAATATACATTCAAAATAGTAATATATAAAAATCTTACATTATACTTCTTAAGTGCACTTTCAACAGAAGATTGATCACAAAGAGTATCTTTGATGAAAACATATCTTTCGGAATTTTTAACTTCCTCTTCGATGTGTTTTTCATTAGCTCCAAACGCTATTTTGTCAAAATTAATAATTTTAGTTTCAGACCATTTTTCAAAAATATAATTAATAAAATTTGATCCAATGAAACCACAACCTCCAGTTACGAGTAGATTTTTAGGAGTATGATTTGGAGGAATAGATGACATTTAAATCTGTAAAAAAATTATCATTAAATTAAAATATGATAATTTATTGAGTAAAAAACTTAAAGATCATTTAAAGACTAAACATTAGCAAAAAATATGATATCTATTTAGAAGATGAAATATTTAAAATCAAATAAGAATGATTAGTATAAAACATGATAAAAATCTTCACTCTCTTCTGACCCCGGTGTAGACAAGTATATAACTACTAACTATCTTATATCATTCCAGAGGAGACAATTAACGACATTACAAAATTGTGTTTGTGTACTGATATGACAATAGAAATATAAAATTATGTCTAAAAGACATTAACTTGTAATTGTATTAACATTTAATTTATATATACTAATTACCTTTTCATTACCAAGATATTAAAAAGATGCCACGATATAAAGTATCTCTCCTGATAATGTTAAATATTTCCTTAACATTTTAAATAAATTTAATAAATAAGTAAAAAAAATATCAATTAACTTATTAGAACAATTATCAAACAAGTTGGTAAAAAAGATATCACGAATTAAAAGTGAATTGTATATAATTTTATTAACACAAAAAAGAAAACTTTTTAAAAAGATTAGTTGATATATCATACATTTCTTCATTATTGACATTTATGCCACTGATTTATCGTATTAAAATAATGTATATTTTGGTTAAGAAAATAGTTTGAACAGTAAATATAATATTTATGTTCATTTCTGTATATCTTGATTATTATTTATACCACAGGTTGTGGGAGTTGATTTTTAAAATCAAGTCGAAGGAAAACGTAATTAATCTTCAATTTCTTATATCTCTTTTCTAAAATTATTGGAGAAGATAAAATGAAAGAGAAACTTAAAGTGTTAAACTCGTTTTACCTGGATTTAATAAATTATATTTTATTTTATAGCATTATTCTTAATACCAATTTTATATATTGAAATAATGTATTTTATCAAGAAACAAGATTATATAATATAACTGTTGCAAAAATCTTGTAATTAGGGATTGTTATTTTTATTCAGGTCAGGTCGAGAAAAAGAAAATCATTAAAATTTACTTTAAAAAGTACAAATTTTATAAGAGTATTGAGTACCATAACGATATTTTAACTTTTCATTAAAAAAAAGATTCCTCGTTTTAGTAAAATAATAGTATTTTCTTAGGATTCAACGATCAAGGTAGCTATAAAAAATATTTTAAATTAAACAAGCTTTTTACTTCCCTTTTTTATAATTCAAATCTCATATATCAAGAATATCTTACTAATATCACAAATACTACAAATTAATACTTTTAATTTTTGTAAATCATTTTAGACCGGATTTGAAAAATTATAGAAAAGGAAATGTATAAAATACTTCTATAGCATTAAAGAATGACAAAAAATTATTAAAAAAGTTTTTGATAATTAATAAAAAGAATATGACAATTGAAGAAGGAATATTTGCATAAATTTTTTTCATAAAAAAGTTATGTAATGTCTAGTTATTTATATAATTTTTGTAATATACAAACAATTTAAATTGATATTAAAATTTGATTTTTATATATAATAAAAAGTAATCATTATTTATCATTTTTCAATTCAAATAATCAAATACATTGGTAATTATTCTAATAATATTTCCTTGTAAAAAATTATTGTCTCACTACATGAATGTTAAATAAAAAAATACATATAAAATTTCAATCTAAATTATGTTATAATTGAATTCAACTCGCAATATATAAAATTAATGTATAAGAGTCTGTTTATTGATTTTTTCTCGCAGCGATTTATAATGCGTAAAATTTGGAGTTATGCATTTAAACTTAATTCTTATAACGACTGTTTGGTTTTCATTTTGGTTCTAAGCAAGTTATCTTCCTTCAAAATCTTATATAAATAGGAATTCTGTAGGAAAAATAAGATGGAACGTTGTGCCTTTTGTGGATGGAATAGGAAAAACGCGTTTGGTAATATAAGATTTTTTGGAATTCCTAAAGAACCAGGAATGAAAAGGATACAATGGTTATATGTATTGGCAAATAGAAATATCAATCCTAAAGAAAAGGTAAGAATTGTAATTTTATTTTTTTAATATAATATGTTAACATTAATAATAATTTTTCTTACTTTTTAAGGTAAAAGTTTGTAGTGTTCATTTCCGTAGTGGTAGACCTTCCTCTGATCCTTCGCATGAAGATTTTGTACCACATTTGTATATAAACGCTCCGCCGTTACCGGAAGAACTAGATTATATAGAAAATTTACATAGAAATAATGTTAAATCTATAGGAGTAACGCATAAGATTGAAACTCTTGAACAAAATGATTCATGTATTTCTATTAATTCTGGACCTTCAACAATAAGAAAAAATAGTAATAAAGAACCACCTAGCAAAAAATTAAAACTTGAAAGTGAAAAAGATGAATATGAAGAGGTAGTTGCAATAGATGATAGTAATAGCATAAATGGAGAATCTGAAGAAAGAATAAATCATCATAACAGTAGTAATAATGGACTTGAAAATAGTAGGCAAGATATAAAGAATGAAGAGATAAATTCAAATCATGTAATACTTCAATCACAAAGAATGCCTTTGCTGAATGGAAGTAATGCTCCAAATGCTAGAAGAATAAAAGTTCAGCATGTACCTAAGCATGTTGTAGAAGCTGCAAATTTACAACCAGGAGTTTCGGTTATTCTTAGGAAATATATGAGGCAATGAAAGAAATTATTATTCATTTCTTCATATCAATCAATTGTTTGTACATTTTTTTGTTAGAAATAGCATAGTTTTTAATAAATATTTCCTATCCATCTCTTGAATGGATTGTCTTTATGCAACTTTGGTTGTATGTTCAATGTTGATGAAACGTTTCCACATATTTCTTGAACTTCAATTTTTTAAATGCTTTTTTGGGGAACACTCGGGTTTTTGAAAAGAAAAACGAATTCTATGTTATTCAGATCATTTAGTGTAAAGAGTTTTCGTATTATTTAAGTGAATATAGTATATTATAATTTGTATATTTTATCAATAAATTTATTTTAGTATTTATTTATTATTTCGGTTATAAATATCCCATAATACTTCTAGAAATTTTTATAAACTATCTTCTATATTTTAAGAAGATTATGTTGCGTACAAGACAATTAAATAAATTTATGAATATGATAGTTGGACCAGAAATTCAGGGTGCATATCTTTATACAGAGGAGGGTAATTGTCATGCACAAGTTGGTCCAAAAGCCGATAATGTTTCTGCAGCAGTTTGTTCCTCACTTGCATCATCAATTTTCGAAGCATTTGAAAGAACAATATCACGGGAAAATCTTAGAGAATTTCAGTTAGAATGTGAGGATACAGTGATTTTGGCAACACAAATTCTTAATTTTATTTTAGTGATACAAGGACAACCAAATGCTCCAATCGGTTTGTTACGCTCTAAGTTACATGCGTTTGCAGAAAAACTTAAAGAGCCTTTGTCTTATGTAATTCTCAAAGATCAATAATATTTTAGTTGTATTAAATTTTTTTTGTATAGGTACACTGTATAGTATTTTATCATAAATTAAATAAATACCTTAGTATGATTTATTTTAAATTAAGGGGCAAAAGTACTATGACATTAACTTTTTGTAATTGATGAATATTATCACCTCATTTTGTACCTTAACAATATTTGTATTAGATTACAGATAAAATAAAAAAACTTGTTTTTTTGTGTACAATTATCACATGATAATGGAGCTGTGTAAATTATAGTATTAAAATGATGTTGAAAAATCAAATATCATATTATTTTTAAATAACAATGTTTAAATATTATATTTTTTTTAATATGGTCTATTAGACAATAATTTTTCTTTTGTCTATCCTTTTCCTCATACTTTTATTACTGACAAAAGAAAAGGAAGATGGTTTTTTGTTGTTATTGTATAGACGATCAAGTTTCTCGAATCCGGTTTGATAATTTTCTATTTCTCTGATTTAGTAGATGTTTCAAATTAATGATAATTGATATAAATGGAGGTATTACTTTACCTGTCTCGGTTATATCGGCATTTTCTAATACTATTTTAGTTAGATGTGTATATTTGGTGATTCATTAGTGTTTATCGTGTCATTGTAATGCACGTTATATGTATTATGACGGGTCGTAAAAAGATAGTGATTATTATTGCATGACTGATTCCTGTAAGAAGTAACGCATATGTTGATTAAGTAATATTTAAAATTCCTTTTCAGCTCAAAAATAGCTCATTCTCTTAAAATATCTTTATTAACTTGTTTTTTTCTACTTTACTCCTTTATAATGAGTATCACGGAAAAAATTATAATTGTTTGATGTATGTGTCTATCGTCCCAGTGAGCTCACAATCTATTTTTCTTTTTTTTTGTGTTTTCTGTAAATAATAAAGGAAAAAGAGTAGTGATTGAAAGTATAAAATAATTAAGAAGTGGGTAGATTAAATACTAGATTAGTAAAGTTTTGTTAGTAGAAAGTTATGTTAATTCAATATGGTATTTGTAAACAAAATTAAAAAAAAATTCCAAACACATTCTTGTTGTCATTTAAATTCCTCTTTTATACGATTTTTAATCATTATAAATTTTTAATTCGAAAGACATCACATAAACATATCTTAAGACATCTTATTATTTTTTATTCTATTCCAATTACTGGTAATTAATATAGTATAAATGTTTATTACAACACATTCCAAAGTTTTGTAAAGTGAATTATACAATACTTAAAATACAGTGTTGATTTTTTTAATGCCTTTGTATTAAATATCTATCTATGTAAATAAAATTATTAATTTTTCAAGTTATAATGTCTTTTATACAATAATAGTAATAGTTATAATCTAAATGACACCATAAATCATTATATTTTTGATAGTCAAAAAAGTAAAAATATTTTTACTGCTTCTTTTTTTAAACTTATTAATTTGTTCAATTTCCGTTTTTGAAATTAGTATTAAATTGTATATTTACTGAAAAGAGGATACTCAAGATTGGTAATAAAAATATTTATTTTGCTATTATATTTGCCTTTAAAATGATGTATTATTTTTTTTAATTCTTACCCTAATATTTCAAATCAAAATTTTGATATCATTTCAAAAGGGAAGCATTATGTTATTTTTGACAAATTAAATATATATTTTATTACAATTACTAATATTGTAATTATGTTTTTATAGTAGATTTCTGGTTAACTTAAAGATGAATTGTAATAATATTTTTTATGTTTTTTTCCTCTTTCTATTAAAACATGAAGTTAAGTATTTCCTAAAATTCAACTTGTTACATAATATTACCTTTAACTTTCATTTTTTTCTACTTTTAATTTTAATAAACTTGTTTAACTCGATTTTAGTGTAAATATTTGATAATTCTTATGTTGTTATAATTGTTTTATATAATAAAATTTTTGAAAAGATAAATATAACATCTTTAAAAAATTCTTTCTTTTCTGATTTTTAACAATACATTCATTTGTACTATTTTAAAAAAAGTTCATTAAATTATTATGATAAATTTAATATTATTGTAGTATTTTTGTTACTTTTTAAAAATAGCTATATTTATTTTGTTTCATTTTTTTGAATTTTAGTTAGTTGTTATAATGATATATCGTTTTCAAACCCTTGGAGATTCTTATTGATGTTTGAACGTAAACTTGCATAAAGATTCTTTTCATTATTTCATAACTGTTAGTTTATTACAGTAGTTAAAGATTATGTGAACCAAAGTAAAATTATTAATACATTTTAATATACATATTTATTTATTTATCTATTAATTTATTTAACAAAATTAATGTTTTTATTATGAATCCCATAGATATTATTTATGCGTAATTTATACTGTTATCAACAGCCAAAATTATCTTTGACAACTTTTCATTTCATATAATATTTTAATTAACACGAAAACAAATATTAGTATTTATCACGACATGTTTGCTTTCTTGTTGTTTATTTTATTAAAAATTACAAAATAAAAAATAATTTTTAATATCTTATACTCTTTTATATTTTCACATGAAATCCCAATTTTTCACAACACATTTAAGTTATTGGTAAAATAATTTTTCCTAAAAATAAAATTATAGAAAACATTACAAATCAAAAGTGCGAAGTTTCCCTATATTATAACAATTCTATAAATAGAATCATTTTTGATGTATTAAAAATACAATAATAACGTATAAAAAATCCTAAATTACATAATTTATAACTCCTAAAGGGCATTCTCATTAAAATTATATTAGTTTAAAATAAAATGAGCATAAACAATGTTTTATATCATAATAATTATATTGTATTAATATAAAAAGTTTATCGTAAATAGACTAATACATATTTCATTCTTCTTTTATTTCAACATTAAGTATAGTTTTTTATAGGAATTTTCTTATCAATTATATGATTCATTATATTATTTCTCATACCTTTTATTTTATTAGTATTATTTTATGTTGTATAATTTTCCTATTGAGAGTTTAATATAATGATAAATCAAACGTGTAAAATACTATCTTTTGTGATGTCTATTAATAATTTTAACTATTTAGGTGTAAAAGTAGAAGAAGAAGGAGGATCAAAAATCAGTACTTAAAGTTAAAGATTTTAAAAATTGTTCAACTATTATAGTCTATCAAATCGTCGTTGCAATTTTTAATTATGTCTAAGAAAAAATTTTTCTCTAAAATTGTTAAACTCCTTAAGAAAGAAAGTATGTTAATAATATTTTTTAATATTTATTTAAAAATTTATTTTTAAGATGACAGTAATAAGTTAGAAAAACTCAGAGTAGCAAGACACAAAAGGCAAAGAGCTCCAAGTGCTTTGTCAGATCAATTATATAATTATGAACCAATGCCAACAATTTATGAAGCCGATGAGTATGATACAATTTCAGTTGATTCAGCCACCTTTGATGAATCATTTGACTCAGGAAGAAGAGATTCAGCATTTTCTACTTCATATGGAAGTGATAGTGGTCATAGTTCTATAAGTAGTACCTCAATAAAATCCACAAAATGTCCTAATAGTGATGTACAATTTAAAAAATATCAAAGCAGTAATGTTAGTATAAGTAAGACATGTTCATCAATCATAAAGTCATCATCGTTCCCTAATGTTATTCAACAATCTGTGATATTTTAAAAAAAGAAAAAAACTCAAACATCTCTTTAAAAATTTAAAGAATTGTACTATTTTTTATCCAAAAAATATTACAAGTCTGTATGGATTCCCTTTAACAAATTTAAACTATATGATATTTACATTTCTGAAGCTTTAAAAAAATGGAAAAGACAAAACAACAAATGAATGCTTTGCCTTGAAAATTCGTGCAATCAGGCAATTTTTTTCAACGTTTTCATTCAAAATATTTTTAAAAAAATTCACATGAATTCGAAGATAAAAGGAACTATATAATATTTGAAACTTTACTTTAACCGACGATAACGTTTATTAACATTTTTATTTTTACACATATATTTTGTTCAAAAATTACCTTTCATTCCATATCTGTGAAGCAATTATGAATACATTATGTATATTTACTTATTTATTGTCTATGTGTAAAAATAAAAAGTTTTATCAGTAAAAATTTTTAATCATTTTAAATTATATATTTTGACAATTGGTTGTTGACTGAATAATAGAAAATAGTAATAAAAAATTCAATGATCATTGATACATATTTTAATAATTATGGTTTTTTATCATGGGATTTACTTAAGATTAACGAGTCATGTGTCTCGTGATTGTCATTGAATAGAATTGTTATTTTAATAATAATTTTTTTTCAATAATGTTTTTCAAAGGAAGATATTTTTGAATCAAAAATAGCTTGAATACCTTTCCACATTTCAACCTGATCAATTGAATGTTCTTGTTTCCTAAGATCATCCAACTCTTTTGTTACTACCTTAAATTCTTCTTCTATTAATTTTTGTTCATTTTCTAAAGATGGTATAAGTAAATTATTTTCAGATTTATTAACATATTCATCATGTCTTTCTACATTCTTTGATTCTTCATCTATCTCAGATATTATTTTTTGAAGGATGCCTTCAAACTTATTAATTTCTAATAAATCATTGTTGTTGTCCCTTTCCTGTGAAATTTTTTTTATTTTGTTTATTTTTTCATGAATACTTAATAATTCATTATTTAATCCTTTGACTTTATCATTTTTCTCTGTAATTTCATTTTTAATATCATTGATAAAATCTTTCAATTCATTTATATCACGACTTTTTACTTTTCCAGTTTTAGGTCTTTCATATCCTTTGGATTTTTCAGAATGTTTTAAAATTGTCTCTATTATTATCTCATTATTTTTTTCTTTTTCTTTCTTAACATCATTCCACTGACGATCAAGAATGGTTAAAGTTCTTCCTAGAATACCAATTTCACGTTTTATATTATCTAAATTTGCTTTTCTTTTCTTATATTCAAAAGATTTATTTCTAAACTTTGAAACGTATTTTTTCATATCACCACTACTAACAATTTCTTCGTCACCAGATTTTTTTTTTAATTTTTGTCTTTTTTCTTCTAACTCCCTCAAGTTCAGCGAGTTCTTCTCTCCTTTTTTGAAGAACTTCTGCTGTTACACTTTTCTTCCTAGTCATATTTGCAGCTTGGTGCCTATATATCGATAACTTATCATCATTTGCTTCATCTTTGTTGTCTCTTTCCAATGTTAAATTCATAATTTCACTATTTAGATTCTCAATATTGTTATTCATCTTTAAAATATCTTCTTTTGTAATAGCTTTCATGTTGGCAATTTGTGTCAAATCACTAATAACTCTTTGTTTATTTTCTATTTCAGAATGTAACTTTTCTTTCAAGATATATGTATAACTATTTAATTCTTCTTCAAGTTCTTTAATCAATTGAGATGGATCAAGATTATTAATGTTATTTTCGATTTCACTAATATCTTTTTGAAGCCTCTTCTTTTTACCACTAAAATTTGCAATAAATGTTTCTTGATCTTGCTTCAACGCACGATATTTTAATCCTTCATCTTTAGCCTCACGTAATTGCTTTGCTAATTCTAAATATTTTCCGTAATTTTTTATGTTCGTAACTTTATTTTTAACTTTCTCAACTCTTCTACTTAGTTGTTCTTTCTCTTGATTCATAGTATTTAGATCATTTTTGATATCTTGTATTAATAAACTATCTCCTTTTACTTCTTTAACAGCTTTATGAATATCTTTGAATTGTTCCATAACGTCACTAATTTCATTTTCAAGTTTAATAATTTCATCATCTCTAAATTCTGGAGGAATATTAACTTTTGTTAAATATTGTGACAAATAAACACGTTCTTTGATTTTTTCTTCATTTGTGAAAACCCAATACAATATAGGATATACAAAACCCTTTTCTCCCTCTATTATTCCCGTTCTCCATTCATGCCTTAAAAATGTAATGTATAAAAAAAGAACAATATTGATATAAAAATATATTATTTAAAAACACATTTATCTTAAAGAAATTATACTATTTTTAAACTTTTGCTTTTAGATGTAAAATGTTAACTATAAATTTCAAAAATTATAACAATTATACTATTTTTTAAAAAATATTTTTAAACTAAAAATAGCAGAAAAGTGTTTATATTTTAAAATTTATAGGGGAATATGAAAAATAACAAAACTTACAATTCATCTAAGTCTTTTGGAGCTTTAAAACGTATTAAACGTAAGATGTTAAAAATTCGTAGAGCTGTTTCTTCTGCAGATTCAGAACGTATATCAACAAAATTATTGTTTGTTATCCATTGTAAAACATCACTTAGTAATTGAAGTAATTTATCATGTCTTAAACTATCCAAAGATATCAAATTAAGATTTTTAGAAAATGGTGGATTATTAAGATAATTTACAAGTGTTCTGATATGTTCAACAGACATTTTATAAATTATATAATGAAATGGAAATAATGTGAATATTTCTTGGCATAAATTTCTTTTTAAGATCAACATACAGTTTTGTTACCATAGTAACAAACTATTGTTTTCAACTACTAATTATTTATCGAAAAGTATTTGATAAATGAAGTTTATACTATTTCAAAAAATTATTTTTACAATTTAACGAAGTGTTTTTAACGAAATCAAAAAGTTAGTTTTCCCCTCTAGGTATTTCTAATCGTATTTACATATTTGAACAAAAACAGAATTGAATCAAAGCAGTTAATAAAATAAATTTTTTATTAATAATAAAAAACTATAGTAAACTACCATTTATTTTCATTTTGTTTTCAAAATTTCTGCTTAAATTATGCGTGAATAACGATAAGTCTTTTATTTATTCGTTCACCTAGAATAAAATTTTGCTTCAATTAGAATGTTTTTTTCCTTTTTCTTTTATAAAAATGTATATATATTTTTATAAATTCTTAAAAAATCTAGTTACGCAAATCTAAAAAAACTTTTAATGTTGTTATTATCCCTTGAACGAAGTGGTTTAAAAGGAAGTTTTAAAAAATTCTTATTAACAGCAATGTCAAAATAAAGTTATCTTAAGAAGATTTAATGTATCCTGCAAATTCATCATCTATAAGAAAGAATCTTCCTTTTTTTTTGCAATTTATCTTTCTCTCTCAAACTAACTTCTGATAACAATTATAATTTTCCTCTTTAAAACAAACTTTGTTCTTGTTTACGGCTACTCTTTTTGTTATCAAAACAAATTCACTTTGTCAAAAATGTTATTTTTATTATTCTTTAAATACAAAAATAAATAATTCTTATATATAATTTTTATAATATAATAAATTTTTGAATTTAAAGATAACAAATTTTAAAATAAGCTTTCGCGTTCTTTACTCTCCTATTACTCTTCCAATAGAATGCCTTTAAAAATAGAGAAAAGTTTTTTCTTTATATACAAGTGCAAAATTTTTTAGCTAAAAAAATTTTTCTTTTTAACTTTATTATTTCTATAAAACTTTGATACATGTATATATAGTCATTTTAAAATACTTCAATTGTAAAATACATTTTGCCACTTGAAATGAAAAAATTTTATTTATAAATTTTTATATTTAACTCTAAGACTAGAGAGAGTGCTATAAAAAGTTTGTTTCTTGTTATATTCTTCAACTTGGATATTATTGGAAAGAGAGAGAGGAACAAATAATGGGAATAATATTGAGAAAAATAAGTAGTTTTCTTTTGTCTGTCCATTTGGGTGAATGATAAAAAGTTAGAATATATGTATATATAATATTGTGTAACTAGATTGATGTATTAGTTCATATGGGGTTAGCCCTTCTACATATGAAAGTTTTCTAATTTTTTATTTAAAATTTGATAATATGATTACACTTTTTGACTACCATTTAACTTTTTCCTTTTGTTTAAATTATCTTTTTCCTTTATTCTTTAACATATTATATATGATTTAAGGAAATAAAATTAAACAATTTCTTAACTCATCTAAAAACATAATTATATAAATAAAATGTATTTATGTGACATTTCATTAATAATATCTCAATGATACTATTTGTAATAAAATAGTATGTATTTATTTTTAACTTCAAAAAAATGTATAAGAATAAAAAACGAAGTGAAAAATATTGAAGTTGTCCTTTTGTTTAGTATCATAAATATGAAAGAAGAACATAAAATTGATAAATGTTCAGTACACGATCATCCTTCTTTCCGTACTTATTAAAATTAAATACATCTCTCATTAAATATTTCTTCACTTACTATATAATATCAAAATAATATTTCTATATTTCACAACTCTTTCTCTCGCTCCATCATTTTAATTTGTCAGCTTATCACTACTATAATATTTTACACTGCTTTTTTTTGTTCAAAATTTGTCCTCATCTGGATTATCCTAGTAATGATGACTTAATTTTGTCTAATTACATTATATCTTAATTTATATTCTGTGAGTAAACAAAAATAACATAAATATGATTATTTTTTTAACGGTATAAGAAAATGAAAAGATATATAGATGATGACGAAGCACATTTATTTTTCTCATCTATTATTATCATCAAGATTCAGTATGTATAACTTCATTACAACAAGTATCATATTTTACTAGCTATATTCTCAATTTCAAATGGTATTATTTTATCCTTAAAACTTATTAGACCAATTTTATATCCCTAAACGTATAATTTTTTAAAATTCTTTTCTCCATAATATTCCTTTCTTTTTGATTAATTAAAAGAGAAAAGATGGAATTTTATTTCTTCTGAAATAGAATTTAATAATTGCTCTTTGTCTATTTCTTTTTTATCTACATTCCCATCATAAAATAAAATATATATATATATATATATATTTATATATATATATTATGTATACATTTTCTATAAAAATTCAATTTCTTTAAAAATGGAATTTTTCAATTCTTTTTTTTATCTAGAATTACCCTTTAAATAGTTTTATAATTCTCAATTCACTTTATTTTTATTCATTATATTTAAAAATTAGCGAATGTAAAATAGATTCTTGAAAAATATATGTACATATATTTTATCCATATATATTAAACAGTTGTTATATCTTTTATTCTAGATACACCTTTTATTTTATTTATATATTATATAAAATTTAGTAATATTTTTATTTTACAGTTATCATTTTTATAATTTAATAGAAAATAACATATCATTAAAATAAATGAATTTCTATGTAAAGTATATTATTTTCTATTTATTTTGTCTCGTCTTATCAATATTATAAAATATCATATTATCTTCGATAAAATAAGTTTCCTCCTTGAGTAAGAATTTTTATTTCTAGCAAACTTAAATTAAAGCTATTAATAAACATACATTTTCTCTTAATTTAACTTTTTTATTTATTGTTGTTTTTATAGAAGCCATGCCTATGCCGAGTACTGTACCAGTATGGATATATGTTATTTTTAGAAAAAATCCTTCAAGTGGCCATGATAAACTAGGAGTTAATGTATCTTCAGATGGTCCAGTCTTCTGGAATCGTGAAGTTGCATATGTTTTTTGTTGTTCATGTCACTTTGATAAACATGAAGAAGAATTATTAAGATTATTTGATAGATATCAAACAAGAATTGAAAGAATTTGTCTCGTCGATAGACCATTAGATTATCCATTCATTCCAGACTCACTATTTACTTATATGGCAACTGTCTTGAGTAATCTTCAATTTATTTATCTCAGAGAACTTGATCTAGAAAAAGTTAATAGAGGAACTGTCGAGAAATTATCTAGACATAAAAATTTAAAAAAACTTATTGTTCATGGTTGTAGAAATTATGATGTTTTTCAAGATTTTAAAGGGCTACCCCAACTTTTAGTTGTTAAAGGAGAAATTGTTGGCTTAAAAGCCATGCTAGGAGATATCTTTGATTTTGATACATCAAGTCCAATTTCTACAAGTTCTAGTACTACAGATGCAACTGATGATGGAAAAAAGGAACCGGGAGAGCTTGAAGAGATAGTTTCAGAGGTTGGAACTCCGGATGAATTATCAGAATGCGTCGATATAAAATTGCAATCTTCCTTCAACAAAATTACTGTACAAGATTAATTAGAAAAATATAGGTTGGTCTAAAAGTTCTGTCATATTTTTCGTAGTTATTCTTTATCATCAAAAGAATTTGATTAAATGTTAAAAAAATTAAATTATTTTAATAATTAGATATTATCACTGCTTAACTTTATAATCTGTATAGTCACAATTCGTTATATTGTTTGTGTTACATTTTTTTTGTATAACATGAGTGTAATTAGGGATTATTTTTGATACTGTATTTTCAATGAGCTTTCACTTAGTCATAATACAACTGAAGCTTCTATATTTTATGTAGACCATATGGAGAAAGTGAACTGATGTTTGAATTGTGTAAATATTTTGTTAAAAGTTTCCGGGATGGAGAGATAAATCTTGAAGATAAGCATACATTTGTAAGGTATCTGTTTCTTACGGAGATTTATATCAATTCTATTACATGCAAAATATTTATTATGACAGTAAATGGTGTACATTATCAAAATTAAAAAACAAAATTTCTTAAAAAATCACAAAATTTGGAAAAAGATGATAGATTGTACTTCAAAATGACAACACATAACATTTGAAGTTTGAAAAGGTCCGGATAAGTTAAGCTATGGAATTGTCCTTATCTAACATACTCTCCAGTTGTGTCTCCACCTAGCTACCACCTATTTGAAGTGTAGAAGCTTCAGTAAAGATAATGATATAAATAATGATTCTTCTAAAACTTTCATCAAAAAGACTAAGGAATTCTTCAAATTTGAAATAATTAAAATGCCTACTCAATGGATTCAAATTGTAGATTATAATAAGTAATACATTGCAAATTTTATAAATTTCTTATTAAAATTATAGCCTTTTAAAGATTTTCTAAAAAATGACAGAATTTTTGCACCAGCCTAGTATTTCCTATCTCTCTATAACATATTTTTTAAGTTACCAAAAAATACATAACTGTTAAATTTCAAAACAACAATTCAAAACCATTTATTAAAAACATTCCTGTCTATATAATGAACTAACTTTTTTTATTTCAACATAAAGTGAAATATGAATCATTAATTCACCTCAATTACTTTTAAATTTTGAAAGCAATTGCTTATTAAAAGTGAAGTCATTAACTATTCTTTTGAAATAACGTTATTTTTATTAAAATTTAAATGATTGTTCCTACCAAAAATTTATAAAACTTTTTAATATTTAATATTACAAAGTATGTTCAAAATAAATAAAATAATCTTAATATTTATGTTTAAAAACAATATGTATACCATCATCAATATTAAATAGAATGTTATTACATCTACTATCGTTTGATATAATTGTATTTAAATTTCTGAGGGCAATCGCTTCTTCATCACTGGTCTTTGAATCAGCCACTCTACCGGAAGATAGAACATTATTAAAAATAATTACACCTCCAGGCATTGTAAGTTTCATAGCTTGTTCATAGTATTTGGAATATTTTCTACCATCATCATTTATAAAAATAAAGTCAAATTTTTCCAAATTTTCCGGTGAAGAAGCCTCTTTTTCAAGGTACTTTAAAGGATCTTCTTCAATACTTGTTATTGCAACATCATTTTTTGAACCATCGTTATCATTTGAAGTATCCATATTTTTCTCAATTTCTTTTCTTATTTTATGATTAAAATCAACTGCTACTATTTCACCCCCAGAATTTAATGCTTTAGACCATGCTATAGTAGAAAGGCCAAGATATGATCGAATATCTAGAATTTTTTTTGCTCCAATGAGTTGTATAAAAATTTTTCCAACATTCAAAACCTCAGGTGATGGAATATTATTTAATGTAATGGCATATTTCATACATGCACCTCTATATTCTTTTAAAAATCCACTTTCCTTACAATTCATCTTATGGCAATATAATTGAACTTTTCTTGTAGCGTTTTCTTTTCTTACTCTTCTTTTTTTTAACTTACTAAAAAAGACATTAAACATGATAGAAAAATAAATTCTATTAAGCGCTAAATTTTATTTCAAAAATATTTTGTAAATTGATTCATTTTCATATCATTTATATTTAAAATTAGTTTTTTTAAAGCTAATGAGTAATTGTAATGATTCATATTCGTTCTTGTTCTGAAACAATATATTTATGATTTATAGAAAAACAACTTCCAATAAACATAAATATTTTGTTCAAATATTCCAAATAAATGAAATAATTTATAACAATAAAGAATATTTATGATTAGATGAATTATTGTTTAGTATCAATTTTATTGTTAGAAATAACTTTTAAGGTGAACATATACATACATAAAAGTTCAATTTAATGCTTAAAAACAATATGTAAACCATCACCGACATTAAACAACATATTGTCACATCTATCGTCTTCAGAAATAATGGTGTTTAATTCTCTAATAGCATTTGTTGCTTCATCACAACAATCAGAATTGGCAACTCTACCACACCAAAGAGCATTGTCAACTAAAATAACACCGCCAGGACGAAGAAGCTTCATTAATCTATCATAATAATTTGGATAATTAGATTTATCAGCATCAATAAACGCAAAATCCCAAGTTCCAGACTCACCATTTGCAATAAATTGGTCTAAGAAATCAAGTGCTTTACCCTTAATAAAAGAAATTTTTTTAGAAATTCCTTCTGTTTCATTAATTAATGGTTTACCAATTGAATCAAGTGCCTCATGACTTATATCGAAAGAATAAACTTTACCATCTTCAGGGAGAACAGATGCCCATGCAACAGCAGATGCACCAGTAAATGTACCGATATCAAGACATTTTTTAGCATGAATGAGGCGTATAAAATTTTTGCCAACTTGAAGAACTTCTGGTGCTCCTAACATTATAGATTGATTATGGTTTTTTAAAGTCTCACTCATAATTTCTTTTTCCAATTGACTTTGCTTAACAGTAAGATTTGTACAATATATAGAAATAGGATTTGCATTCGAATAGTAACTTTTTGCTACCGTTTCTCCCATTCCTTTTCCATGTATATTTTCAAGATTAACAACTGGCGGTATCATAGGCATTTTTCAAACTAAAATTAATCTATAAATAAAAAATTTCACATAAAAATCAATGAAGAAATATAAAACAATACAGCAATAAAACTATTTATAGTTTACAAAACGCACCACCAATAGACGTGTTGAGATTATTATTTTGTGTTTATAAAAACTTCTTAAAAGCTATCAACTTTTATATACAAATTTGCACAATAGGTCAACAACCATTTTTTTTATCTATTTTGTTATCTCTGTTTGAAAAAAATTTACAAAAGATTAACTTTTATCAAAACCACTACGTCATTTTAAAAGTAAAGCAGTCAATATATTTTCTAAAGATTAATTAAATTATTGTGCAGATGTTTTATTAACATCAATTGTAACTTGAATAAAGTAGATTTCTTTGAAAAAGCCTTTAAAAAATTTTTTATGATAGTTCTGAATCTCTGTTTTACATTTAGTGCACTACCTTCAATTGTATCATTTCTTTAAGACTGTGTTCTGTTATTTTATCTAATGGCGGTGAAAAAATATTTATTGAATTTATATCTATAAGTATACAAATACTTATTACCATTTTTATTTTTACATTGAAAAATAATGCGTATACACACTAATTAGACAACTAATAAAAATAAATTTAAAGAAAATATACACAATGATGAGAGAATCTCAATAGTTCTTATTTATACAAATGCTAAGGTGGAACCACTAGAACAAAATTTCTTCAAACCCAGGTGTAGGTTTCATCATAAAATTTACTATAACGGTTCTCTAGCCTTCAGCCTACTGTGGTAATACCCTTATGGATATAAAAGAAAAGTTGGCAGAACTAGAGAAAGATATCTTGATAATATTAAAAAACATAACTTATTAAATTTTTTTTGTTAATTCTGTTAAATTAGATAGAACAGATTTTATTTGTAACATTGTATTCTTACTTATTAAGAACAGTACGTAAATAAGTAAAAAATAAAAATAAATTTAAAATTCAAATAATTTTTACTAATAGTAAACAGTATGCTAAAAAGGGATTATAAAATTACTATAATAAGGAGATTTTTATGAAATTTATCATTTACCCATAATATGGTTGATTTGTCTATCCCAAAAATACTAAAATTAATTATTTTATTGGTTTATTATTGAGAAAGAGCTTGAATATTTTATTGAAGTATATGTTAAAAATTAAGTTAAATATTATTAATTAATTGCAAGCCTAATATAATGTTACTTTGTAAATTTTGTAATCTCTATTAGGTACTAAAAATCAAATAAAAATTTTACTTATTTAAAACATTAAGATTAAATAAAAGTTACGTTTTTTACAGATGTAAAACATACTTAATTTGCAAAAAAAAAGCTAAATTTTGCGACAACCTTATATTTTTCACCGTTTAAAAATTTTTGGTTGTCGCTTGATATCTTTAACATTTGAATAAATGTTGATTTTTTAACAGGTAAGAATTTTATTGCAATTTCGTAGGATGTTTCTTTTTTTTCTGTGTGTGATATTTGGAAAAATTCATTATCTTTTCTATTGCCTATTAAAATTAATATTATGAATATTCATAATAATAATGTTATTCATATTATATAGTTTTTGTTATTTACACTTTTATTTTCCGATAATTTCATAATAATTTGAATTCATCTCGTAAACATGATATACAGCAAGAAATCACAGTGTAAACTTTATTTTTTATATGTTGAATTTAAAACAGAAAAATAATAAAAATATCAAACAACCAGTTAAAGATATATATAACTTTATCTTCAAACAGTTATTTTTATAAAATATTGTATTAATATAATTAAGCAATGAAAATAAATTTCCTTCACATGACAAAGTAAATATTATTTTTAGTTATTAAAAGTCTTAATCTTTCAAACAAATTAATTATATAAAAATTTCAAAGCACTGCGTAAGAATCTCGATATACATCTACTTTCTTAATAAAATGACATAATATTATCTTTGGATTAAATATTTTATTTTATCTAATGTTATACATTACACGTGTAATGTATCAAAAAAATATATCATCACAATTAAAAATATATATAATAAAATTGCTTTCATAAAATAGTTATACAAAGCCCAAATGGAATTGTAGTAGATGGCTCTTTTTGATAATAATTTATATAATTTTTTAGTTTTTATAATTTACAAATAAAATTTACGTTGAATTTGTGTAAGTAATTTATAATAGTTTGAAATTAAAGCAACATATACCAACAGTTATGAAAACAATTTGTCCCATATTTTATAAATACAATTTATAGTGAATCTGATGATTTATTTAGTTTTTGTAATGAGGAATTCTTAAACTAATTTAGTGATGACTAAAATTATTTCTAAATATAATACTACATTCTCAAAATATATTTATTATCTATATAAAACTGTTTTGTTTATACATAATAAAAAATAAATTGAAATAAATTGAACATTATCTACTTTTTATAAATTCAAAGAATGTTAGATCTGTTCATTTTTTGAACGTTTTGCAAGTTATTTGAAAGTAACTATAGAAAAATGCTCCATATTGCTCCATTGTACTTGTACTCGTTCCCTTAACCCTTATGTACCCGATATCTTAAAAATAGCGACTTTATATAAAGTAACACATTTTTTTATAACCTTAAAAGCTCCGGCATCTCAAAAATTGCGGGACTAAATAAATATTAGCCCTTATGTTCTCATATCTCAAAAAATGCGACACATAAATTTGTTTTCGTTAGTACGGTGTTAATTTTCAAGAAATTGTAATGATCAATATGAATGTAATGCAATTTTCCTCTATAAGACTAAGACAATTAATATCATCAATATTGTGCCAATAATAAGTTCAAAAATGATATCTAACGAAAGAAATATAGAAATGATGGAAAAAAAAGTTTTTTGTGTGTTGATTTTAAACATTGTTATATTTCGCTAATATGTCTGAATCAAATGAAGTTGTCGCTTATGTTTAAGATGAAACAGATCTTTCATTAGTATCACTTTCAAGCAACGATTCATCAAGTGATATTGAATTGGGATCAAGGAGGAAAAAAAAGATAAAAATTAGAATGATTATAGAAGAAGATGATGAACCAGCATTACCAACTAATTTTCAATAGAGTGATATACTTACTACAAAAAAAAAATTCTGTGTAAATAAAATTGACAAGGTGGGATTTGATGAAAGTGTTGTTGAAAATGTCAAAAGTAACAATGATTCATTTTTTCTCGTTATCAGTGCAAGAAAAAATTGTGGATTACACAAATTAATGTATGTCAGAAAAAAATATTTCAGGAAAGTTAACTTTAAATGAATTAAAAGGATTTATTGGTGTTTATTTTTGACAGTTATTTACATTACATTTTTTAGGTTGTCTTATGTATTTAAGATGTCAACACGGTAGCAGTTTTAGTATTAAAAAATTTTCAAGTAAGTTATATCAATAAATTTACATGATATGTTTCTAGTAATTGTAATGATACTCCATAATTTAGACCTATACAAGATAATATGCCAAGTAGGAGGTTTAATGAGATTATCAGTTCTCTAAGATTTGAAAATATAGGTGTTACAAATCAGATGAAAAGTAAAGATAAAGGGTTTTTGGTAAGATGGATGGAAGAATATTTTAATGAAATATTGTCCAACACTTACTTCTCTAAGTTTTATACACTAGATGAAAATTTATATAGAGCAAAATCACGATGCCAATTTCTTCAATATATTCCGACAAAACCAGATCGTATAGGTTTGAAAACTCATGTATTAGCAAGTTCTTCTATACGTTGTGTTGTTGCAATGAAGCTGTGTACAGGAACTAGATTAGATGATAATATTATAGTTATACCAAATTCCGGAACTGACGTTGCAAAACGTTTTGTAACCAAATAAATAAAAAAAGGGTAAGCTTAATTTTTTTTTAATATAGAAATTTTTAGGTGTAAATTTTTATTGCGATAATTGTTATAGTTCACTTAATCTCTTAAAATTTTTACAGAGCAAGTCAATATCATTTATAGGTAAATTTTATAAAAAATCAACAAATATATAATTTTTAGGAACATTACGTTCAAATAGAAAAGAAGTTGATGAAGATATGGATTATTGTAAAACAAGAGAATTAAAATCAGTTAAAACAAAATACATTGATGGAGAAAGTTTGACAAGTTATAAATGTAAATCAAATAAAACAGTCCTTATATTATCATTAATACATGAAAAAGTAAGCATTGATCCTACAACAAAAAAACCAAATTGTGTCAATGCTTATAATTCTCTAAAAGGTGGGCTTGACGTAATTGACAAATGATCAAGACATTAACCATTCAACGATATGTAAAAAAGTGGACATCTGCATATTTTTTACGTTTTATGGATTTTATTTTGCTAAATTCATTTACAACAGCCAAAAAATTGAAGATAATTGATAGTAAAGTTTCACGTTTCGATTTTCAACTAGAAGACGGAACAAAATTAATGCTTCCGTTGGCATCTTATTTTTTAGAAACAAATATAACATTGCAAACAATAAAAAGACATTGAATACAGGAATTTATAGAAATCGAAATGATGAGAACATCAATACTGTTGAAAGATTAAAAAATATACCAAATCTGGAAGTAAAAAAAAGAGCAACTTGTGAACGATGCGTTGGTACATTTAAACAAAAATATAGAACGGTTACTTCTTGAAGTTATTGTGCTAATAATTATTGCAAGAATCACACTAAATCAATATGTCTTTCATGTTATAATACTTTAAAACGATAATTTTTTATTAAAAAATTTTTTAACTAATATTTTTTTCTGAGTCGCAATTTTTGAAATGTTGGGACTTCAGGTTATAAAAAATATGTTAGTACCTCTAGGGTTAAGTTAGACTTAAATCTATATTAGCAAATCATAACTACTTAATTTTATAAAGATTTCATTAAGTAATAGCTATTTATAATTGTTATCAATAGTTATTATTTGTTGATCCATAATTTGACCAATTATTTATCAATCTTAACACTACTGCGTTTTCTCCTTATTTCAGACTTGTACCTTTCAATTGAGTCATAAAACTTAAAATTTTATTTACTTTTACAAAAGTTATTTGAAAGACAAAACTATAGAAAAACGTATATAAAAAAGTGATGTTTTTAAAATACAATTTAGCTACTTATAAACCATAAATTTTAAGACCAATTTTCCGTACTAAGTTGAAAAAAAATACATCAAATGACCATTTAACCATAAGAATTGATCATGTTTAAGGAGAGTCATGTTTGTAACAAAATTGATTTTTACAATAAAAATGGAAAAAGGCAAAAAAGTTGACACTAAAATTAACATAACTTTTTTCCTTAATAAACTAAAAACTTAGTAAAAATACTTATTCTTTAATTAAGACTTAAATCTACATAATAGACAATAATTCATTTCATCAAGCTTTGACTAATTTTTAGCTATTTTACTTTTCGATCATTTTTTTAAAATAATCACTACTCTTAGAACCATAACTCAACCACTGTCTATTACAATTTCAAAGTACTGTGTTTTCACACTATTGTGGAAGTAGATTTTTAAATAGTATATAAACCATTTCATATTATCTATTTTTATATAACATTTACCCCTGGTCAAATCTATGCTAAAAAAAGGCCAAAAAGGAGTTTTTTTTGAAGAAGACATAACTAATTATAGTCCAAAACTTTTTAAACTCCTCTTCCCCACTAAGTTAGAAAATGACACATCTTTAAACTATTTACCCATAAAACTCAGTTGAATTTAAAGACAATTATGAGAGAGACAATTTTTTTCCTTATTTCTTTTTGTTTTAAAAAATAACATTTAGTGTAATGTAAAATATATGTTATATCATAAGTGCTGTAAAAAATAGGACTTTGTGAAAAATGTTTATGTATTTTATTAATTTTCTAGATAAATTAGTAAGAAATAATTATTATATTTGTAGTTAGCATGAAATTTCAAACCAAGTTATACAAAAAAGTTAAAAAATAATGAGAAAATTTTAAAATTTCACTAAATTATTGAATTTAAAAAATTTATTGCAGTTTTAATGGCATCTAAATTTACAATATTATGATTAATACATTTAAGATCTGGCGAATCGGAAATATTTTCTACGGAATCCACCTCCTCCAGAATAACCTCCAGCTCCGCCACCGCCGCCACCTCCTCCAGAGTAACCTCCAGCTCCGCCACCGCCGCCACCTCCTCCAGAGTAACCTCCAGCTCCGCCACCGCCGCCTCCTCCTCCAGAGTAACCTCCAGCTCCGCCACCGCCTCCACCACCTTGTGAATATCCACCAGAACTTTGTGGTGCTGGCATTGGTGCTGGAGCTGGAGCAGGCATAGGCATTGGCATAGGTGCTGGTGCTGGTTGTGGCATTGAACCTCCACATCCTCCACCACCGCCTCCTGATGGTCCGGAACTATATCCGCCACCGCCTCCTCCTCCACAACTTGGTGCAGGCATAGGAGCTGGTGCAGAACAACCTTAAATATATATGTTAAAAACAATCATAAAAAAGGATATTTCTACTAGTGATCTTCAAGAAGAAAATCGGTGAACACAGTGCAACCTCTTAATAAAGAAAACCATCACTTAACCACTGAAAGAACAGTCCTAATTTGTTTTTTAATTTTAATGCAAAAAACTTCCTAATAAAGAAATCTCTAAATAATAAAATTTCTCAATTATAATGATGACAAAGAGAATCATACATTTTTACCTATATTTTAACCTCTAAATAATCTCTTAGTAAATTTAAGGTATAAATTTACTGGAAAAGTTTCTAAAATTAACCTTCTAGTAAGTCGCGAAAATATTTGTGATAATTAAAATTAGACAAATGTTTTAATCTTAGTAGTAACGAAGTTAATGATTTTGATAGTGATAAAGAAATTATTCGAGTAGTAAAGAATATAAAATTTTAAAGGGTCTATGCTTACAAAAATTTGTACTAAAAATTATAAAGTAGAGCATTGTTATTCTCCTACAGCTCGTTTAAAAGTTAAAATAATAAGTTATATTGATAATTACAGTTCTGAATCTAGGGCAACGAACTATTTTAAAAAGTGTTTTTAAAGATAAATTTTAGGTTGGTGCATAAATAATGACTGCAGATTTTTACTGCAACTATTCATTGTAAAAATTGCAATAAATAAATTCATATAAAAACATTGTTTATCTATAAATGTAGGGCTACTTGTCCTAATAAAATTTTTCATATTGCTTTAATTTTTAATAAAGTTAAGTCTGATCTTTAAAATGTTATTAAAAAAATTAAGGGTAATTTTCTTTCATAAGCTCAAACTTAGACATTGTTGGATTGAATCATACGAAAATATAGTGGATACATAGAGAAGAAAGTAAACTTCCGAAAGCTTTTTGCGTCGGTGGTTTGAATTATTCTAATAGATTAATTTTAATCTCGATAGTGAAGAGGATAGAAGACAACAATTTACTGCTAATACTCAGAATTTATGAAAAATTGTTGAGTCAAAACTAAAAGTAGTTACCAAAAAAGCTAAAATATATTGCTAGAAGCTTGAGAAAGTGAATGAAAAACTAAAAAAGTTCATAAGTTTTTAATAATAATAAAAACCTAATATTACATGAAAACAAGGCAATATATAATGTTTCAAAACTACTTTAAAAAAATTTTAGTGAATTAAAATATGAGGCTCTACCTCACCCCCTATATTTTTCTAATCTATCCCTTACGGACTTACATTTATTCAAGCATTTGAATGCATTTTTAAAGAATAGATCTTTTAGTAATCAGAAATCGGCTGAAGGCGCTTTCAGTGACATTATTAGATCTAAAAATTCAGTATCTTGCAAAACGAGGATCTATAAATTGCTAGAACGTTGATAAAAATGTATGGATCCTAACGGATGTTATTGTAATTTATTTACTTAGCTGTAACTTAAATAAATATTTTCTTAATTAATTTTTCTTTTCCGCAGCTATTATTTATGCGCCAACCTAATAATTATAATTGGGCAATATTTAATATTAACTTCTTTTGTTTTTTACTTTACATGGCAGTTTTTTATTATTTAACTTTGTCTAGTAAATGTTTACATATTACTAGATTTTAGTCGTTATTTTTAATAATACTATAAATAACCTCTATATAAGCAAAACTTTTAAATAGTCACCTAATACCTTAGTTTTTGCAAGGCACTCCTTTAGAAGTTACACTGTACGATTTAACGTTAATATCTTACCTCCTCCACAGCTTGGTGCTGGTGGTGGTGGCGGTGGGGGTGGTGCAGAGCAACCTCCACCGCAACTAGGAGCTGGAGCAGGTGCAGAACAACCTAAAATGTATTTGTTAGAAACAATCATAATAAAAAACGTATTTTTATAAGTGAACTTTAAGAACAAAATTGGGAACTTTTCCGTTTCCGTTGGGCCACTTGAAAAAAACTGTATTTGGTTATTAAAGTGTGCTTTTATTATATTTTTTATAAAAGCTACCTTAAATAACAATGTTTATGTTATTTAATAGCAATTGAATTTGTTAATTTTTGCTACAGGAAGCAAATATGCTACAATATCGCACAATAGTCACTCAAATATACATTATTCTATACTCATTTTTTATAAAATATAATTTAGTTAGATAGCTATTTAGCATATTTCTAGATGTCTTTTGTGTTTTTTATTTCTTTATTTAGTAATCTCACATATTATTATAGATATCTGGGTGTAAAATCTAAACTTAGTGTTTATAACGTTATATTTGCTACTGATTTTAATATCTAAAATCTTGAGCCTCAAATTCTCTAGATTTTTTAAATCTCTATCTATCACAATGCATTTTCAATTTATTCCCCCTAAGTATTTCAATAATAGCCAGTAGAATCTTAAAATCTCTATTTAGACATTGTGTCAATGAATGGTTCACTATCTCTATAACCCAAATCTCCATAGTATATAGGCGAAGTTAATTTTACATTGTAAACTTTAGTTAAAGTCTTTTTTTAAATTTTCTTATTATTATCAATGGCAAAGTATTATATTATCATTTAGAAAAGATTAAATTTATTATATAATCATTTTTCCTATGTAAAAATTCAAAAATACTAATGACATAATTAAAGTATTCTTTACTTAAAAGACAAGAATGCGTTATTATTTATACTTCAAAATTAACTAAATTTAAATTTTTTTTTACATTATCAGTGAAAAAATAATGTATTATCATTATTAAATACCTAATTTTAACATAGAATCAATTTTTAATACCACTAAAACTTAAATCTAAAAATGACCCTATCGAAACAGAAAAGTAGTAGAGTATTTATACTAATAAGCTTCAAGAGCAAAATCGTTAAATATGATTTAACACTAATATCTTACCTCCTCCACAGCTTGGTGCTGGTGGTGGTGGGGGTGGTGCAGAGCAACCTCCACCGCAACTTGGAGCTGGAGCAGGTGCAGAACAACCTAAAATGTATTTGTTAAAAATATTCATAATAAAAAGATATTTATATTGATAAGCTTCAAGAACAAAATCGTTCACAGGGAAATATTTGTGAGATAAAATTTTATGTGACAATTCGTCATAATGAAAATTGTGACGGTATCTCACAAATGGTATTTTTTAATATGTAACTACAAGTCACAAGTATTTTATAACAGTATGTCACAAAATCCAAAAATAAAAAAATAATATTTCTTACAACTATAAAACCGTCCGTAGGTTATTTTATACGTATAAAATATAAAAAAATTGGTAAGGCATAATGCCTTAAAAACTAAGAATTTAAAAAATTTCTCCTGTGGGCTAATTTAGATGATTTGATAGTTTATCTAGTAGTAAAATGTGAATTATTCTTCATTATAGGTAGACGGTTTTCAGTATCAAAGATGTGATTACTTAAAAATTTTGACAGGAAGTAAGGTTACAGCTAAGATTTACAGACTAAATGTACGTTAATCATATGTAAATAGATCATTAAAAGTTTAATGATTCATTAGCAGACATCAAAAAAGTGGGTGAAAAAATCACTATATTTTAATTGTCACAGAAAATTAGTTACATATTGTCACAAAAATACGTTAAAAATTTTTTTTCACAGTTTTTCGTGTGACTAATCGGGTTTGTTAAAAAAAATGTGACATTTAGTCACAAAACTATCACAAACTATTTCCTGTGTTCAATATAATTTAATACTAATATCTTACCTCCTCCACCGCAGCCACCACCGCAACTTGGAGCTGGAGCAGGAGCAGAACATCCTCCACCGCCGCCTAAAATTTTAAAATGCATTATAACATTGCTTTTCTAATAGAAATTTTTGTAAATATCTTAATATCTTCTTCAATCAAGATACTCCTAATATTGTACTTTTAAAATTATTTACCTCCACAGCCACTGTCACCTAAAATGTATTTGTTAAAAATAATTATAAAAAAAGGATATTCCTGTTATAAAGTTTCGGGAACAAAATTGTTAGATGTGATTTAAAAATAATGTCTTACCTCCTCCACCGCAGCCACCACCACATGAACTTGGAGCAGGGGCAGGAGCAGAGCAGCCTCCACCACCTAAAAATTTAAAACATGTTATAACACTGCATTTTAATAAAAATTTTCATATATATTTTAATATCTTCTATCACGATATTTCCTAATATTGTACTTTTAAATTTATTTACCTCCACAACCACCGCCGCCTAAAAAGAAATTGTTAAAAATAATAATATAAAAAGGATTTTTCTATTATGGAGTTTTGGGAACAAAATTGTTAGATGTGATTTAAAAATAATAACTTACCTCCTCCACCGCAGCCACCACCACATGAACTTCCACCTCCGCAGGAGCTTCCACCTAAAATTTTGAGAATGCATTATAACATTGTTTTCTAATATAATTTTTCATAAATATTTTAATATCATCTATCACGATATTTCTAATATTGTACTTTTAAATTTATTTACCTCCACAACCACCGCCGCCTAAAAAGAAATTGTTAAAAATAATAATAAAAAAGGATATTTCAATTATGGAGTTTTGGGAACAAAATTGTTAGATGTGATTTAAAAATAATAACTTACCTCCTCCACCGCAGCCACCACCACAACTTGGAGCAGGAGCAGAACAACCTCCACCACCTGAAAAATTTAAAACATGTTATAACATTGTTTTCTATTAAAATTTTTCATAAATATTTTAATATCTTCTTCAATCAAGATATTCCTAATATTGTACTTTTAAATTTATTTACCTCCACAACCACCGCCGCCTAAAAAGAAATTGTTAAAAATAATAATATAAAAAGGATATTTCAATTATGGAGTTTTGGGAACAAAATTGTTAGATGTGATTTAAAAATAATGTCTTACCTCCTCCACCGCAGCCACCACCACATGAACTTCCACCTCCGCAGGAGCTTCCACCTAAAATTTGAGAATGCATTATAACATTGTTTTCTAATAAAAATTTTCATAAATATTTTAATATCTTCTTCAATCAAGATATTCCTAATATTGTACTTTTTAAATTTATTTACCTCCACAACCACCGCCACCTAAAAAGAAATTGTTAAAAATAATCATTTAAAAAAGGAATAATTCTATTAATGAACTTCAAGGAACAAAGTTATTAGATGTGATTTAAAAATTATATCTTACCTCCTCCACCGCAGCCACCACCACAACTTGGAGCAGGAGCAGAACAACCTCCACCACCTAAAAAATTTAAAATATGTTATAACATTGTTTTCTAATATAATTTTTCATAAATATTTTAATATCATCTATCAAGATATTCCTAATATTGTACTTTTAAAATTTATTTACCTCCACAACCACCGCCACCTAAAAAGAAATTGTTAAAAATAATAATATAAAAAGGATTTTTCTATTATGGAGTTTTGGGAAAAAAATTGTTAGATGTGATTTAAAAATAATGTCTTACCTCCTCCACCGCAGCCACCACCACAACTTGGAGCAGGAGCAGAGCAACCTCCACCACAACTTGGAGCCGGAGCAGAACATCCACCACCGCATCCTCCACCACCGCCACCACCTCCAAAGAGGAATGCATCAGTGACGACAGCTCCGATAAGAATTGGAGTTACTAACTTTAGGAATTTCATACTAAAAAAATTAAAAACGTATAAAAACTTTGCAATTAAAATAGCAATAATAATAATAATAAATAAATCAAAAAATAATTTTTCTTATATAGAAAAAAATTAAACCCTACGGCTACATGTCAATTATCTTCAGATAACATTTATTGTAACCAGATATAATTAGTCAATAACAAAAAAAAACAACTGGTTCAAAGAGATGACAAAAAAGAGAAGTGGATTATATAATATGAACGCTGTTAATTTTGAAACAGATATTTAACTTTTTAACACGTTTTTTTTAGTAATAATAGTGACGTCTTCAGGATAAAAATGGATTAAGTATGAAAATCATTGTATATTTTAATAAATATAAATATTTATACTTATTTTACATTGTTATATTTAAAGAATTAACATAGATCCATAAAACTTATAAATGAAATAATATAATTAAATGATAATTTCTTGTGTTAACCAAATTTACTTTAATTATTCAAATAACTAACACTTTTTTATTTATTAAATAATGATGGAGAAAGTGGACATTTGCTTGTCCATGGTTATCCATACAACTTTCCTTTTTTTAAAAAATGTCATTTCGCTTACCAATGGATTACTCATGGACAAGCGAAATAGTGTAAATTTTTTTCATACAAAATTTGGGTAAGCGAATTTTTTTTAAGTTTCATTAGTGTACTGTCTATATCCATACCCTACATGCGGTATTAATGACAGCAACTCATTCTTCTGGAATGTAATGCTTTAGCTTTATAGAAAAATGAATGAAATTATTGTACATTTTTCGGAAAAATCAAAAAAAATAAGTAATCATACTTTGAAACAATGTTAATACAAATTAAAAAAATGCCTTTTCCTTGAATATATTTTGTGTGTTACAAAATAAAAGTTACTTTCGTTTACCCATAGGTAAGTCGGAATTTTTGAAAGTGCCATTTCGCTTACCCATAGACAAGCGAATGTTCCCTCTCCCAATTTTGTGAAATATTATAATTTTTCTGTTTTTTTTGAACATTTTTTGTATCATCAGTTTGGTATTTTATGCTAACTACAAAATATAATAATTATTTCTTACTAATTTATCTAGTAGATTTAAATAAAAATCATAAACATTTTTACAACATTTATGATGTAACCTATATTTTACATTATACTAAATGTTACATTATAATTAAATAAAATTATTTCAACATGTTTTATATTATTTTTGATATAAATATGCATTTACAACTACTCAAGAAAAAAATTAAATTACTGATTTGTTAAGGAACGTGCTTGAACCATTGTGCATGAAGTTTGTCCAGAAACATTATCTGTTAATTTGTACATTATCTGATAAGTTGCATCATTTTTCAATAGAGAAATAATTGATGCGTACTTTGTGAAGTCAAGCTTAATTTGAATATTTTGATTTTTCCCTGATGCTATAGGGCATGTAACACCATGTTGACAAGCATTTTGGTTTGCAAGAAGTCCAAAGGTTGGAATCTCATGCCATGAACAACCTTCCCATCCTCCCCATTGATATAATGTAACATCTAATTTTATAGAAGAAAAAACTCCAGCATTGTTATCCATAATAACATTTACATAAACAGGTTCCTTTAATTTTATTGGATATTCTGGATTGTTATTTGCATCAACTGTAACTAATGAATTAAAAATAACTACTCCTGAATCTGGGCAATTAAACCAATTTAATTTTGTATCTGTCCCATTTGGATATGTCTCACAACACATCGAATATTGTATTGAAACAAGGAAGAATATAGAAAGTACCTTAAGAAGCATTTTAGAAATCAAAAAATCTTTTAAAGTGCTTCGTTTATTCACTATTTGACTTTTTTTATACTTATTTTTAGCCGGAAAAATTTTATAGATAAGATAAGAAACAAAATATTTGCATCCATAGACAAAATTACAAAGAAAATAAATTATGATATCACATTTTTATAGCGTGTTTAAAGTGATTACCAATTGGTTTTCCTATTTTATTACTTTTCAAGATAAAATATTACATTGAATTTTACTATACAAGAGTACATCGCGAAATTAAATGGAAAATGATCTCAAAACCCTAAGATTACACATACCAATATATATACACCTACATATATATACATATATTGGGAAGCTAAAGTAATGCCCTTTAAAGAAAAAAATCAAATATAAAAGTTAGAAGAAATGGATAAGAAGGGAAGAGTTTCTAAACCTGAAGACTACCTACTCTCTAAATAATGCACCATTAATTATCTTTATGCCTTATATTTATATATATACATAATTTTTTATATAATAATAAAATGTATTTTAATACTTATATTAACTTACCGCTACACAACAGAATCATAACGATCGTATTACGATGAATTAATATGAATACACATATTTTGAGTTAATAGTATTTAAATCATGAGAAAAAACCAAATGTATTAAAAATATTTATTAATAAAAATAACAAAAAATTAAATTATTATATTTGCAATTTAATATAAAATACTACATTATATACAAAAAAATTATTTTCCAAAAAGATATTTCATATTATATGAGTAGTCAACAGCTCCAGACCTTCTAAAAAAATTCGTGACCGGATTCCAACTAGCATTTCTACTTAGAAATTCAATGTCACCAAATATAAATAACCCACAACGAGCTCTAGAAATTGCAACATTAATACGTCTTGAATCTCCCAAAAAGTTTGAACAAACATCAGATGCATCTTTAGCAGTTTTTGAAGTACATATAACAATAATGTCTCTTTCATTTCCTTGAAATGCATCAACCGTGTCGATAGTTATGTTTTCATTTTTTATAATACTACAGAGATTTAATACCTGAGCTTTATACATACAAATTACACCTATCTGTGAAGGTTTATATCCAAAATCCAAGAGGTTACAAATAAAAGTTGAAGTAAAAAAAGCTTCTGTATCATTAGAGGTAGATGTTTTCATATCAGAACGGTGATTGTATCCTTTTGTGTCAAACCAAGCAATAGGACAATTATTAGGCATATTTAAACGTGTAGTAACAATACTTCTCATTGCTTCAGGAATATCAGTAAATAATTTCCCTTCGTAAAATGTGGAGGATACAAGACTGAGAAGATGCGGATGCATTCTATATGATAAAGACAACTCCGCTTTTGGTGTTTCATTCATACAGTCGAAGAAATTCAATAATAGAGGTAGTTAAAATTTTGCACTCTTCACCAGGAGTATATTCCATTGGAATGTAGGGAGGAAGTTGTTTTGTATCTCCAAAAAGCACGAACTTAGATTTTGGGAAACTCGCAGCAAGAAGGATAAAACTAAATAAAGACATTTGACCAGCTTCGTCAACGATAACCACATCAGGATAATGACAATCACCGTAGTTATTCCTAAAGTACTTAATAGCATAGTTTGTCGTTATAATAAAAATATTTGGATCATATGTTCTCATAAAAATTTTTGATCTTTTATCCTCTAATGTAGCAAGCTTTTTTCTAAATCTGGAAAGTTCATTGAAGGTGAGATGTCTTGACTTTTCTTTCCTCAACAATTTTAGATATTCTATTGTATTCCGTTAAGACGTTAAAATCATTTGGAGTTAATTTATCAGATGAGGTGAATTCTTTTGAGAATTTCAGCTTTGATTCACAGTAATTACTTTGATTCTTCTTTTTATACTTAACTGTTGTTGAATAAATTCTTACAGGGCAAACTTTTCTAGCATTGTTAGAGTACAAACTTTGATAACAAGGATTATGTGCGGCAAATGTTTTCATTTTCTCAATACTATCTGCAATGGCATCACATCCTTTATTCGATTCAGCAGTTACTAAATATTTATACTGTGGATTGGCCAAGACAATTGAAGACGCAGTACTCGTTTTGCCTGTTCCTGGTGGTGACTGTATAAAACAAATTGGATGTCTATCTTCAACAAGAATTAGAGCGTTATTTTGTCCCTCATTTAAACCAATAGCTGAGGCAAGCCAATGATGTGTATAGTCAGAATCTTTGTAAACCTTTATTATTGTGATAATATCCATCAACCAAAAGAGTTTGAAGAGTTTTCCCAAGATCTGTTTTCCATAGTGGTTCCAAAAAAGTACATATGTCATTAAGTGTATCAAAGTAAACACCATTATCTGGATCCAAGAATATTTTGACAACGCTAGTTTCATTCAATAAATTTTTCAACTCTTCTTCATCTTCAGGCCCGCCCACATTTCTTTCAAATTCAAGTGTTATTTCATTTTTATTCAAAGAATCATCATTCAATTTAATATAACATATATTAGCAAAAGATTTCAGCAGCATGACTGGTTCATCATTTTTTCCAGATGGGAAACCAAAAAAAAGTAAGATACAACGTTCCCCTACCTCATATCCCATTTTTGACAATTTTGAGTTTGTCATGCGCTGTTTAAAATCAATGTATCCCGTAAAACGAACAGCCCTGCAATCCTTTAAATAGCTTTGATACTTTGGGTTATCCACAATATACTCTGACAGGTCTTTATTCTTTATGTATAGAGAACGAATTGTATCCGTAAAATTGAAACATGCATTTAGTAGATCATCCATGGATTTATAACAACGTTTTTTCGTGGATTTTAAAAGATCTGAATCTTCCATTACATCATCAGAAATTTCATTTCCTATTACACAGTCATCTTGACTATTATCGCTTATAGAGAATGCTTCTAACCTTTGCGATAACCTGTCTACTTCCTCGTCATAAATCGAAAAACGAGGATTTCGCATGTTTACAAATAATACAACTATATACACTTTAAAATACACTAGAAAAATTCTCCTTTAATAACTGCAAGAATATGATAATACCTGATCCAATCTATTTATCTCATATACATATTGTAAGATAGATATTCAATCAAGTACTAAAATATTTGGTCCAAAAACACATACCTTGTTAAAAAGAATAGAAATTTGAATTAGTAAAATAGTTAAAATACGTATTCAATAAAAAGTATTTGATAAAAAGTAAACGTTGATTATCATATGTTCTTTTCTGTATAGAAGTTAATATGTCTTAAAGAGAAATTTCTCCAACCAATACGTATTCCTCCAATACCATAAAAAATTTTAAAATAATTATTATAAAAGAATATCGCTAAATTAGGATATCTTTTTAATTAAATGTTTAAGGTAAGTTTTTTATAATATGGATTTGTGTTTTTTTACCAATAACTCTTTAGAATGTCTAATAGTGATGAACATAATAAAATTTTGGAGAAATATATTAATGATGTAGAAGAGTGGTCAGTAGAAGAGTTAGTTAAATTGTCTGAAATAGAAGAACAATTAAAAGATGAAGGGATCATTAAACTATAAAAGATTAAATCCTAAAAAATTGCTTAGATTTTGTGAAATAAATTTTGATTGTCATGTTGGATATGATCTTTTGAAAGAAAAAGCAAAGAAAGAAAATCTTAAAGAATTCATATCATTGTCCTTTTGTAAAAATTCACTCTTCTCTTGTCATTCGTCAACGAGACATGTTGTCTTAGAATTTTTAAAAGAATATAATCTAGTAGATGGAGAATATTTAGCGTATCTTATTGATGGTGAAAAACATTCCGCAGATCTCAATTCTTTTCAAGAAAAAGGTAAAATATTTCGTAAATTACAATACGGAAATCACAAGAAGTTAATTACCTGTCCTGAAGATGAAGAAATTATTTTACGTGTTTTATTGGCACAATATTCGGTTAATTTCTCAATTTTTTGGCCTAAGATTGATGAGATTGTCAGTAGTTATGCTCGTGGGATGGATGGAGATAAATTTTTCAGTATTTGGGAGGAATTTTATAATTTCAATACAATAAATAAAGATGTTGATCCTTACTGTGTTTCCAATATAATTGCAAGTAAAAAAAATACAAATCAAAACCGTGGTGATAGATATCTAATAAGATTGTCATTGGTAAAATCATTGTCTTTATCAATAAATATTGTGGAAGGAAACTTCTCAAGTTCAGCTAAAATATTCAAAGATTTGTACTATAACGAGTTTAAGAGCAAAGACCCAAATTTGTTCCTCACTGTTGATTTAGTAAACCCATCAGTTAAGGAGAAAGAAATTCCTTTGGAAGAGGCATTGGCACATAGTCGTTTTGGAAAAACAAGGGATACTGTTACTGAGTTTTGTAATCATTTTGCTAAAGTTTCAAGATTATCTGCACGCGATAAGGATAACACAATTAAAAATATTGTTGATCATATGTTATTAGATGGTGATCCAAAATTTCTATGCCCAGCAATCAACATAATTAAAGCATTTCGATATAAATATGTCCATTCTTATATTGATGTATTCGAAGGATTAGGAGATCAACATGCATTCAAGAATTCATTACTAAAATTCCAACTTGCCTTTGATGAGCTGTCGACAGATAAATTTGTCCATGAAAATCACAGAAATGAATTGATGAAGCTCATCATAAAGATACTTTATGGGAAAATTAAAAACTGTAAGAATGATTCGAAAAAAATAATGTTTCAATTTCTCGCTGTTTTAAATGAGAATGAAGTAACAATGTTCCTTGAGCTTATTTATAAGAGGATTATTAATTATTTTGGGAAATATTTTGAAAATAACGTTTTTAATGTGGAGAAATTTGGGAGCGATTCCCATAATTTTGATATGCATTCGTTTATAAACCCTTATCTTCTTAAAAATATGCTCGATTACACAAGTTTAATTCTTCAAAATATGCGAATGAAATTATCTTGTGAGCATGTTGTATACATATCTGATGTTTGTTTATTGATATTAGCCTGTGTTACAAAGTATTTTGAATTTTTCAAAAAAGTAGGTAAAAAAGATGATAGTTCCACTGATGAATACATAAATTTCAAGTACAATGGAATTTTAAAAGATATAAGAAAACAAGTAACTCAAACATGGGTCCAAATATTTTCAAATTTTGGTAGACAACCATTTTTAACAGAAGAGAAATTTAAATATTTTTGGGATGAACTGATAACAAAACACACTGCAATGAAAATGAAGTCAGTTGGCCATTTAGATTATACAAAGTCAATTAATGTTATTTTTCCAGATCATCTTCTAAAGTTTTTTATTCCTTTGGCTGTCTCCATAGATATGCTACCAATATTCAATATGAAGATTTGTTTGAAGAAGAGTAAATATTCCGAAATGTTTCCTATTTTATTAGTGACAGATGTTACTGAGGTACTAACAAATTCGTTGCTCTCAAACTATACAATGGCTCCACTTAAAGATCAAATAGTTACTGGATTTATTACGATTGCTGAATTTTATAAAACTCAAGAGACATCAAACTTTTTAATGAAATATAACACTATTACAGGAAATGATTTAATTAAGAAATATGCTAGAAATCTTGGAAACTACTTTTATCTGTACATAGAAAATAACGAAACATTCAAAAAAATGAAAATTATTGAGTTAAAATTGTTGTCAATTATCAGTCAAAATATTCCTAGTGAACTGGCAAATCAATTTATTAAATTGTTTGTTTACTACCTCCAACATAACTCTTATTCTGATGAACAAGTTATCGTTGATATCTTTAAAATAATTTCACAACTTCTCACTTTGGTAGATAAATCAAACAGCAATGAAAACTATATATTCATGTTACCAATTATTATACCTTTACTTTCTTCAAAATTACTACGAAAAGGGTTTATTAAGATATTAAAAGCGATTAAAAGTATGACAGTTATTTCAAACAATGAAGATTTAGTCCAACAGATAAATTGTTTAGAAATGTTAAATAATCCTAGAATAGGCAGTATTGGATTTGAAACTTTTGATAAAAGATTAGAAGGATATGATTGTATAAAGCAATTTTGTAAAGATAAAAAATTATTTAATATGGATATATTTAAATCACTTCTTCTTACGAATGACTATTTCATTACGAAAAATACAGACCTTTCATGTAATCAATCTGCTGAATATTCTTTATCTGATCTCCTTATTCATTTATCTTCTACCCCATATACAGAAGATTACAAAAAAGAGATATTATGTTTATACGAATCGCTAATTTCAAAAAGAGTACGTGCAAAACAAGAAGATGTCAGAAATAGTTACATTAAAATTCTATCTGCATATGTAGATTCATTCCAAAATGGTTATAAATTCTCTCCATTATATGCACTGAAAACACTTGCACCTGATTTTGATTTCTTTGAAGAGATAGTTTCAATTCAACTAAATATCAAACAAAAAGCATTTACCCTTTTAACAGAGTGGATTCGTAAAAATGGAAATGCGTTAAATGAGGTTATCTTTTATCAAATTATTATACCAATTGCTAAGCCTTACATGGATGATATTCATAAAGACAAAACAACATTATCTGATGAAGCAATTAAGTTATTTAGTGCTGTTATAGAACATACTAAATGGAAGAAATTTAATGTTGTCATAAATGGTTTAATAAAGAGATTACTGAAGACCACTGAAACTATTCAAGTTAGATTACTTGTTAAACAACTTAATGCTTGTTTAGATGGATTTAAGGTGGATTTGAGAAATATAAAAGAAGGAGAAACATTTTTTGATACATCTTTGGAACCCAAAAAACGTAACGATAAAGAAGATGAAATTATTATTCATGATACAATTGAAAGAATGGATGATGAAAATGAGGATGATGAATTTTCAGAGATAATGGATGTTACAGAGAAAGAAAATGAAACAATAGAAGAAAAAAATTACAATGAAGCAATTGAAATGATTAGACAATTTGAGTCATTTACAATACCAAAATTAGTTTCCATTATAAATTGTGATAATTTAAACATTAAAAGAACTACAAGCGATGGTAAAAAGGTTTATATTGAGGACTATTATATTCTTCGTGCACCGATAGTCCTTCCACTCGTTAGAGTTCTTGTTAAGATGCCTGATTTTATCATTAAAAAATACAAACATGGAGTTGTTAGTAAACTATGTTCTTTACTAATTTGCCATTCACCAGATATTCGTGAGAAAGCCAGGAAAATTATGGTTGATGTTAGTTTAACATTTGGTCCATCGTATTTAGACTTTATTATTTCCGAAATTAGTAGACTATTAAAGAAGGGTTTTCAAGCTCATGTTGGTATATACACAATTCATATGATTCTTATTAATCAAAGAAATCTTAAACCTGGAGATTTAGATAAATGTTATAAGCTTCTAATAGATAATTGCTTCCTTGACCAATTTAGTGTTATTGCGGAGGAGAAAGAAGTTCAGCAAATCAAAGATAAATGTCCGGAAGCAAAGCAAAATAAATCCAAATTTATTTATAGAATTTTAGGACAAAATTGTAATCTTGATGCTTTTGAGTATTTTGAGACAATGTCATTTGATCAATTGAATGAAACTCCTAATTCAGAGACATTCCGAAAAATATATAGTAATTGTGAAAGTTTATCACATGGAGCAAATAAAAATATTTATGTACCTCCAAACGTAATGATGAAATATGCTTTAGGTATTCTTGATAAACATTTGGATAATTGTCTAAAAAAAGAAATTATTTGTAAGGAAGATGATGAGATGTTTGGTAGAGGTAGACCGAGGGATTGTTATCTTCTTGAAGCTGAACCTAAAAGATTAGGACAGATGGCAAAAACAGCTCAAAAAAGTAGGAATACGGTATTCATTGCACTTGCTCTTCAATTAATTTACGGTGTCTTGGAAAAGAAAAAAATTAATGTTGGTAATGAGGAAATTGTAAAAATGATAGAAAGTTTTGTACCGATTCTATTAAAATGTATGGAATTAAGAAGTGACAAGATTCAAGGTTACAGTTTGAAATTGTATCTTGAATCTTTTCAATAATTTTGATCTACCTATACTACATGAACGTGTAAATGACTTTTTAAATCAATTATTTATAATACTCAAAAATGTTTCTGGTACAACATCAGTTAATAGTGATTTAAAGCAAAAATTATTCACTGCCTTTAAATTATTTGTAGGTAACAAGAAGCCAATATCTTTTTCGGATAAACAAATAAAAATATTGTTTGCAAATATCAAAATAGAAATGTTTTCACAGAGTGTTCAAGCAAATGCAATGAACATTCTAAAAGAAGTTGTTAAATCAAAAATTGGGTATGATCAAATTGGTGAAATAATGGAATTTTGTGTAACACAGGCTATTCAAAGTACAGTTGAAAAGTTACGTGATGCCACAAGGAATGTTGTAAGAATATATGTTAAACATAACCCTAATATGAATCATGATAAATTAATGTCATTTATACTTGATCAATTTCAATATTCATTACCACATGGAAGAAAAAGTGCTTTGGAATTATTTACGATATTTTTAGATTTCATGGATCAATCAATATGGGATAAAGAGGGATTAACTTCTTTTGTACGTTTATCACTACTTTTTGATGATGATGATGAAGAGGTACAAAATTATGCTAGATTAACGATGGTTAATTTGTTTGAAAAATCATCTGGTTCTGTACAATCTGATATAATGGAAGGAATAAAAAAACTGATATCTAATAAAAAGATCCCAATCTTTCTATCAGGATTAAAAGGATTAGTCTCCATATCACGTTCTCCTTTTTCAAAAAATATTCCCAAAGAATTAATAGATTACCTCATTAAGGTAGTTAAAGTCAAATTTGTTAAAGCGTCAACACTTTTCACAGACAAGTATTTTGAAATATTCATCCAAGAAGTTTTCATGTTTTTTGAAAAAATGCATTCTCAATGTGAATTAAAAGATATATTTGATAACGAGTTTTTGGAGATACTGTTAAATATTACTACAAGTATTGAAAATGGACATATCATTCAAAATGTTTACAAACTTTTCTTTATTTATTTTAATCACTATCAATTGACAGATAGTTATTATGAGAAATTTTTTGAAGGGATCCAGTTTCAAAGTCAAAGTAACACTTTTAATATTCAAACCGTTAGTGTTATAGCAAAAAATTTGGTTTTAATTATCAGTAAGTGTAAGGATGATCAATTAAAAGAAAAAATTATTAAATTATTGGATGGTATTGGTAAGGAAGATTTAAAAACTCCAACAACAACATTTACTAGGAGGTGTTTGACACTTCTTGTCCTCCAACATCTTATAATAATAAAAGAAAATATTAGTGATAAAGAAATGGGATGGAATAGACTGTTGTTTGATACCTTATTTCATTTCATCTATAGACATGATGTTATCAAGAAAAGTGGATCTCTTGACGTCTTACCTACCCATCAATCAGAAATAGTAAAAGATTTTGAAGAACTTGTTAGTGTTATTACAAAAAAGTTTAGTACATTATTAGGTGATGAGTACACTACAAGACTTGGTATTATAAAAAATCAATTAGAAAGTAAAAGATTGGAGAGGAAAAAAGCTAAATTTGAGGAGAAAATTCGTGACCCTCAAAGAGCTGCGGAAAAGAAGATAGTAAATAATAAAAAACAGTCGGAAAGAGAAAAGTTGAAACGTAAAAAAGTTCAAGAATTAAAGTTAGCCGGGGTTTATCAACCAAAAAAGAAGAAAAAGAGAAACGTTCAGGTTTCTTTTCTCGATTAAGCATTGTTATTTGCATAAAGATATTTGTTGTATATTAATAAGTTGTTAAGTATATTTTGTTTTTTTTTTGTTATGTCCTTTATATAGACAAACTTTTGAATATAAAATTTTTCTAGATTTTTGCACGTAACTTTTTTAAAATAAATAAATTCAAAGGAAAATAACTACAATAATAAAGTGTATGGGTAATTTTTGATTTTCTATCTATTTAGTTACATTCCATCTTAATTCCGTCTTTTGTATTTGACCTGTTAGAAAAAAATCACTTTTGAACAAAATTTATTTTAAAATGTTGTGTATTTAACGCTAATTTGCTCTAAGTAATCTTCAGAAACTTCATTTTTCTATGCTCATTGCTATAATAGTTTTTAATTTTTAATTTAAAAATATTATTTATGATGCAACAAATTCCTGTATAAATAATAACTAATAATATTTAAAGCCTATAAAAATACATAAAGTATGAAAGACAAAATATCAAAAAATATTTAAAATGTTTTTATCGAGCCTGAAATGTTACACTGAATTATTTATAGGTTTAATATAATTCTATTGCAAATTATTAAATAAAAGTAGGGAAATATTTCTACTATATATAGTTATAGCAATAGAATCACTGTATTTATTTTGATCAGGAGATATAAATGATAAATATTACTAGTAAAATTTCGATATAAAAAGTATTTGAAAAACTGTCTTTAAGTTCTTAAAATAATGTTTGATATAAAAAATAGGTAAAAAAAAAACTTTAAAAATTGTAACGAAAATTTATGTTTAAATCATGATTCATGCATTTTGATATGCTAAATATTAAATTTAGTGACATTAAACTCAATCGTTTGGGCTAACTTTGATATTAATCCATTAAATATAATTTCACTATTAATCATAAAATGTTATAGAAAAAATGTTATAAAAGACAAAAATCGACAAATCTATTTTGTTTTGAGAATATATATTACTAATTTTTTCACAGAAATATGCTATAGCATGTTCCTTGAAATATCTTGAATTTTCATTTAATTTTTACACGCTTTCCGCTTTAAAGCAAACATAACGGTTTTAAATTTTGTTTCATATTATTCTTATTGAAATAACTGTAAATAACAGAATGAAGTTGGTATAGAGCGTACAAAATTATTAGTTATCAAGAAATAATAAGAAAATTAAATTATGTAAGATCTAAAAGATTATATTTATTATGATAATAAAATATATAAAAGTAAAATCAATTATAACCAATTGTTATTTATTTTTATGAACCTTTATTTTATAATGTTAGTAGAAAAACAATGACATATTTTATAAATGAAACCTAAATAATCCATTTTCTTTCATCAAATTTGATGAAAACTAAAAAAAACTGCTATAATTTGAAACAAAGAAAGTAACGAAAGTTGAAATCATCTTCTCATTAAAATAAGCTCGAGAATAATAATTAATTACCGCCTTTTGAAAATTTAAGAAAAACTTAAGTTAATATCATTGATATAAGTTGTTAGTTTTTAACAGTGAAGAAAATAATTTTAATGATTAAAACATCAAAATGGCAATAAAATTAGAAATTTCAAAGATATTTTTTTAAAATGCTTTTTGAGTAGGTAACTAAAATTTTTTACTGTATTTTTTATCTCAATTGGTTATTGATATTATTCACACACATTCTTACATAAGTCGTGATTCTAAAAGTTTAATTTTCTTTAATATGACATATAGATTGAAATTTATCCTACATAAATTTCAGCGGAAGATAAGAGTTGTTGTACTAATTTAATTATAGCGGGCTTTAACATATTTTAAATTCATTAATATAAGACAACAAATCTACCTACTATTTCTTCCATTATCATTATGTTGTTGATTTGTTATTTAATGTTAAAATAAATAACACTATAGAAATTTAAAATAATAATGAAGATCTCATCGATTGTTTTTTCACATTATAAAAATGTAAGATATATCGAATAAATATACATAACCCCTTGAGATACCAGCTTCAAATATTCGCGCAGGCCATGTTTATAATAGCTTGAACACCATCAAAAGGCGCTTCAAACATTAGTTACTTTCCCAAATAGGCTATAAAAGGCGGTGTTTTGTTATTCTATATTCACATTCATTGTTTATTCGTGAAATTGGTGTTCTCTGCTAACACTGTATATTTATATTATTTTAATCATCACAAAAAAATACAATGACGTCTAATATTTGTAATATTGGTGAACTTGAGACTTCCTTTTCAACTAAATCATCTGTTTCGATTAAGGGTATGTTTGTTTTTCTATATGCTCTTTTAAATTTTATATTTAGATTTAAAAAATAAAAAAAATATCATACTAACCAATGACTCTGAATGTTATGCATCTTTTAGAATTGACTTACCACAATGTGAGCAATTTCTTATCGAACCATCTTTAGGAATTATACCACCTTTAAGCAAAAAAGTTGTTACCATCTCCAATTGTTGTAAGAATGAAGCAGGAGGAGTTGTCAATCAACTTATGACTGTGTATACGAAGTATGTCACAGAATGTGCTGATTGCATTAGTTTTTGGACCGCAGCCGAAGACGAGAATACTAGAAAACATTATTTAACTATTATGTTCCCTGAAGATGAAGATAGTGGAATCGAAAATTCTATTTATGACAGTAATAATATAAATGTTTCAATGAATAGTTTATCAACAATATCCTTCGACAACAATACATCTTCAAGAACTATTTCAGAATCCTCCATGGAAGATTTCTTTTGTGAACCATTAACACCAGTTATATTGTATCATCATGATAAATGTTATACTATTGATAAGACAATTCTCCAATCAAAGTCGAAGAAATTTGACAGAATATTTGAAAAAGAAAATGAAATATGTAAGTTATTTTTTAAAATTAATTATAATAAAAAAAAATTTTTACAGCATCTTTCAAAATACCTCGTCCATTTGTAAGTGAACATGTTGATGAGATGATCAATTATCTAACATTTAACTTTTGCAATTTTTCAACTACTAATATTTATGGTGTTTTACGTCTTGCTTTTTATTATGAAATAGAAGAACTTGTTATGGATGGAGAAAACTGGGTTGAAGCAAATTTTGATTACCTGAATTTGCCTATCCTTTACCATTTTTTAACTGAATTTAGTAGAGATAATTTAATATCTTCCTTACTGGAATATGTTAAAAGTAATTTTGAAAATCTTTTTTGTAATGATCTTTTTATGGAGTATGATTTTGTATTTTTTTCTAAAATTTTCTGTGAAATTATCCTTCCTGATGTTAACATTAGTAGAGGAGTAATTATGTTTATGGAATGGATTAATTATGACTATGTTAGACGTCTATCATATTTTAAATGGTTAGTTTCACTGGATGAAATGAGATTTTTGTCAAAAAATTTTATTATGAATATGGGTACTACTTATTTTCATTTTATGAGTAATATTGACTTCAACATTCACTATGTTATTCTTCTTACTAAAGCTTGTGGTTGTTTAGAAGAATAACAATAATTATATATATATATCAAAAAATATATATATAATTTTTGAAGAAAAAAATGGAAAATAGGTATGAATGGGTTTTTTTATGAAAGCAACTTGTTTTGTTTGTTATATTTTGAAGCGTTAATCAATTAATAGTAGTATTTATGTGTATCGGGAGTATCCATGATAATACTATTAAATTTGTTTATTTTATTGGTTATTGCATTTATAATATTTTAATTTTTAATAGATCTTTTATTAGTGAACCGTTTAATTTTTTTACCTTTGTCATATAGTTTATTCTATTAATATTTGTATAACAACTTTTTCTTTTCATTTATATGTATATTTTTAGAAAATAAATTATGTATATTATCTTATCAGTTGTCAGGCATTTTTATTGTGTATTAAAAATATAGTTATTGATGGAGAGGGATCATTCTATTTTCCATGAAGAGACGTTTGCCGACTCAGTAAAAGATTATTATAGAAGGCGAAAAAAAGCTCAGAGAAAAAGGAAGCAATACAAATATTGGATGTTTGTAATAGGAGTACTTGGTATCATTTATTTTTTAATGACTTCAATCAAAGTTTTTCAAAAAGAAACATCTCGTTCCATAGTTGATATTAAAAAATTTGTTAATAATACCAATTCAAATTTTCACATAACACACAAATGTCAGAAATGTTTTATTCAGGAAAATCAAAGTAATTTTTTAGGAAAAACGAAAGATTATTACAAGACTATTAATGAACTTTGTAAATGGAGTGATCAAAATATGACCATTGAAAGTCCAGAATTTCCAGTTAGCATTGTTTATAAAACAACTGATAATCATGTTATTCTTGATATTATTTTGAGTTTGATGTACCATCCAAAACACTTTTATTGTATTATTACTGATAATAAAAACATTTCCGAGAGTAGAAGAAATGATATACAAAAAATGAGTGAATGTTTACCTAATATTTTTGTAACAAATAAGCGAGACAATATAAGAGGTCATGGATTGGAATGTTTAGATATTTTGATAAATTATAAATGGAATTATACAATTTTATTAAATGAAAATGATATACCAATAAAAAACATCAATGAAATAATAGAAGATCTGAAATCTTTAGATGGCATGTCAGACGTCCCTATATATTCAATATTTCCTGAGAGTACTTTTAATTCCACTAAATTTACATATGACATAATTGATACATTCAATAATAAAGATTTAATTCTTCGTAATAAACATCTTAAGAAGAAAAAATTAGTAATAACGAGGACAGCAGTTTCAATAACTTTATCTCGAGATGATGTAGATTACTATTATAAGTCCATTAATAGAGACAATTATATTAGATTTATATCTCAACATTCTATAATGAAAAGAAACAATGTTTTTTGGCCGACATTACTATCAAATGAAGAATTAAACTTTCCTTCTCATGCAATAAAATCACAAAAGAATATTTCTAATAACATTGGACTTTCGAGTTTTATGAAGTATAAACTAAATATATTTTATAATAGAACTTAAATAAATAATTTTGTAATTTATTTTTAATAATTTATCTCAAATTATCTTTTAATATTAATTATCAGACTGCTCTGAAAATTTATTTATATAACTTTAAATTCAATTTTATATATGAAAATTATCAAAATCTTATTTTTAAATAAAAAATTAATTTATAATTAGTTAATATCAAATTTAAATAATGTACACTTTTAATGAAGAAAAAGTATTAGATTTTTGAAATGTTTTATGAAATAAATGTGGTTGTAGTTTATGTAATTGTGATTATTATACCTTATACAATTTGTTTTGTTTTCTGATATTTTGCACATGAAAATTTAAGAATAAAAAAGTGGCAATAATTTTTTTAAAAATGAATTTTAAAAGTAAAATGACTAGAAAAGTGTTTTAGCTTAGTTTTATCATAATATAAAATTATTTTTTAAAAACTAGTTATAGCACAATTATATTTTTTACCAATAATTTTTTATCTTTGTTTAGCTTGTATAAATGACTAAAAGGAAAAAAACTTCTAGAGATTGAATAAGGTTAATTTTTCGGGAAAAAAACTTTTTGAAAATTTTTCTATGAAATGTAAGGATTTGATTGTTATTGGAAATAAAGAATAAATAAAACAATTAGTTGTTTACATTTAATGGTAAGTAGTTACTTGTTGAATAAAGATGAGTCAATAGAAAAATTCATAGGAGTTAAGTCAATAAAAAGGTTAAATTAAATGGAAGAAAAATATTATAAATAGTCTTAATAAGAGTACCGCCCTAGAACGAGTAAAATAAAATCGTAAAGTGTTATTAAAGAATATAAATCTTTCTTTAAATATATACCCGGAATATGGACTGTAGTTATAAAAAAATAAAACAAATTAGTTTAAAATTTACTATTATTATTTAAAGGAATAATTTTTGTACTAATATCAATATAAGTGTAATGGCTTTTAATATAAATATTTTTAAATAAAATGTTTTATGTCTAAGAATTTGATAAAAAAAAGTTGTTTATTTAATAACTATTTTATTTTGTTACAAATATTAATAAATAATTTAATGTAATAACACTATCCTTTAAAATATACAACATTTTACGAAAGGTTATGGTAGTTTTTATTACTATTAAATACTAAAACGACATACAAATAAAAATATTTACAAAGTGATTTCTTTTGAAAGGCAGTACATTCAAACCCGACTTTTGAGATCATCTCAATCATTTTTAAATAATAAGTTTTGTATCTTTCCACGAAGAGCCCAATGCATCTGGGACCAATCAGCTTTCTTGAAGGTTTCACATTCCGAAATATTACCATCATTTCTTTCATATAACTTAACTTCATTTGGATAATCCCTGAGAATTACTGCTTTCTCTGTAACATTTGGTCTACTATCGGTATCTTTTTTAGAAAATACAAATTCATGTTGATTATTGTATGAGTATGTCATTGAAATATCCATGTCTTTGGCAATTGAAAGAAGATTGTGAAAACAATTTTCATCGGCTAAACCAAAAGATAAATTTGGTTGTCCAGATGGAATTTCTTTTCTTGGTGTTACTGTAATATTTTTGTTAAATAAATTTGATAAAGGACTACTCTGAACATTATTTGATATTTGAGTTAGAATATTTGGTGTTACTGTATTTGAATTTTGTGCCATTGTTGTTGAGAAAAGTAATGGATTTAATGCCGCCAGTTTAAGAGCATCATTAAGTCGTGGTCCTTCCGTTTTTTTAGCCTCTGATTGAGCAATATTTATGAAAGTGTCGAAATTAATGCCGTTTTGTTGGCCTTCTCCAGATTGTTTAATAAATGGATCATCGTTCTCCGTTTTTTGTTTATAAACACTATTAAAATTATCACCATTCACTTCAATTGATGGAGTTTTTCCTATCTGATTATTTACAGCGAGTGATGCAAACAATTCAAGTGGATTAATTGCAGTGCTATTTATACCACTTCCACCATTGCTACTTATTTTCTGTGGTATTGAAGGTTGATCAAATCCTTCGTTAGCTCTTTTTCTTTTTGCATATGGTTGTGTAGGAGTATTTGCCAAAGCTTCACAGTATTTTTCATAAATCCCATCATCGGCATGATATTTCTTTAAGTGGATTTTAAGATTGTTTGGACTCTTGTCGGTACCTCTCCAATCACAATGTAAACAAATAATGCCGCCGTCTTCTGATCCCACTATCTTTTAGATCTTTAAAAAATATCCATACTGGATGAGTTTTTTTTCTACCCGGTGCCCTTCCCCAGTTATTAGACGCATTTGGATCACTGCAATTTTCACCACCTCCGTTGATACCTCCTTCGCCACTATGTGGTGAGTTTGATTTACTTGAATGTCCATTTTCTTTTTCTCCATATAAATTACTTTGGTTATCTATTGTATCCCCATGATCAAGACCTTCTGTACTTACATTTGAAGAAGTTTCATCAGCTGACATCTGATCACCATTCTTTAAAACATCTCCCAGTGTTCTTGACTTAGATATATTTGAAGAACCTCCCTCAATCCCTCCATCAAGTTCACTTTCCATTGATTGTGTTACAAATTTTAAAAATGAAAGCGAATTATTTGATAGATCAAAGTCTTTATTTAGTTGAATATTTGCTTCCGTAGGTACAGAAACCATTATAATTTCTAAAAAACAGTAGTGGTAATAGTAAGTAACTAAATAATTCTTAAACAAAAAGTTTGAAATTGAAAATGTGAATTAAGATATTCGAGAATGCCAATTGTTTTTAAATAAAATTATAATAAAACTATTTATAGTAAAATGAAACAAATCAAGATATAAAATGTACAGGCTAAGATAATATATAGTACAAAAACAAACACACACACAATCATAAAACATTCACTTAATCGCGCAATATATGGGGGAGGCCTTAAATATAATAACAAAATGTTTGGCCACCCTACATCTCTCGTAATAAAACAATTTTAATTACGAAATTAGGTCACGACAATGCCCATCAAATTTACTATCTTGCCATTTTTTTAGCCGCGCTTAATTCATAACTTTAATTATATACATTTTATTAATATAATCTTACGATATATTAAAATATGGGCGGGAGGAAATATAAAGTATAAATTATTTATTAATAATATCTAACTTTCACTTAATGTAATAAATAGCCTTCATAAAAAAGAAACAATCCCCGATTGGATATCCTTTTAAATTGCAAGAAAAGAAATGATTTTGTTCGTGTATAAAAAATATTTTAATATATAAAAAGTAAGTAAGAGAAGTACTTTTTATCAAATTTACGATGTTAGCATTACAAAAAAATTGCTGTTCGCAGTCAAAATCAGTCTCTCTATACATTATAAATTAAAATAATACTCTAATAAGATGTGTTCAAGGAATATTCATTTACTCTATCAAAGTTCATCAATTTAACCAGATCTTTTTTATTTTTTAATTGACATTCAATTTTATATTTTCACACTCTTTCAAAAAACATCTTTATTGGGTATACAATCACTGAAATTCAAATCGTATAATTGTCTTTGTTGGAAGTAAAGGTACATTACTCCAATAATAGAAAAAATCGTCGCTTCAAAACCTACTTTTTGGAATTTTGTTTTATTTTCTTGATATTACACTATTTCTCAACAGTCTTTTTTATTAATTTGACTTTTTCCAATTCATAATAATTTTGCGTACATTTCAGATGGATCCAAATAACATGATGAAAATGGGTAAGGGAACTGGCCTTGCCGCAAGCGCTTTGGCTATAGCTGGTGGTTTGGGTTATGCAGCAATAAATTCTATCTATACAGGTAAATAATTTTTTAAATTAAATCTTTCACCTCATAAATGTTTTTGAAAATTTTTAGTTGAAGCAGGTCATCGTGCGATTATGTTTAATAGAATTGGTGGAATTGGCGATGAAATCGTCAAAGAGGGTTTACATTTCCGCATTCCATGGTTTCAATACCCGATTATTTATGATATTCGTGCTCGCCCAAATCAAGTACGTTCTCCAACAGGATCAAAAGATCTTCAAATGGTCAATATTGGCCTTCGTGTTCTTTCACGCCCAAATCCCTAATAAACTCCAAGATGTATACAGAATGTTAGGAGAAAATTGGGAAGAAAGAGTACTTCCATCAATCTGTAATGAAGTTTTAAAATCTGTAGTGGCTAAATTTAATGCCTCTCAACTTATCACTCAACGTAGTCAAGTTAGTTTACTTGTAAGAAAAGCCTTAATTGATAGAGCATTTGAATGGAATATCATCCTCGATGATGTTGCTATCACTGAACTTACCTTCTCTCCACAATACTCAGCAGCCGTTGAAGCTAAACAAGTTGCTGCACAGGAGGCACAAAGAGCAACTTTCTTAGTAGAGAAAGCTAAGCAAATGAGGCAAGAAAAAATTGTACAAGCTGAGGGAGAAGCTCAGGCAGCTAAAATGTTGGGAGAATCAATGAAAAATGACGCAGGGTTTTTGAAGTTGCGTAAAATTCGTGCTGCTCAAAAAATTGCTTCTTTAATGGCTGATTCAAATAATAAAGTCTACCTTCCATCTGATGGTCTTATGCTTAATATTGCTGATGAAGATTATATCAAATCTTGTGATGTTAATAAGAGACGTTAGAAAATATCTATCAATAATTGTTATTTTTTAGTTACCTGTTGAATTATTATGTCATAGTGTCAAAAGAATGATATTCTTATTTAGTATAAAATAAAAAAGCATTTTATTTCAGTAGGATTTATTTGAAAACTTTCATTAAAAGTAAAATTATGTGGTTAAATTTTTCGATTATTCTTGGGTTATTAAATTAGTTAATTTATTATTTATTAAATGTATTGACTCCATAAATTTTCCTTTTCCTGTGAATAAAAGCAACTACATTGTTGTCCTCATGAAATTTAGAAGTTTTTTCTCTAAATGGCACTATAGTTATATCTGGTTTTTCATCAACATAATCTCTGGAGACAATTGTGAAAATACCATGTTTATTTTCTTCTTCCTCCTGCACTTCACCCTTAAAAACTTGTTGGTATCTCTTTATATTACCAAATGCAACAGTATCCTTTAAACCATATAAAGTTCTTTCTTCGCGCATTTTAATTGGAATAGAATTAAGACTAGATGGGAGGAAATAATTGCTCGTTCCTGTTGCCAGTTCTTTAATAGACCCATTCTTTCTGATATGAAATTTGTTTGTTTTATACCTCCTACATTTCCTTTTCGGTTTATTTTTTTCCATCGGGATAATGTCTTGTAAAACTTTTTGTTTCTTTGTGCTTGCTGCATTTTCCTTTTTTGCAAGACATTTATCGTTACCCCTACCTCGATCATTTCTATTGGAACATCCGAAAGTTGGACTAAATAACGTAAGAATAGTGATGGTGGCATAAAGTATAAGTATTAGTATCATTAATTAACATTATATTTTTTAAAATAAACCTAAAAAGCATATAACAATAGACTAAAATTTAAATTATTTATTTTATTTTATTAATTTTAGAAAATATTTTGAATTTAAAGTTAAAATTTAGGATATGTATATGAAAGATGATGGTTTAGAATCATCAGACGATAATGAAAGTGAAAATAATGAAAGTAATTGAGAATAATACCAATGAAACTTGTCAAAATTGGATTTTAAGATATCTAAAAATTTTTCTAAATGATGTAGATGAAAAATATTTGATTGATTTTATTCTACATAACGATATATCTCCAGTGAAAAATTTTATATTTACATTTTCAGTAATGTCTGTTATTTTTATTAAGATTATAAAACCTAAGAAAACTGAGGAAACACAGAAGATTCTGGAATTAACTCAGGAAAAATCCGAAAAGTTACCACAAGATTTTGATAAAAAGAAAAAAAAACGTGTCTATTGTAAATAATGATATTAAAATGCTTTAATTACTTTTTTTCAGCTATGAATGTTCATAAAAAAAAGAAGAAAAAGAAGTTAAAAAAGCAAAAGAACAATGAAGAAAAAGTTGTTGAGAATAATGGAAACATAAATGAAATGGAAGCAGAGCAGCCAGAAATAATTTTAGAATGGAGTTTAAATAAGTTTATACCTAGAAGCGAATTTATCTTGATTACCGTTAAAAATTCAACTAAAACAAGTGAAGTAGAGTTAGATGAAGAAAATGAAGAATCATTTGATAATAATTTTTTTATTGGTCATGTTGAAAATGTCTCTAAATTAAATTCCCTATTTAATATTGGCGAAACATTACTTGGAGATGATTTTGATTTTAATTCAAAAATGGAATTGTTAATGAGATTTATATCTATTAATTCAACATGTTCTTCTTCTGAGTATCAAAAGTGGAATCCAGAAATTGATCAATTTATGGATTTTATATACGACTGTATAGTAAAATCATTTACAAAAACACTATCGATTGAAATTCTTACAGATTTCATAATGGTAGAATCAATAGAAGAACTTCTCAAACCAAGGATAGATAGTTTCGTACAGTCTTGTCAACCAGAAAAACGTAATCAAATGTTAATAGAACTTTCGTTATTTGAATTAAAGTATATTCCTATAAAGCAATCCTTGTTATGTGCTATACAAGATATAAATAGAATTTTAAAAACTTTACTTGTTCTTTACAAATTATATACAGATGAAAAGTCAAATGAATGGTACCGTAAAATATTTTTTCGCCTCGTTGAAATAAGTTGTGGTTTGTATAGTGACTTTTTAAAAGAAAAATGTAAATGGTTGGTCATTGATATAGAAGAAATTAGACCTAAAAGAGAAAATATTAAGGAAATTATATTTGAATCTGTTGAAAATATTGTTGATTTAACAACACAATATGCTGTTAAGGAAGCAGAACAAATTGTGTGGATGGAGAAAATTAAGTCGTGTTTAAAAATTATGATTATATTAGAAGAAATATTGGATGAATTACTAGAAATAGCTGACTTTATTAGCGATGAAAAATGGGATACATTAAATGATAGAAGTGTTATAAATGAATGCATTGAAAAGTTTAAAGGTATTTTTAAGATTATTGAAAATAGCTACATAGAAACTGCTTTTGAAAGTGGTAATAACGAAGCTTTAAAATTACTATGTTTTTCAATAATGAAAGAATCAGAATCCGTTAAAGAAATTATTAAGATAGGATTATTAAAGAAAAAATTTACATAGAATCTTTGTAGTATTCAATTTTATTGTATTATTAATATTCAATATCAACAATTCTATTTAATTATTTTAAAACTCAATGTTATTTACTTTATGGATATTAATTTTTATTTTATATCCATGTTTACAGTCATTCGAGGAAAAAAACTTTCATTTAATTCATATGAAAAGATGATTAATAAAGATTATGTTAAAGCATTAGTTGAAGAAGCAGTGAACCGTCTTCAACAAACATATGAAATGGAAAATTTAAAATATAAAAAGTCATCTCAAGAGTATCAAAAATATATAAATGAAAAAATAGAAGGACACAAAGCGAATAAGATTTTACTTCAGAAAAAATATATGGATTTAAGAAAAAAATATAGTAAAATGAATAAAGACCTGTTTGGTAATGAAAATTTTATCGAATCGCCTGAAGATTATGAATTTGAAATGAAAGATAAAAAATACCAAAGTTTTGAAGATATTATAAGCAAAAACGATAAGTCGAAAGAGGTTCCCGATCAACCTATTTTAGAGCAACATCAAAAATTTATGCGAAGTAAACGAACAGTAAGAAAAATTTCGAAACTAAAACTTAAGAAAGTCAATTGTACATGGTAATAGTAAAATTTATTTTTTATAAATTTGCATTGGTTATAAAATTTTAATATTTAATAAGTTATAAAATCCTCAATTTGTTTTATTGTTAATATTTTTATAATGATTAATTTATGTGTCATAACACTTATGTATATTTTTTTTATACCATCATGTAGTAGTAGAAAAAAAAAACTCGGTAAGAAATCTTCAATTAAAGAACAATCTAATGTGAAGATAACATCTGTACCAGATAATTCCATTCCAATTACTATTACACATAAACCTTCGTCACAGAAAGCCTGTTTACCAATTTCTAAGATCCCAAGTTCCAAAGTACAAAATTCTAAAGAACAAAACATCAAATTACAAAGTTGTAACTTAAATAATTCTAAACTAAAAAAGTATATTGTAGAATCTCAAACAAATACAAAGATTGCTAAAAAAAACATTGGTAATGAAAACAATTAAAACTTAGTATATATTTAATTGTATTTTAGAAGTAGTCAAGAAGAGTCCGATATCAAATAGAAAAAGAAGTAACTCACTACTTAGCAAATTATCGCTTAAACCAATACAAAAAATAGATCATAAAGAAACTAGTGAACCAAGTAATGAGAAAAAATCAATTCCCAAAAAATCAGAATATACAAAGAAAAGCTGTGGTAAAGGAAATCAAATAAAAAAAGATAACAATTTGGAACAAATTAAAAAAAAGTCCGAAAAAGACTTACCACCAACTTCACTAAATCATGATAAAAAAAATAAGGATAAGTCTTATCTCACAGAGTTTACGCAAAAAACAGTTATTAATAAAGTAATTAGTGATAAAAAAGAAGTAACTGTAAAAGAAGGTAACAATGTTTGTGATGATTCAAAGAGAACAATACAAGATAAATCAGGAGCATATGAAATGCTGGATAAATTTAAAATAGAACTACTAATGGATAAAGGAAATTCCCCAATTATCTAATGAGTTAATAAATTTAAATGTAATACTAACTTATTTTTTTCCAATAAGGATAAACGTACTTGCTGTAAATGATTATCACATATTTTTTATAAATTGGATATATTAAAAAAGTTACTAATGAAAACTAGTAATAAATTTAAAGATAAAAAACGAGATCACTATTGTTTTTGACGAGCAAAGTTTGTTCTTACTGTTGATCCTGATATAATTCTAAGGTTTAACTAAAATATATATGTTATTTTTGAAAATGAATATATTAATAAAATTACCCCTGCAACAGCTTTCTCAGTACTTTCACGATTATCAAACTCAACAAAAGCTGATTTTTTATCTTGTGGAATATATATTTTTATAATATTTCCATAAACTTCACAGGCTTCCTTAACGTCATTATACATCAAATTACTTCCACGAATGTAAGCAGTGTTAGATGTTATACCACTTCTTTTTCTTTCAGTTGACTGAATTTCATGTGAAATTTCCGGAGATCTAGCAGGACTATTTATCTCCCCATCACTAAGATTTTTATCTTCATCTCTTTTTGAGTCAAATGCAACTGTTTCAATAACACGCTTATTACCAACAATTTTTGATCTTTTGAATGTTTCCCTTTTCTGAGATTTCAATTCACCAGAGTTAATCAAACGTGCTATGTCTGCAGCTGTACAATTTTGTGACGTGTCAACAGATCTTTTCTGTCCCCTTTTGCAATTATCATCTATTGAAACTCCAGTTGATAGAGGTTTTTTGCTTGACACTTTTTCTGTACTTGTTTGTAATTTCTGAAACAATAATTATTTAAGCCTTTTTCTAAAGAAAAAAACTTACAAATTGTTTAAAAAATTCAAATTTTTCCTTTAACTTCTTCTCTTCATCCGAAAATTGTGACGGAACAATTAGCATGTTGTTTGATGGCATTATCAAGAAAGCCAAAACATTTATTTCTGTAATTGGAGTAGTGTTTATTTAAAAAATGTAACAACAAATTATTTATAGTTTTATTATGATGTTTGATTTTCTATTTTAATATTTTTTGAATAAAATTATATATTGATCAGCTAGGGTTTTGTTTAGAAATACTTTGTTTTCCTTAAGTAAGACGTATAACATTATAGTAAATTGGTTATAAAAAGTTTGGTCGCATTATTTACACTATATTTTATTAATGGTATTAAAAAACAAATTTTTTGTCTTTGATCTGTTTGAACATCACATTAGGAAATTATTTCAACGAAACCCTAGAAAAAAATGCTTATTCACAAATTTATCAAATGTGACAAAGATAGTGCATAATTAACTTTCATATAAATCAACGATTTTTATAAAAATTGTAGAGTTCGTTTAAGTTTCCTCAGTAATTTGTGAGTAACTAATCATATAATATGGCTACAATAATGTAATATTTAGTAATAAAATAAAAGATTTTTTATTTATTATCTGCTTTGCTTAAATTTATGCTTTTCTTGATGTGTTTCAACAAAAATTATTTGATCATCAATAAATAAAATACAAAAATTTTATAAAACAATTTTAAAATTCTAAGCAGCTTACGCTAAAGAGAGTTTTGTTTTTATATTTGTAAGGAAAATTTAACATAATTGACATAAATAAATATCATACATGCATTTCTTTATTCTAAATAAATCTTTTAGTTAAATAGATTTTAGTATACCGTAATTTTAAAAATGTTTTACAGAATTTTGTATTTAATTTTTAATAGATTTGTTTCACCAATTTTTTTCCATATAATTTGATAGTTGTACATGTTTTTGTAGACAATAAATTATTTATGTCTAATAGATAGATTAGTAAAAAAGTTCTGTCTTTTATTATATTTAAAAAGCTGTCAGTAAAATTTTGGTAAAGATAAAAGAAAATTATAAAGTGATGATTTGAAACCGATAATGTAATTGATATTTAATAAAAGAAAAATTTTTGTTATTTATTTTATCTTTCTAATAAATAAAAAAAGTGAAATTTTTGTTTATATTCCTAAACTTTATCAATAACGTTTTAATTCTATGAAAGTGTAACTGATATACTTTTTGATGTTTGATACAATGTTATTAATATTATTATCAAATTTTAAATTCTTAAATTTATCTAGAAATATAAGTATTTACTGTACAATAATATTCATGACAAAAAATTTCAACAAATGATAGAATTTTGATATTATCAAAAAATACTCGGGCCACAATTTGATGTAATAAGTAACATTTAATTATTTTTTGTAATTATTTCACCTTTAGATGATATCAATTATGATTCAAGGTCAATATTTTACCTCTATCAGTGTTTTTAATGACATAGATCTTGAAAACAATTTGTAGAAAATTAGGATTGTAGTTTAAGAGTATGTGAAGTTTTACATAATTGTATATTTTTGTTTTTTAAAATATGGAATGTAAAAACACATTTTTTCTGTTTCTGATGAATTTTAATAGATATAAATTATGAGAGAGTTGAATAACATTTTCCAGTAAGTCATGTGAAAGTTATAGAAAGTTTATATAAAATTGAAATTTCAATATTAGAACAAACAAGTAATCATCGTGGATATCAGGAAATATTACACATTTAACTATATTTTTATTTGGTGTAGTATTTAAACATCTTTGTTTTGAAAAAAATTATTTCTTCTTTAATAAAAAATGAAATATTTTCCGAATATATAATAATTTCAAGTGTTATATTTCTACAAAATATTCTTTGATAACTTGCTTTCTAGAATATTATTATAAAAATATTTTGATAATAAATAGTATGATGCCTTTTTTGAATACCAAAGTGTTATATAGATTCACCTTTTGTATTTTTATACTCAAGCAATTTTTTTGATCTTGCCCTTCCAATGATACTAAGAATAATCGAAATGTTGACATTAGAATTTGTGATATAAGAATCTATCTTATAAATATTAGAATGTAGAATTACTTCCTAATTACTTATACAGTAATTTTTTCTATTCGCTTATTAGGTAAAAATATTGTTTTGATACAAAAAAATAAAGAAAAGAATTGTAAAAGCAATAAAAAAATTTATCTGAAATAATTTTTATCTGGTCATACCAAATATTATATAAAATGTTAAAGAGAAAGTTGTTAATCTAATATTATGTAAATGGGCATTTCATTATTAATTACTTTAAAATGGTCACTTACCATTGGCAAAAACTTATGGTAATTTAAATTCTACAACTGAATTTGATTATTCGAATTCTTTACATATTACAGTTTACATTTTTGTTTATTAATCAAAAAATCGTTTAAATTAAAAATATATGAAATAAGAATTATGATTGAACAGGTTAATTGGGCAATTTAAATATTTTTGTAAGAAACATGATATTAGTATTAAAAACACTTTATGCAATGATGAAATTAAATGAATTATCAAACTTTGTTGAAGGATCAATAAATTCTAAAAAAACTTTTTTGCAAGCATATTAAATTTGTCTTCATATTTAGGAAACTTGTAATGTTTGTTTGGGTATAAAATAAAACAAATAATGTTGTTTATTTTATGTTAGTTATACTTTTCCCAAACATTTTAATTTTGTTAATTTACAATAATACATGCTTTTAAAATATGATAAAAGTGCTTAGAAAAGTTTATTAATACAAGTGAATAATTTACTATATAATAATATATATCTATAAACAACTACCGTTATTTAAATCGTAATTTGTAGTTTATGTAAACTTTAGGGTCCAATATTAAAAAATGCATTTTTGTAATTTGTAAAAGTTTATGCAAGCATCAAGAATAATAAATAAGATTAGAATATGAAACCTTTTGCACCTTTTAAAATTTACTTAATTTTTTTATTATGGAATTTACAAAAATTGATTTTTAATTCTAGTTGTTTAAAATATACCAGGCAATTAGATATAATTTTTTTGCTACTTCATATGAAAAAGTCAATATTTTTAGTATTCTTAGAACCTTTATAATTTTTCTTAAAACTATAAAGTTAAAAGCATCATAATATGTTATCAAATTTTTAAACAATCATATTTGCTATAACACTTTAATGATCTCGAGAAAAGAAAGTTTATGGAAAATATAAATATATGTTTTTTTTAATGATTAAATAAAGATTAATGCTATCTTATATTTTTTTAAATTAATTTAGAAAATTGAAACATTTAGTTAGTAAAAATTGTAAATATTCTTCAAAGAAAAGTATGTTAATTGCTACTCCGAAATTTAAAAATACATATTTATTTAAAGTATAACTATACCTTTTCATTAATATTGTTCAGATTTAATGCGTTGTACTTGAGTCTTTTTGGCAATACCCACATCACTGTAAAAAATGATGTTATTACTATGCATAAAGTTTTAAAAACGTACTCTAATGAATTATGAAAAATGTGATTACTATAAAATTTGATTGAAATAATTTAATACTTTTTACATTAATTTTTGTAAATTAAAAAAATATATTTTGTTGGAGACTTTTTCAAACAACAATAGAAAGAGATAAAATACACCATACCATAAGAAAGTTATTTTTGTCACATTACTGATAACGACACAGCAAAGATCATTTTAAATAAAGTGTTGATAAAATCATAGTGTAGCATCATAAGATTGAAAAAGCTTAAGTATCCTTATAAGATAACACATTTGTTAGGTAAGATTATTTTTGATGCTAAACATTTGAAAAAATAATAATTATTTTTTAACATATATAAGGTAATATATGTATTACCTATAAATAATGTTTTTAAATATATTATATATTTTATGCTTACTTATTCTTCCTCATGAAGGATACAAGATATTAATTTTTAATCCAAAATTAGGACATTCTCATGTCAATTTTTTTGGACAAATAGCAGATATATTAGTTGAAGCTGGACATAATGTTACTGTTATTGTTGCCGATATGGATCTTACCATAACTCATCCTGGTACATATAAAGCAAATATATATCATATTTCTGCTGATCCTATTGTAGCTGACTTGTTAACAAATAAAACAAGATTAAACAAAATGTGGGAAACTTCAAGTTCGACATGGGCACAATTTGATGTTTGTTTTATATTAATTAAATTCTCTAAAACTAAACATGTTTTACTTTTATAGATGTTCAATGATTTTATGAAAGGAAATATTCTATCAGCAAAAAAAATATTTCATGACAACGAGTTAGCAAATTTTGTAAAAAAGCAAAAATTTGATTTAGCTATTACGGAAGTTTTTAATTTATACATGTATGGTTTATTCAAAGCATGGAATATTCCAGCAACAGTTTCCGGTTCGGCAGTAGGATTAATGGATTATAATTATGAAATATTTGGAATGCATTTTCCATCTAGTCATATTCCAACACTAATGCAACCTTCATATGACAAAATGGGATATAATGAAAGATTCTCAAATTTAATGAGTTATATTTTCACCAAAATTATGAATAGGGTCATGTCATATGAATATTCATTACAGGGAGAATTTGACAAAAAATATGGTGAAAATTTTTTTGATCCGTTTAAACTTATTGGTGATACAAGTTTTTTTCTCCTTAATTCAAATCCATTTCTTGATATTCCGGGACCGAAGACACCGAAAATGGTGGAAATAGCTGGTATAGGTATTCATGAACCTAAAACATTAAATGAACATTGGGATAAAATTTTATCTCTAAGAAAATACACTGTTTTAATTTCCTTTGGTTCATTTGCTCGAAGTTCAGAAATGCCAGAAAGAATGAAAAATGGAATAATTGAGACAGTAAAAAAACTGCAAAATATAACATTTATTTGGAAATATGAGAAACCTGAAGATGGTATTTCATATGGCATTTCGAAATCTTATTTTAAGTAAATGGGTGCCACAAAATGACCTTTTAAATGATTCAAGATTATCATTATTTATAACACATGGTGGAGCAAATTCAATTGCCGAGTTGTCATTTAGAGGTGTTCCTGCAATCGCTATACCTGTGTTTGCTGATCAATTTAGGAATGCAAAACTTATCGAGAAACATGATACAGGGTTAGTTATGGATAAAAGTTTACTAGAAAATTCAAGTGAAATTACAAAAAAATATTAATAATATTTTAATTGACAAGCGGTATATAAAAAATGCATATTTAGTTTCACAACGATTGAAAAAAAGACCTATAAGTTCGAAAACATTGTTAATTCAACACATCGAGTTTGCATGCCAATTTGGTCCACTACCTGTTCTAGACTTAGAAAGTAGAAATATGAATAGTGTTGTATATTTTAATTTGGACATAATATTTCCAATCATAATCCTTTTTACACTATTTCTATATTTTATACTTTTTTCAATAATCAAAATCGTAAGAATTATATTTGTAAGAAAAATTAAAAAAGATTAATTGAAATAAAAACAAAATAATATTTATTGAATATTTTCAATTATTATACATTTAAAAAAAGAAAAGATTATACTTAACACATGATTATTTTTTTATTAAATGTATATTGAATTATGAAAAAGAAGTTTTTGCATTATAAAGTTATTCACCAAATTGTATAATTATTTATTAAGAAGTATTGATAGCATATCATATGGTATTTTTATAAAAAGAAAAAATTTTAAATTAATTCTTATCAATTTCGAGTTATATTTTAACCAAATACTTTCTATATATGTTCACGGAAATAGAATTTTATGATAAGAATGGATATATTTTACATAGTTACCTAATAAAACTATTAATTACATCAGATTTTTATTTAAAATGTTTTTTAATTACATTTGGATTATTCTAGTTGTATTAAACTTTACTGAATGCTACAAAATTTTGGTTTACAATCCAAAATTTGGTCATTCTCATGTTAATTATCTTTCACAAATAGCTGACATTCTAATTGATAAAGGACATGATGTAACAGTTATTAGTGTAGATATTGATATGAACATAAAGCATCCAGGAGCTTATAAAGCAAAAGTATATAATGTACCAGGAGATCCTATAGCTATGGATATTTTAACTAATAAATCAAAACTTAATGATATGTGGGAAACAGAAGAATCTTTTTCACATCAAGCAGAGGTAATCAAAAGCATACATATATAATTGTATAAAATATTTTATAGCTACTTAATGATTTCTTCCGAAGCCTTTATCTTACATCGTTAAAAGTTTTCAATGACAAAGAATTAGAATTATTTGCTAAAAGTCAAAATTTTGATTTAGCAATTTCAGAAATGTTTTCAATTTACTCATTTGGACTTTTTAAAGCATGGGGAATTAAAAGTTCTATTTCTGTTTCATCATTAGGTTTGTTGGACTTTACTTATGAAACATTTGGACTTGCATTTCCATCCTCTTTTATACCTACATCCATGAATGCAATGAGTGACACTATGACATATTCAGAAAGATTATTTAACTTTATAATTCATTTTCTGACCAAACTTAGAGCTCGTGCCATGAATCACCATCAACTGTTACAAAAAGAGTTTGATGGAAAATATGGGAAAGGTTTTTATGATGGGCCCAAAATGGTTGGTAATTCATCATACATAATTATAAATTCAAGCCCTTTTTTCGATATACCTGGACCCAAAGCACCAAAAATGATTGAAATATCTGGACTTGGTATTCCAAAACAGAACTCATTAAATGAATATTGGAACAAAATTATGAATCTAAGAAAAAATACCATACTTATATCCTTTGGTTCATTTGCAAAAAGTTCAAAAATGCCAATAGAGATGAAAAAAAGTATAATAGAAACAATTAAAAAATTTTCAGATACAACGTTTATCTGGAAATATGAAACACCAGAAGATGGATTTGGTAAAAATGTAGAAAATTTAATCTTAAATAAATGGGTTCCACAAAATGATCTTTTAAATGATAAAAGGTTATCATTATTTATCAGTCACGGAGGTATTAATAGTTGTAACGAAATTGCTTATGCTGGTATAAAAGCACTACTAATCCCAATATTTGGTGATCAATTTAGAAATGCAAAGCTAATTGAAAAAAGAAATATTGGCAAAGTTATGGAGAAAAAAAAATTATCAGATCCTAAAGCTTTGGAATCAATGATCAGAGAACTTTTAACAAATGAACATTTTACAAAAAGTGCAAAAAGAACTTCTAATTTATTAAAAAATTCTCCATTACATTCAGTAGAATTATTAACAAAAGTTGTTGAATTTACTGCTGAATTTGGACCGTTTCCAGATCTTGATATGGCTAGTCGAAATATGAGTATTATAGAATATTACAATTTAGATATTGTTATACCAATATTGGTGTTTTTATTATTATGTGTAGTTTTATCTTTTTTATTGTGTAAGCATTATTGTCAAATTAATACTTTTTAAAAAAGAGAAATCTGAATAAAAATGTGATTTGTTGAAGTTATCCATTAATTTAAAATGTATAATTTTGTAAATTAATAAATTTTTTACATAAATATCTTATCTTAATTATTAATTATTCATAATTATTTTAAAATCATTTACTACTATTTAATAATAATTTTAAAACATTTTTGTAGTGTATAATATGACTATTTATAATCTATAGATAAGAATTTTTCTTGTCAAAGTATGATTATAGTGAATATAATATTATTGTTAAATTACTTTATATTTTTTTATTATTAAAATTTCACTAATGAATTTAAAATCATTTATTTTTATATCATTCCTATTTGAAATAACTGTTGCTTTAAAAATACTAATTAACAATCCTAAGTTTGGTTTTTCGCATGTAAATTTTTTTTCACATCTTGCTGATATTCTTGTTGATAGTGGACATGATGTAACAGTATTAACAGTTGAAATAGACACAACTATAAAACATCTAGGAGCTAATAAAGCAAAAATTTACAATGTTCCAGGAGATAATGAAGCTATAAATTTATTGTCAAATAAATCCACAATGGATCAAATGTGGGAACTAGAGGATTCACCTATTAAAAAATTAGAAGTAAGTAAATAAAAATGTTAAATACTTATTATTTAGGTATTTAAAGATTTTTCGAAAGCTCTCCAATTAACAGCAAACAAAATTTTTGATGACAAAGAATTAGAATCATATATGAAGAATCAACAATTTGATGTTGGAATTTCAGAATGGTACACAATATATATGTTTGGTCTTTTTAAAGCATGGAATATAAAATCTTCCATCTCTGCATCATCTGTTGGTTTTTTAAATTTTAATTATGAACAATTTGGCATGCCATTTCCAAGTTCATTTATTCCTAATACAATTCAAATGTCGACAGATAAAATGACATATTTTGAAAGATTCGAAAATTTAGTGGGACATCTTTTGATTAAAAATTTCATTTCAAAAGGAAATACTAAAGGATTCCTTCATGAAAAATTTGAAGAAAAATACGGAAAGCATTTTTTTAATGGATATAGAGCTTTAGGTGATACTTGTTATTTTTTCTCAAACTCCAATCCATTTTTTGATATTCCAGTTCCAAAACCACCTAAAGTAATAGATATTTCAGGAATTGCTATTGAAAAACCTAAACCTCTTGATGATTATTGGAACAACATTTTGTCATTGAGAAGTAAGACAATTTTAATTTCTTTTGGTTCTGTTGCCAAAAGTAGTTTGATGCCACAAAAGATGAAAGAAAGTATATTAGAAACAATTAAAAAATTTCCAGATGTAACATTTATTTGCAAATATGAAACACCAGAAGATGGTTTTGGCAAAAATGTAGGAAACCTAGTCTTAAGTAAATGGGTTCCCCAAAATGATCTACTAAACAATGAAAGATTATCATTGTTTATAACACATGGTGGCATCAATAGTTTTAATGAAATTGTTTACACTGGAAAAGTTGCTCTTTCCATACCAATATTTGGGGATCAATTTAAAAATGCTATGTTGTTAGAAAAAAGAAGAATGGGAATGTCAATGAATAAAAAGATGATTGAAGATTCAAATATTCTTGGAAGTTATATTCGTGAATTGCTAGAAAATGATGAATACAAAAAGAATGCTAAATTAATATCTAGAATGTTAAAGAATAATCCTATTGATTCAAAAGAAACTATATTAAAACATGTACAATTTTGTGCAATGTTTGGTAATAATTCATTTCTTGATTTAGAAAGTAGAAACATGGGAGTTATTGTTTACTATAATCTCGATATTATAATACCTTTTACATTATTACTGTTTATCTTTGCAGCAATTATTATAATGTTCATGATTAAGAAAATCAAAAATTTAGTGATTAGAAAGAGGAAAACTGATTAATGACTTTGATGATATTTCAAAAACTTCCCCTTAATACCTCATGTGAAGAGATAATATTTAAATAACTATTTTTTATTTATATAATTGTAGTTTTATTGAAAATTTTTTATGCAAATCTAATTAGTGGAATAGAAAATACACCGGAAATTGAGATTTAAAATGTTTAAAAATTATCTTTGGTCGGAAAAATAAGATTTTCCACGATGTCAAATGACGAAAATAATACAGTATTAAAATTAACAACACGTGAAATATTGTTAGCTATGATTTTAAATGATAATAATTAAAATCTCATTAATCATAAATTAACATGATGACATAATTGTTTTAAAATGCAGAAATAGAAAATATTTTAAGTAAAAATAAATATAATAGTGATGTTCATTATCTCAGGAAGACGTTACAAAAATTAATTCTTATAGCAAAAAAATTAGAATACTTCTCTCTGATAAAAATTTTATAATTAATTTTATTTAAAATTTTAATTTTTTTAAGCATAATTGCATGTCTTTTTCAAAACTTTAGAACAAACTTTACTTGGGTTTTTCTCTGTATCGTTAACAATTTCATTGGCTAAATCATCAACAATAGTGTGGCAAACTTTGTCAAGAAGATTTGTTCCAAGATATTTGTCACATTCAGCTTCAAGTTTATCAGCAACATACTCTTCTCCACATTCAGCATACTGTTCACCAACTAAAACTAAATCAAGACACATTTCACATAGAAGACTGGCTCCACGAACACGTCCTATAAATTTCTCGGCCATAGGTATTCTTTGCATATCTTAATCCACAATTTATTCCACCATCAGGTTTTATCACTTTGCTAGAAGCAACAAATGCCAAAGCAATTAATGTTATCACTTAAAAAAATATGTAAAAAATTTATATGAAAAAAATTACTCACATGCCAAATATTTCATTTAAACAATGTTAATAGGTAATAATAATAGTAGTAGAAAAATAAATTATCTTTTATAACTATACCTTATCAAAAGGTAGGTAAAGTAAATAGAAAATAATATATTATTAACCACTTTTTATCTTGTATTAATATAACATAATAGTGACAAATTTTTTTTATCTTTAAAAAGTTGAGATAACAATCAGGATCTTTAGCAGTGATAATTAGAACCTTATTTCTGTTATGTTCCGGTAATTAGAAAATAAGTAATATTTTTATTATTATATGATTTATTAGGAAAAAATCAACTTTTGTTAGTAATTAATTTTAAATAAACATTTTAATAAAGATCGTTACTATAATTTCTTAAATAAAAATTTTTAAAGTAATATAAATAATTATAGTCTTGTATAACAAAAAAATTTAACTAAGGAATTGCTATCGAGATTAATTAAACATGTGTTTATTTTTATTAGCATCAAATATATCAATTAATAGTTTCATTACTCAATCAGTCTTATCAGAAAAGTATATTAAATTTATAATTATAAAGGAGTATATAAAATCAATTAATGATACAATGAAAAGTTATGTAATCCTATTAGTTTTTTTCTTTCATAATTATTGTAAACCAAGTAATATTGAAAATTATACATCACGTCATGTTTGGAGTAATAAATTGACAAAAAATGATTTATTAGAAATATTTCTATCATCTCGTAAGTTTATATTCCATAAAAATTAAAAATGTTACGATTAAAGCTAAATGTAAAAAAAATAGTACAATTTTACACCATGATGGTATGAGTGGTAATGGTGATAGGATTATGATTGGAACATCGAAAAAATGTAATGAAATTTTTACTTTTCCTGTTGATTCAAGTATGAGAAAATTGTATATTCTCATTGATTCATTAGGTTTTGGTTTTCCAACAGGAGAGTTATATGATCCTTCAAATAATGAAGTTATGCCATGTTCAGATCAAAATATAGAAAATTATGGGTATATTGCCAGTTATTGTAATATATTTAGTTTAAACGGTGGTGGTTATTTTCAATATTCAATTTCTTCGTTTGACAATTACCCTTGTTCATTATCTATATTCTCTGATACAACAATAGTTAGTGATGGTGGATTTATTAATGATTTAACAAGTGATAATGTTCAAGATATTCTTCCAATTGGCAATGAAGGAATACAAAAAATCCCTATTATTGGTGAGCCATCATATTTTGCTTTTCAAATGACAGGGCTAAGTAATTCGTATGGTCCACAAAAGGTAAAAATAAAATCTAATACTGGTAATACCTTTGTATATAATGTTGAAAAAAGAATAAATTGTTCTGCTAATAATTATATCGGACCATTTACATGTACAACGAATGGATATAATGCACTTTTTATTAATGGAAAAGATGATAATGGTTATGATTTTGAAAGATTTTATACATTTAATTGCAAAAATAACATTATTCCTACAACTCAAATACCACCTACATATCTTCCACCAATTGATAAATGTTTTAATAATGGAACATTAATAAAACCTCCCTCATCCCCAGAATTTTGTTCATGCCCAAAATATTATACAGGAAAACAATGTGAAAATAAATTATGTTTCAATGATGGTACATTAGGTCCAGATGATGAGTGTATATGTATGAATTATTGGAGTGGTGAATTTTGTCAAAATATGATTTGCTCTGACTTAGCTGATCACGATGATGAAGGAAAATGAGAAAGCATTTACATTTATTATTAGAACAACCACATCTATTTTATCTTATAAATATACAATTTTAGAAATTGCAAGAGAAATTTTATCAAATTATATTCTAAACAAACCTTCATATTTTGTTAAATTTGTCATTGTTACTGTGGCAAATGGCGAAATAAGATATATTAATGAAATGGATGATGTTAACGATTTTTACGAAGCAATTAAAAGTTTGGAATATTTTGAAAGTAATAGTTGTTTAGATAGTTTAGAGGAAGCATTAATTACAGCATTACAAACGAATTCTTTATTAATATATACAAAATCACCAATTTTTGTTTTTAGTGATGCATTATCAGATGATTCGGAAGAAATTAAAGGTCAATTATTAAATAATATTGTTTATTTCCAAGGACCTATCTTTTTTATTTTATTAAAATCAAATACATTAAATTGTCCAATTGATACATCAAATAATGACTACAAAAATCTGTTTCATATTTCTCAGATGTCACAAGGTTTAGTTAGTAGAGTTGACAATGAAAATGATACTTTTAATTTGGTAACCAAAATTGGGAGCTATATTTATGATATAGGAACACTCCTACAAAATGACTTTTCAGATTCTTGTAATTATGCTCCAAAATATCAAGCATTTTTTGTTGATGATTCAATTAAGTCATTTACACTTTTGGTATCCAGTAATAATGCACATTTTGATATTTTTGATTCAAATAGATTACTTATTAGTTCCAGTTAATATAACTAATATTGGTGATACAAAATTATTATTTTTCAACTCAACAACTATTGGAAACTACGAATTACAAGCTTTAAATAGTGATGCAGGTCCTTGTCAATATAGAATTTTTGCAGAAACAAAATATAAATTATTTTTTGGAGTTTCAACTAGAATTATAGAAGATGTAGATTATAGAATGACAATATATAATAATGATTACAATTTGGTTAGTAAATTTAAAAAATTAATATATCCAAACGATACTGACAATCTGTTGATAGAATCATTAATTTGGACAAATGATGAAAAAACTGGTCTAAGGAAAATATTATATGGAAGTAACGGTAAATTTCGCAAATGGTTGTAGCTATCATTTATTTTTTGGATCTTGGAAATGTTTAAGTAGAGAAATGAAATTTTATATTAATGTTATTGTGTCTGATGGCATGGGAAATATAATACAAAGAACAAAATCAGGTTTTTGTGCTGCATTCAATCCAACTCCTATTCCTCCATCGGGTTGTCAGAATGGTGGTGTAGAAGGATATAACGGTACGTGTGTATGTACTGAAGGATATACTGGTGATAAATGCCAATATTTAATATGCCAAAATGATGGAGTGTCAAAAAATGGTTACTGTGAATGTCGTGGTGGATATGCAGGAAAATTTTGTAAAGTAATTGAATGTACTGAAAAAAATACTAATGATGATTTTCCAAAAACAAAAAAATCATTGACATTTCTTTTACATGAATCAATGACAACAAGAACAATGGTAAATTCTTTATTAGAATATTCATATCAAATGATTCGAGATATCAATTCTCAAAAAAAAGACTTTATTTCATTTTATCAATTAATTACTTTTAATGATAACTCATCTAAAATTTATGTTGATAGTAGCAATCCAAATGATTTCGTTAATGGTCTGCAAAATTTAAGTGATACTTTAATGAATGATGAAGGTTTTTCATGTAATTACCTAAACCTGTATGAAGCGATGCATAAAGTTTTATTTGATCCAAATACATCACAATATGGTTATTTTTATGTATTTATAAATGGAATACCATTACAAGATGTTTCAACATTTACGGAAGCTAAAAATTTCTTAGAATTGCTAAATATTCAATTAAATATAGTTCAAGTTAGTGGAGCGCCATGTGGGTATTCAATAAGTAATAGTCCTGAAATGGCATCACTTCTAGAAATTGTTTCATCAACTGATGGTTCTTTTTATAACGTCGAACCAATACTATCTGGTAATGTATTGAAAACAATTAGTTCACAATATTCTTCACAAACGATCTATGAAAATTATTTTGAAGATTGTTCTTCGAACAGTATTAATTTGAATTTTCCAATTGACAGTAAAACACAAACTGTTACTATAAATATCCTTGGGAATTTAATCCATGATCCATTATATATACCACCAAATAATGATTTTGTCTACAGATATAACTTCAGTCTAATTTCAAGCATTTATAATGATTATGCTTATGGAAATAGAGTTGATAAAATCGTAAGAGCATGTGATGATAATTGGATTAATTATGACAGTTATTGTTGGTTACTTGTAGACTCTAAAGTTTCATGGGAAGAAAGCAAAAAATCATGTAATGATAATAATGCTAACCTTGCTACAATTTACAATAAAAATGATAAAAGATTTCTAGAGAACTATTTAGGAGACGGTGAATTTTGGATTGGATTAAATGATATACAAAGAAAATGGAACATTCGTTTGGGATCAAGGTAATTTAAATTCATCATCCTTATCGAGATCTTCATTTGTTGATTGGATTCCTAAACAACCAAATTTAAAATATCAATGTGTTTACAATAATATAAATGTAGAAGATAAAAACAATAATGGTTGGATAACAGGAGATTGTTTAGAAAAAAAATACTACGTATGTGTTAAGCATGTTTATGATTCAAAACATACCTCAACACATTCAAATAATAATCAATTACCCAAAGGTTTATGGAATTTAAAATTACAAACAACTGATGGATCATGTCATATTAAAATAACATCACAAACAGATATTCTTCTATATAGTGCATTTTCACAAAATAAATTTGATGATTTTGGTTTAACAAGTCCATCACAAGGAAATGATATTTTTAATTATATGTTAGTACATTCGATAGGACTAGAAGATATTTTAGAACCTAATAATGAAGGAAAATTACTAAATTTTATGATGTTTCCACAAAACAATATGACATTAGTTGGTATGGGTAATATAATTGAAAGAGATGGATGCTTATATCAATATGTCTCAACAAAATTTATTTGTCCATATAAAAATTTTAAAATATCAATAACTGGTGTTGACAGATTTGGTTATTCATTTCAAAGATTATTACCAATAACTTGTCCAAGTATCAATATAAAAGGTGAATGTAAAAATGGTGGAGTACCTATGGCTAATAGTTGTTTCTGTTCATTATTCTGGACTGGTAATAACTGCGATATAATCCAATGTTTATATGGTAAACCTAATTATAATTTTCAAAAATGTATTTGTAATGATGGGTATATAGGTGATCACTGCACAATAGCTGTATGTACAAGAAAAAATGGAAATAATACTTCTGAATTAGATAATAATAACAAAGCATTTATTTTAGCTATTGATGGTGAAAGTACTGGTGAAATGGAAGATATTTTAAATAATATTGAAGAATTATTAACAAATGTTTTTGATGAAGCAGAGTATATTAAAAAAAATAAATTTACACGATTTATTGGAGTCGTATTTAGAGATTCAACATATTTATCAGGTGGTGGTGTTAGTGATATTTTTGATACAACAGATAAAAAATATTTTATTAGCAGAATAAAAAGTGAAATTATCAAAAATCCATATAAAAGTACAACAAATGTAAATACAAGATTAATTTTAACAGCACTTATAAAAGTTTTATCGAATTCAACTATTCCACCGTTGTCTCAAGCTTATGTTATAACAAATTCAAATGCTGAAGATTATGATAAAATTGAAGACGCGTTATATCGTATTGGATACAAACATACAAAAGTTGACATTATAATTATTGGTGATGAAAATTTACCAGGAAATGTATCTTTTAATGATAATGAAATAAATTCGTTATTTAAAATTGCCTATACATCTGGTGGAAATTTTTACCAAGTACCTAATTATTTAGCTCTTATTGATTTTTGGAATAGCTTATTAATAACAGAAATTGGTACATATACAACAACAAAAAAATTAAGTACTCACTGTAAAGATACAATTGAATATATACAAATGAGTTCCAAAGGAACATTACTAGTTTTAGATGTATACTCATTAACAGAATCAGTAATAAAGGTTCTTGATCCAAATAATAATGAAGTTGAAATAACTGGTGAAATTAGGACAAAAACAAATTCGTTAATTTTAATAAGAAAAACGGAATCACAATTAATACCAGGTGTATGGAAAGTTAAATTATTAACAGAAAAAAATAGTGATAGTTTTTGTCATGTATCTGCAAGAATTCTTGAAGATAATCCTCCTCATATAGCATTTAATCCTGATGTTTCTGAGGATGGTGGTAGGCATTCTGATTATTCTACTCAGTATACAACTGCTAACTATGAAAAAAATGCCATAGTAGCTGCTACACCTTTTGGTATATTAACATATGTACAAATTCATGATATAACTGGTACAGAATTGCTTTGGTCAAGTAGTTTAATATCAAGAGAAAAATGTGGATTTAAATATATTACGAAAGATTTATTTTTCTGTAAAATTCCGACATTTGTTATTTCTATAAATGGAATTGATGATGATGGACATGCGTTTAGAATGATTCAAACAATTTACTGTTATGGACATAAAAATTTACAATAGTGGTTAACATTTTTTTAAACAAAATCAAAATAAAAAATCAATTTAATGAAAAAACTTTTTTCTATAAAATTTATTACTTCTTCTAATAAAAGATAATTAGAAAATGATTAAACCTTGTAAAAATGATATTTAATAATTACACTGTAAGAATGTAAAAATAATTGATAATACTATAATAAAAAATAAAATTTATTTTTATAATATGACTAATATATAATAAATTTATAATGCACCATTTTTCCTTTAATGGACTTCATTTTAACATAATGTATTTAAATAATATACTAATATTAATATTTGTTCTATCAATATATTTTTTACTTAAAAAATTTTTTAAATGGTATAATGAGAGACAACGTATATTGAAGTATCTTAAAAAAATTCCCGGTGAAGATGGTTTACCAATATTAGGAAGTATTTTAGATTTTCAAGGTCCTCCTTCAGTAATTCTAGATAAAACTTATGAATTTATTCAAAAGATGAATAAATACAACTATCCGGTTATGAAAATTTGGATCGGACCTTATGTTTTAGTTTATTTATCTTTGCCTGAGGTACAAAAACAAATTCTTGAAAGTACTAAAGGAAATTACAAAAGGAAGTACTTATGACTTACTAAGAGAATGGCTACTTGATGGATTACTTACTAGTTCTGGAGATAAATGGAAATATAGAAGAAGATTAATAACACCCAATTTTCACTTCAAAATGTTATGTGAATATCATGTAATTTTTAATGAAGAATCTGAGGTATTAGTTAAAATATTAGAAAGGTTTAAAAATACAGGTAAAGAAGTTAAAATACTTGGCTACATGAAAAGATGTCTTTTTGATATGATTATGAGTAAGTTTTCACTAAAATATTTGTATAATAAAAAATTAATGTTAGGAACGGCATTTGGCCATAATTTAGGATGTCAATTTGATTCAGAAAATTCATATCTTCGTGCAGTTGAAGGTTTTAATGAAATGTCTTACCTTGCATCTGTAAACATCTTTTATAAGTATAAATTTTTATTGTATCTTACTGGAAAAGGTTTTAAAAAAGATAAATATTTAAAAATACTAGGAAATTTTGCTGATAAATTAATAAAAATAAAACACGAAGAATATTTAAAAGAAAAAGGTAGTGAAACAAAACACAAAACTTTTATCTCAATGTTATTGGAACTTTATGAAAATAATGAAATAACTTTACAGGGTATAAAAGAAGAAGTTAACAGCATAATTATTGGTGGATTTGACACTTCTTCAACTGCAATGGCCTGGCTTCTTTGGTGTTTAGCAACTCACCCAGATATTCAAGAAAAAGTTTACCAAGAAATTTTTGATATTTTCGGTGAAAATGAAAGAGTTGTCACTCATGAAGATATTGTTCGAATGCCATATTTTGAAATGGTTTTCAAGGAAGTACTAAGAAGATTTTCGATTATTTCTATTATGACAAGAAGACTTCAGAACGACGTTACGATTGGTGGATATACGATTCCAAAGGGAATTGATGTTGCTATTGGACCTTTCTTGAGTCATATGAATGATAAAGTCTTTCCTGATCCTTATAAATTCGATCCTGATCGTTTTCTTCCTGAAAACAGTGCAAATCATTCTGCTTATGATTTTATTCCATTCAGTGCAGGTCCAAGAAATTGTATAGGTCAAAAATATGCAACTCATAATGTTAAAATAATGAGTATATGGATTTTAAGAAGATATCGTGTACGTTCAAATTATCCTTTTGATTATTTAAAAATGGTCCCTCAAGTAGTTACAAATTCAGATAAAGATTTTCCGATAATTTTTGATAGCAGAATATAAAAATCTTAATTACTTAGAAAAATTTAATAGAGTTAATTTTTATAGCCAATGATGAAATAAAAATTATTTTGAATGAAATGTTATTTGTAATTTAACATTTTCAGGAACGGCAATAAGTATTTTATTTCCTTGTGAAAGTAAAATTTCATTAGTAAATGGTTGGCAAAACTTTCCGCCATCTAGTCCCATATCAGAACGATACTTAATTTCCACACCGTTATCAGCATTACATGGAGTATAATAATAACCACTATATTGAAGGTTATCCATCACAAGCATTATTTTTTTACCTTCTGGAGATTCAATATAATAAAAACATTTTCTTCCTATAGGTATTTTAATAGTTTGTTTTGTTGAATTTGAATAATTTACTGTGTCAGTACAAGTAGGGGAACGTTTTACAATTTCATTACAAGTTGTACCTGTGAATCCTAATGGACATCGACATTCAAAACAATTTTTTACACTTTGAAAACCACCATTATTACAAGTTATTGATGATTTACAAACTTTATTACAATAATATGTATTCAAAAGTTTTAAATCATAGTGAGAATATCCGACACTTTGTCCCATTGCATTTTCAAAAAAACTCATCTTTGGAATCATTGTTTTTCCACCATTTGAAGAAAAAGATTTACCATTATATTGCATTACAGAACCATAGTCATATACAATACCGTAATTATCAACACTTCCATAACTATATCTATAAAAATTTGTTGCTTTATCAGAAGCATAATTTTCATTATGAATTTCCAAATACATATCTCTATCAGGACGTGATTGTTCATGAATTATGCCTAGAGCATGAAAAACTTCATGCTGAATAACACCAATTGCATCACAACCCGTTCCAAGACTGACATCTTGAGGATTATTATCATCTATTTTACCTAACCATGACCAACAACCAACACCTCTATAAAATCTTAGGCCTGGTCCAGTAAATGACGCTGGGAGGTATTCAAATGAAATGCAACTTTCAGAAGTTATTCTATTTAATGAATCAGTTATCATCGATGTGTTGCCTTCATAAACGTAATATTTTATTGGTTGCGATATATCCCAGGAGCGCGGCATATTTTTTATCACAGCAGATCGTCTTTTTCTTTTACTATTTAAATCTTCATTCCATTCAATATCTTCCTTAATTTTTTTTATTTGGCTTTCTAATAAAAATATATCACCTTGAAACATTTCAGGATTTGACATAATACCTACTTCAACTTCATCTGTTTCATTTTTTATATCATCTACATCAATATTTCCATTATTTAACGATTTTATTTCATCTAAAACAACAGCGGTCTTGTCAAAAATTTCACGGTTTTTAGGTGAAAGAGATTCTCTTGTAAGAAAACGATTAACATTTCTTGGAACCTAAACAAATTTGTTATACTACAATTTATCCTTACCTCAAATGATAATTTGATTAAAAAAAATAGTAACAAAAAAAATTTATTCATTTTTAATTAATTTTTAGTACATTCTTGTCATATATTAAATTATATACATACAATTTATCACCTGTTAATACAAAACCATTTCCAAATTTACAGTATATTTACTAGTAATACTTTCATTTGAAAAAGTTTTTGTTTATACTCAGAAAATATCAAGAAAATAAAATTTGTGTATAACAAGAACAGCTGTATTAATATCAAATTTTTATTATGTAAGAAATTTCAATATTTCGTCAAACATACTTATCATTATTTTAAATTGAAATGTTAGTTTATATTATTTAAACATTATGTGCTTTTTTTTACAAAGCGTTTTGATTTCTATTACACGTAACATGTTGTAAATTTTATTGTTGACAAAAATTTTTATGTAAAATAAAAATACTTCTTATTATCATTCTTATACGAAATGTTTATGAAAGGCATCTTCTTAATGTTTTGGAAAGAACAATTTTTAAGGAAGAAAAAGTACTGAGAAATTTCTAAATAAAGCAATTAATTTTGACATATTATTTAGTAGTATCACGAACTTTCAAATTTATTGCAATTTTCATTGGTATTTTAACTACAGAATTATTTTTTAAAAGTAAAGTAGACAATATTCGAAACAATATATTGTAAAGTAAAAATTCTCGTAATGTCCGCTCACAAAAATTTTGGGAATTTCATGTTAAAATAAACACAAATGGGAAGATGAATCATCAATATCAAGGATATTTAAATTTCTAAAGATAAATATAAACATCGAGAAATCGAATTATATATAAATAGCATCTTAATATCAATAGGATGTAGAAATATACCGGAGACACGTATAGTTTTAACACTCTATAATTCTTATAAATTATAATTAACATAAATAAAATACCATTTGTTTATTTCTGTTTCACTACTCACTAATAGCTCTGTTATACTAGGAAATTCTAGCATAACTGACTACTGAGTTGTGAATGACCTGAAAAATTATTTAAAATTTCTTTTTTTGATCATCGTGACCTAAAGAGGCATCAAATTGTGATATAAAGAAATAAGACGATTTGTACACATAATTTTATTTTTAAAAAAATGAAAAAATTCTAATGTGAATGTAAAGGAAAATTACCAAAGTTATATAACAATTATATGCTAATGTGTTGTAAAAGTGATTATTGATATAATATATTTATATGTAATTCCTAAGTTGTGAATAATTCTCCATTGAAACTTCTAACATATTCCTTATTTTATTGACGCACTGGTTTTCATGCTATCAAATCATTATTTGCGTTAAAAATATTTGAAATTTTATAGAATTTGTGATTTTACTTTTTACATAGATAAAGCATAGTTTTATAGTTTCTAAAATTAGAAGATTTTTTTACTGATATTTAATTAAAAAAATCACCTAGTTTGTAGTAGTTATACGCAAAAAATATGTTAACTACATCAATTTGTCAAAAATCTAAAATACAAAAATTTAAGAACTATAATGTACTTTTATACGTTATAAATTGCCTATTTGATCATCACTTTATCCTTTTTATTTAATGTTTAATATGATTGGCTATAGTTTTTTAGCTCCTATTAATTGGTTCATAAATTTTTTTCGAAAAACATTTTTCTTTAATTTTTGAAGGATATAATATATTTTCAAAGTTAGTCCACTATACTTTTAAAAAAGTACCCTTCAGTCTCAGTAAATACATAGAATCCTAAAAATATTTCTAATCATCCACCAATTTTTACAAATTCCTTTATTAGGGTGCAAATATTAAAGGGATAGATACCATTTGTAATTTAAATTTGTTTATCTTGCAACGACAAACATCATGAGTCATCATTTTTCTACATTTTTCTTATTTTCTAGCAAGTACAACCAGTTTTTTTATATGTAAAAGACGTTTTAAAATTTCTTTATATCATATTATAGGAACCGGTTTTCTTGGCCTGTAGGAAATGGAATACACAGCAATAAAAAAAGAAGATATAGATAAAAAAGAAATTTCTTGTAAATCAAAGCTCCCAATCCCTAAGAAGTCGAAAAATTGTCTCGAAACATTTGAAAAAATGTCTGTAGAAGAAATGGTTGAACCTGGAAAAATAAACAAAGTTCTCCAAAATATGGAATTGTTTAATACTACTGATAATGTTACAGCTATTTTACATTATTTAGTTAATATTCAACAGGTAAACTCAAAATATCATTAAAATTTTCTTGTAACTTATTTTTTATAGATTGAGTTATCGGTTATAAGTTCTTCATATAAAGATATCTTTCCGTTATTAAAGAAAGTACGTCAGAATAAAGTGTTCAGTAATAGTATGTTTGTTGTAAAATTTTTTATTTGAATCTTATTTTAGATAGTGATATTATAAAACTGGTAGCAGCTTTGATGTCGCGTTTATATAAATATATGGTAGAACAAGGAAAAGTTGATAAAGTAACAATGTCAGAAATCTACAAAAATTTTATGGAAGATTGTAACTCTTCTAGGAAAAGACGACATAAACCAGCTGTTTCACTAGGAAAACACCGCCTTACTGGATTGTATGGTGAAAACGATAATTTACCACCATCACCCACTAAGCCTAAAAAGGTTAAAAATTCAAACTCTTGTAGAAATGAAGGAAGTTATCATTCTGCGGGAAATATTGGTTTATCCGAGGATTATTCTAAATATGCAGGAAAAAAGACACTCATATTGAGTTCCCATACTCAATGTCAGAGATTATTTGATAGAGTTCATTATTGTATTAAAGAAAATGCTGAATTGTCATATATAATTCCTGTTATTAATAAAGAATATGTTGAGAAAATTCCTTTATCATATAGCTACATAAATCCTCAGTTATATGAAATATTCATTCAAGATAAGGTTTTAACAGTTTCAGAGGAAGAGCAAACTATCAAAGAAGAAGAGTATAAAGAACTTATAGATTATTTAAATAAAGATCGTTTAGATAAAACAAAAATTAATCTATGTAAAACTTTTCCTCAAAATCTGGATGACCAAACAGTTTGTGAATATCAAAGAGTAGAAAATAAAACAATTGTACATAAATTAATCATACAAAAGAAAAGAGTGGTTGAGAGCAAACTTTCTACCTTTTTTGAAATAAATTCAGATGAAGCTCCTCCCTCTGTAAGAGTGCAGAACATTATTGATAAGTTAAGGAAAGAATGATTCTAAAAGTCAGGAATTTGGTAATTTGTCTGGAAATATTTGATAATCAATAAACTAAGGAAAAATTTGGATATAGATTTTGATATACATTTGAATAACTTATTTTTTTTCTAGTACTAAATTTTTTTTAAATTCAAGAAAATATAATAAATCTTATGAATTCTAGAAAAAAAAAACAAGCTAATTTAAGTTCCAAGTTCCAGAAAAGAATGTTTACTTTTTATTTTCTGAAAATAATGCCAATAACAATTTTACAACTAATTTTAATGTTTTACAGTTTGTTAGTGGATTGTATAAGTTTTACTATACTGTTTATTGTATTGATTTTAAATTATTGTTTTATATGTATATTTATTTTTATCAAAATAAACTAAATTAGTTTGTAATTTATTTTATTGTAATTTTCTTTTAGAATGAAACATTTTAAAGACTGCAAATTATAATTTCTCTCAATTAAAATTAATTATAAAATGGATATGTATGCTCACTACACACAAAACCTAAACATGTTGTTTAGACCGAAAATGCTCAGAATGTTATAAAATGCAAATGATGTTAAAAAAACTTACCGTTCAAAATGGGATAGGTGATGGGCTACATTCTACCTCATTTTACATCTACACTCTAAGTCATTTTTATGCTATTGTAATACACATTTAGCATATATATTTTTAGATAATTTTGTGTATACTTTGAACTTTGTTGTGTTTATACATCTCTACCTCGTTTTATATATGCAAAATGAACTTGAATTTAACTTGAAGTTTTATCTTTTTTAATGTTTTTCAGACTTCCAAGTTTTTTAGTCATTGTTCCTGTTTTTAAAGTTAATAAAACTTTTGATGTGTTTATTTATCCATTTTATACTATTGCACAGACTTATTAATTTTTTTAACAAATTTCAAACTTGATACTAAAAGGTTTTCATATATGTAGCATAATGAGAAAAGAGATAACGGTATTAGTTTTAAATGACACATGCTTATAATTTTTTTATATCTTTACACTTACTTAAAAACACTAAAAATGAATTTATTACTCATTATAGATCTAATGAATATCATGTAAATAAAATTTATAGTATTTAATGAGATATTCTAAAAAACTGTTGAAGCTTCTTACCAAGTTAGATATTCTTTAAAAGTTTTCATCTGATATAACGCGATGGACCGATATTGCTGTTAAATTCAACATTCTTAGTTTTAGCTAGCGATTTTTATACGGTAATAACATTTGTAACTTTTTATATTGATACATAACTATGGTCATAATATAATAATAAAGAAAAGGTAAAAATCCAAAGATTAAAGTTTAGATAAGTTTTTATATATAAATTAGCTTTTTTTAATATTTTATCATTCATTCATTTATACATTTATTGTAATAATCATCATATATATTGTATACCGTAAGTCACTATTTTTTATGTAATGTTTTTACTAATTAATGTAAGTGGCTACGTTGTTCTTATTTATATTGTGTTGTTACTGTACTTTCTTAAGATTCTAATAAAAGTTATAAGTTTAGTATAGTCATCACTTATAAAATTTACTATATCTTAACACAAAGAAATTTCACAACCACTTATTACTACAACAACTTTAGCCATATATGTTGCATGGATATCTAATAGAATAAAGATTATGATTATCACCAACTATAGCTAGTGACTTTATATGAGTATGACATTTTAAAAAAATCACTTGAAAACTTTTTAATTGTTAGTTGATCAAAGAGAATCAAGAATGTATAACAAATTTTGTGACTTTCTTGAAAGACACTGGTAAAAAATTTATTTATTTGTAAGAATTTATTATTAAATAATGTGAATATTCTTACTATATTAGTGGATTTAAATATTTTTAACGACAAAATTAAAATAAAATTTTAAACATACCTAATTTTTATTTTTGTTACTATTTAATTATTCAGCAAATGTATTACATTTCATCAATAAAGAATGAATTCTCTATTGCTTTACCGTAAAAAAGTTTTGAAAATATTTTAATTAATTATAATAGTTACAAAACTATGAAACTCACAAACTGGAGGTAAACTATAGACTAAATTCTAGATCATTTTGTACGCATACTCTACCTCAATTTGAATACACATTCTACCTCGTTTTGTACATGCAAAATAAGCTAGAATGTTTTTGCAAAATGGGTAAAAAAGTAGGTTTTAAAATGCTATCAAATATAGTCCCTTTTTTATCATAAATCGTATTGGTTAAATCGACATGTTTAGGTTTTGTGTGTATGATATCGAATAAATATATTAAATATTTAATTAAACTATATTGTTGATACTCACGATATATTAATATATTAGTATTTAACTTTTTTGAAAATCATCTACAGTAATATATATTATTTTACAGTATAAAAATAAGTCCCGGACAAATTTGTTTGTACTCATATAAAACTTAACAGCACATCCCGTCCGAAGAAAATATTTTACAAAAGAATGTTTTTAAAATATTAGTTTTATACATAGTGTAGCGAATTACGCAATAAGTGATAATATTTATTTTAATTCTCAAAAAATCAATGTACAAAAATATTTTAATTTTTGTCGGTTTTCTTTAGCTTAAAATTGTATACAAGAAATAAAACGATAGAATATATTTTACACAATATAGACCTAAATATTTTTAATTTTTCAGAATCGTCCTTATGACGGAATTAGGATATAATTAGAGGTTAAGGCAACTATTATGACACAAACACAACAACAAAAGTTTTGCACAATGAAAGTCCAATTATAACCAAAGACAATTACAATCTAAAACGAGAATTGCAATCTTAAATGGGAACCTAAAACTTAAATTATAATGATATAAAAAAAATAAGAATAACCTACCTTATCGTAAATATTACTAATTTCATAGGTTGCAATATAATATTTGTACAACAGTAAATAAAACCCTAAAATCATTCAGAAGTTAATAATAATAGTCTAGGTTCAAGTCATTACTAGCAAATTCACGTGAATGAACGCGTCTTTATGATCTTAAGTAATATTTGGTATATTTGATGGCATATCAAATAGCATTCCTACTATCATCAATAATAAAATTAATGCATTGTTTGAGCACATAGAGAACAATCAAACATTTAAAATAAAAAAATATTGCTGTATTTTACTCGAAGAGATTTCATTTTTTCTTTTGATAACTTAAATTTTACAACTAGAAATGAAAAAACAAATTTATTTCTAAAAAAATTCTCATGTTTAATGACAATTTTTTATTCATAAGAAAAGTTCTTTGTTAAATATACAAATTAAAAAATATATACTTTTAAATTTTATGTATTTTATAAATTTTTAAAAATTAATGTCTATTTAAAAAATAATTACTACTTAGTGAAATGAACTTAAGACTATAAAAAACATATTTTTTACTACCTTTTGCCTTTCCTATAATTAGTTTGATATTTTATCTCTTAAAGTTTTATTATTTATTGTTTTGTAACTACAAATATTCTTCAATTTGATTTTATCATAATATCTACATATAATGACATTTAATTACTACTTTACTTATTAACTATTTTGAATATTAAATTAAAATTATGTCTAAAAAAAGTTTATGTTAACTTAATAACATTTCATAAAAAATTTTCTTTATTTTTATACCAAAAAATTTTGATTCTTCTTGATTGTTTTTAACAACTTGATATTTTAATTATGTTTATCTTTGTTAAACATAATCTACAAAATTGAAGTACACTATTTTATTGTGAAAAAGTTAGAAATTCGTCAAAAAAAAAATAAAATACCATATCTAGTGACGAATTGGTCTATAACTTTAAATTACTAAAAAGGTATTATTATAATTCACATTTTTGTAAATAATTATTATACCTATAATCTTTGCTCTTAGTTATTCTAAAGAAAATAGAAATATATTTAGATTAATAATTAATTTGTTAAAACATAATGATAATTTTTTTCCACATGTAACATATAATCTCATATTTTAAAGAATTTTTCTTTTGTTTTAATATATAATTTAAAGCCAATGTAAAATTTCATCCGATTAATTGTTAACGGAAAGATTAAAATAAAAATTATTTTTAGAAACTCAAAGTTTAAATACAAGTCTCATCATTCATAACATTTATTTTTAAAATGCTGAATCCATTATTTTTTCCCGATTATTATAATAACTATATTTGTAATAAAGATGAGTTATATTATTCGGTAGAATTATCAAATCAAAAACCTGATATTATGGCATATGTATTCTTGATTGCTGGTATTTTATTCATTGTGATATATATACCATGTATACTTGTAATGTTACAAAATGAATTTTATAGTAATAGTTGTTACAAAATTATGATTTTCCTTTCTTTAATAGATGTTTCTGCAGTCATGGTAAATTCAATTGCTACAGGGATTTTTGCTATACTACGAATACCTTATTGTTTTTCTCCAAACTTGCATTTAGCAATTGGAAGTTTTGGTGTAAGTATTTGGTGTGCTACATGTGCTACAGCAACCATTCTTGCATTTAATCGTTTCTTAGACATTGCAAATAAATCTCTCTGTTTTAAACTTTTTGAAGGGAAGAAAACATTTATCTGGCTTATTTTGCCAGTAATATATTTTTTATATTTCTTTTTTTTTACAAGTCCACTTGCATTTAGTCAAACATATATGTCATGGTTTTTCAATCCTTATCAAGACTATCTTGAATTGGAAAAATTTAAAAGAACCACTGATTTTAATAGTATACCACATACCATAAATAATTTTTTAATAATAATTTTAATGATACTTGGATATGGTTTAATGTTTTTAAAATTATCAAAAAGGTCTAATAGAACTAGTACAACTACAAATACCAGTCATGTTCTTGTTAAAGTACAAATTCAAGTTTTTATTATTTGTTTTTTTGTTTTTGCAGCAGCTTTACTTTACGTATACATGCAATTCTTTCCTGTACCTCCAATTTTTACAGTAATATCTCAAATTTTATGGTCTTTTGCACAAGGTTGTGGAGGCGTAATTTATATTACTTTAAATCCGACAATAAGACAAGCTATATGGAAAGGTTTTGTTGAATAAAAAAAAGTTATTATCTACAACGCTTGATGGGAGTAGAAAAGAAAGAAATGTTACTGGAAGAAGAGTTACTGAAAATAGATGATAAAGAAAATTTAATGCCTGTTGGTTATTATTATCATTTTCTGTAATCCTTATTGTCATTTTGATATGTTTTAATTGACATAATATAATATGAAAATTATATACTCTTCATTTCATATTATTTAATCTTTTACAAAATTACAGTTACTTTATGAAATAAAAAAATAATAGAAATTTGTCGTTATTTTTATAAAAATAATAAAAACGTGGAAAAGGAAAGATATCTAAATTTATTTATATTTTTACATAGATTTCTTTTATAATTATATAATAATAAAAAAAAAGAAACTGTTTTATATGTTTTTACACTATATTTGAAAACATTTTTTTGTGCGAAAAAGAAAAAAATACTAATAAAATGCATGTAAACTCACTCAATTTTATTTATTATTGTGTTTAATATATAATCAAAACAGTACTATTTCGTTTTAAAGGAACCTTAGTTGAAATATAAGTTAACATTAAAATAAGAATTTCGTACTTTTTAATAAATTATTTAAAAAACGCTTTTATTGAAAAGTTTATAGTAAAAAAGGACATTTTTCGGTTTCGGCAGGACCATTGGTAAAATAATATATTATAACATAAACCATAATTAAATATGTTTTTTGATAAAAAGTGGAAAAAGAGTCATTTTAATCTAGAAACCAAAAGCCTTCTGAAATTTGACTTCAAATTATAAATAAATTGCTATATTTTTAAATAACTGCACGAACAAATCATTGTTATCTTGGTCCTTCACAAAATTAATTTATCTAAATAGCCATTAATGATGCACCTAGTTGTTTCCTATATCGTTAATTTGCACATATTTCTTTTATTTTTGTAACTTTCTATACATTTTTAAGTAGAATCGATATTTACTTCAAGTACTAGAATTTTCGAAGGACCGAAGGTATAGTGTAAAATGATTATAAATTTTATATATATAATTAAAATAATTCATATACTCTATGAGTTGTTTATACCTTAAAGTTGCTTAAATATCCAAGTTTCTTTTATCACTATCCGTAAAAAAACTATATTGTATTGTAATGCAATTTTTTCAATGGTATATACACTTTTTGAATATTGAATATCTATTTTTTTCGATGGAACTATCTGAACGAAAAATTATAAAAAAATAATGTTAACAGTCAGAATAAAAAGTACCATAAGAAAATTTAAAAATAAAAACACTAACATATTATTTTATCCCTTTTGACAATGTTTACTTTTAAGATATAAAATAGTTTCTGATAAATTAAGAAATATTTTTAAATAAACTTAATTTAGCAAATAATATTGTGTTAATGGAAAGTGAAATTGCCTTCTTCATTTTGTTAATAATGAACAAAGATCTAACATTGATATTTTGTTTCGTATTTTCCTATTTATAAATATGATATACTTTTGAATACTGTTAATACTTTAACATGATTTATTAACTATTTTTATAACGAACTAACATTACTTCTAACTTAGATAAGTCATTTACCAGAAACATATTTTTAACAACAAACCAAGCCATTTTTAAACTCTTGACGTCGGAAGTAATTTAATATGGAAAACAAGTGATAAATATTTAATACTTGTTAAAATTGAATGCAAAAAAGTTTTAAATAAGAAAGCATCATTAAAGATTATTACAATGAACAATTCAATTAATTGCAAACAAATTATGTAAAAAACATTTTTAAGTGCTAAATTATTAATATTTTCATGAAATTTACATGATTATTTTTTAAAAAAAAGAATCAATTGAGATACCAATCAACTAGTCTTGATTAATATTAAAATAAAAGAAACGTTTTTGTTAAAAATTAAATAATGTAAAGTGATTACAGTACTAATGTATATAGACGATTATTCAGTGTGTAAATACATTAATGACCAAAAATGAAAACTTGGATATTTTAATTAAATAAAATTATTTACTAACAAGTTCTTTGAATTTAATTTAAATAAGATTTATGAAAATAAATTATAAGAAATCATTTAATATTTTGCTTTATAAATCTAACATTGTATTTTACATTAGTTTTAATAGTACAAAGCCTAAATATTGGTTAAATAGTGTTATTTTATTAAGCAGACTGTTATTTTATTTTTAGAAAAATCTTACTAATTTATCAAAAGATTTTAAGAAGTACTGAAGTTTTATTTGACACTTAATATTGGTTAAAAAATACATTTATTATACAAAACTGTAATTACATTTTATATTATATTTTTTCTTTCTGCTATTTTTTATGTAATTAGTAAATTTTATTCACTTTAATATTATTCCTTTTAAATTATAGTAATTCTGAATTTTAACAAACTTGTAAAAGTTGACCCAATAAAATCGAGTTAACAAATAATTAGTTTATAAAATTTTTATTGGCCCATTAAGGACAATTTATTAGAATATTATTTAATGATGTTTATATTAATCCAGAGTTATTTTTATTTTTAAAATATTTAGAAACCTGTAATTTCACATTAATAATATTAGAAACATTATAAATAAAGCAATTGATAAAACGAATGTTTACATTTATACTGTCTGTTAAAAATTTCATAATTAATCTTACCAACATTTTGAAAATTTAAGATATATCTTAAAAAAATTTAAATTCCTTAAAGATTTAAATCTTAGTTTCTCGTTTATTTCGATGAAAAAAATTCTAGAAAATTGAAAATATTATAATTATATTATAATTTTTACTAAAAAGAATTATATTAATGAAAAAAAGGAATTTTTATAGTAAACTTCATCTTAATTTTACATAAAATTCATATTATATTGAAACTTTTATTTGAAAATAATTTGCTTTCAATATTTTATTAAATTAAAAAAAATAAAAAATATACAGAATAAATAAGGCAAAATTTATTACAAATGATATACGTTTTCCACTTGAATTCATTCTTATATCATGACGTCTTGTTTGATAGCCCCCATAAAGATTTATTTCTAAGCCATAATTTGGATCAATTTTTGCTATTGCTTCATCTACCTGAAGTATTGTTGAAAAAGATGATCCTTGAAATGTTGTAAAAGGATTTCTCATATGAATATCATTACACTTTTCTCTTTTATTACAAAAACACGTCGTCTGAAAGAAATAGGTTCATTTTATGAATAAATGAAGTAATATTACTTACATGATTGTCATTGTCTTGACATAACATTGTTGCCCCAGCTCTATTAGCTACTAACTCGCCTTTTTGTTTAGCCAACTGTAAATCCATTAATTGCCATTTGGATAATTTCAAACAACCAGACATATATTGATAAGCACCACATTTTTTACATTGTCCTTAAAAATATAAATTTATAGGAAATGGTAGATGAATAAATAATAAAGGAATATTTATTTTTCGATGATATATTAAATTTTTATCTTTTTAATAAAAACGTACTCATAAAACAAGCATTTCCTTGGCATGTAGGCGCATGTATACCACATAATGGACCTTTTTGATCTTTAGAATGAAATCTCCATAGTTGAATACATTGTTTACATGTTACTGTTGGTAAAGATGTGTCAAGTTCTAAATATTTTATGAGTCCATGTGGATTATGAGAATTTTGATGTTCATTTTCTGGATATAAAAATGAATTTTTTTGATTAATGGTATTTTTAAATGCATTAAAGTCAAACTGTGAGCTATCACAAATTTGAATAATAAAAATGAATATTAAAATTTTCAATATCGGAACATTATAGGTATTTTTCCGTATATTATTAAAAAAGTTAAGTTTGCAATGGAAAATAATAGGCGAAATAACAGTATTCATTAAATATTTTGATATTTGGCATTAGCAGAATAATAAAATTAATAGTTGTAGATTTTTTTCTTTATTTCTAAAGTAATAAGGTATAAATAATTTTGATATTAAGAATAAAAAGCATCTGTTGATAAAACGATACTCCTATAACAATATATCATTTATGATTAATTTTGACGGGATAGATGAAAATAAAGTTGTCAAAATATTCTCATGCTAATTCAAAATTCTACTTTTCTATGTTTTAAATTTATACATAAGATAAGTAGAATTTTAAACTTTTAACCTATCGTGTAGTTTTGTCTTGTCCATTAAAAGAATCTACTTCAAAAATATTAACTTTATGAATTTAAACACACATTTTATATAATAGAAAATACGATTTTCTTGTACTAGTTACATGAAAATCGTGTAACTCAAACATTTACCAGAAAATGTATATGATACATTTTTAAGAATATATCAATGACTAATCGAAAATAAAAATATATTATTTTTATATTTTTTATTTTATAATAAATAAATAAATTGCCTATTTTATTTTAATATCCTTAAAAAATGAAAATAACATTATTTTACTATTCTTATTAGCATCATTTGAAGTATCTTTATAAATAAATATAGATAAATATTTTAAAAAAATAATGATTATATTTTTTAAAATGAACGATAGAATTATCAAAGTACAATTAATAAAAAAATATTAATTATTTCCTCTAATTATTTTCTTTTATATTACAATGACTATAAATTATTAATTTTATAGGAAAATATCAAAATATATTGAATAGAATAAAGTTAGCTAAGTAATATAATAAGGAAATGATAAATATTTTTTGAAATTTTATTCTATTATATACAAAGAATATCTTTTTTCCTATTGATAAATATTGTTTCATTTGATTTGCTTTTTGATAAATCTCCCGAAAGATAAAGATTAAAGATAAGAAAATAAATGTGAGATAGAGAAAACAGTAATTATCCAACTTGGAATAATCAGCTTTATTGTGATTAATTTTAAATGAGAGAAAACTTTTTTCTTAAATCATAAAATGTAAAATATTTGAAAAATAAATAGAAATATGTAAAGCAAGATGTTTATATCTTAAATACATGTAAAATGATACTTCATGGGTATGTACTTTTATCTATAAATTATTAAGAATGCTTTGATTATTAGGCACACTTAATTATACATATTCTTTACGTATTAATAAATTCCTATACTTACATTCTCATATTAAATATTCTAATGCTAGGTATAAAATAGTATGTTTTTCTGATTAGATTTTTAGTATAAAAATATATTAAATTATTCGTAATTTTGGATATATGCATTATATAATTGTTTTTTAATTATGTTATAAAAATTTATTATTTTACAATCTTTCGACATAGTATCTATAATGGTTTTGAATAATGAAATAATTTTATATTAAGATATATGGTTATTAATAATAAGCAATTTAATAACTTTAAACTTAATATAAATTAGATATATTTTGAGTAAGTAAAATTAGTTAATTATGAAGGAAATTAAATATATTACTGGTGATTAAAAAAGTTAATTTGTTAAATATATTAATATTAATATTAATATCAAAGTGTCTTTGTTACTGAAAAAAATAAAACCATTATATGTCAAAGCAATTGTTAAATTGCATGTTTATAAAAATAAAAGAAAAGTTATGAAAAGAAGTAAGAAAAATAGAAATAGTAAATGAATGTTATTAAAAAGTCACCTATTATAAAAGTTGTTACAACTTTGAGATGTTTATTTGGAACAGGGGAAATATAACAATAGAATGGCAAACTTCTTCAAAAAATTATCATTTCATAGAAGACAAAATTACATTTCAGTAAAATTTATCATTCTTATTCTTAACACATATTTATGTAAGATTTAGATAATTTAAAAGCCATATTGTCCTGTTTTATACTTCCAAATTTTATATTGCTTTATATCTATAAAATATATAAAAGTATCTAAAGAATAAAGAATTAGAATATGTAAGAAAAAATATAGTATTAAACAGATTGATTAATGTTTTGTGAGTATATTTGTCTTTCTATTGTTAAAAATACAATTTTGTAAGCAACGTGCATTTTCATTATAAATTATACTTTTTACACATAAACATTTGCTAATTAAATTCACCGAAAAAACTATTGAAATATAATTATGAAATCTATGCTTTTATTATAATTTTAATAAGAACATTTTTTTATATATTTTAAAACAACATATATATTTTTTAAAATGTTATATTTGAGAGAACTCAAGAATGAAATTCTTTAAAGTGTTTTTCAAAGAAAAATAATAGGATTAATAGTTACATGGAGATGAATTGAATGAAAGTACAAAATTATGTATGGTGAATAGTAACAAAGAGCATTCGTTAGTATTGCCAACACAAAATGCCATTCAAGAATTAATTAGATTTCAAATAATAAATATATATATATTTTTTAAAACAAAGAACATTGTAATGTTTAAAAAGATCATTTATGACTAATAAAACATTGTGTTACGAAAAAAAAAGAAGCTTGTCTATTGTTACTTTTAGAAAATCAAATAAATTAAATAACGCTAATTGACAACTTTGATATATTGTCAGCATTTTAAAATAATATTGTGTTATAATTTATAAAATATATTTTTTAGTTGATTCAAATTGTGTAACAATAGATACTTTGTTGATTTGGATGTAAAATTTTAACTTTAATAATTTATCATAAAAAATTATATTATAACATAATTTAATAAGATATTACGAATATCAAATAAAACATTTTTATTAAATTTAAGTTATTTAAATGCAATTGATAAAGAAATTTTTTCATTCATTTTTTTTATATTTTTAAATATTTTAGACATCAAAATGAATGAATTTTCTGAATAAAGTTGACAACCGATTTTAACTCAATTCATAGTAATTTGAAGTTAATGATTTCAAAATACTGAATTATTTATTAATAAAAATATAAAGAATATTTTATATTTTTCTTTTATTATCAGTTTTGATACTTTATTATAACATAAAAAAATCTTCTAAGCTAATAATTTATTTGAGATAATAGACTTTTAAGTATTTTAAAATATTTCTCGTTGATTATAATAAAAGGTTTTTTAAATAACAGCAATAAAGTGTTATCATTCATTAATAAAAAGTTTTTGGAAAAACACCTTTCTTTTTAATGACCACAACTTTAAAATAAATTTTTTTCCTTATATGCTTGAGTCTTTACTTAAAAATTAAATATCCTTACGAAAATTATAAAAAAAATGTTTACAATATTTAAATTTATCATGTGGAACTTATTTTAACATCATTACAGTGTCTAGATAATTTATATTACAAATCTTATTTTACATTATGCAAAAATATTATTCAATTCATTTAAGAATCTCTTGATTCATCAATAAATTATGAAAGATGTTGATATTGAAAATGTTTAAAAATAATTGTTAATTTGTGGTAATATCTTTTACCAATGAAATTCTTTAAAATTATAAATATTATAAATACTTTTTGATAAAATGTGATTATTTTAAAATAATGTTATTCTTAAAGTAATTTCTTTGTTAAATTTAGAAATTTTTGTTATGCAAAATATGATGTTATTTACATGATAAATAACTTATTTTTTAGCAAACATTAAGTAGTTGTTGATTTTTAAAATAAACCAACTAACAAATGGCAAGCTTATCATTAATCAAAAATAATACATTTTTAAAATGATCAGCATTTAAGTAATCAAAATTTGTATACATTTAGTTTATTGAATAATATTAAATGTTTAGATATTTAATAAATATTATAACATTTGAAAAAAAAACATAGATAATATAGTTTTTATTTTTTCCCTTGTTTTTTAGAAGTAATGTAATATACTAATGCCTTATAAATTGTTTCATTTTAACAACATTCAATTATTAGAAAACTAGTTAAGAAATAATCTAAAAACTGTGAATTATAAGTACTATACAAGTATTTTTTTAAAATAAAGTAATTTAATATAACAATATCATTAAAGTCCATAGATAAAAAATGAAACCGACATTATTGGAAAAATTTATTGTTTTATTAAATGATGAGAAAGTATAAAGCAAACAGAAATAAATACTCTTTAACTTAAAAAAATTAACATTTGTTTCACAACATTTTTTTTATCAAATAAGTAAAATGTTATAAATAATTGTCGATTGATTACGCTTTCAACAGTCGATGCGGAGATCTAACTCTTTCTATAAAAAAAAATTATTTAACTTTCATTATCGGGATTAAAAGTAGCAATTTTATTATTCGTATGTATATTTTTAACTATCACAAGTAGCGTAATAATCTTCAAGATTCTTTATTTTGTTTGTTGTTTCTTCTATTCTTACTGTTTCTAAATCTATGCTATTGTTTATATCATCCAAAGACACGTCTGCTACTGCAATATCTTTTAATAAATTTTCTATTTCATTATTTTGTGATAATCGTTTAGTGAGTAAATCTGTAGCACGTTTACGTAACTCTTCAGCTCTTTGTTGAGGAACTTCACTTCCAGATTTTCTTTCTTTCAATCTTTCTTTTGCCGCAGAAATATTGTCTTTTAATATTTCACCTGCTATTGCAGACCATTGAATTATATCATTAGCATTACTTTCTTTTTCATTAGCAACTTTCCTTAAGTCAGCACTTCTAAGATATTGTACTTGAATATCTGTCCATTGCTTACTTAATTCATCGTACTCACTTGTAATTTTTTCTAAAAGTACATTTATCTCTTCTGCTTCTTTTGATGTAGTATCGTAATTTGTTTTAGCATCATTCAATTTGCTAGTAGCATCTTCAACAATTTTTTTAGCTTTTTTTTGAACTTCATTTGTTGCATCAACAGTCTTTTTTATTGTTTCTGTAATAGCTTTTGCTTCTTCGGCTGCCTTCGAAGCAGTATCAGCTTTCTTTTTAAGATCTATCGCTGTTGATTTATTACCACGTGTTTCAGCTAATATTTCATCAATATTATTTATCTTAGAAAGTTGTTCTCTAATCTGATTTGCCAACCCTTCTATTTCTTCTGGTGTTTGTGATATTTCCATTTCATCAACATTTTTAACGATTTCTTCAACTTGTTCTGGTTTTGTACGATTAACATTTGTATTAAATTCTTTAATTTCATTTAAAAGTTTATTAATATCACTAACAGTTTTATTAACTTCTTGTGCAGAATGATTGGCAATAGATAAAGCGCTATCTGCATCAGATAATGGGCTTGAAAATTCTTGTTTTAGTTTTCTAATTTCTGCTAACATACTTTCAGCATCATTTTGCTTTAATGTTAATGTTTTAAAGGCATCGTCAGAAAATTCTTGCGCTTGTAATGCTAAAGAAACAGCTCCTTCAGGACATGATTTTCCACCACAACTTCCACACAACGAAATAGGACCACCACATAATGCATCACATGGAGCTGTTTCTTTTCCACAAACTTGTTGATTAATTTTTGGAGCAACCGAAATAAGTGAATGATATTCTTGCTCGATTTTCTCTAAAGCAATCGTATTCTCTTCAAATTGTTTTTCAAAATCATCTTTATGCTTATCTAGTAGTGTTTGAGCTTCATGACTCTTAGATTCCGCTTCAGTAAATTTACTAATAGCATCTTCAACACTTTTTATAGCTTTTTGTGATTTTTCAGCACTTTCTCTAGTAACATTATATGCACCAAAAATGTCAGTTTCTCTTAACTGAGTTGCTTTGTCTGACAATTCTTGAGCATCAACCGTAAGTTGATTTACATCTTCTTTTAATATTTTCATTTGTGATTTAGCCATTGAAACTTTATTAGCAGTTTGTGAGACGAGATCTGAACCAAAACTATGTCTGCTTTGTGCTTTAAGAATATTTTCACGTAATAAAACTATCTTGTCATCAAGAACTGCAATATCGAGTGCTGACATATTAGATGCTGCTAATTGCTTTTTAATTTCTCCAAGCTTTTCATCCATTTCATTAAATTCTGTATCGTAAACCGAAGCAATTCCTGTATCTTCGATATTATTAGCCTTTGTTGTAAGTTCTTCCATATCCATTGCTAATTTTTGAAGTATATTATCCCAGTTTTGGAAACATTCTCCACATGTTTTGCAATTAGGCCAAACTCCAGTATATCCACGTGCACATTCATTGCATTGTGGTCCACCAGAACCTGTTTTACAAATACATGTACCATCATCTCTATTACATTGCATACTTGCAGAACCATATGGATTACATTCACAACGAACACATTCTCCATTAACAGGATCACCCCAATAATAATCTTCACATTCAGAACATGTACGTCCACCTCTTCCTTGTTTACATGAACATTGTCCATTAATAGAGTTACATTCTAAATGTGGTTTTCCATCATGCCCCATAACAACACCAGATGGGTCACAATCACAAGATGAACATCCTTCACCACTTTGTAGATTATAGTGATTAACTTCACATTGGTCACAAGTTTTTCCAATAACATTGGGAAGACATGGACATTGTCCAGAAACACGATCACATTCTCCGGCAGTTGAATTAGTTCCAAATTTATTACATACGCAATGTTGACAATTACGAATTTTAGCATCACCATAAAATCCATCTTTGCAAAGTTCACATTGCGATCCTTCTGTATTATATAGACACTTAAGACATTCTCCAGTTAATGAATCACAATTTCCAGATACGCTAGGATCAATATTACCATTGCAATCACATTTTTCACATGAACCACCAAGTTCTCTTGGATTTCCCCAATAGTTTACATCACATTCATCGCAATGCTTACCAGTATAACCATGTTTACAATTACAGACAATATCTTGTGTAGCATAATCTAAAGAGGAACGAACGTAGCATGAATCAGCATGTTGAGATCCAGAACCAGGACCACCAGGACAACGACATGGTTTACAAGGAATATTAACAGAAAGCCTTGGATCGCCAAAATATCCTGGGAGACATCTTTCACATTGATGTCCATCTGTCAATTCTCTACACTCAATACATGCTCCAGTTTTTTGATCACAAACAGAAGCATGTTCATTACATTCACATGTAAGACAATCAGGGAATTTCCAAAATCCTGGATAACATTGATTACATTGTCTTCCTGTAATTCCTTTAGCTGTACAAAGACATTGTCCTGTTTCTTTATCACAGAAATTATGTAATGCACCAGTATTATCACAATCACATGGCTTACATCCGGAAGGTCCAAAACCATAAGTCCCTTCAGCACATTTATCACATCTTCTACCAATAACATTTGGTTTACATTCACATTGACCACCTTGAGATTTACATATACCGGAAACAGATCCTGTTGGATCACAATCACATTGTAAACCTTGTCCAATAAATGTTGCGGCAACTGGACAGATGTATCTTTGACAAACTTCACCAATACGACTAGGTGGATAAAGACTTAATGCATAATTTCTACATTGATAACGATTGTATTCTTCACGATGATAAGCATTTGTACCTTGACCTTTGAAAATATCTAATTCTTCTGTTGGTGGAACAAATACAATTGAATCAACTAAAAGTGAAGCACCACGATTTGGATGATTTGTTCTTTTTTCACCAAATACTACTTTGACATCATATGCTACATTTGCATCAAGGCATACAGATGGTCTTAATTCAACGTACCTTCCATTTGGATGAAGTCTAGCTAAAAGCATATCATTCTCAATATTTGAATTAGCACATGGTGAAAAAGGATCTGGTTTAGATGGTCTATTAATAAAAACTTGTACATTTTCCCATCCAATATTATCATGTTCTGATTCATATCTAATAACAACATTATAATCCATAGATTTTTGGATACCATCAATAGTAAAATCAAGAGTAGTTCCTTCTTTAACACGTGTATATCCAGTACCAGTCCATTCTTGATGTGCTTCATGTTTAGATGGTAATCTTGGTTCATTCTCACTTAATACACCAATAGATTGAGCGTCCTCAGCTTCATATGTATAATGATCAATTGAAGCACAGAAGAATGATGATTCAGTAATATTACATCTTCTACCAGTGAAATGTGGTCTACATTTACATTGTCCAGTAAGAATATCACATTGGTTATCATGTGAACCTCCAATATCACAATCACAAGGTGAACAGCCTTCTGGATTATCAGAAAGACCATAATGTTCTGGAAGACATTGATCACAATTTTCTCCAGTAACAAGTCTTTTACATGTACATTCACCGGTAACCTTATCACATCCTTCATTATTTATTGTACCTAGTGTATTACATGTACATGCTCTACATCCTAATGGATCATCACCATTTAATTTCCAAAAACCATTTTTACATCTATCACAACTTGGACCATCAACATTCTCCTTACAATAACACTTTCCTGCAACTAATTTTCTTTCTTCATCTTGTTCACTTTCACATATTCCATTGTTGAGTGAACCAGCTTTATTACAATTACATGGACGACATACATATGGATCATATATTGGTAAATTTGGATCTCTATAAAAGAATGGTTTACATTGTTCACAATTTTTTCCTTGTGTATTATGTTGACAATTGTCACAAACACCACCAGAAACGAAACCTGATTCTTGATAAACTGCTCTATCAAAATGACAAGAATTGGCATGAGAATTACATTCACATCTTTTACATTCATTTGATTGATTTCCAATAGCTGGTCTCCATGGTAAATCATTGTAAAAATCTTCACATTTTTCACAATTTAATCCCTTTGTATTATGTGTGCATTCACATCTTCCATGTACCATATCTGGGTTATCGTAACCAATTTGATCACCACCATCAATTGGAATACAACGTTGAGCATGTCCATAACATGAACAAGAACCACGAACAACTAATTCATATAATGCATAATAATATTTTTCATGAATTTCTGGTCTGTAGTCAAGTAAATCATCACCAAGTGTATGAAGTTTAGTAAAATTAATACGTAAATTTGTTATTTTTAAAAGATTAGCAACCTCATCAGCATAAGGATTACCAGTCCTAATTTGAGGAGAAATAACTTTATATACTAACTATAAGAAAATAAGATAAATTATTATAATATTTACAAGAAAGAATAGTATTTAGTAATTATACTAAAGTCTATCATTATTACTTACCTCACCACCACTGGAGGGTGAAACAGCACTATAAGCGGATGTACAAATTACATCACCATGATTTTTAGGTCTTTCCTCTTTAACACCAGGAAATGAACTAGCACAATCATAAGCGAAATATCTATAAATAGACCATGTTCTACCAAAATCAGCAGATCTTTCAATAAACATAGCAGCAGGTCTAAATGTTTTGAATGTCATAATAAGATGAGTAAAATGAAATTCAGCTTCAAGATCAAGTCTAATAGAAACATTTTGTTTACCATTTTCTGATTGCCACCAATTTCTTGTTCTTTCTAATTCATTTTCTGTTACTATATTTTCAATTCTATGTGATAATCTAGAAGAATCAGGATATGGTTTCCATTCTTTACGCGAATCACAATAATAACAACTAGTATTACCATCAAGATTCGATACAATACAAAAACGTTCCCGCTTCTTTATACCACAAGTTGATGTGGCTGAAAGTTGATGCTTTCTACCAATTAATAAATTTCCTGTTGCTGGATAACATGAATGTTCATTACACATATCTTCTTCTAACATAGCTTCTCCATAATTTATATTGTAATATATTGATAGTAGTGCAGTAATACACCATAGTTTGAGAATTATATTTCTCGCCATTTTTCTCTGCTTCTTACGATTCCAAATATTTTTATAGAATCTTAATTATAAGCAGAGAATATAATATATGTATAAATATTTCTATAATATTAATTTTACAGTTTATAATATATTTTTAAAAAAATGAAAAGTAATGATTTATACATATATTTAATTATAGAATAGTAAATTATTTTAATAAGTGAAAGTATAAAACATATAATGCATAAAAGAATACTTAGTAGCTTGATCTTAATCTTAATAGGTCATATTTTAACTCCACCTTCCATATTCAAAGAAGCATTTTAGAACCTTTTAACTACAAAATTACAACGGCCAGATACCGTTAGTAGCAGAAATGTCAGAATAAAAATAAAAAACAGAAAACATTTAAATGACATGATCTACTCTTAAAGACATAAAAAATAAAATAAGATGTTAGGAGGAATTTATAGAATGACCTTTATGTTAATAGTAAAAATAGTTTTATCATAATAAGCCATTATTTTAAGAGTAATCCTGAAATAAAGACAAACTATTATAATGAATAACCTTTCTCTCATTTTTATATATAGTTGAAACATTTTTTACAACATTCATTTTACACTTTTATTTAGTGAAAAAGAAGGCTATCATTATCAAATTGTGATTTCGTAAGTTTATTACAATTATTATGTTACCTGTTAATTAAACATGCACTAACATAAAATTTATAATTTCTACAACTATTTCCAACGAAAAATCTTTTAGTAGTTTTTACTGTATTATATAAATATATACACATATCATTTTTATAATTACATAAAATATATAAAATTTATAAATAAATGTAATAAAAGAAAATTAAACAAAAGTAGTTAATGTAAAAAAACATATATAAGGAAATGTGTTTGAATGAAAGGATAATGTTAATTTTGAAAAATATAATGAATGTATAATAATGAAAAAATGGTAGTAATTTTTTCTTCTAATATAATATAATTAAAATAACTCTGAGTGAAAATTAATAATAATAAACTATTTCTGGCATTCTTTATCGTATATGAGGACAGATTAATAGGGATATCTAGGTATACCAATACATAAGACAATTTAAACCATTTAGCTGTTTTGAATAATTTTAAAGAGACAATCTCTTGGCCAGCGGTATTTTTATTTTAACCGTCTCTATTAACTTTAATTTCATATCCACAGATCTTTTTAATGTTAGTGTATGTGTAAGGACAAAACAGATAGATAATTTAGTAATGTATAATGTTGATATAAATAACTTTATATTCTCTTAGTCAACAGAAGGATAATTAAACTAGAAGACCCATTACAATGGTGTAATATATTCAAGATATCATATATAATGATTTGATTTATAAATATTAAAAAAAATTAGGAAAAGAATTTACTAGAATGTCAAATTATTTTTCCTCTACATTAGGTAAATAGTTGAAGATGTGTAAATTTTATATTATAAAAAAATATCATATCTGTGATAATATATTATTAAAACAAGAGATATTCTTTAAAATTTTTATAATACCAATTTTTAGGAGGAGAAACATTAAGTGTAGATAATTTTTATGTACTATATTTTAAATGAAAATATATATTTAATCAATGTAGCGTAGTTTTAATTGTAATAAAGTAAATCATTATTACATTTTAAACTATTAAGAAGATCAATGTGCCAAATGGTGGAATGGCAAAGAATAAGTAATATGATTTGGAAGATAAGAATGCTTATATAAATTTGGAAAGGTATTATTGTATAATATTACACGTTTTGTTATTCTTCTTAATAAATTTTCCTTTGATATATCATACAGAAGAGATCATTTGAAGAATGATGATTTATTTCTCCAAGTTCGTAAACCAATATTTGTTTAAATCATTTCATTATACATAATATTTGACTCAATACTATTATCATTCTTTTATTGACAAATAAAGTCTTTGATCAAGAACTAATAAATTTATTTCTTAAACAATATATAATTTTATAATATAAGAATATGATCAAATATACGTAAATTATTTTGAATAAAAATGGCCCTTTAAAAACGCTATAAAAATGATATTTACCATTTTTTCTAAACTGGTAATTTAACGCCTAAATGAACTATTCTGTAAATTTTATTTTCAAAGTCCATTTTTTTTACAAAAAATATCTATATTCTCTTGTTTATAAAAAATAATTATACTGTAAATTGAAGAAAGGAAAAAACAATTTATAATATATAATTTTATTTTAATTTTACAATGCAAGTATGATGATGTCTTTTAAATTAGCCACTACTATAAAATAGATTGTCTTAGTAATTTTTCTTTTATATTTTGATACAAAAAATTTTAAATGTTATATATATTCCTTTGTTTTGCCAAACATTAACATATAATGTAAAAGAATAATTTCGAAATAATTGAAAAATTAATTGTAATCCTATATAATGATTATTTAAAAAAGTACAAAAATTGATTAAATTTTTAATTTTATTGATGCTATGATTATATCAAATTCAACAAAGTGTAATATTTATTTTTGAAATATTAAACCATACTTGGTTTTTGTTCTTGTTCCCTTCTCACAACAAATAAAAGCCAGAAAATTAAAATTTGATTTATTAAAAATTGTTATCCATTCACATTGACACTTCTTAGCTATTCTTATTTAAGGATATTTTTAATATATAAAAATTAAATATAATATAAATAAACATTTTTTCACATAAAAGCATGTTTTAATAAATAAATAGGAAAATTATAAATGTCAATTTTATAATTTTTATAAAAAAAGCATCACTACTGTTATTATTTTAATTTAATGTAATTTCTTTTAACTTTCAACGGCCACAATAAATAATTAATCTCTTTAAATTTTATAAATTTATAATAATACATTTTATCAGAAAAAACGGTATTTTTAAAATAATATTCTAACATTTTAAACAGTTAAAGAAATTTTTGAGAATCATGTCTTATTATAAGATGCTATGGTTAATATTTAATTATTCACAATAATAATCTTACGTAATTTTAGACAACATTTTTTCCAATGTATTTTAAAATTTTCAGTGAAAAAATAATATTTAAATCTCTGTCTTTAACATAATTGTGCATTAGTAACCCCATTAAAATATATTTTCTTAACAAATTCACATCTTTGTGACAAATTTTTTTGTTTGACAAAACTTTTTTATGATAATCAGCATATCTATAGTGTAAAAAAACATTTCTAATAATTTTTTTATTTTTGTTATTATTAATATAATATTGTAGACTTTAACGGTTTCTTAATGATTATTGAAATATTTAAAAAAATAATTATTAAAAATTTTCCTAATCCTTAAAATAAAATATGTTACGTAATGAATATTGTTTTTGGGAAAATAAAAAAAGTTTGCAAAAAATATTTTTTATGAAACACAAGAGTTAGTATATAAATCACACTTAAGAATATAAATTAATATAATTTTTTGTAAAAAGACGTATTTAAATAAATTAATAACAATTTCATATACATACACTAATCTTTCAAATTTTTTGTTTATCATGCTTTCTCCTATCCATTAAGAACCGTCAAAACAGATTAGTTGCCATTTTTAATGGCTTTCTGAATATGATGTTTTATTAATTTTTTTATAAAAATGACGATCATAATTTATCTTTTTTTTAAAATTATACTATTTTTTTATACCATTATGACGTTTATCTCATTTAAAAGTATACCTGTAATTAATTTTTTGTAGGATTTTACGCCAATTATGCTTTGTATATAAAAAAGTCGATTAGTAATTTTTTTGAGTACCATTCAACCTTTCAAATAATAAAAAAAGTTATGTACCTATAGTTGTGAACTTTTTATTTACATAAAATTATTTGTATTATCTCTAAAAAGATCTTATTTTTAAAAAATTTATTATTTTTAATTTGCTAAATTATAAATTTTTTCTAGTGTAAAAATAAATTATTTCTACTACAGTTAATATTAGGAAAAAAAATTATAATATATTATTTAAAGAGTATTTAATAGAAAGGATTAATTTTAACTATATAATTAAAGTTAAAAAAATATTTTTTAGAAAGCTAAATTCATAACATAAATAAAAAGATGTATATTTGCTATAAATATTGCAATATATATTTGCAGATTTATAATTTTAATGAGTATTAATTTAATAAATTATCACTAATTACTTTCATTAAAATTTATACAAATTTTAATATTATTATTAAAAAAATTATATAAGAATTTTTCTAGAAATTTGTTTATGAAATATCAAAATGTATATTTAGGCAAGTTTTTTACTTATTAAAAAAACTTACAACATTGAAAACTTAATAATTTCATAAAAATAAAAGTTTTCTTAATCTTTCATTCGAAAATGGATTATTTACAAAAGTTAATAAAAACATTCAATCATTTCGTATTACCATGGTATTGTTTTTTTTTCTATATTTTATAACTTTTGTTTTTATTACTTCAAATAATAATTGAAATTAAAAATATATAATTAAAAAATTTTATTGTTATAAGAAATGACACAAAAATATAGTTTTAATATATTTAAGAATATACAAACTATTTAACCAATTTAATTTTTATTATGTATGAATGATGATGTTCTTTTGTAAACTTGCACTTATATTTTCATTTTTAATTTTGAATGTGTTTTAAAGTTGTTTTTACTATTCTTTTAATAAACGCAATACACATGTAATATATTTAATTATTTAACATATATAATTTTCCTATAAATTAAAAAAAGTAATAATAGAATTTTACAATATCAACAATTTATTTTTTATATTCTTTTTTTTCATGCTAATTAATATTATCATCTTTATACATAATTCAATGTTGAAAAAAAATACATGATATCGTCACATTATTAATTACTTTGTAGAACTTTTTAAATATAGAATTAAAAGAACATATTTTAAAACTTATTTTATTTTATATAAAAAAGTTTCTACTATTATTCTACTGTAATGAAGGAAACGTTTTATAAGTTTGTAAATGCTGTAAATGAAGCAATATTTTCTAAAAATGATTATAGGTTAGCTATAAAAATATGATTTATATTATTATTCATTATAGTTACTTTTTTAGTGGTTTACTTGTACTTTACATTCAACTTTTATTATGTATAATTGGTATATTTTTGAATCTCATTTGTATGGTAGTCTTTTTTTCGATGAAAACGGATGGATATTATAGAAAAACTTCTTATTTGATAATGATTGCTTCATTGAGCTTCTTCAATTGTATCCAATTATTTTTATCGATATTTGTTATAATATTACCAGCAGGAGAAATGGTATGTTTGAGAAAAAAACTTTTATAAAATATTTATGTTAACTGTTTAGTATATTATTCAAAAAGAACATATGAATGCTTTAGAAAAACTTAGAATTTTCAATTCCTATACTTTACCATTGGGTTATCCATTTGTTATGATGGCAAATTATTGCTCAATATGGATAATGACATTGATGTGTGCACAAAGATATCAAGGATTACTACCTGCAGGACATATATTAAAATCAAAATTAATCTTTTTAAAAAACAGTAAAAAAGTTATTATTATAACTTGTTTATTTGCTTTTACACTTAATATAGTAAGATTTTTTGAATTTACGTGGGATGGTAATAATCTAATTAAAAGTAAATTATATGGTTTTTGGTATATACTTATAATGGAAGTAATAATTTACGGAATATTTGTTTACATAATACCACTTTTACTTTTATTATGGTTTAATTTTATCAATTTAAAATTAGTTGCTTTTAAAAATTGTCCTCAAAAAAATACATCTGTTGAATATAGAACAATAATGATGACATTTGTTATTTTTGTTTTTTTTATTTTGTTGACAACAATGTCTGCTACACTTCGTCTCACAATGATATTGTTTGGTTCATGGTTAGGTAGTCAAGCATTTGAAACCCTAATGGATATTAATAATCTATTAATTAATGGTAATGCTTTCGTCATCCCGATAGTTGTAATAATTTTTACCAGAGGTTTCAAAGATCTTTTTTTTATGGTAAAACGTGCACCATCACCAGATGATCCTTATGTACCAATAACAATGAAATTAAATAAAAGAAAAGATAACAAAGAGGAAAAAAAAGTATTTTGCTTTCATTTAAGTGATTGGCTATATAAAAGACAAGTTTTATTTACACAACCTGATTATTATAATGTGGGAAGAAGAAAAGATATATATGAAGAAGACCGTATATTGAAGTCTCAGATACAATGTTCTTTAAATGCAAATACGTTTCTAATCGAAGACTCTAAATCTAATGCAGTTTAAAATTTTTACTTTTTATTTTTACAACATTAATAAATTATTAAATTCACTGAGAAAAAAAAGAGAATTATTATTAGAAAATTCTTAAAAATTGAAGTATGTTTATGGAGATATTATTACATTCTTTTTTGTATTATTACTAATTTGATCATCATCTAATACTTCATTAATGTTATCTTCATTGACATCAAATTCTCTCTCTTCTTCTATATCATCAAATGTTTCAATTCTACTCTCTAGGACGTTATTTAAAGCGTTAGCTCTATTTTCAGCTAATTTAAGATCACTTTTAACTGACTGAATTGTTGCAGTCATCATAGATATTTCTAATTCCAAATTATTTATCTTATTTTTATTATCAAGATCTTGTTTGGTAAAACGAGAAATCTCTTCATTAAGTAGGGAAATCTTCTCCAATAACTGTTTTCTATCCAATCTTTCTTTGTCCAGAGTATTTTTACTAGATTCATGCAGTGAAATATATTTTTCAATTTCATCACATTTCAAATTATTCATTGCTGTTAAATGCTGATTAAGACCATGTTCTAATTCTAGTTTACTTTCAAGTTCCTTTACTTTTAACTCCATAATGCAATACTTGTGCTTATCAACACAATTTTTAGTGTGATAATTAATGTCACTACTCATACTTTGAATTTCATCTTGGAGTCTTTTAATGGTACTATTAAGATCTTGTATTGTTTCGCACATCTCATTTTTAAGAATATTTTCTTCTTTTTTGTCTTCAATTAATTGTTTAACTTGACTTGTTAGTTTATAAACTTGTTCATTAAGAAGCGTAACTTCATGTTCTGATGATGAAAGATCTTGTTTTAATTGACGATTCCTATTTTCAGCTGTATTTTTAGATGAAATTGCATTCTCATATTGTGCTTTAATATCAGCTAACTCCATTTCTAATGATACATTAGTTTTTTTAGTAATTGTTATCCTGTGTTCTGCATCTTCCAGTAAAAGTTTATACTTTGATAGTAATTTTTTTGAATCACTGTTTTCTCTTTCATGTGCAAGAAGTGCTTCTTTATCGCGAAGTAAAGTTAAAAGATTATTATACTCGAATTTATAATTTGATTGTCGCATCTCATTTTCAGAATGTTCAGACTCGAGAACTCTAACTTTTTCTTCTAATAATTTGTTTTGATTAGAAAGTCCCTTATTACTATTATTTAAATCTTCAATTTGTTCCTCGAACATTTTTTGTCTTTTATTATATTGATGACGTAAATCGCTAATTTCATTTTCTCTTTGTTCCATCTCCCTACTTATTTGATTTTTCATTTTTTCAATTTGTAACATTAATCTATTATTATTTTGATTGAGGATATCATTTTTTTCACAGGTCTCCTCTAATTCATCCTCCAATTCCTCTACTTTTTTTTCTAGTTCTCTCTTGCTTTGTAAATTATCACTTGTTAGATCATTTGTTGAACGAGATGCAACAGACAATTTTAATTCATCAAAGTCTTTACGAAGCTTAGAATTATTTAGACGGAGTTCACTATTTTCATTTTTTAAAGCCTAAAAATAAATAAATGTTTATTAAATACTTTATGTGAAATTAAAAAGATTTTACCTGTAATTCTGATCGCTGTTTTTCAAAATTTCTGTTTAAATCATTCCTTTGTTTGGAAATATTTTCCTTTTCCTTCAAAACATTTTCAATTTTCTCTTGACATTTCTTCTCTAATTCATTCACAGATTCTTGTTTTTTAACTAACATAGTATTGGTACTTTGAACATTATCAAGTTCTCTTCTTACATCATCCAATTCAGCTTTCAATTTTTTTATTGTTATTTTAAAATTCAATTCATTTTCGCGAAGTTCATTTAATTCTTCCATAATACTATTATTAACAACCTCTGTAGGTGTTGGAGAAGTACTATTAATACCACTTTCAGTAATGGACGATGATTCTAAAATAAATAAAAGATTTAAAATAAAAAAACATAATATTTAATAATGATTTTGTTTATTTTTATGTTTAAAATTTTTGTAAGTAAAAATATAATATTAATGTATACCTGTAGAAGATTGACTTTTATTATAATCAGCAATTAAGGATAAATCAAATTCAGAATTATTTTCTCTTTTATGAGGATAAAAATTCTCATATCCATTGTATATATTACCACTTTTAGTGTGGCAATAAAAATAAAATTCACGTAATGATTTTGATGTCATTAAGAAAAAAAGTATATATTTATATTACAATTACTTTTTTTAAAATAATTTAAAATATTTATTGTGTATAAGACTATAAACGTTATATTATAATAAAAATTTTATTAAATAAAATATGTGAAAAACTGTTTTACTTTAACCAATACAAGTATATATTTAAGAAGCAAATAATGTTAGTTTTATAGAGAGCAGTATTTTTACTATAGAATACTTTATAAAAATGTGAAAGTGTTAAGTATAAATAAACTACATTAAAATAAAAATATTTTTGTATTATTTTATAAAATCATGATTAAAAAAAACAAAACATGCTTGTAACACTTTATATTAGAAAATGCTATCATCTAATCTTTCAAGAAGATTATCTACTGTTTGAAAATTTTAAGAAACTAGTGTATTTTAAAAATCAAAATAATAGATTTGAAGAAATTATTGAATAGACACTGTAGAATTGTTGTCATAATAAAAGTTTTCTACAAATTTAAAATTAAGGACAATGCCTTTATGTATTTAGAAATGTCAATATAACTCTTTATCGTAATTATCATCTTACCTAATTCTTTTAAAGGATAGAAACTTTGTTATAATTAACATTACGGAAAATTTAATCAAAGATTATTATCATTATTAATATAAATAATTTATAGAATGAATTAATAAATTTTATATTATATGTAAACTTACTCTTTTGTATATCTTTGAATTCTTGAAGTGCCACTTCCAGTACATTTTTCTCATCCATCACTCCTTGGAGAGCTTTATGTATATCATCTGAATTTTGCATTTCCATTGATATTTGCATCTCCAATTCAGCGATTCTTTCTTCAAGCTTAATTTTACTCAATTTTAAAGAACAATTTTCATTTTCTAAATTTTTAATTTTTAAAGCTTCCTCAGTAACTTGTTTCTCATGTTGCATTACACCTAATAGTGGCTTAACATTATAAAATAGTTTAATCCATGGATCATTCTTTGTTAATTTGTATTTAGAATAATTTTTTTGTATAACAATAATTGCTGACTCTTTAACTTCATTTTCTTTTCTTTTGATATTGTAAACATATGCTTTACACATTCTCTGAAATTCAATCATAGTTGATGAAAGCATGGTATCTCTTCTCTTCTAACATATTAAGAACATCAGATTTTAGAAGTAAATTTGACATCCCAAAACGATAAACATTCTCTGGTAAATTTATTAAAGTAAACAGGTTTCTTATACAAACACGATCATCACAAATATCATTGTAGTTACCATCATCTTTAAGAAGACAATTAAAACGTCTTCGAAAATTGATATATATCATCCTTTCAGGGAAACTATTATTATATCCTCGTACCAACTCAAGAATAAAAATAGCTTTTAATTGTTTTCTTACAAAACAAACATCCATAACATCATTCATTGATGGTTTATAATTTTTATCATTTCCATTCATTATTTTACTATTGTTAAAAGTTGTTTTAATAAATGGAGCTATACAATGAATCATATATATAGATGACATTCGTAAGATACAATTTATAACGCCATCCACCTGACATACAATACTCGAAAAATAACCAGAACCATATTTTAAATTTCCCGATTCAGTATTAATTGCTTGCGTGGCTCTTCTCATTCTTTGAACATTTGAATCAGAATTTGGACGAAGGACAGGTAAAAATAAATTAGAAAAATCTTCATTTTTGATAACAATTAATCGTAGAAATGGTAAAACAGCGTTAGCCGATTTTGATGGTTGTACTCTCCTACACCAATTATCAGCATTATATTTTGTTTTAAAATTGTCAAGTAAATGACTTAATATAAATACTTTTTTATCTTTACCTCGTCTTATAATAGTAGAATTATCATAATGTAAATGTATTCGATTTACAAATCCAATATCACTACCACCCGGATACATTGATTCTTCCTCAACTAATGCAATTAATCCTTTCTTTTTATTACTTCTAGCCTGAATATCTGCGGTTTTTGATGACGTATCACGGGTATCAAAAAGCCTCGTTACATATGATGGACTAATAATAGGTCCATTTAATTCAACATCGTCAATCTCCTGACTTGCATAGAATTCAGCAGCATTTTTAAAATGAACATCATATGACAATTCTAATATCCTTTCATTAAAATAATTATTAATAAAATCAGATAAATCACTAGAAATATCCATATTTGTTAAACTTATATGATTATTGTATCCAGGATAATCTAATAAAGTAATAAAAGTCGATGAATTTTTAGGTGTAAATACTTCGTTAATATGTCCAACAATAGAATTGAACATCTCTTGATATAATGTTTTTATAAAACTTCCCAGAGCATCTATACCACTTTGATTTTTATTTGACATTTTAAAACGATCCATTAATGAGGAGACGGCAGGTTTTTTATCATTATTTAATGATCCTTTAAAAATAACTTCATATAAATCATTGACGGATACATTAAGAAGTTTTCCTGCATATTCAGCATTTGAAACATTAACAAAATTTGAACGATTACAATCACCTATTGTTGCGGATGCTTGATATAAGTGAAATATTGCTCCAAGGATTTTATAAATTCCTAATTTTTTACTTTCATCAAATTTAGTATTAAAGAATACTTGTTGTAATTTTTCCCATGTAAAAACATTATCTAAATCATTTAGATTATTTCCTCCCAATAATTTGGGCTTATCAATTTTATTTAAAAATAATTGATCACGTAATTCATTCGGCATTTGATTATAAAATAATGAACATATATGAAAAGTGCCTAAAGTATTTGTAGAGGATATTAATTTCTCCGTATCTAGTAGGAAAGTTTCAATTTTTAAACCGGACATTGTTCCATTATTTTCTATTGGTATTGACAATAATTTGACATAATTTGTTGAAGATACACTAAACATTGAAGGACTATTACCAAATATATCTAATAGACAAATAGCATCATTAATAATAGTTGAATTAAAATTTTTTGACCATGTTCCAACATTAATAAGGTATTCAATAAAACAGGATATTTGATAAGACTTTCCACTACCTCTTCCTCCTGTAAAAACAATTCCCTGAGAACGTCCTGTCGATTGAATATTTCTTAATACTTGTTGAGCTTTGGAATATATGTGTGGTGGCATATCATTCCTCCTTACACCTTTTATTTTTGGTATTAAACGTTTCAAATCATTATCACTTGTAATATCCTCTTTTAATATTGCAATTAAATTTCTTGTTCCAGCATCAGTATAATTTAATCCAGCTCCTAGACGTTGTCTAATATTATGAAGAATAGTTGTATCATTAATATATTTCAAATTAGCAACATCATTTATCCCATTAATAGTATGAGGGTTAGCTTTGTCAATATCACTTTCATCAACAACTAATTCTTTGTTACCAACAAGTACACGAACTCTTCCATTTTCCATTCGTTCTTTTAATTCACACATAATATATCCATTTTTATGTGACAACCAAAATTGATTATTTTCTGGAATATTTTTATATTCAGTGGCATCCAAACTTGATTGAGTTAAATTTAAATCATTATTATCTAGATTTTCACTATTATCATCAAAACCTTTTATATCAGCCAATTCAGGTATATTTTCAACAGTCAATTCTATTGTGTCGCTATTCATATTCTTCAACATATTGTCAAGTACCCTAAAATTCATCTCACGAACATCAATATTATTTATTGCCAATAAAATATCACCAGGATATATTTTGTAATGGAATTCTTCTACATGTGGTGGACCAATGCAACCGTCTGTTGGTTCCAGGAGAACTGATTGTTTTAATTTCCATTGACTGTTTTTATCAGGCACCTGAATCCTCCTCCATCGAAAGCCATAACCATTTATTTCTGATAATGATAGTATAACATTCCTTCGTGAGGCTTTTACTGAATCGAGTGCTGGTAATTGTAAACCATAAAAATTAAATGATGAATTTTGAGAACTATTCAATGTTTCATTATTAATCATATCAAAATCTATAATAATAAACAGGTTTATTAAACCAATATTTATAAATAAAAAATAAAACTAAAAAGCATATATATGATAAAGACAATAATACAAATAAAGTAACTGATACTTTATCAGAAATGACCATAAAAATAAAATATATAAAAATAACAGGAGTATTAAAGGTAAATTTTAGCTTTTGTATTGTTTAAAATTATTCTATATTATATATGGAATAATAATTTTACGCTAGATTAATAACTTTATCATAAAGTTTAGAAATAAACGATAAATTTTAGATAATACCCATTGTATAATATATGCAATTGAGGGTTATCAGTGCACAAAAAGATATTACCAATCATATAAATATAATATTAAATTTTCCAATATAGCGGAGGAAAATAATCTACTAAATTTTGATCAATGAAATATTATATATTATTTACTATACATATAAATATGGACTATATAGTTATTGAAAGAGAAAAGTGATTTTGTTAAATACCTTTCTATTGTTTATACCATTCAATATATATAAAAGAGAATATTTAGAAAAAATATTACCTCCTTTGTCAAGGAGGCCGTTAGTACATTGTATTTAGAAGTTAGTTAAAATGAGTTGAAAATTTTTTTTATAATATTCTTTGTAAATAAAAATTTAATGCGATATAAAAGCGCCATTATTATTGTGGAGAGATGTTCAAAATATAATGTATATCTGTATGTAAACTCGTAACATTAAACTATTGCCGTTAAAAAGATATCTTATAAATTCAAAGAGAGATGTCATTTAGTTTACAAAATTTTCAATAACTTTATTTATAAATAAAAAATATAGTTTTATAAAAGATAAATGATTGAGGAGTGAAATAAACGAAGAAGAATAAATACACTGACATTTTTCTACGGTTTTATATATTATAATTTGTTGGTAATACCTTAATAGGATGACCTTTAGTAAAAAGGTCAAATTAAGTGTTAGAATATAAAAAAATATATATTATTTGTATATCGTAAAATTTATTTGTAATTTCAAGTACAATTTAATTTCACACATAAAAATTTGAAATCTGTTTCTTATTTCAAGGAAAACGTTATACTCTTAAAAGGATTCCTTCCATTGATTTTAATGTTATGGATCCTGTTTTAATATCAATATTTTCACGTGGAATAGGGTCATCGAGACCATATGATGTTGTAATTACTTGTATGACTTCTTTATCGATAAGAAATTTATCTTCTACTGTTAAAGTTTTTTCTGGTGTTGATGGGGTGTTAAGATTAAGAGCAAGAATATAAATTTTTGCAGCAGTATTTTTTAAATATCTATAAACATATAATATACCATTTTCTAATTTTACATCAGTTGTACCAATTTTTAATATATCTTCACGTTCCTTTAACTTTGCCATTTTTTGGAATATTCTTGACATCCCACCCATTTTATGAAGACTGTCATGAGCATTAACTTTGTCGGCATTTTTTGCTTTTCCAAATATTAATCCTCCTTCAGCTGTAGAGAATCCATTGTGGTTGTCATTATTCCATGACATAATTGGCATTTGTTTGGCATTTGGTGATTGACTTGTTTGCAAACCATACTCATCACCATAATTAATTTTCAAAGATCCCGGTAAGATCAATTGAAGCATAGTAAGAAGATTGACAGCTCTCTCTGTTTCCTGACCAATTCTACCGTCTAATCTTTCTGATTCATTCTCCAATAAACTCCATATAACTTTTTTTGACGTTTGATTGTTTATTCCACTATTTACATTTGAGTAGATACACTTAGGAAGATTTGTAAGAGAACAGGATTTTGTAAAAATTGGGTAAATGAAATAGGTTTCTGGAGTTTCTTCTTTAATTGACTTGTCGGTATATACTACAAATTCTTTTGGTGCATTTTGTTTTATTGAATTGATCAATCTTCCAACACTTTCACCATCAATATTTTTTGGATTTCTAATATACACTCCATCAGCACCAAGATCGGTGAATTTTTTTACAACAGACAATAATTTCTCGTTGACATCAGGATTAGACAAATTTAATATACCATTATTAATATCATTAAAATATTCTTTGTACTTATTTGATCCATTTTTTTGTGCCTCAATCATCCAATTATTTTTCATACCAACACTTAAAGGAATATCAGCAATAAATTTGATATTCTCATAGTGAGTGTCAGCGATTAACTGTTTTAACGATTCCTCATCCCCAAATCTTTCATCTATTTTATCAAAATCAACTACCTCGTTAACATCAAAGTCATCCTTATCCGTCTTGATTATTGGTCCAGGCCAAATAGAATCAACACCAATTTTTCTAAGGTAATTTAGCTTTTGAGAGACACCTTTGTAATCTCCAACACCATCTCCGTCAGAATCATAAAATGTTGGAACAAACAACTGATAAGAGATAGAATTTTCATACCAAGTTTGTGCATTTGTATTTCTTGAACATTTTGGTGATAATACTACAATAAGAATTGCTCCAATAAACATTGCTGCCCAAAGTATCCAAAAAAGAATAAAAGAAAAGAAACGGATGTACTTCCAGAATGGGTCATTTCTATATTCTTCTAATTGTTCCTTTGTTAAACCAATAATTTTAGTTGGTATTGATACTTCAACATCACCATCACACTTAAAAGAAAAAGTATTTTTAATAACAATTAAAACTTACTGGAACAAATTTTACTGAACCCAATTCAGGGTTATTGTCTTTAGAAAATGTTTCACTTCCAGAAGACATAAGTGATTCATTAGCAGCCATACTTGTCCTTTTATAGTTTTAAGATAGGGTGGTTCTTCTATCTAAAATTAATTTATTTAATTTTTTTATCTATCAATGTAACATATATTTTAATATTATATTATATCAAAAACCAAAATAAAGTGCATCTATATAACATATGAAGTATGGGTAGAAAATAAAATAACGATAGTCGTTAAAGTATAATTGATAGGTATTTTAAACAAGGTACTTAATTATCATCACTGTTAATTACTCTATTTATTTTTCATGTATACGTTACAGGTTGATGCACAACGAATTAAATAAGAGAATAAAAAAATGCGAAAAGAAAAAGAATTTATTTTAGATTGCATAATAAATTTTATTACATTAGAAAAATCGTACTTTAAATAATAAGTATGTGTAAAGAAAAATTTATATAAAGAAAGCTAGTAAGATAAAAATATTAGAATGGGGTTTTAAATGCGTTGTCTTTAACATAAAATATAATTTCTATATGCCTAAAATATTAGTAAATAGGAAATTCATAAATAAAATAGAATGTCCGCTTTTTGGATGTTAAAAATAAATTTTATGCAAAGTTTGATAAAAAAAATGTAAGAATAAGAAAAGAGAATTATTTATTTCACTTAAACTTTTATATGTTGTATAGAATTGATGTAACGGAAGATTTAAAAGTAAATAAAAAAAGAATTTCAAATATTTTGTAAATAATAAATTTTTTTCAACAAGGAAAAATATTTTCATTAAAATACAGTGAAAAAATGTATTTTAGAAAATGTTTATCATTATTTTTTTTAAATTATATCACACAATTTATGACTATATGACTATATACATCATTTAATAGTATATTATACTATAGTTAAATTAAAAGATGAAAAATAAACCTCGGATAAATATTGATAATAACTTAGCAAATACCTATCATTTATCAAAATATTTTATAACTCTATTTAATGTTTAAAAGCTTAAGGGTGGTAGTAAAAATAATATCAATAAATAAATATTTTTCTTGAAATAAAATACTAAGAATATGGGGTGTCAAATGGGATAGAATAATACAAATGTTACTCATACTTGTTGAATATAAATGGATAATTATTAAATATTAACTACTATTAAAGCTTTTCCTAAAAATTTTAGAAGAAGTTTAATAAAGGCTAATGAGGCATAATATACATATATATACCCTAAATTAAATAAGAAATTTTAATCTTATACATAATATTAAAAGAGCAAACAAATTGGAATTAATTAATATAAGCATAAATTAATTTTATTATTGTCTACGCTTCACAACTGGCACTTCTTCTCACATTACTTACCAATTTAATGCTTCAATTAAAATTATGACACCTATAATATGGATATCTTTTTAATATAGGAAAATCAAATCAATCTTTATAAATAAAAATATCGGTCTATTAAAAGATAATAAATATTAAAGCTTTTGAGTAAAAATCACTATTAAATGACAATATCATTCATCAATCACTTTTATTTGATCTTCCAAATAAAGTTTATACAATCTCAACTTTCATTACCTGTAGTAAGCTTATGCTTAACACTCAAGAGTACTCTAATTCATAAAGAATTACGTATGTAAATATGGAGGATAGTTGATGTATAGACGGTTTAACAAAATACATTATATCTCCTAATTATAGTAAATTTGATCAAATAAAGCTATTGCAATGGAGCAAAAAAACAAATATTATTATATAGGACACTTTTTATATAATTATATTCTTACAAGATAAATAAGTATAGTAAAACTTTTAAAGAATGAACTTTAAATAACACAATATAAGTAATGACATTCATTCCATATATAGATAATTGCTGATTATCATAAAGACAATCTCAATATCCAATCTCTCTTGAAATAAACAATTTATTACTATACTTTTATCGATATTACTTATATGACATTGATATAACTATTGTTATGCATATTTTTATATCACTTGATTCAATAGAAAGGAAAAAAAAACAAAAGTAGATTATCATAATCAATCTTATTATACACTTACTGTATATTTAAATAATAAAAAAATGTTTCAAAAGTATGTTTTTATTTAAATAATATGTAATAAAAAATTAACTGTAATAAGTCTGTTAACTTAAAGTATAAAGTAATGTGTTTTTTGAACAATAATGACAATCCCAAAATTCATCAGGAAGGCAATTCTGTTGTGGTGAACAAGTGACATTATAAGGTTTGCCATAAATAGTGCTTATGTTGAATAAAATAAAAAGTAACAAATAAAGGTATTTTAACATTGTATTTTAAATAATATTAAAATGTTAAATAATATTAAAATGTTAAATAATATTAAAATGTTAAATAATAACAACGTTTTATATACCACTGATTCCTATATTTACAAAGTTGTATTTTAAAAGGTGATTAAACGATATGTATTGTCGAATTACTGGAAATAAAAAAAGGTAGTTAAAAAAGGTTAGTGTAATTTTTGTTATGACAAATTTTATTTGCATAAGAAATTTATTACTTAAAAATTTTTCTTTATAAAATAATATATCACATAAAGTTGTTTGTTTAGCATTTAAAAAACGTTTTACAACAAGATATTTTAAGTGATAGCAATGCTTGTTCATGTAAAAATTCTAATTCATGAATTACACAATATTGAAACGATTTTTAATTATTTTGATTGCATAATCATATTTTAAAAACGAATTGTCTAATAAAATTTTTTTAATTATATAAAAATATCTTAAAAAGAGTATTGTGGAAAAGCGTTTAGGAGGTACATTTTTTGATGTTGATGGCTTTTTTTCGATGTTTTAAGTTAAGGAATGGATAATATTAAGTCATCTGAGTGGTTATTATTTATAATTTTGCTAATTAATGTTATTTTGGTGCCTTTTACAAAAGTAGAGGAAAGTTTTAACACAAATGCTATTCATGATGTTTTATATCATAAATGGAATATTTCTGAGGTTTGTTTAGATGAATAAAGAATTATTTACATTATCACTCATTCTTTTAGTATGATCATCATGAATTTCCTGGTGTTGTTCCAAGAACTTTTTTTTTCCCAGTTATTTTTGGGATAATATTATCACCATTTATATCAATAATTAACATATTTCATGGTTTAAAAATTTATGGATTGTACTTATCCCGTATTGGTATTGGAATTTCCCTCCTCATATCTTTCCTTAATTTTGCTAGAACAATTGAGAAACACTTTGGAAAAGAAACAGCATTATTTTTACGTCTTATTACAGCTTCACAATTTCATTTCCTATTTTATGCATCACGTCCTCTTCCGAACACATTTGCTTTTATACCAATCCTCTATATTTATTCTTTAATACTGGATGGAAGATATTCACGTGCAATTAAAATAGCTACTTTTACAACTTTTGTAATCCGATTTGATACAATTCTATTGTTTGGACCTTTGTTTATCCCTATTTTACTTGCAAAAAAGATTAAATTTACATCAGCTTTTTATAATGGGATTACAAGTTTGGTTGTTTCATTGTTAATTACAATACCATTAGATTCTTTATTGTGGAAGAGATTAATTTATCCAGAAGGAGAAGTGATTATGTTTAATATTGTAGAAAATAAGAGTCATTTGTATGGAACTTCACCATTTTATTGGTATTTCTTATCAGCTCTTCCAAGAGCTCTACAAACATCCATTATTCTAGTACCTTTTGGAGTGTATTTTGAGAAAAGAGTTCGTAGTTTATTTTTTACTACAGTAACTTTTATAGCATTATTCTCATTTTTACCTCACAAAGAGCTAAGATTCATAATTTATACTATTCCCATATTTAATGTTATTGGGGGAAATTTTATTGCCCGTGCATGGATAAATAAGGAAAAATCATTTATCAAAACCCTTTTTGCTTATGGTTTACTTTCTCATTTAATTTTAAATTCAATCATTACATTTTTTATGATTTATGTTTCCTCAAGAAACTATGCTGGTGGTGATGCACTTAGTCACCTTCAATATTTACAAAGATTTGATAAAAATAAACATATAAAAGTTCATATTGATGAATTTGCTGCTCAAACAGGAATTTCTAAGTTTTTGCACTTTTATGACAAATGGGAGTATAATAAAACGGAATCGATTCAATTAGATAGTGAAGCATTAAAAGACTTTCATTTCATAATACTTGGAGATTACAACAAAGATGCTAGGAAAATAGGTCAAACTATCTTTGGAAAAACTCATCGTCAATACTTCTCAGTTGAAGCTTTTCATAAAGTTAATATTCTTAAAACTAAAAAATTCCCTTATTATGTTCCAAGTATAAAGTTTATGGATAAACTTGTTGTACTACGCAGAAAGGGTGATGCTTAAAAGTTAAATTTCCTTTATTAGTAATAAAAAAATTAATTTACATAATTTTTATTTATACATGCAATATTTCAAAAGATTTGTCAAAAGCGATACATATCCAATCAGAATGTTTAGTACCCCAAAATATGTTAGAAATTTCACCTTCAGCAGCATATGTCCTCCATGATATACCATCACTACTATCTTCCTTTAATTGCCATATTAATGCCTGCTTGTCACCACCACCAGAGCATATGTTCCATTTTGAGGATTGAGACCATGCAATTGCATTTATATTAGACATAACATTTTCACACTTCTTCATTAATGTACATGGCTTTCTTATATCGATAATAGATATTCGATTGCTATTTGATGCTAGTGTTGCTAAATAATTTTCGCTTGTTGGATTCCATTGAACTCTAACCAGTGGAAGTTTGCTAGGTTCTTCATATAATATAGTTGAACTCTTTAAATCTCTCACATCAAAAAGGCGTACACTTGAATCAGAACCTGCCGATACAAATGTATCCTTACCTACGTTATATGGACCAAAAGCAAAATCATTTACTGAGTTATCGTGAGCAATTAGTTGTTTATGTACAGTACCTATGGAAGCAGTTGTCCCTATAACTTGTCCTGTTTCAATTTGCCATATTACGCAAGTTGTATCAGTTGATGAAACACCAACTAATGTTGGATCAACACGATTCCAATCCATAGAAGTATATGGTCCTTTATATTCTGTATTAAGTTTCTAAAAAATATTAATTATCACTACCATTATATAGTAACTAATATTATTTACCGAATGAAGTTTCCCAACAAACAATATTTTTCCATCATCATTAGCTTTATAAAGTTTGAGACAATCTGATGTGGTACATATTAAATCATTTTGAAGTGAGGAATCAGGACTAAATATAATTTTTGTAGCGGGAAATTCATGGTCAATTGTATCTTTTAACTCAAATTTATTAATTTCATCATTAATATCAACAATTTGTAATTTATTTTTATAGAAATTTTCTTTAGATAAATGAATACTACCTATACATACGCGGATTCTATCTTTATTTGACATGGCTATACTGTATAGTGGGTGATCTGATGTAAATCTATATACTTCATTTCTTTTATTACAACCATTAACCATTGATGGTTGTTGGATAGGTGTTGTTGGAACACCATTAACAGTTCCTGTTATGAGTTGTTGCATCATTTCTGGATTCATAACATTAGCAGGAATACTTCCCCGCCTTAGCATTGTATTTGCCATTATAGGATTATTTATGTAACCGTTTTGCATAGTTAACATTAAATTAAATATAAGAAATTTAGTTAGAAATTAATTATACTGAAAATTGCATAATCCAATAATATATTGTGGCATTCAAAAAAAGTTATGAGTTATTTTAGTTTCGTGACTTTATTTGTGTACGAGATTCCAAGTTGTATCAAACTTTAAATCGTTACAAGAATTAGCGTTACATTTAAATAAATATCGGAATACTATATAATTTCTATTATTACAATCTGAATTGGAAAGCGAAAGTGTGAAGATTGATATGTTTGAAATTAAACTTAGGGAATTTTTTCTAAAATTTCTTTAAATTTAAACATTTTACAAAACGTATATATCGATAAATTAAATGTTAAATTATTTGTATGATCTTATAGACCTAGTGTTATTATTTACCTTTTTTAAATTTTGGACATTGAGAATTCAATAACAATTTGGAATCACATGACAGAATTTTGAAAATTTTTGGAACATAAACAAATTCCTCAATATTATTTAATCAAAATGTGACAATATCCAACGAGAAATGATTAATAGCTTAATGCCCTTTTACTTTAAGACACCTAAATTACTAGCATACCACTTTGTATTTCTTCCTCCTTTAATATATATTACTCTGGAATGATCAATTTATAAAATACTTTCAGTGTCAATGACTTAAATCAATCTGCATGTTATAAAAAGACAAAAGTTAGGTTCAGATAATTTGTAATTTAATATAGTTAAAATGACATGTTTGATTATACTTTTATTATATCTTTCTCTTTATAAAAGATTAGCTTTTTTTGTTGTATCAAGCATTATAATATATTCAACCCCTCGTAATTTACTTTTTTTATTATATTAATATCTGTCTGCAATTGCTTATCTATACAGTTTAGTAAAATAGCAGATGGGATAAGTATGATTACTATTTTAGTTGCCCTTCATATGCAATTTATATGGTTAATCTATGATCTCCCAATTTTATATATTCATTGGGCAAATGTATTATGGTCTTCAATTATTTAACACTAATAATGTCCATCACATTGGAAAATGTTATTCGGAGAGGCAATTTAATGCTTTATCTTGAACATTAGTCATTTAAATATATTTACTTTACGTTTTTAGAAGATGAAAACAATATCTATCCTGCTAATTAACTTTGACACAAAATATTTTAAATGATATTGTATAACACCTAGCAAAGAACATTCATAATTTTCACCTAATTTGATTGTAATTTTTTTGTTATCTATCAAAATTGTTTTCGTTTAAATATCTTATCGTTTTATTATATTAATATATACTATTATCTCTAGTAAGCTCCTCAGCTGACCATTTTAATGGTGCAACGTTAATAATTTATCAGTTCAAAATAACAATTTTACTATTCCTTTACGATAAAATCTACACAATGTTTGTAGAAACAACATTTTCTTATAATATCTCAGTAATACTCGAAAAATAAGAGAAGGGTATCAAGACAAAAAGTCATGTGCTCCGATTTGGCCTAACAACAAAACTATTAATTTTCCTAGTATTTTATCTCTCCCTCTCCTAGCATATGGTGATAAATACAATTTAACATTTATAATTTCATCTGTTCATTTCACTTTTTTAAAACTTTAATTATACATATTCAAATAGATTACTTAAAATTAAAAAAATGTTTGCTTAAATCTTTTTTTAGGTTATTGTCAAATCCAAATTGTTAAAACTCTTAGTAAAAATATTAATTTCTTACACTACTGTAAAAATAATACTACCATTATTAATTTTTTTACTGCATAAGAAATTTATTTTTGTTGGTAAGTTTTAATATTTATTAAATTCTCATGGAGAGTATGCATTTTATCATATAATAATATTTTTTTACATAAATACCTGCATAATAATTATAATTGTTGTTTTGGATAATTTGAATATAAATAAGTTATATTAATTCAAAAATATTATATAATTTGTTTTCCTGTATTTTGCTAAAATGTATTAATAGTAGGTTGCTATTGTACAAGATTTCTTTAGACTTTTAAAATTTGTTACCTTTTTTGCCACATGACTTTATTTATTTGAAAAAAATTGAATTACATTAATATGAATAAGTTTTGTTTTGCTTGTTTAAATACAATAAATTAGGGCGATAAATAATAAAAGTTATATTATTAGATTATTTAAATATACTTTTTTTTTGCTTAGTTATTTTACATTAATAAACTTTTAATCTCAAAGATGAATAATTTTTTTCCTTTTTACGCTCACATGATTCCGTATACCTCATTATGAGTGATTGTTTCAATTGAATTTTGTTTAATTGTATGAGAGATTGTGTCCCTTAATAATATATCTTATGACATTATTTATTTGAAATAATGAAGAGAGAAAGAAAATTATAGTTTAAGAAACTGCTTTGAAGGTTGTTACAATAACAAAGTAATATTTATTACATTTTGGCCATTCAAAAGAATCTTTAGTTGATGCCCTTTAAATTTTACATTTCAAATCACTAATAGTTTTGGTCATTAATCTTTTAAAAATTATTTTTATTCTATGTAAAGAGAGAAAAATTGAGAGATAGAAATAGATAGACCCTTTTTAATATAATAATAATAAAAATGGTTATAAAATTTAAAGTATAAGAAAAATGATTTCTGATTATGTTTATTTGAGCTTTTTTTTAGTTTAGAAATAATGTGTTGGGGTAATTTAAATAAAAACTAAAATAACTTTAAAAAATAAATTTTATTTATCGTTTTTTCTATCATTATCTACGCAAATATTTCTCTCTCTCATATTCTTTTCATTCAACTAGAAAAGGCTATAATGAAGGTTATAAGTTTTTTATTTATGTTAATAGTATGAGAAAAAAAGGTATATTCCCTTTCTGTAAAAGATTATAAAGCAAGGTAAATATAAAAAGTGGAGAATTTTATTTACAAGGTTTTGATAGAAAGGGTTATTTTTAATAAAATAAGAGATAAAGAATTATTGTTCTTTAAAGATGGCTAAGTAAAACAAAAAGTATCTTACGTGTCAAATATAAAAGTAAAGTAACTGTGTAAATAAGTTTCTTCCTTACTTATATTTTGAGAACAAAAACTTTTCTTATTTATTTTATTCAATATTTTTAGTCCATTAAAGATACATTATACTTCTTATTTTTAAAAGTTGTTTAAAGTATATAAAAAAAGTTTTTACTTATACAAAAAAATATAATTACAAGAAGAGGGTGTTTGGGAATTAAAGAAGAAAGATCATTTGGGATACAGATAACATAACATATTTACTTAGAAATTTAAATGGTAATATCCTTAGATAATTTTTTACTGTTAATCTTTTTTAAAAATATATATAATATGGAAGTTTGATTGATCTATTTTATTTCATATATATTTCATGCTCTACATACATAACATCCACCAATTAGTTGAATTTACAATATTCACTATATTAAACTTGATATTGCACATATTTTCTTTTCAATGGTTTAGAATTTTCTAGAACATTATTATTCACTATTTTAAGCATATATGTTATTTCTTCAACAGAAATTATAAGTTGTCTTCTATGAACATTATGGGGTATCTATGTTACATTGTATAATTTCAATTTCTCATCTTAAAATAATTATTATTTATTAAATATTTTAAATATATAATGTGATTATTGTTATAATAAAAAGAAATCTTAGATGTGTGATAATTGAAATATATTCATTTTGAGAGTAACAATCATGTAGATGATTTTAACATTTATCCTAAACTAACTTTTAAATTATAATCTCCTTAAGATCGCGTCATTCGAAAGGATCATGACATTTAGAATGTTTTTATTTTATTTATCTTATAAAGATGTCGGCAAAGAGATTTTAAAGATTTAAGACGTGTCATTATGTCAGAAGTAGGAGAACTCCACCTTATGAAAATGTTATTTATATGACGCCACTCCAGTTTGGACCTTTGTTTTCTATATTCTGAAAATGTATATCAATTAAATGAATTTTTCATTCTTCCTTTTAGTATAGAATGATTTTACAGAAAAATCAAATAAATTTCTGTGTTACTTCCTCCTTATTATCGTAGAAATATTATATATATATAGTATTGTGAAAGGGGGAAGTATTGAAAAGATTTATTCTATAATACAATTTGTGATTTGAATTATTACTAATATTATAGGCAATTGAAAATGTACATTCTTAGTTGCAGTAGTTTCGTTTCATTAACATATGCTGTTCTCCATCTTTTAACTCCACCTTTTTCTAACCCTTATTTTGGTCTATTCCTCTTTCCTCATAAACAGTCACTTACTCAAACGGTAATAGTTATTTTGGAATCGTCTTACTCTAAAACTAATATATTGTAAGATTTTAATAACAAAACAAATTTTACTATTATATATAACTTTTAAAATGTACGTTGTATATATTATTTTTCCTTATCATATTTATATACTTTTCATTCCGTATATTTTTAAATTATTATTAATGGTAAAATATTAAATAGAAGTGTTGAATAGACGATACAAGTATGATCTGTTAATATCAAGGACAACATCAAGAAAATTTTATTATAAACATGTGTAAAACATTTGCCTTTCTTCATAACTTTTAAACTGTGATCGTTGGTCATTCTTACACTAGTATATTTTTACAACATTTTTATACCACATTGATAGATTAAAAAGAAAAGATGAAAAGAATTTTCATTATTATAGTTAAATAAAAATAAATTAAAGGTAATATATATGACTTATATTTTTAGGAATAGTAGTTAGTATCCTTTTTTCTTACTATTTTACTTCCTCCAACACCATCACTCATTTGTTCTACTTTGAATGCCGTTGTATAAGTGTAGTTTGATCAAACATTGATTGTTATTTTTTCATTCTATCTAAAACCTGTTGTTTAGGCGTTTTTTATATTAAAAGTTACCTTTAAAGGCAACTATAAATATATAGGTAAAATATTAATTATCCATCTTGTTGTTTACCATCTTAATACTGAAAATATATTCTTCATTACTCTTTGTTGTTTATCATCTATATGTATATTTTCTTAATTATAAAAAAAAATGATGCAGAAAATAATTATTTTTTATCTCTAAAGAGTGTTTTTAGTCTTCCTAGGATAAGACCCCTTCTTTTGAAGCATAATATATCACCACAGATAAAATGGTTAATATCGTTTTAATATTCAGCAATTTGTTTCTTGAGGCATTAGAAAGCATTTGAAAGTTATGACCAGATGTTATATCAGGTTATAGTATCTCGCAAACATAAATGCGAAATTTACATGGATAACATGACAAAAGTTTAATTTGTTTCATTGACAGAATGGATTGAAGTGTATATATTAATATCTTTTAATAGTGACAATTTATAAAATTTGGTAGTCAACTATAAACACATAGTTTCTTTATTATTCTCAATTTTTTTATTTTTTTTTAAATGTATTTAGCAGAGCATGATAATGTTGAATAAATATTTTATTCCAATAAAATTAATCAATTAGCATATATATTTCTACTTTTCCTTATTTATTAATGATTAGATTAACTCTTCTTGTATGATATATATTTTTTTTAATAAAATAATGGAAAATAACTTTGAATTTATGTTTTATTGCTCTAACATTTGAAGAATAAAACATTGTTTTTGATCATAATTTATCAAAACATCATTTTAATAAATAGTTGTGTTTTAAATTTTATATAAAAAATTTTATGGGAAAAACGAGTTCAGTAAGGATGGATAATTGTTATATAGGGGTGTGATTAACACAATAGATGATGTGTTCTTTAAAAAGTGAGGTTATAGATTGTTAAAAGAGTTTTTGGATTGATTAGTTTTTAGGTTTAAATTGTGCCTACTTTTGTTTAATATTTCTTTTTCTTTATTTTAATCATATAATCATTCGTTTTTCCACTTTATCATATATCTTGATGATAATTTTATTTTTTAACTAATACCATCTGAAAAAGTATTTATCAAATACACAATTTTTTAATTAAAAGTAATTAATTTTTTTTAATATTATTATAATATATAAATAATACATTTGGTAAAAATAGATTTGAAAACTATTTTTTTTTCAATTACAAATATGTACTCATTTATTATAACATGTAAATACTAATTTATATTTGTCCTAAGCTAATAGCTCAATGGATTTTTTTTGGAATCAAATAAATGATTCATACTTTATATATTTATTATCTTTTATCATAGAGTTTTCCATTTATACTTGTTAAGTTAAATAACATCTATTTTTAAGCATCCCTTTTGTTTGAAAGTGAAAGTATTTTTTTTAATAATTTTTTTTCCTTTTAAAAATATTTTGGTTAATAAAACAAAAAATTGATATAAACATATTCTTGTTAAATATATGATATATATTTATGAGTAGTACCAATTCTTATGTTGTTTTTGGATAAAAGAAAGCATGCATTTTTATTCATTTTTAAAAAGGCTTACTTTCAAAATGCAAGTTTTTACGTTTCTAACGCAATATCATAATCCTATCCTTGAAAATATGTAGGTTTAAAAGAAACTCTTATTCTCTTATCTAAATTTGTGTTACTGTCTCATCTTACAAAGAAAAGGGTTATTTCTGGCAACGTAGATAGAATAAAACATAAAATATTGATAGCAACTTATCCACTACATATGTATATACTCTAAACATCGAAGAAACTAATGTACCAAATGGTACCTTTTGTACTTTTATAGTTTTTGTATTAATCTTGATATATAAAATCAAATCATTTAGAATATCATACTCTTTTTTTAACTTCAGTTATATCAAATTGTACATACAGTTAAAAGTTATTCTTATAAAATATCAGTTAATAAATATCATTTTATAGAAGAAGAAAATTAAAATTGAATGAAAATTTGAATTTTATACCTAGTTAATTTATACTTCTATTGACAAAGGGTCGGTTTTCTCTTATCGTTAAAAACATTGATAATAGTATATATAGGCTAATTGTACAGCGGCTTTTTTACATCTAAGCCGATAAAATTATTTTATTAGTTGTTAATAAAAATTATTAAAATATATAATAATTGTGTTAAATAAATCATTATCTCTTATTTTAGTCTTTTTAAAATTTATTTATATATATAATATTAAAATTGAATTACGATAAATGTAATAGTTAGGTGTAATAATGTTATTGTAACCCTTTATATATAAGATAAATATATTGTCTTTATATTAAGACAAAAATATGTTTATATTAAAAATGTACATTCTTTTTTCAAATATTATAAAAACAAAAACTTTCTTATCTTATCTCAAATCACGTGTTGTGCCTATTTATATTTATTTATATGATTGACCTTATCAATACCGATTACAAAGAATTGTATCTATATAAAAAGAAAATCATTGTACTTAATTTTGTTATTTTTCAGATAGCAACTACTTTAAAAAAAACAAACTTATCATGACTTGTTACGAAGATGGAGAAAATCTTTACATTTATAATAGCAAGAACTTAAGACAAAAAGCTCAAATTATGTTGAAGGCTTGTGATGAAGTAGCTATTGCCAAAAGAACTAAAAAAAATTTTGTTGTACCTTTTGATGTTGATGGGTTGGAGACACTTTGTCAAGGTAAAAAGAAATCTAAAAAAGGAAAAGAGCCTAGAATAATTTTTAAGGTTAATCCCATGACACTCCAACTTTGTCAAAGTAATAGCAATGCTGCTAAATCTGTTGATGCCACCTTAGCTGAGGTATGTAAATGTTTATTTTTAATTATATAGTATTTCCCTTATTTATAAACACTTCTTCTGACTATTATTATTTTAGTTTATCGAAAATACCTTTGGTGATGAATGGACTTTTTCTCCTCCTGAAAGAAAATGTACACGTGATATAATTATTGAAACATTAATGGAAACATTTAAAAATATTGAAGGGAAAATGTTATGTCGTGATGGTCATATAATTGTAACATGGTTAGTAGATAATTTTCCTGAATGTTTAAAAAATATGCCATCAAACATCGAGAACTGTTTTAAAGTTAATGTTTCATCAATGGATGAAATAAATAATGAGCAAACAATAAATGTTACATTTAGTCATCCAAAATTTTTCGCTGACATTTATTCTTTTAAATTGAAGAATGCACCACTTCTTTTATCTAGTGAATTGATGGAGTTCCGTGAAAATTTATCTCTCAAATTTCGACATGGTATTATTTTTAACGATGATTTATGTTTTATTCGTATTTACATCGTTAGAGAAAAAATGACTATACTAGAAGCCCAAAATAAACAAGCTAGAGAGAATAACGGAAAGCTCCCTATTAAACAAACAACTCCTTTTTATATGAAAGGAGAAATAATAACTAATGATAGTGGAAAAATAGATTGTATTCAAAATAGAATTCTTCAATTAAAAAAGTCTATTTTGAAATCTCAATCTATTCCTGAGAGAAGAGAAAGACCTTTATCCATAAAAAGTTTGAATGAAAATGTTGCTGTTTTAAAAATAGGTGCAGAATATTTGAAATGTAAAGAAAAATCTAAGAAATCTCTTATAAAACCCTTGAAAGTTAGTGTTACATCAAATCAACAAGTCGACACTAAAATCAATGACATGAGAGAATCATTTGCCACATCACCAACAAATAGTATTGATTCTGGTGTAGGATCTCCAGGTACACCAAGTGAATCTTTTTGCAAGGGTACTTTATCATTTGGAATACGTAACCGTTCATATTCTGAATCCATTACCACAAGTTTTTATAAAATCGATGGTAAAAAAGTCTCTTTAATTGTTGAGGAAGATAATTCGAAATGTTTAAAATCTATCCTCAAAAAAGATGAACAAAGATACATTCCACGTTATCGTCTTCGTTATAATCAAGAAACCCCAACACGAGGTTCATATTTACCAAAAACTTCTCGTTCTGTATCAGAATCCACTACGTGTGAATATCTTCCAACTCCCGGGATGGATAGTGTTATGTCATTTGAAACAATTATCTCAGATGATGAATCAAGTTTTGAGACAACAAATGATGAATCATGTGTAAACATTTCAAATATGGCTCCAAGATTTCGTAAGAAGACGATTTCCTTTTCCGATAATCCTGATATCATTTATTATAACAAGAAAATTTCTATTGAGTCACAAAAAGAAATAGACAGGAAAAGAGCTAAGGATCGTAGAAGAAAGCAAACAAAGTTTGAATCCAGACACGGGTTTTCAACCTCAACTGAAGATCTTGGGGTATCTGTAAATAGTTAAGTTAGTTTGTATTTTGTGTATATAGTTTTAATTACATAATATTTAGAGCTCTTTTTAGTTGTTATTAGTTATTAATTTTACTATTATTATATAGTTACTAATTGACGGTGTATATTTAAAAAAAAACAAAAAAATAATTGATGTTTCTCTAGTTTTGTCTTTTGGAAAACTAATTATTTATATAAGTTTTAATAACAGTTATCTTTAGTTTAGTAATACAATACATGATTATAAAAATATATATGGGAAACTTATAAAGTATACTGTATTTTAGAAAAAAACATTATTTGATTTCTTTACATTTTTCTAACTATAATTATCTTTATTATTATATTCATTTATTTTTTATTGTCACCTATTACTATTATATTTAATTCCTAACTATTTTTGTGTCAAAATTTATTTTTGTAATTGATATTGGTTATATGATTGTGTATAGTACGTGTATATTATTAAATTATATTTGTCATGATAAAAAGACCATTTGTGATATCTTAGAAATATAAAACAAATTTAAAAATATTAGTAGCTCACATATTGTACTGCGTGTGAGCTTTTTTTCTTGTGAAGCAGTTTTACTAATCAAATAAAAGTTAACAATTCTATTTTTTAATTTTTATTAATTTGTTCAAGATAATAATCTGAATAAGAAGATATAAATATTGATGGTAATTTCAATTTATTTATGTCAATTTAAAGTAATTCTTTTTTATGAAAGGAATGAAGTAGTAGATATAATTTACAACGTCTCTACTTGTTTTTTCTATCCTTTTATATATTAAATACCCGAAAAAAATTTTAATCCAAATGTTTAAAACTTTTGAAATTCCATTGGCTTTTCTTTCCAATAACCATTTCTTCAGGGGTCTTCTTAACAATTTTACCCATGTTTTGGTTAGGGTGAAATTTATTTTCGTTCATAATTGCCATCATTAAATCATCATCAATTCCAACAGCCATAGCTTCTGCCTCAATTTTTGAAATTTCATTTTTTTGATTAATAACATCTTCTAACGTACCAGCATTACATAAAGCATTCATACATACACAAAGAATATTTGTATTCTATAAAATAAAAATAAATATTTTTTACACATAAACATGTTTAAAATCATAATATGATGGAAATAATTAAAATATTATAAATAATAAAAACAGAATCGGAAGGGAACAATAACATCTTATTATTATTCTTCTTTGGAATTAACAATTTAAATTTTTTCCATTTTTTATATATGATAGAAATAGAAAGTAAAGTTTTACAAAAAAAGGAAAAATGTTAATTTTTCATCATAAATATATTTTATGTAAAAATTAGAACAAATAAAACTTACAAAATACGATGGTGGTGATGGTGGTGAGGGAGTTTGTTGGGTAAGAACATTTCTTCTAGCACGAAGTGGTGGTGGATTAGGGAAATTAATATTATTATCAGTTGTATCTTCAATCATTTCATTAATATTCATACTAATACCCGGTGAATCATAATTTAATTTTTGACAAAGTCCAGTTTGTGGAAATTGTAATAAATGATTTGATAAATCTGAACCAATTGGTGTACAAAATTTTCTTGTATGAATTTTTTTACTTCTACTTGAATTATATACAAGCATAGAGCATGAATTTGTCCCCTCTGGACATTCTTGAGAAATATCTATACAAGGATCCATGTCATTAGACCCATCTTCAACGTTACATGTCATACAATTGAGTGATGATACTATATAAATAATAGAATACAGTAATAAAAGAATTGTAAAATTCACAATACCAGTCATTTTCATATATAATTGAATAAAAATTTTATTCTAAATAAAGAGGGTAATAAAATTTTTATATTAAATTGTATGATCTATTTTTAATAAGAATCCAATATATAAAATAAGGTATGGGTTGTTGATATGTAGGCAACACCTTGACCCACATTTAAAATGTCAAATACTGCTTTATTGTTAGGTAATTATTTTTTTTCCATCCCAATGAATGGTAATGACATATAATTACATTTTCATTTTTTAACCATAAATCTTTTCAACATATCAAAAGGAGATTAATTTATTTTCTTAGGAGACGCTTCTTCACCAAAAATCATTTTGCATGTTTGTTTCGTGCCGGGACCACAATAAAATTTTGCTGAGCAAATATATTTATGAAAAATGACATATAATAAATTTTTAATAATTAATTTGAAAAAATTATTGGTTTTATTCAAGATTAATGAGACAATTTTTGAGAAAGATACAATTTGTTGTTATAGAAAATAAAATTTTTATGTTCTATAAAAAAAACATATTCACTAAGCCATACAAGTAGTATTAGTTATAATTGAACAAACAAATTATGTTATAAATTTTTAAAATATATAATTCTTCTATGCTAAAATTTAAGACTATCTTTTAGAAATTAAACATTAAAATTCAAACTTTATAGAACTGTAAAATAATATAATTTATTTTTAATTGTAACATAAAATTACATAAAAAAAATTGTAAAACAATTACTAATAGTTCATGATATACGTAGTATATAAAATAATCAACTATAATATTGTAGAATATTAATAATTAAATAAATTAATTAATTCTAAACCAGTTAGATATCTTTATTTATCAAATACCATTCAATTTTTTCAAATAACTATTCTTTCATCTTGATTTTAAAATTTTTTTATTATAAGTTCTTCATAACTAAACTTTTTTGCACAATTGTAGCAGAAGGAACTTTTTTATCCTAAATGCTACAAAATATATTTAAATGTGTTTATTCGTTTATACCAATTGATAAAATATTATTTCGTCTCTGAAGAAAAAGCTAAATAGCAATTTGGTGAAGGAAACCCTTTTTCTAAACATTTCCTTCCTCGCAGAAACTTTTGTAATGGTATCGGCACGGAAAAAAAAAATGCAAAATGGCATTTGAACGCTCATCTAAATCTGCATACTAATTTTCGGTCAAGTAATGTATCTTCTATTATTTACAACTTATTTGTCTTACAAATAAAGTTTCATAAAAAAATTGGTAAAATATGTATTTAATATTCTTTGTTCTACAAATTAATTATTTATACCACAATGTTCAAAATTATTCTTAGAAATAATTTTTCTAAGAAGAACGTTTTTAGAACGCAGTAAGTATAATTATATTTTGATTAGAAATATAGAAAATAATAATTTTTTGTAGAATGTTTATTTCAAGGTTTGGAGGAACACCATTGACAAATTCAATATCAGCATTAGATTTTCACAATATAGCAAAGAAAGATGATAGCCCAGTGAATCGTAGGTATTTTAGTGAAGAAATGCAATTAAAACGTTTAGAAAACAATCAGGATTGTTATAATCCAAAAAATATTTATAAAAATTTCTATGAAAAAATTTCAAATCATGATCCCATTCAAAGTTCTGAATTTGAAACTCAAATATTGGTTCCATTGGAGAATGGTGATAAAAAATTAATAAAATTCATAGAAAGTGATGACAATATTATAAGTTTTCTAATATCCCTATGTGGAAAAGTAATGAACGATATTGATACAAAAAATAAATGCATTTTTTTGAAAAGGTTATGTACAGGACTAGAAAAAAATAATTTTAATTTTTCTTTAAAGGCAGTAAATGCAAAGTTAAAAGTACTGTCTGAGAATGATGTGTATTTTGATGTTAAAGATACATTATATGATTTAGAAAAAATTAAAAAATTAGTACCAGATGAAGAATTTATAAATCTTATGATAACTCAGTTAGCTAAACGTGGTTGGAAAGAAGAATTAGAAAATTTTATTAATGGAATTGTTAAAAAAGGTTATAGTTACAACAATAAATCAATCGACTTGGCTATGATACGATGTGTATCAAAGAAGAAGATGTACATTGAATGTAATAAATTGATTGAAAATTTCAAAGAAAAATTTGGAGTTGAATGTGAAAAAGAAGCTTTGTACCAGGTGCTTCTCAGTGTATCTCAACAACCGGATTTTTCAAAATTTAATGAATATTTTAAAAGACTGTCAATCTCGAAAATTAACAATGATAACAGAAGAAACAATGTTAATTTTGAAAATGATGTTCTTTTTGACATAATTTGGAATCTTGGGTCAAAAGCTACGTCTGAAAATGAAATGGTAATAACAAATTTAATAAATGAACTTTTATCTCATGTGTTTAAAGATAAGGACTTTTTAAAATTACTTTTTCATGAATGTCAAAAAGCATATTACTGAGAAATACTACTATACAGCAACATCAATGATTTGTCATACATATAGAAAATTAAAAACTTTAAGTTTTGATCAAAATTCTAATTACTTCTCAATATTAACAAGAACATTGTTTGACAAAATGATAGAAAATGGCGTAAATGAAGAAAAAATGAAGTATATAGCAAATCGTTTAGCTGCCTTTACTGGTTTCGATTACCATGTCTTCCATGATTTAGCATATTCAATTGTAACATCAAAGAATCACAAAAGTTATGAAAAATTAGACATGTTTTTGTACTTTATTAATGATATTGATCCTAACCGTGAGCGATATCACATTATTTTTCCAATTTTGGTTGGTGAAGAAAATGTACAAGATAAATTGGTACTTTTATTTAGGTGGAAAAATGCTGGGTACAAGGATTTAACTAAATTAGATATTTATTTAATTAATAAATACTTTATACAACCATTTTTGGAAGAAAGGGTTAGTGTCTATCCTGTTTCCGATTTTGAACAATTAGAAAAAATGAAAAAAATATTTAAGACCTATAATATTGAAGAAACTGTAACATGGAGTTGGATGTCAAAATTAAGAAATGTATTAAATTTGAAAGGTCCTCATCATAATTTCCCTCTTTCAATTAAAAATATAGATGACTGGCTAAAAAATACATATAATGATACATTAAAAAATGAATTGCCAGAGGAGGTGAACGAAAATGAATTATTAGATAAATTAGAAGAGTACGTGAAAGATAAGAATTTTGATAAACTACATATATTAATGTCCAATACCACGACATATAGAAATATTAATGTTAGTCCTTATATTGATAAAATCCTTAAACTATATTTAAAATTTGGTTATTGGGGACAAATTTTAACATTTCTAACAAATATTTCCAATTATTGTCGACCAATAGATGATAGAGAGGATATCTTGACATCCAAACAAATTTTAAAAATTTTACAAAGATTTATATTGACAACGAGTGATACAACTAAATTCAAAGAACTGTTGTACGATATTAAGAAAAAATTTCCATCTTCAACTCTGGATTCTCGAAATAGGGAAAGAGTATGTGATGAAACGAAAAAATTAATCCAATTATTTTTTAATTATAATAAAGAAGAATTATTGAGTATACATTACATAGATAATATTCAAGTTATTTTAACAACATTGTGCCATTAGACATAATTGATTTACCAACAAATGAAACAATAACACCATTTTTTGTTGAAAAAGTATTAAACCATTGTGGTTGGAATATTGGTGTAAATATGTGGATTAAATTTCAAAATCAATTATTATGTTCAAATAGTTTAATGTCATTATTTATTTATGCTTTAGGTGAATTGGGAGATCCGTATCAATTAAATTATATAACGCTTAAAGCTCAATCTTATATGACTAAAAGTCGTGTAGATGCATTTTATCTTGGTGCATTAACATTCAAAAATCAAAATATTAGTAAAATTAATGATATAGTTAAAAGTTTTGATAGTCCAATAAAAGCTTCTGATGTCTTTCATGTTTTTAGACTATTGAACAATCTATCAAAAAAATCTAATTTAGATTTTAGTAAGGAGACATTTTTAGAATTATCTTTAAAAAATACAGACATACTTGAAAATACAGAATTGTTAAATTTATTAATAGATGATTGTTTATATGAATGTGGTAGGTTTAAACTTTTTTAAAAATTATATGTATTTTCAGAGAGAAAAAATTTAGGATTACTTGCCTTAAAATATCAGAATATATTTACAAAATATGGGTGTGAATTTAATGAAAAGCAAAGTAAAAGAGTTACAAATTTAAATTTAAAAGCAGATGAATTATTTGATAAGTGGATCTTTAATAAGAAAACAGGAGTTTTGAATGTACCTTAATTGGAAAAATTTACTAAAGAATTTGTTTGATATTAATATTTTTTTTGTAATTATATATTGTTTGAGTGTTGGTTTTTTTTTTTAAAAAAACAATTGTTGTATAGTTTTAAATTGTAAATTAAAATTTCAATTGTAGGCACAAATTGATAAAAAATTTTATAAACATTATAATGTATATCATTTATTTAATTAGCTAAACAAGCAGCAAACTCGCTTCGTTCGTTACTACTTGCCTGCAGGGCCGGACTTTTTTTTAAACGTTTACAACTTAAATCAAAAAATGCCATTATATGTTAGTAAATTAAAATTTCTAATTTTTAAAATATAGGTAAGAAAGTACAATTTGAGTGTATGTTTTAAAAAATAACTAATAAAAAACACACAGAAAAAAATATATATTTTGATAAATACTCATGGAATGTAATAAATGTCTTACCTGTAATAAAAAGGTAAACTTATTTAATATTACTAAAAGAAAACAAAAAAGTTGAATACAACACAAAATGTTGGATTTACGAATAAATTTTGTCGTTGCTTAAAAAATATATATGTATTGGAAAAATTAAAGTAATGTGATTTTTTTAATATAAATATTTTTTAAAGTAATCGGCTCATCCCCAGATATTGACTTCATTTTTATAATATATTATAAGATAAGTTAATGGAAATCAAATTCGTGTAAAGATGAAAATTGTTCAATGGTATTCAGTTTTTATATAAACAATATAATAACAACATTATGTTTAGAAACCTTTTAAATATCATAGCAATAAATACAAAAATTAATATTTATTTATCTACACAAAATATTTAGTTATTAGAAATAATATTTTAGCATTAAAGGTTTTTTAAACTAAAATATTCCAAAGTTTTTTTAAAGTGAACAAATAATTAATAATTTTCATAACTTTAATTTTTATACAATATCATAACAGTTAGTATAAAGGGTTTGGCTACGAAATTAGTATAATATCACTAAAAATATAAACTATAGTAATTAAGACTTTTAAAACATAGTAAAAAATACTACATGTTAGTAAATGCTTATTATAAAACTATTTAAATTTTATATCAAAATAAAAGAACAATGATCTCTTCTTTACTATATGATAAATTTTTGAGTATCTTTTTAAGTTTAGATGTTAAAAATATTTTTTCCATAACTTTTATAAATCGTTGAATTTTTGACTTTAATTAGAAAAATAAATTAGTAAAATTTATTTATTGGTCTTATCGATCTTTAAAACAATAAAATAATAAGAACAATAATTAATTAAAATACCTTAGAATCTTTTTAAATTTCTTCTAAATTCCAACCAGTGAACCTCCTGTTCTTTATTTATTTTTGATGATTCTATAATAATAATAGTTAGTATCTGTATAAAATAATAGTGATATTGCCCATGACTTTCCAGGTTATTTATAGTTCCTTTTAGTCACAATATCATCCTTTTCTTTCTCTTTCTTAGACAGAGTTTACTAAATCTTCACTTTATTTTTAATCCTTAGAATCTAAAAATCATACAAATTTTTCTATTATAACAAAATGTTACTGTGTTAAAAAATTTATAAAATTATCTCTTGTAATTAATTGACTACCTTAAAGACGAAAATTCAGATAAAACTAATATTTATTTTTTCTATCCAGCATATTAAACTATGCATTTCTTATCTTATTTTAGTAAAAAGAAGGACATAAAATAAAAACAATTTTAAGAGGTAAACTTTTCCTGTGATATATAGGAGAATTTTTGTTTAATTACTATTTTTCGGGATCGTACTTTTTGGTTATTTCTTATTATGTGCATGTAATGAACAATAGAAATTACATCTATATGTAAAATTTTAAATAAAAAAATCACCGTATGAGGGGGAAAATAGAGGTGCTAAATCTTAGTTTTTAATACTTAATGCGATGTATCTCAAGAACGGATAATAAGATTTAGATTATCTATATGTCATTCTATAGTGAATTATTTTCCACATAGATTTTGCAAACATTTCATATTGAAAAAGTTCCATTTTTGCATACATTTTTTTTATCAACTTAAAAATAAAGAAAAAAATTGACTAATTTGTTTTTTATTAACTCAATAATTAAAAGAGCTAAATTAACGGTTAATATCTTAAAATGTTTGCAACAAATTTCTCTAGAGAGGAAATTCAAGACGTTTGGGAAAAATTAACGTATTGAAACTTTTTCTCTTTCTTGAAACTAAAAAATAGCACTTTTTTAGAAATTAAAAAATCACTTTTTTCTTTTTATCTCCAGAACAGATAAAGGATTCAAGATTATATATATATCATTTGATAGAGAATTTAATTTTACATAAAAATTGCAACAACACTTTATTTAAAAAGTTTTATCTTGACATACTTTTTTTAAAAAAACACAAAAAATTTTAGTCAAAAATTTATGGTACTTAAAGTTTTCTGATTTTTATTAGATAAAACTTAAAATTTAAGTTAAAGGAAAGCTTAGATTAACTTTTTTTCTTTCTATTATTTTCCTTTTCATAATCCTGATATATCATTTTAAAATGTGAGTATTTAGGTTTTTTTGGTCATTTTCAGAAATTTTCAAAAAAAATTCAAAATCTCAAGAATGAACTTGAAGTTTTAACTTTTCTTTATTTTTATATTATTAGTATTTAAAACTATACATACCTGTAAAATTTCAGATAAAACGAATAATTCTAAGGAGGTCAAGAATAATACACCAAAACACTTTTAGGTAGCTGTATCTCAAGAACGGGACATTAGATTAAAATAATATTGCGTTTTTTGTAATCACCACATAAAGTTACATATATTGACATACAAAAAAGTTCTAATATCAAAAATAATTTACACTTCTTTCTTACTCCTCTAAATTAAGTAGGGATTACACTATAAACTACGCAAAATAATTGGATGTGATTTATTTTAAAATAAAAAAAATTTTTATTTACCTTCATTTCTATTTAATGGTGACAAAGTAAAATTAAACATCAAATTTATGTATTATTTAATAAATTTAATTTTTAAGGCATTGGTTAGTAAGGACAATACTACAAAAGTGAAAATATTTTAATAATTATATTTGGAGATTAATTTTTCTACGAGCTCATTACCACATTATAACAATATTCAACACACTTGAAATAAGTATTAAGTTTCTAATATAATAAAAAGATCTTTGATATCTAAAAGTTATTAAAAAATAAAATAAAAATATTTTCATGCGTGGATATCAATTAAAAAACATTCAAGTGTGTTATTTAACTATTTAAATGATATCAATTTTTTTTTAAATGAGGTAAATTGATGTTATTATTTTAGAACAAAAACTTTTTCAGAAAAAAAATAATTAATTTATATTATTTTTATAAAATAAAAAAAAACTGTTTCCACAGGAAATTTTTATCTATAAGTAAAATTTTTTAATAAAATTTGTTGGTGGAGGGTAGACATAAATAGAAAGAATACCAATTAAAAAAACCTTTTTTAACACAAGATAACATTATTTTTATATTAAAATTATACGATTTTCCAAATCCCTTGAAGGGACAGTTTTGAGATTTACTTATTATACTGAGGTTTCTCACTTATAATATATTTTTTTTTCGTGTAAATGGATTCAAAAGTGAAGTTTAAAAATATATATTTGTTAGTAAAGAATTTGAAAAATGATTTTTTCCTTTCAAAAAAGAAAAACTTATTAGGCTAATACAAATTATATGTAACTAGTAATCATTGAAAAATGTAATTATTTTTTAATTATATTTTTTTACGTAGTTTATTCTAGATTTTAAATAAACAAATAGAGATTTCCTTTACATTTCCTAACATGAATTTCTTGTATTTGATTTATATTATTGATAATTATAGGAAAATATATATACGATTCTTTTTAAAAATTTTATACAAAAAGATTTTAAACTATTATATTTTTAAATAAAGTTTTTTAAAAACACTTTGCAAATCATATATAAACCAGGGACTTATAATATTTTTATTCCATAACCACAAATTAAAAAATACGAGACTTTATATATAATAAAATTTTATGTTTATTATCAGTCTATTACATATAATAAAATTTAGTACAAATTAATAAAAATATTATATTACTTTTTACATAATTTTTTAGGAAAAATAAATTAAATATTAAATAAATATATGTATTTTTAAAAAGTACATAAAACTATAAATTGCCTACACTTATTATAACAAAAACTAACAATTATAATTAATATTCTATAAATAAGTAAAAAATAAAAAAAGATTTCTACTACATAATTTCAAATTTTTTGATTTCTAATAAAAATTTCAAATGTGCGCAATTTTAAGATACTTAAATTTTATATAAATTATAAAAATTGAAAATATAAATTATACAAATAGTATTTTAAAAACATAATTACATATATTAAATAAAAAGTTTACAATATTTATACTTTTCAGTTACATCATAGTTCTACATCACATTAAGTTATATATAATGAAAATATTATGATAAGTTTCCATTTTACATCAACAAACAATAACAAAAAATAAATTCTTATATGTTTCAGTTAACTTTTGTAAAAATTGTTTAATTTCAATGTGAGATATTTAGTGACAATAGAAGTTCTAGATAGGCATTTTTTTTTTCTCAAAATTACATATTGGAATTTTTTTGATATAAGATGATATGTCTAAATAGTTATCAAAAAAATAAGAATATGTATCCTTTTCAAAATATATAACTAATGGTTTTATAATACTTTCTGAATGAAGATTTTCATATAATTCATTTCTATGATAACTGTAAGCCAATGAATGATATGTTCTAAAGACATTTGTTGCTACAACATATCCCAAAAAAACATCAATTGTGTAATGTTTCCTAGCAATTAAAATAGCTAATATGGCAATTAATGTAGCTATTTTATAAAAGGACACTAAAAATACTAGTAAATAATTGTTAAAAAAATAATATTCTTACATAGAAAAAGTAATTTTTTTGGTGAGTAAAGTTTTAAAGCTTGTAATCCTGTAATAAGACATATAGTGTGTCCAGAAACAATAAGGTCTCCACAAAGAACACGTGGGCGAAGAGCTTCAATTCCTGCAGACCAAAAGGTTGATATAACTCTATCAATAATATTTGATAATGAACTTTCCATTTGAGGAGCACAATAAGTATTCTTTGAAGGGACAGGAACTTGTAACATAAATATACATATAGCTCGAAAAATATATGAAATACCAGCGCAACAAAAAACTCGCCTAAGAACAACCCAACGATATTTGTGAAAAACCATAACGATAATAGCACTAATAACTATAAATAACATAATGATTTCTGTTATTTCAATAGCTCCTGGAATTTCTGGAAATAATTCAAAAAATGTGTCCGGAAGAGGTGGTTGATCAAGAGGAACACGATCATGAACATATGCTAGGACAACATTATTCAATACCCAACCAAATATCTAAAATATTTAATATTATTTTTCATTTGATTATGCAATTCTTTAAAACATACTAAAACAAAGAATGCTAAAAATACTTTTTTCAGATCCACTGAATCTTTTTGAGATATAGGTAAAATATTTTTAGAAGTTTGTTCTACCATTCTATAAAAAATGTGAAAATTTTTTTTATTTTTTATAAATAAATATCTTTTGCATAATAAATTGATAGTAATATTTTGAAATTTCAGAAAATAAGTATATACTTTCTTATTGGTGAAAATTGAAGATTATAAATGGATAAAAACCTTATTTAACATTTAAGTCATTGGAATTATTTTAAAAGCACAACTAAGTATTAAACATTTTTCTTATTTTAGTAGAAATAGTATATTTAGAGTTTCTATATGTAGTAAATATATATCTTAATCTTTTATACGTAGAGTACAATTATGATGTCAAAGTTTTGTGCATATTACTTTTTAGCTAATGATACTCAATACAATTATATTCATTGAATAAATAAGTTATCATTAATTTTATAAAAATTCAATTATACATATAGCTTTTTAATAATTCATGATACAACCAATAAAAAATTTGACTCTTCAACTACATAAAAAATAATGTTTTACATGGGAGGTAACCTAGCAACAAAAATAAGGTAATATCTGAAGATAATAGGGTACTACAAAAAATACACTTTATTATTTGATTTTATAATATGTGGTGATTATTTTATGAACAATTATTCTATACTTTAAAAGTAATAATTTCATATGAAATAAAAAATATAATAAAATTATACAATTGAAAAATATATATTATTTATGCTTGATAAAATTCGAATAAGATGATATAAAAGTATAACTGATATCTTTATTTAATGAAGTATAAAGAGCAGGCCTAAAAAAAGGAAATTAAACACCATTTGATAAGAAAAACTTATGATTACTAATATTTTTTAAAAATCTTCTCATTTGAATATAAGAAAAAGTTATATTTTAAATTAAAATTTTCATTATAAAAATTTTAGTTGAAGTACATGATTAAATATTATATATAAATAATTAGAAATCATATAAATATATTTATTAATCGAAAATTATTTCCTTTTAAAAAGTTTTAATATTCAAATAAAAAAATTCTTAAATGTTAGATTATTTTTAACAATTTATATTAGTCCTTTAATATAAAAAACGCAGATTTTAAAAACAAAGAAGTTTCATTTTTATGGTCGAAGTAGATAAAAGAGTGGTAATACTTAAAAATGTTTTAAATAAATTACTTTATTCTATTGATAAATAAAAAATATAAAATGAAAATTTTATTATAATAAAGGAGTTGGACTAAAGTTACAAAAAATTAACATAAATGGCATAACTTACTTAAGTACATAAATTTGACATAAACTAAATACAAAAATTATTCATGTAAAATGATTTTTAACATATTATATCTATTAAAAAGATATGTAATTTTGCTTAATTAAAAATTATATCTAGAACATGTTATTATGTTTATTGTTATGTTTAAAATTAGCTTTATATGTGGTATTTCACCATAAATGTAAAAATATTAATGTAAAACTATTAATTGTTTCCTGTGAATATGAATATAAACTAAAAAGTTTAATAATAAAACAATTTTAAAAATTTATCCTTTTCGAAAAACAATAATTAATGAACTGTCATTTTTAGGAATAATGAAAATGAACATTAATTTTTATTATTCTTGTATTTTTTGCTTATTGTCATTATCAAGTGGTATATGATGTTTATTTATACATGTCAAATGACTATTTTTTAATAATATGATATAATTGTTAAACAGTAATTATCATTACATATGATTGTTATTAAATTTATCACATTGTTCACATGAAAATTTGAAATCATAAAAAACAATTTTACTATAATATTTATAAATTGTAATTAGATTGTTATAAAATAACCTAAGATAAACATACTCAGTTAATACCAAATATTTATATTAAAATTCTAATTCATTAATGATGAAACAAATGTTAATTAAAAACTTTTATTTCATGGATGAAATTTGTGACTAAAAATGTTCTATTGATCCATTATTGCTTATTCTTTTACATTCAAATACATAAGAAATATTGGTTCTTCTTTATTAATGAATACATTTTAATGAAAATTATGATTTAAAAAAATAGTTTAAAAAGATGTTTTTAAAAAATTATTTATTAATGGCACATTTATTTCAACATTTATTTAGTGGATGTAACATTTATTTTATTAAGAAAATGTATTTTATAACATTAAAATGAAATAAAGTGGATTATTTTAATTTTTACAACAAATGCAAAAGATATTGATAATGCTTCTATCATTCCGTTCCTTTATCAATAATTTTATTCTATTCATAATACAGATATCACACTAATTTTTCATCAAATTTTAAAGTAAAACAATTAATTATTCTAAGAATAAACAACATATGTTAGAAAAGATTACACCAATATCTGAATGTTTTAAATACTGCCATTTAACTTATCATTATACTTTAATACTTCTTCGAAAATGAAGATTGCCACCTTTTTTACTGCTATTTTTGCCTATATTGCTTTTTGCGATGAAGCATTCAAACCTATTAACTTTAAAAATTGTAAAAGTAAATATGAAATTTTAAAAGTTGAATCAACATGTAATTTTGCTAACAATAAATGTGTCTTTTTACAAGGAGAAGAACCAAAAATAAGAATTCATTTTAAACCTAGTATGTTTTTTTACAAATATTGATGTTATTTTTTAGCTGAAAAAATTGGTTCTCTTAAAACAAAAGTTCGTGCTCGTTTAGATGGATCATTCGTTGATTTCCATATTGATAATGATAACGTTTGTGAACAATCTGGCATATCTTGTGAAACTGATAGTCAAAACGAACAAGTTTATACTGCAGCTGTTCCAATTCGTAATGAATATCCAGCAGTTGATGTTCAAATTAACTGGCAAATTGTTGATCCATCTAATGATGAACAAAAAGTTTGCATTGTTTTCTTAGGAACAGTTATAAAGAATTAACTTAAAAAACATAAGTAAATATTTTTATCATAAAACAAATAATGACATCATTATATTATTTACCATTCTTTTGTGATAAACAAATACAGTATCAATATTTTTTAAATGATTGTGATACATTTATCTAAATAAAGCAAAGTTTTATTCATCATAAATAATGGGTACATTTTATTATCAAATTTGATAAAATGCTTAATTAACCATAATGTTAACTGTATTTAATCTAGCCATTTTTACCATTACTATACTTTTTAAACTATTAATATTCAGTATATCTTATTTATGTTTATAATTTTTTTATTGAAAATTACATTAACAGTTATAAAAGAAAATCTTAAATTATTTAGAGGAACTAGATACCTCTAGCATAAATTTTTTTAAATTAAAGGATATTCATAAACTGCTTACTTAGTATTGCATTTTAATCTTTATGCTTTTAAATAAAATAACGTTATCAAATTTTATGATTCTAAAATGTTAATTATTTAAAAAGTAATGTACAAAGGAAATATTTAGGATAAACATCAAGAAATGTTAATACATAAATTAGATTATATTTCATAAAAATTAAATTTTATTGCATTAAAATTAACTTTATATAAAATATTCAATTATAAATATAAAATTGTGTTACATATCAATTTAATATAATAAAAACTTTTTTACTGGCGATAATGAATGTTAAACTAAAAGTCAATTAGTCCTTTTTTGGTAAGAATGTGTGAAACAATTCAACAAAACATATTCGAGCTCTTTAATACTTTTAGCAAAATTTGTACTTTATTGTTATTGAATATTTGTCAAATGTCCATTTTTTAATTGAAGTATATTAATAAATAATAACCTTTTTTATATAGTATTTGATCAAATTTATTAAAATAATTTTTGAAAAATTATTTAGAGTAGTATACTTTGTAATAAAGAGTTTTTGATCTCCAAAGTGAATATGAATTGTCAAATTTAAGAAGATAAACTCCTTTTCCAGGATATACATGACTTCCAGCAAAAACTTCTTCATGACAATCACGTCTATATATAGGAATAATCATATCAACAAGTGGTTTATTAACATTTTTTCTCCTACTCTCTGAACCACCACCCTCTACATCTTTTGCTTCCGTGTCAGGATTTGGCGATTGAATATACTCATCGGATTCATCATCTTCATCAGATGATTCAGAAACTTGAATAGTTATATCTGTTGTCTCTGGTTTAGACCACTCAAAGAACATTCCAAATCCTAAATCATACCAATCTGTCGAAAACTCCCAAAATATTGATGAACCTTCATCATGAGTTGGTACTCTAATTGTTACAGTTTCGCCATGACTTATTTTAAATATACCCTCTGGTCCTTCTTTTTTAACTGATTCTTTAAATTCATTAATGTCTTTTCTATTCCACATTGTTGCTGGTGAAATTGCAGGATTAGCTGAAAAAAAGAGTACAAATTGTAATTGTTTTCACTTACATGGAAGATCAAATTGATTATCAATACTAGATCCTCCATCAGTGTCATCATCATTAGCTGGAATCTCTGATGGAATGTCTTTCTTGTCATCCTCATTCTTTACAGTTAATTTAGCTACTTTGGATTGAATCTGGTTTATGATACCATTTTGCTGTGAGTTATCAATATTTAAACTTCCATTTTCAATATCTCCATTAATTACTTTACTCTGTTGAGAATATACTTGGGCCATGTATCTTTGGTAATGAAGCTCTTGAATAGCTTTAATATATTCTTCTTGCTAAAAAAAGTGTTTTAAAAATTTGTTAACTTTATGAATACAGTTTTTATAAAAAGTGATAATATATGTAATTACTATTTAAAGTGTAGTTAAATATGATAAGTAAAATAATTTTAAAGAAATCCATGGTAACGAGGTTTATTTATTATTATACAAATTAAAGTGTTTTGAAAAACACTTATATGTTTAAAGGAAATTGGAATGTTTTAAATAATTAATATATTTTTATCCTTTGTCATTAAAATCATTAGGTATAAAAATACGTCAAAGAAATAAAAAAATAGATACAGTAAAAATCATAATTAAAAAAATTATATAATAAAACTTTTTAATTTTTGTTAATATGGGAATTAAAACAATTTTATTTTCCTAAAGAAATGTAATCACGTTATATTATATAATTAATAGTATATTTATTTGTATAAAAAGATAAAACAACTTATAGTAACTTTTATTTTTTTTAAATAAAAGACTGGATTTAAAAATCAATATTTAAAAAAAATTAATATATTAACTTACTCATACTTTTTCAGGTTTATTGTGGGAAATAATAAAGTTAAAATATACATTATTTTAAGGAAAATATTTAGATAAATACACTTTAATGAAGAGTTTGTAATTAAATTATATAACCTAATTAATTCTGCTTACAGTAATTGGATAAAAAATAATCCTTTTTTGATCATATATATATAAAAGGTAATCTTTTAAAATTACTATATTTCATTTTTAAGTGAATATCGTACATTAGATTGATTTCGTCACCTTTATTTTACTTTACCAAACAAAAAAATCTTCTAATTATGAAAGATACAATATTTTAAAGGAATTGTTTGATAAACATATCACCATAAAATGCAATAAGATATTTGGTTTATTATCAATGTCAAATTTATTCTTGACATAATATTAATAAGTTATTGACGTTACTAATTTTCTAAACTGTCATTTTGAAGTGAATCTTAATTATACAAACATAAACATATATATTTAACTTTTATATCCTTCCCGTAGAATTTACCGCCTTATTGTAAATGTATATTTCAATGAGGAAAATTGATAATTTTTGTTATTTATATGTAAAAGCATTTGTTTTATAATAAATATTATTGTTTTATTTCATTTTTAAATCTTTCAAAACATATTTATTCTTTAAAAGTTTACATAAAATACATGATAAAGTATAAATATTTATATAAAATTATTTTAGTTAAAACTAAAAATAATATGAATACTAAATGTAACTGTGAGGTAAGAATGGCGGTGACTATACAATACTAGAAATATTTCGTTAATTACAGTTCCATATCACTTTAAAACTATATACATTTTGTAATATACAATATATATGTTTCAAGAATAAATCTACAGGCGAATAATTAAGATTTTACATAAATGTTACCATCCAAATATTCTACTTTTTCGATCTTATTTATTCCTATCAATCTTACTACTCTATGATATATTATTCTTATCACTCCTAATTTTAATCCAAGATCAACGCGTATGTATGTCTAGAAAATCTCCGTTCAAAAGAGAGAAGTGTTCATCAAAATATGTATAGTATATATCTCTTTAACAGATGTGTGCTATCAAATCACTCCCATCAAAACATGATAGATAATTTAAAGTATTTCTAAATTTTATTATAGGAAAACATTTTATTATGTAGCATTAGAGAGTTACCGAGTGATGTTTAAGTTAAATAAATTTTACCTCACAAATACGTTTATCTTATAATGTATACCTGACTAAAATAATTTATTCTTAATATTAAGCATATTTTTTAAATAACCCTAAATCTAATAACTTATTATTTTCAGTAATTTGATATATTTCTTTGTAAATTAAGAATGTCATTATTAAATGACGATTGCTGGTTAATAATTTTTAGTAATTTATCTATCAAGGAAAGAGTCAAATGTGAAAGAGTCTGCAAACGTTTTTATCATGTTCTTAGAAATTATAATAGAGGATATATAAAAGAAAAAAAAATTGATTTTTTTTCTATTTTAATAACAAATTTTGAAAAATTGTATAACAAAGAAAAGTTAAATTACCTACCATGTATTTCCGGGATAATGCAACGATGTGGGAGAAATCTAGAACATATTAGCTTCGGAAAAAAGTGGCTTTCATTGAAGCAAGATGTTATAGATGAAATGGAAAGGTAATTTTATATATATTTGCTTTGTAAAAAATGACAACGTTTATTTAGCTATACAGAAAAACTTCGTTATATTAATTTAAGTGGAGTCATGTTAATTGGAAGTATTTGTAAATTTTTATCTAAAAATGCTAAAACATTAGAAATTCTTAATCTTGATGAATGCCATTTTTATGACGAAGAATGCATAAAAGATGATATAAACAATATATTTGGAAAATTTATAAATTTAAAAAAACTCCATCTACAAAAAAATTGTATGTCATTATCTAAACTATATCAAGTTAATCAAGACCTAAAAGTATTAGATTTAACATATCCTATTTACTTTAATATCTATGAATTCAATACGTTCCTTAAGAATCACTTATCATTAGAAGAACTTTATTTAAATGGTATACAGACACTAAACAGTGAATCTATACAACTTATTTCAAGTTTGAAGAACCTTTTAGTATTAGAAATTGGTAATCTTGCAACAACTCAACTACCCATTTCATTGCTATCAAATGTTAAAACGTTAACAACACTCTCAATAAATTACGTTACTTCTTTTGATGACATGATATTAGAAATTCTACTACATGCTTTAAATAATCTACAAAGTCTTTCACTTACACATTGTATAAATATTTCAAATTTTTCATCATTGAAACTGGCAAAAAATCTTTGTAATTTAACAATAACTCACTCAAATACATTATGTGATTTAGATATGGAGTATTTATCCCAAAACAAAACACTATCTTCAGTAAAAATTCAACGTTGCCCTTTTTTGACAAATGTCAGTATAAACAATTTAATTAAAAATTGCCCACTTAACAGAGTAGAAATAGTAGATTGCCCCGCTATTGGAGATGCATCACTTTATGTTATTGCAAAGTCAACAAAAGTTTATAAAATTATAAGTTTTGAGGGTTGTTGTAATGTGACAAATGAAGGAGTAAAAGCATTAGCAAAAATGAGAAGTTTAGATGAATTAATAAATTTAGACGTAAGTCATATTAAAAATGTTGATGATTCTGCCATTGAAAAATTGTGTGAAGAATTAAGAAATAAAAAGACAAATAGGCAAAAGTTACTTGGAATTTGTGTAAAACAAACAAGTGTCACTAAATTTATAGAAAACAAAGTAAATGACAAAATAAATTTATACTATTAATACTAATTATTGTATAGAAACAAAATTTTAGCAAATAAAAAAACTAACCTTTTCTGGCTCACCAGGAAGTGTATGTTGTGCGTAAGCTTTAAACTGATGATATGTTTCTTTATTTAAAGCTTCTTGAATCCTTTTTTTTTGTTCTTGATATAACTTACGGTGTTCTTCACTTTCAAATTCTGGTTCAGCAAATGCACTCTCAGCTATTGATAAAGTTGTACTATTTGGTATGTCAAATGATAAAAGTGTACTAGAAATAATAAGATACAGTTATTGATGTGTATTTATAGTAAATTAAGGAAAACAAAACTTTCCACATTTTAATTTAAAGGAAAATGTTGGAGAAAAATATATGGGATATAATATTGTCAACAAGAAGAAAATAAACTATTCTTCCCTATTATAATAATAATAGACCATATAAAGTAAGGGAAATTTAAATTAAATATTATATTGGCATTATCAATAAAGAGAAATGAAAATTACTCTAATTAACTTACATTGGATCATTGACGTTTAACTGCTCTAATGTATCATTAACTATCTTTGGTTTTGACAAACAAATAAAATTTTGATTTTCTACGAAATGAATTGTAGTTAGGACAAACGATATCAAGAAGATTCACAAATTCTAGCATTGCTTCATTCTTGGAATAGTTACTTATTTTCTGCCACTCTTTCCTTAAATATAAAAGAAACTTATATAAATATATAATAAAAGATGCTTCCTTAAATTATATTAAGGATAGATAAATTCTATTCTAGATAGCTTTTAAATTTTATAAACACTAGGCATCTTATCTAATAAAAATGTTTGCCCTCCTCACTATTACCTTGTATCACTTCCAGTAAAATTTAACCAACCATAGTCACAAGCCTCTGCATTGAAACAACCAAATTTAACTTGCTTAAATAGCGCCAGAAAACGAAGTTTCTCATGATACGGTACTGAGAAAAGAGGATTATTTTGCAATTCTATAATTTAATTTACGTTATTGATAATTTTTTGTAAAAATGTTTGTTTACCACGATAATATTTAGATGAAATTTTATATAATTCTTCTAACGTTATGTTAAATGGTTTTGAGTTGATTATAACAAGATCTGAATTTTCTTGTAATTTAATTCTGAAAGCTTCTTTGTCAGGGTTATTTAAATCCATCTCCTAAAGATAACTAAAAGTAGGTAGTAAAATAGATAATTGTTAAAAAAAAAAATACGTGGCAATGATATGGAACCTCAATAATAAATAAACAGTACACCAAATAAAATATAAACTCATCGCTACAAGAATATTTATATCCATATTTAAATTGAATGGTGTGTTTACGTAAGTTATTATATACTAAAAGTTTGATCTTATTTATTGTTTTATACTTTGAATTGTTTATAATACTGAATTTTAATTTTTCTAAATAATAAATCGTGTTACTATCATTGCGTAAATTTTTATTTATATATATTGATATTAAAAATATACTTCTCGCAAAAATAATTGGTGATTATTATACATAATGAGTAAAGACAACTTTCTCGTTGTGGTTGCTTTACTATACGTTTATTTTATTCCTATGTGTCAAATATGTGTTCAAACCTTTATAGTAGCAAAGCCTTCGTCATCCACAAAGTATAAATGATTGTTTATATTGCGAAAAATTATAAATGATATTAGCATCATTTTGTTTACTTCATTATTTCATTGTTTTTATTTTTACCAAATTTCAAAGAATTTTCCTTATAAAGTCTATAAAATGTGTTTCTAGAGATTGTTTTGAAAATTTTTAACGGATTTAATATAATCTTATAAACCGACTTATGAATAAAATGGACTAGCCAAGAAAACATAATACTATTTTTAAATGATTTTGGCTGTTTAAGAAAAAAGGGATTAAAATTTTGCCTTTTTACTACTAACCTTTATAATTTAATTTCTTAAGAATTATAATAAAAAAGGGAAATTATTTAATTATTGAAAAAAAGTGTTTTTACTATTTTTGAACTTAACAATTAAAGATGTTAATAAATTAAATATTACCATATTTTTATTAAAAAGTCTTACATTTACTACTTATCTATTTAATGTCATTTATTATCTTATTAAAATGTAAGTTTTTTCAAATAAAATCTTATTTCAATGTTGTTGTTTTCACAATTTAATTATAATGTTGAAAAAAGAAAAGTAAAAAAGAGTACTTATTTTGCACAGTGGAAGTATACTTTAAATAAAAATACAATAGATAAGTAAAAATTAAATGATTAATGTAATTATGTGTTCTAAATGTAATTTTCACTTCTTTATAAAATCAAAATATACTAGTGAAATTATATGATTTAATATTAACCGTGGAGTAAAGAAATATAAAAATCATTTTATTAAATAAGAAATTATAATTGAATTATTATTTAATAGTTTCAATATCATGTTATATTTATAAATTATATTGTTTATTTGTTTTTAATCATTTCAAATATATGATTATAGCCTAAAGTACATTTTTTGAGAGTATCAAATAAAGTTTATTGTGTACTCTTACGTGCTTTCCTAAACTAGAACAGTTATCAGATAAAAAACCATTTTTCAATCATCTAATTTTTAATGATGTAAAATTAACAAATCGCATGGTATTACACACTGAAGTAACCAATCATTTGTTAGATTTTCACAATTAGATAAATATTGTATTTTTGACTTATGTACTACAATCAAACTTGTACCACAGTAAACCATCTTTAATACTAAGATTATTTTTTTATTATTTTTCCTCAGAAATTCATTTGATAATTTGATTAAAATTTAGCTTTTTATTAAAAAAATTAATCTGTATCATATTTATGGAACTATACTGAAATATGCTCAAGTATAGAAATTATGATACTTATGAAAATTCCTAACTTGAAATGTGTGGAGTAATCTTTACACATGGTACTTTTTATGCCTGATAGATGGCATACTCTTAATAAGAAATTTATTTTCCAACTTGTTCATGATCTTGGAAAGATGATTCTTTTATATAAATTTTTTATTCCAAAAACACATTTTCATTTTCATTAAACATAACTTTTTTCAGTAAGCTTTTTACAATGACACCTAACGTAGAAGTTAAAGTAGATGAGCCTAGAAAAAAAATCTCTGAAACATTTGAACGAGGGATTCGGGCTGTTTTACTAGGCCCACCAGGATCAGGTAAAGGAACACAAGCACCGAAAATTTCTGAGAAATTCTATGCATGCCATCTTGCTACGGGTGATTTACTTCGTGCTGAAGTATCTAGTGGAAGTGAATTTGGGAAAAAATTGAGAGCAACTATGGATGCTGGTCAATTAGTTTCTGACGAAGTTGTTATTGATCTTATTGAAAAAAATCTTCAAAGACCTGATTGTCAAAGAGGATTTATTCTTGATGGTTTCCCAAGAACTACTGTTCAAGCTGAAAAAGTAATATTTAAGATATTTTATTTTTTAATTAATATATTTTTAGCTTGATGCTATGTTAGAAAAAAGAAAAACACCTTTAGATAGTGTCATTGAATTTGTTATTAATGATGAACTATTAGTTTCAAGAATTTTAGGGCGCCTCTTTCATCCTGCATCAGGACGTTCATATCACACTGAATTTAATCCACCAAAGGTACCAATGAAAGATGACATTACTGGAGAACCTTTAATCAGAAGATCCGATGATACTGAGGAGGCGCTTCGTAAGCGATTAATTGGTTATCATAAGTTAACTAAACCACTTGTCGATTACTATAAAGCTAAAGGTATTCACTATGGATTTGATGCATCAAGACCTATTTCTGAAGTCGCTGCAAAAATTGATGCTTTGTGCAGTAAATTCTGTCACAAAAAAGCTTCACTCTAGGTTAAAAATGATTTTTTGTTAGTTTTTAGTTTCTTGTACTAGAAATATTGTTTATATATTACAATTTAACATATAATAGATAAATTTTTTATCAATACATTTATTTAATTAATGAAATTTGTATGACAATTATGTGAATTTTTTATGTATGTGCTAAAGTGGATCATTGTATTGCGGATATATATTTTCCATAGAATGAAGTTGTGTTTTTAAAAGTTTTTATTATATGTTGAATTATATTAAAATAATACATCAATAGTGTTTTTGTTTATAGAAAATCTACTTTAGACTTTTGCCTCTTAGCAATATCAATTATGGAGACAATATGTTTTTTCATATAAATGGCACGATAAAAAATTTCTAAACTTTAACGAGTAGTACAATAGCTATTTTTACTTTTAAAGGATTAGAAAAAGAAAAAAATTTTTAATAAATTATAAGTACAATCAAATGTAAAGTTATTTTTTCAGCTGTTAAAAAATTAAAAATTACAATTTCTCTGACATTACTAATAGTTGGTAACTGTTTAATTATTTTTTATTTTAAACAAAAAGTGTTGTTTGACCTTTTGAAAATTGCTAAAACGCAAATATCTTTAATTTATTAGCATATTAAACATTTTATGTATTTTTTCATTATTAAGTATAGTTTTTTAAATTGTTTTGTGCTTAAATTATCCGTTTATCCTAAGTTCAAAGATTTGAATTTCTTTTTTCCCAATTTTAATAATCAATATCTTAACAAAATAATTATTAGAAATAATTTAAAAGTATAATAAAATTTTGTTTACTGTCAAATAAAAAAATTTATAAACAATAATTTGATTAAATAATTACTTGAAAATTATAATTAATATTCTGTAAATGTTTAAATATCTAATGTTTAAAGGCTTTAAGAACTCGAAGTGCATAATAATACATAAAACTTTTTTAATAGGAAATTTAGAGGTGTAAGAGGCTTTGTACTTACATTTTGTTAGTTCTACGGTCAGTTACCCATATTTTTCGTTTGGTTCGATTTTCTAAAGAACGTCTTTTAGAAAATAACAAAACTACGGGTACACGAATATTTCTGTAAAATAATGTTATGATTATAAACAAAATTCTTACTTTAAAAAAATTATGTTCATAATTCCATCTTTTCCAGGTGTTAAAGACCAAACAAAGTTTATTACTGTATAAAGAATATTAGAATCTGGGCAGATATAATTTCCATACTCCCAAAGTATTTCATCAATTATAAAGAATATGCCATTAATAAAAACTTGAATAAATAAGTATATTTCCATACTTTTATTTTTTCTTTTATTTGATGTTTTATTTGATGGATTTAAGTAGATCTTTATTATTACCACTAGGAATAATATAAAACTTGAGACATTCTCAAAGATTAATACCTTATTATCAATATTTTTGAATGGACTACTCTCCTGAAATGAATAATCCCATGTGCCAAATTCAATATTATAAAAAATGTACATATTGTAGAATATACATAAAAATAAAAAAATTGTATCTACTATAACAATGCCCACAATTAAAATAGTTGAAAAAAATGTATATAAAAATAGTTTTTGACTTGTTAAATGAACAAAAAATCATTAATCTGTTAATTGACAATGCCATTGTTGTAACACCTGATAAATTGTATAAATAATTTAATAAACCTCCTATAATAATTTCAACTTTAAAAGACGGCTTCCATTTTGTTATGCAAAATACTCCAGAGAAAAAATGACATAGTTGCTCAAAAAAATATATAAATCCAAGAATAATCATGAATTGATAAATGCGGTTTTGTGTTAGTAACTTTATGTTTTTACATAATGCCTAAATTTTATAAGTTTTGAACTTATAAAACAAATTGCTACTTACATAATTATTCAGACATTGAATTATCATAAACATTATTGAAAAAAGAAGTGTAAGCCATCCGAAAACTTTCACTGTTGGTTGATTGTGAAATATTTTCGAAATACGGCATGGTTCTAAGTGAAATACTAAGAAAATATTCTGTAGGAATTATATAGAAACTTATTATGTTCTAATAAATTAAAACACCTTTAAAACATATCAAAATTAAGCTAAAAACAATACTTAATGCTATATTATTTTGTTTTTTTAAATATAAATACATAAGACAGGTGAATTATAAATAAAAATACATAAGATTAGAAGTTAGATGTGATTTCAAAATAATTATTTATTAATGAATATCAAATAGTACAATACATACATAACTTTTTGAAAATAAAGCACTAATCAACAGTTGTAAAATTTTTTTATTTAGTTGAAAATACAAGCTTTTTAGAAAAAGAACAAATTTAATCAAACTTTACGCTAAAAAATTGACTTTTAAGATGTTAGAGTTTTAATTTACTAATATATTAATTAATATAATTAACATTCATTACAATAAAATTTGTCTTACGTTTTAAAAAGTAGTTTAATTGTTAAAAAGTACAAGATTTGTTAAAAAAAAACTTATTGATAACAAATAAGATGTAAAAATTATAAAACATTTAAAATTATTGTGGATGAATTTAGGAACATCTTTTGGCTTTAAATTATTATAATAATTTAGATAGTTTTTACAGTATTAATTTCGTCGATGATACAACAATAATATTAGATGAAATATCACTATTTAATAATAAATTACAGTAATTCTTTTGAATTTTAAAATTTTTCATAATATTGTTCATAATATAAGCTAAATTAAAGTTTTAACGTTACAAGCAATTAATAAATTGAGAAATATTTTACACAGTTAGTTAACCGTACATAGTGAAATAAATTTTATTAATATAAATCTTTATTTTTACACCATAAACGCCATTAATTATTTTAAAAAAATACACAAAATCTCTTTTTTTTATTTAATTATTTTAGTGAAGTAAAAAACTTGTAAAGAATATCATAAAATACCTCAAAAAGTTTCAACTAATTTTTATAATTTTTTTATATTAACTTTGTAAAATTATACTTTTATTAAAAAAATATTATGACTGGATATATTTTATTTGTATATAAAATTTCTTTAATATTCAAATTTCAACAATATAAATTTAAAATTGTCTTATTAATATCAATTATGTATTTTTTCCACTACCTAACGATTGTTATCCTTGTTACATTTTCAATTAAAGGTACTTCTATTCACCGTTTACCTAATTCCGCAATTCACGATTATTCACCTGAAGCATACAACAATAAATATTGCAGAAATCATAAATGTGGTGAATTTGGAGAATGTGTTGGAATATTAAAAAATCCAGCAAATGACAATACTGATGATAAATATATATGCCGATGTAATAAATGCTATCGTGGTGAATATTGCAATATTAATTATTGTGAAAAAGAAAACAGTTTTTTTTCACCCATACGAATGATGCTTTTTTTATTGACACTACTTACCTCTATTTTTTATATATTTGGTTTTTGTCGTTTCCTTAGTTTCTATTTTAAGTATATACATGGAATGGTAAGCCAATTTTCTAATTATCTTAATAATTTTTATAGAAAACTATAATGAAAGCTACAAATCAATATTATATAGATTCTTCAAAAGAGTTGAATGACGTAGATGGGAAATCGCCAACTATTCTTATTCTAAGAAAAGCAATTAATGTTAATAGTAGTAATGATATTACAAAAACTAAGATGGAAAATAAAAGTAAAGGGAAAAGGTCTACATTTATGAATAAAATAGACAATAATGCTAAAAATGTTTCAAAACATAATAATTTAAATCTAGCAACATCAGGATCAGAAACACGCAGATTTCATACATCAAGTAAAGATGAAGAAAAAGGTACAACATTAAATTCTACCAATGATACAAGTACTTCACAAACTAATGGTGATTCTTCAAAATCGTTAGATGTAGTACAACCAAATATTCTTACTCCGTTTCCAGCAAAATTTAAAATGGCTAATATTTTTGGTAAAGAAAAACTATTACAACTGGGTGTAATTGGTACCTCTAATGACAATGGCACAAAATCTTCTAAAGATCAAAATCAACTTTAAAAGATATCTTTATTCAACATTGTAATAAGAAAAAATAACTAATGTAATGTTGTCATATAAATATTTTTTGTATACAATTTTTATTACTTTCTTTGTTACAATATACTTCTAGAATATTTCTGTTTTTTACACATTTTTTTAAATACATATATTTATAAAAGTTAATTTTAGAAAATTAAAAATTAATTAATCAATTTTTTATATATAACATTACACTTATAATGGATTATAATCGCCGTTATATTATTTTGATGCTTTTAAACTGCCATTTTTTTATGTTAAAATGTTGTAAAACAAATGCTGCCATTTTTAATTTTCTTAACACAAACAACGCTTTTTTTATTTGGAATTTTGTATAAGAATTAATCTAAATAAACTTTTAAATCTTTTTTTCAATTTATCTAGTCTGCTTTTACAGAATTAATTTTAGATAATTTTAATAAATAATTTGTTATAACAACGGATATGGAGTCCATCTGTGTCTTTTTGATAAAATTTGGTAAGATCCTTTTAATCATTCTTTAACTTGTTTATTATATTTCAGTTTTTCTAATATTCCTTTTTAAATTTTTATCATGGTTTCAAGATTTTTATACTAAATGTAGAGATTATTTTAAAAGATTTTTCTTTGAAAAAGGTTGGTTATCAAAAATACAAATTTGTTTTGTTATTAAAATAATACTTATACAAACTTGATAATGTTTTTTTATGAAGTTTTTAAACTCTCTATTCTTAGTATAGTTATTATATTACAATATTTTTAACTTTTATATATAAGTATGGAAAATTGAAGTGTTTTATTTTAAAGTTGTTTCTCTAGTAAGAATAATTAATGATCATCAAAAGTTTTTAAAATAATAAATATGAAAAATCTTATAAACGTAATATTTTTTTTAAAATTATGCTATCTAGAATTATATTACGACATAATAAGTAAACCAAAAAAAATTGATTCTTTATCATTTGATAGCCATGGACAAATTTTAAAGGATAAAATAGCTAATAAAGTATATTTTAACGATAATATTATGACACTGAAAGAGTTAAAAATTGATCTTAAACGAAACTTCGATTTGTATAATCATGAATATGAAAGGTATAAATATTTATTTAATTCAAATATTTTACTATATTTTAATAATAAATATTATGACACACTAAAGAGGAATTTGAATAATGCAGATTTTTTTATTTCTCGAGGTTTACTTTCATATCTCGCTGGAGCTTTCAAAGATGATAGAAATATTATTTTTTGGGCATTTCATATGGATGGTGTTCTAGTCATTGTTGATGAATTTGATAATAGTAAGTGTTTGATATATTTATGTGCGTATAAAAATAAATTATTCATTAAGGTATAAAGTCAATAAATAAATTATTAATCAATTACATTGGTCTTAATTTTGAAAATACTACTTGTTCCAAAAAAAAAGAAAGTTATCCTAATTATAGTAGATTAGTTAAGAATTGGGAGCAATATAAAGAAGTTAATATAATAGATATTTTTAATCCAAAATACAAAAGAATTAGAGTTGCTTATTTTTGTGAGATAGATGCTTTTGATCGAAAAACAGGAAAACCAATAGAATTAAAAACAAAATTTAGAACTCCTGGAAATAGTAATAATTTATTTGACTACAAATCGGCAATTGCAACTTTTTTTCAATGTATGTTGGGGAATGTTTCTGAAATTGTTGTAGGTATCAAACGTGAAAATTACATTGTAGATGAAATTATTAAATATCAAAGAGATAAACTTCTAAATATTCATGGAGTTAATAAAGCTATAAAAAATTGTTGTCAACAACTTTGTGATAATTTAAAAAAAATCAAAAGAAAAATGGAAAATAACGAATATGAGGGATGTATCAAAATTGAAGGGAAAAATAACTGTCAAGAACTTATTTTTAAATACTATTCAAAGTATCCGAATGAATTTAAAAAATTGTTTACTTCAAAATTTTGTAAAGAATTTTCTATCTAAAATATTTTTAGACAATCAATTTATAATTATTTATTTGTAATACAAACTTTTTGGTATGTTATAATAACAAATTTTGTTGCGCTGTTAAACGATACAAAATTTTTCTATTTAAAGATGCTAATGTCAATTACAATTACTTTATAACATTCTTTTGTATTTTTTACTATTTTTTATTTGCATAAATAAAGCGATCATGTTTTCCAAATCAATTGTAAATATTTTATAATAAATTAGATTACTTCGTGAAAGTTTATTCGCAATTTCAATTTCAATATTAGTGGATTGTAACAACAATTTTAGGTTTGTTCATTTTAATGCTATATTTTATGTTATAATAAAAAATATATCATATACTTGAAAGAATTAAACAAGCAGTGGTGTAACTTTTAATATTCAATCAAATAAACAAAAGAAAGTGTGTGATCTCAGAAAATGTTAAAAAATATATATTTTTTTAGAACCAAAGGTAAAAAATTTCATTTTGCTGTGTCAAACATTATGTTTGACACAAAATAACTAATATATAAAACCACTGTATATTTTAAATGTAATCAGTTCTTACAAAAAAAATAAAGTTTACAAGTTATTCTTATTATCTTCATTTTATAAGGTGTTGAAAAACACCACACATTTAAAAAAGTTAATACATAGAAAATTTTTTATTAGTATTTTCTTTAAATATGAAACATCATTAATTGATAGGTTTATCATGTTCATAAATACTTTTTGAAAGTATTATATAATAAGCAGCAAGTATTCTGGCACATAAATTTTTTTCTATTTACAAGAACACAATGTTTTGTTATACTGAACAAAGAGATAATTGTTACTATTTAGAGAAATAAACTAATAAAATATTTTTTTGAGCTAAATACACATGTACATATCTACAAACATAGGTCTACATTTTTGAGAGTATACCTCAAAATCAATATTTACTATGATAAAATTGTTTTCGTTTGTACTTTTAATAGTGGAAATCAAAATACAATTTTTTACATTTCGAATATTTGATTGATTTTTTCTAAAAAATGTATAGTCTCGAAAATAGCGAAATTTTAGTTTTCTGTAATTGAATTCAAAAAATTAAAATGTGTCAAAATAAAACTTGATTTTAAGTATAGTAATTACATAATATAAAATATATTACAATATATTTACTACGTGTTATCGAAGTTTTTTAATTTTTTTGACACCACAATATCAACATCATAAGCTTCTTCAAGTGTGTAGTTTTAAAAGTAAACAAAATACTATTGAATGTTTGCGCAAAATTGATGGGACAATAACAAAAATATTTTTATAGAGTACTTTTAAAATTTGATATGTTAATGTCCATAAAAGTTGATACACTATATACCAAGAAATTTCTCGACGCGAAGAACCATTTACTTGGTCATAAATCCTAAACAGCTGTCACTTATGCTATAAGTACAAACGACGGAACTCTTATTACCATGTCAATATAGTATCATTGTAATATTAGTAAAATACTATTTTATCATTTTTGTTTAATGTTTAAAAATATAATTTCTTTATTCCTTTTCTAATATGTGTCGCGGTGGTAAAATTATGTCTATCCCAAAACTCTTTCCCTTTAAGGATGATTTTTCTTTTATTTTTTTAAAATATACAATTTTGAATTTCTAAACTTTAATTTTATGAATACCAAATGACATAATTTTTATATGACGTTCATTTGTTATGGTTAATATAAATTTTTGGTTATAATTTTATTTATTATTTATTAATTATAGAAGAAGACAATTATTATTTTGTGGAATGTTTTTAATATATTCTTATGTTGGTCCAAATTTATTTTCAAATATTTTTTTATTATTAAGCATTATTGAGTCATCATACATTCGGGTATTTTTAGAATAATTTCTCTTTTTTTACATTATTTTATTGTATATTTAATTTATATTTTAGTTATTAATTGATTGAAATTATAAAATATATTTTTTATAATTTTTTGTTTTAAAATCAATTTTTGATGGGAAGTGTTGGAAAGTTGACGAAATTTTGTTCTCACCTTCAAGAATGTTCCCTTCCATTACCTGAGTCATTAGAAGAAATTAAGGTATGTTTTGAAGGTAATAAATGTAATTTTAAAAAATTATTAACAGAAAAAAAAGTGTTGTGTTGAAGAATGTGAATGCGAAGTTCTTTGGCTGTGTTTAAAAACTGGTTGTAATTCATATTTTTGTGGTAAAAAAACAAATGACCATGCAAATGCTCATTATCAGGTAAAAATACTTGTACAATTAACTCATTTTAATTTAAATTTTAGTCTCACAATGATCATTCTATACAGATGGCTGTTAATACCAAGAAAGTTTGGTGTGAAATTTGCAGTATAATAGTTCTAACCCAACAACAATATCATGAAATGGTTAAAGATAACAGTCAATTACAGGCTTATGTGATATCAGAAAAAGCTATAAGTTTTATGAGATTATTTGAATTGACTGATTACGATGAAAATGATTTTATTAATGGGAGAGGAAAGACAGGATTAAATAATCTAGGAAATTCCTGCTATATGAATGCTGCTATTCAAGCTTTATCAAACTGTCCTCCATTGACGAGATATTTTTTAAACCGTTTTCCATATTATGAAGATGAATTTGATGATCCAGATAGACTATTGTTGAATGACTTAACTCCTGTAGCTGGAACTTATAATGATCTTTTAAATATATTATGGAGTGAAGATAGAAGGTATTCAACCTCACCTCACCATCTTTTAGGGCTAGTGTCGAGAAGATTTCCTCAATTTGCTGGATATGGTCAACAAGACTCTCAAGAGTTTATTCGTTGTTTTTTAGATATTTTACATAATGAATTACGCCGACCTGTATATAAATGGGAACGTGATTATGATGAAAAAATGATGTTAATTCATAAAGAAAAAGATGTTGGTACTCCTTCAACTGACCTATCGACAACGAATACAGACGCTACAGATAGTGGATTATCATCTGAGTCAGAAGAATGTAGTGAAGGAAATAATTCAAGTATAGGTAGTTTTACAAAAGATAAGATAATAAAAAAATTACCAATGACGGAGGAGATGAAAAATAATTTTGATTATAATCTTAAAAATGTCAAGTATAGTAAAAGTATAATATCTGAAATTTTTGATGGTAAATTAAGGAGTACAGTGAAATGTACAACATGCAATTATTTGTCACACACAACAGAAACTTTTCAGGATTTATCTCTAAGTATTCCGACACCGGAACACCTTAAAAAAGTAAAGCAAATTTTAGAAGATGGCGAAGGGTGTGAAAGTGTAGTTACATCAACACCTAAAAATAACAATAATTTGTATAATTATTTGTTATCTTATATTTTATGGAGTGGAAGAGCTTTCATTTATCCTTTTTACACAAATACGATTGGAGCAATGTATAATTACTTTTTTTCTGGAACTGTTGATTTAGAAGATTGTTTAGAATCATTTTTTTGTCCTGAACATTTAAATGGTGATGATATGTATTCATGTGAAAAATGTTCTAAATTAAGAGTCGGCGTTAAAAACATGTAAATTAAAATGTCTTCCAGAAATTTTATGTATACATTTAAAAAGATTTCGCCATGACCAACATGGGTATAATTTCAAGGTTAATACAAAAGTTACATTCCCTATCTGTAAATTGGATGTCAAAAAGTATATAGATAAAAAGATGTTACCTAAAAATGCAAGTACTCAGTATGATTTAGTATCAATGATATCTCATCAAGGAGGAAGTTTAGATTGGGGACATTATGTTGCATATTGTAGAAATGATATGGACGGTTGCTGGTATGAATACAATGATAGTAATGTAATAAAAAGAGATCAACTATATATTTTAAATGTCGAAGCATATGTGTTATTTTACCAAAAAAGAGACGTTAATCGTAATATGGAAACAATTCGGTCGAGAACTATACAAATTATTAATACATTAAGAGAAAAATTTTCACGTAAAAAAAATAATTTTTTGATGACTGATGTTAAGTATATCTCTAGAGAATGGATATATAAATTTAATTTGTTTTCAAACCCAGGAAATATTAATAATTATAATTTTTTATGCCCACATGGTTTAATACTACCTCCAATGATAAATTCAATATCTAATGTAGCAGTACCAATACCATCGCGTTTATATCAATATTTATCTTCACAGTTTGGAGGTGGTCCCTCAACAGGTATTCTTTCTGAATGTAAAATTTGCACAGAAATTCATCAATCATTTATAAAACAATGTATTGAATTATCCGATATTTCTGGACAAAAGAAATCTTCTATATCATCTCAACTATGAGAATATCATAAAATTAATTTTTTTATATATTTTTCGAGATATTTTATACTAACCTATTAATTATAATTAAAAATATATATTTATATAAAAATAAAATCACCTTTTTAATTAGGTCAATTTATGAAATCTTTAAATACAACTCAACACAACGACCTATATAAAAGATTATTTAAATATCTTCTTTATAACCTTGATAATTCATTTCGGTAAAAATCTTATATTTGTCATATATCTACTATGGCGCAGATTGGACCGAATGATTATCCTGTTAAACAGAAAAAATCACTTCGAACAATTGCTTTTATTTCTGTTGCATTAGCAACTGTCTCTGTTTTAGGTTGTGTTATTGTTCTTCCATTAGCCTACAATAATGTTCAATCCATTCATTCATACATGCAAAATGAGGTAGATTTCTGTAAGACAAGATCAAGAGATATGTGGAGAGAGATGGTTCAAATGCAAATCGTTGGAGGTGTTCAAATTTCAAAAAAAGTTAAACGTCAATATGATTTTGGTAGTGATGCTAGAATACCATCTGGACCATCAATACCAGTAAGCAATGAGCCAAATCAACCAGTTGGCGGAAGTTGTTGCACTTGTCAAGTTGGACCACCAGGACCTCCAGGACCACCAGGAAGAGATGGAAGACCAGGGTTTGTTAAAAAAATGGAAATAATGACTATTAATACTTTTTTAGTGCACCAGGAAGACCAGGAAATCCAGGACCACCAGGAAGAGATGGAGTTTTGTTACCAGGACCACCACCAAAACCACCATGCCAAAAATGTCCACCTGGGCCTCCAGGACCTCCTGGCCCACCAGGACCAAAAGGCCTACCAGGACCCCAAGGTGATCCAGGAACGCCAGGACGCGATGGAATACCAGGACTTCAAGGACCACAAGGACCTCCTGGACCTCAAGGTCCACCTGGAGAACCAGGTGAGAAAGGACCTGTTGGAGATCCTGGCAAAGTAATAAATGGTGCTCCACCAGGCCCTCCAGGTCCGCCAGGACCACCTGGACCTCAAGGACCACCTGGACCACCAGGAAGAGATGGTCAGATCGGTAGACCGGGACCACCAGGACCACCCGGTGATGCTGGAGAGCGTGGTTCTGATGGATTACCAGGTCCAAATGGACCGCCAGGAGAAAGAGGTCCACCAGGATTAAATGGATCTTGTGATCATTGTCCCGCTCCTAGAGCAGGACCAGGATATCAAAAAAGAAAATAAAAGAAAACTTATATTTACCCACTTTTCAGTAATTCAGTAAAATAAAATTCCAGTCCGGGACAAATTTTTTGCAATTATATGTTTTTACTACATTTTTTTATAATAATTTCTTTTGATATTTAGTTACAAAATAAAAAAAATTGTCATGCTCTTTGAAATTTTTTTTTCATGTCACATAATATAAAAAATATTTTTATTTTTGACGGTAAATTAAGTTCTGCTTAACGAGGTATTTTCTAATGTTAAATTTTTTACGGAATAATTTTTTAGTAGTGTATATATTAATATTGTTACTATAAAGTAATCAAATTCTGATAAAAACAAGCTTATAGTTAAATTCTAATATAGTAATAAATTTTTTCTAACGTAAAAAGGATTTTTCACAGGGATAAAGTTATGTATTAATGAATTTTTTTGTACAAAAACAAAAATATCTGATTAGAATGTTTAATATTTATTGTTTATTATCATTTTGAATTTGTATAAAAGGAAAAAATTTAGCTTCAATATCATAAAATAACATTTTTTTATTGTTACAATGCAAAGAATAGCATATCTTTACTTATTAGCTTTACTATCTACACCAATTTTTTGTGGTTCTCATGAAACCAGTGCTTCTAAAAGTGCTGAAGAAAACAAAAATACTTGTTCAGAACTTGCCGATGATGATGGATCTTCTGGAAAACCTATATTAATTGAAGCACTTTATAATATTTCAATAACATTATCTGGAAGTAGTCAAACAACTTTTAATAATTTTATTGTCTATTTGGAAGATAAATATTTTGAATCTGGAAATTACACATCTATTGAAATTGTTCTTGAATGTTCATTTGAAATATATCAATTCTTTATGAGCAATTCTAATTATTATAGCGAATTTCAATTTATAACAATTGGAGAATGGGGATCATTTTATGATTTGTTTCAAGTTGGTATTTACCTTTCTGCAGATAACTTTAATGGATGTTGGAGTGAAAATTCATCTGGAGAGTATGACCTTCTTATCAGCTTTCAAACATTCCAAGCAACTTTATCATCATCAGATCAAGCAATATTTAACACATATATTACACAACTAGAAGTTATTTTATCTAGTACTGAAGATGTATCAGTTAAATATGAACAATTCTATTCATTATGCATTCAAATAACAACAGATCATCCAGAATGGGAATCATCTTTCCTTTCTACCGATTGCGGAAGCATGGGTTCATTATATATGCTCCTTCAAATTTCACTTCAATATTATCGTATATCACTAGTCCCATCATTGTTCTCTGGCACTCCCGAATGTCAATTTGTTCAAGGCTTAGAGAGTTGTCTTACAAATCCATCATATACAATTTCAGCAAGCGACAAAGCTTATATTAATGCAACAATAATGAGCTTCCAAGAAACTATTAGTGACGAAAGTCTTACAATAATTGAGAAAATGCAAATTATTATATATCAGTATGAACAATTTTTATTAACCTATTATTACTTAGATGAAGTATTTCTTTCTTTCCAAATTTCCGCAGAATTTGGAACATTTCCAAGATTTTATTTCTATCTTCACGTTCGGACAAACTCAAGATTGCTGGCCAGATAATTTTGAAACAACTAGTTCACCATTACCAGAAACTGAAGTTACTTCTGGTGAAACAAGCGGAGAAGTAACTGGAGCAACAAGTGGAGAAGAAACTGGAGTAACAAGCGGAGAAGAGACTGGAGTAACAAGCGGAGAAGAGACTGGAGTAACAAGTGGAGAAGAAACTGGAGCAACAAGTGGAGAAGTAACTGGAGCAACAAGCGGAGAAGAGACTGGAGTAACAAGTGGAGAAGAAACTGGAGCAACAAGCGGAGAAGAGACTGGAGTAACAAGTGGAGAAGAAACTGGAGCAACAAGCGGAGAAGAGACTGGAGTAACAAGCGGAGAAGAAACTGAAGTAACTAGTGGAGAAGAAACTGAAGTAACTAGTGGAGAAGAGACTGAAGTAACAAGTGGAGAAGAAACTGGAGTAACAAGTGGAGAAGAAACTGAAGCAACAACTGAGGAAGTAACTGAAGAAACAACTGAAGAATCTACCTACATTTCAACAACTGTTTCTCCATCAACATCTACAACTAATATTAAAACAACCACGGTACCAAGACTAGGAGTTTGTGCTACTGCAACAAAACAATGTCTTGCTTTAAGTGGAAATTGGTCAGTCATTTATACGTCATCTACAACACAGTGGAAATCATGGACAGCATCACAAAAAACAAATTGGAAAAATCAATGTACTTCATTTACTAAAAAATACATAAAAAATGCCAAAATGACACCAGTTCAAAAAATCAAAGGTGTTGTAAGCAGCATTAAGTCATATGTCAAATTATTTACTTACATGAAAATTAAAATTTTTGCTATCAAAATTGCAAAATGGGGAACAATTGGACAATTATGTGGATGCTATTAAAGTATCTTTTTTTTCATAAAATTAAAAGTGTTTATTTCTTATTCTAAATAAACTGTTCATTGATTATATATTAATTATTGGTATGAAGCTTTCCATGATTCTGAACCTTCCTCCCAATCATAAGGTTCTTCAATATTAATATTGTTATTCTTAATTGCTAAATTTAATAGTCCTCTTATGTATGAATAATCAATTTGTGATAAAAAGTTTAATTTTGATAAATAATCAAATATTCTAAAAAATTCAGTTTTTGGGCAATTTTTTAATAATTCTCCAATATATTCTTGTTGTCGATATTTCATTTTACATTCTAAAACTTGTTGTTTATCATTGTGAAACGATGTTCCCCATGGAAGGCTTCCGTTCATCATTTCAATTATCATATACAACCATGACTCAATATCATCTTTTGGTGATTGATCTTGAAAATTATGTGCTGCTAATGATGCATATCTAATTGTACCATTAAAATGTGTAGTCTTTCTATCAACTTTTTCTGGATCATTCGAATACTCTTGAATAAACTTTTCTCTATTATATGATTTACATAAACCAAAGTCTATAATATAGACAAACACTTTATTGTTTTGTTTTTTTATAACAAAATTGCTAGGTTTAATATCTCGGTGAACAAAATTATTTTGATGAACTTCTTCTATACATTCTAATGTTTCTAGTGCTAATCGAAGTGCTGTTGATGTTGAGAAACGTAACTCGACAAATTGATGTCTTAGTTCACTGAGATTTTGATCTAATAAATCCATAACTACAAATTTAAAATGTCCTGCAATGTTGCCTCGATCAACTAATTTAGGAATTCTTTTAAGATCATTTTTTAAACTTAATTTTAATAATTTATATTCAACATGAATACAATTATTTTTATAAATTAATAGTTCTAATTTTAAAGCAAATTTTTTCCCATCCTTCCTTCTTAATACCTTAAAAAAAATGTATACATATCAAGATTCTTATTAGCAAAATATAAATATATAAACATACCTCATAAACACCACCAAATTTTCCACGTGAAATAAGTCTTCCTACTACATACGCATTTTTTTCACCATTTACTAAATTATTGACTTTTGGTAGAAGATTTGATACTGAATCTGAATCCTCACTTTCTAAAGAATCTCTATTTTCACTACTCATATAAAGTCTAAAAAATGCAGACTCATAGACCTTCATAATTATTGTTATGATAGAAATAATATAAATCAACAAACAAATTTCATTATTATAATGTATGTGGATATTGAAGAAAAATTCTATATCCTCTTATCTTACAGTCTCTCTTTTTTTAGGTGATTGTTAAGGAGAAGTGAATGCTTTTATATAATATAAATATATGTACAAATGTTTAAATAAATTCAACGTTAAATCTCTTTTCAACTCACTATCTGTTGACTAAAACTAATATTTATCGGAAGTTTTATTTTGTAGTTTCTTTACATAACGAAAATGATATTATACAAAATTAATAGATAGAATTTTTTAAGAGTACTCTTTATTTATACTATCTTAACAAATATAAATGAACACATCATAATAATAGAATAAAAAAGTATAATATTAAATTTAGAAATTTTTTATCCTTCCTTTAGTAGGACTTCTAAATAATACAAAAAGGTTTATTATTTTATTAATGAACAACCATTAATGTCTCATTTATTTAAAAAAAAAATAAAATAAAGTACAATAAAAACATATAAGAAGAGGTAGGAAAATATAATAATAAACACACGTATGATATTATGTTATCAATAAATATATGTATCCTTTAAACATAATAAGAATAGCTTAACTTGTTGTGATAAAACATATATCAGATGTGTGTTAAAAGCAATTAACTAATAACAAATATTTCTTGCATCTTCTGAAAAGCTCGCTTTTTAATGTATTTTATTAGCCTATTCATGTCAATTGATCAAAAATACTTTGTTAATAAGAATTTAAAATAATAATAAGATCAATATTGTTTATCTTATTATCAAACAACATAAACTACTGATTCCATATGTTTTGTTGTTATGCTGTATAATTTTATACACATCTAAATGACATTAAAAATATTTTATTATATGTTATCCTATATATACAATATGCTAAATTTTTTCTGCTTCATAAAGTAAACCTCCATAGTCTTGAGTTTTTAGACGTTCTCCACAAGTTAATAAGATATAAATTGTAGGGGCCGTTGTCAAAAACAGGAATATAGTAGCAAATGCATAATCTAAACGACGAGCTATTGATGTCCATCCTTGTTTTATTAGTTGTTTTTGCTGTATCTTTATATCATTATACTTTTCTTTAATTTCTTTAACTTTCCATTGCATAAGAAGTATTTTAAATGCCCATTCCGGTGGAATTTTAGATCCTTTTTTAAATGCTTCCCTATGAAATTTTAATATTGGCCATGTTAAAATTGTTGCAAATGTTACGAGTAGTATTTGAAAAAGAAAAAATTTTATCAATAAAGGAACATGTAATGAACTGTGTGGAACTTTTTCTGAAACAACTAATGAGAGTACAGCCATTGATAGTATTGATGTAACTCCAAGTGTAAATCTTTCTTGTCTTTCTCTTCTGGAAGAAAATCTTGCATATAAACCAGCAATAGATAATGCACAAACAATATAACATGGAACAACTAAGGAAACAACATAATGAAGTGGTTTCCTTGTTACTTGTATATGATATTTTGCCTCTGATACAACTGTTCCTTCGTGTTCGTATGAAGTTTGTTCAACAAAAACATTCTAAAATATAGCATAATTAAATTAGTTCTTAACACAATTATAAATATAATCACTGATATAATTGTCCATTTTAAATTTAAAACATTATTATATAGTTTTATTGCCTATCCTAACCTATTAAATGTACTATAAAAAATGTAATTAATATAATATCACTAAGAAGCTTAAATAAATTGATTCCTTCAGAAACCTATTAAAAAATAATTTACTTATTTTTATTTTATCCATTAACTTGATTAATTTTATTTACAATTAAACTTATAAATTAGGAAACTTTTAGATATTCTCTATTATATTAGAAAATAAAAAAAATGTTATATTTGAATAAGATTTTCTATACTTACTTTCAAGGCCCATTCATCATTAGTATTGTAATGTTTCAAATAATTTTTATTCGAAACATTCAGTAATAGTTTATCTTCTGAATATCCCCATGAAGCAATCTATAAAAATTATAATTATAATAATAAATTTAAAAGTTACATCAAATGAACATTGTTGTTCGTCAAATGGAAATCTTTCTATTTCAATGTGACACATTACAGTATATAATGCCGGATACGAATATACAACTCTTCCATCAAAATAAATCTTTACCGGCATTCTAATATTTTCTAATAAATTAACGTACTCAAGCCTATACAAAAGTTTTTCATTAGTAAAATATTTTTATTAGTAACATACATATTAAAAATGATAATATCTGGAACCCAAATAGATTCAATTGGTAGCCAAGTATGATTAATGCCATAAAAATCACTTGGATCCCAACTTAGACTTGGATCAGTCCATTCTTCTACCATATAAACAACAGCACTCATTTTTTGATGTAATTCATCAATACTATTAATATGCACTAATTCAATATCAATAAAAACTTTAATCAAATTGTCAGGAGGTGAAATTTTGTTATGTTTGTTTTGTAGATAATTCGTTAAACTAGCAAAATTACTAGGATTTTGAAGAGAATAAACAGATAAAAAATTAAGAATTATTCCAATACAAAAACATTTACTTATAAAATTCATTATAAATTTATACTTAAAAAAATAATAACAATTATGAGAAAAATTATTATTTTAACAAATTTTTTTTACAATAGGAATAATATTTCTGGAAAAATGATAAGATTAATAATGTTTTATCGTTAAATATAAATAAGATAATATTTTTACAAAGTACTAAGAGGAATAAAAATTTTAAGGTGGATGAAGGAAGAGAGGAATAAAATTTTGTTTTAGAAATTGGATAGATAAATTAATTTTATGACCACATAAATTACAATTGAGTATTGCTGTATGGGGATTTGTGAGGATAAAGAAATTTATACAAATGCATAATTGTTTCAAAAATTTTTTGTCTATAGAAGATATAGCTTAATGACATACTTATAAATATTTTTTCTTGTTATTATTAATGATTTTATTGTAACTAATGTAACTGATTTATATTTTTTTACATTGGTATATAAAAATTTTAACATTTATCTTCTTATTTCAATTGTTTAACTATAAAATTTATTTCTAAATCTCTATAGATGATGTAATTTTGAATATTTAAACAAGATTGACATAAAAATATTTATTTCTTAAAATAAAATCTATACTTTTCAAGGACAATAAAAGGTTATTTCTTAAGCATTACTTTATTTTAAATAAAAGATACAATTTGATTTATTATTCTTTATAATTTTATTCTTTCATATAACCTATCAATAATAAATTAGTTTTGATTAAGTAGTTTTTTATTTTTAATAGGCTTGTTTTACAATTTTTTTCTGATTAATTAAATAAAATTTATTTGAAAACTAAAAAGTACGTAGAAAATATTAAAATTTTAAATATGTAGTGCAAGTGTAAAAAAAGTAATGACATAATTTATTATGAATATCAACTATTTAATTTGTAACAATAGTGGTGTCATAGAAATCTGAATCACCATTTTTTGAGGAATTTTTTAGTGATGTTACTTCTTGATATAATACATAATCTACATCTTTTTTTTTTATTAACTAATATAGGCATTTGCTCTTCATTAATTTTTGATTCATCATTAGAAGATATATCTGAATTTTCTTTAATAATTGGTGAGGATAATTCCTTTGTCTCTTCATTTTCATTATTATTTGGTAATGTCATTTGTGACGTATTAGTAATGTTTGACTCTAAAGGTGAATTTTCAGTAATTGATGTGGAAATAGGTATTTGTTGTGGGGATTCAGTTCTGGAAATTGTTGGTGACATTTCAAATTTGTTAAAATTATCATTTTCAAGTGAAGGATTTGAAATTTGAATTTCTAATAGGTGATTATCTATACTTTTGCCATTATCACTTACAACAAAATCTTGATGATCTTTAGCAAAAGAAATTGTTCCTTGATCAGTAAATGGTATAGATGTTGATGAATCTGTATTAAGAATAGGTGTAATAGTAGTTTCACTATTAAAATCAATATAAATATTCTTATTAGGACTGTTCATATAGGTGGATTGATATGGGATATTTGTTTGTGTATTAGTATATTCTCCATTATTTCCATTTCCGAAGTTTGGTCTTTGATATGGAGATGTATATTTATTAATATTACTATTATCATTATTATAATTTACAAATTGTTGTTGAGACGTCAAATATACTCCATTTTTTTGATTATCACATCTGTAACACGGTTGTTGATAATAATAATTGTTATAATATGATGATGGAATATTATATCTTTGATGATAAAAATTTCTTTGATAATTAAATGGTGATAGTTGTGGATAATAGTAATTTGGATATGAATATGCCAACTTTAGTAATAAAAGTGTTATATAATATTGCATTTTGATATAATTTTAAATGATATAACAAGGAACAGTTATCAGACATTTTATATATCAAACGACCTCTATTAAATAAATTGCTTAATTCAAATAATTCACTAAACAAAAACTTATCCTTATAGAAACGTTTCCAATTTCAAAAAATAATCAAGTTTTAAATCATTGATGACTAATATACGGAGATAAAATATTGCATTACTTACTATTTATGTCTACTTAGTCATTATTAATTTATCAAACTGCATTTGATAAACTATAATATTTTTTTAAATAACATTAGTAATTTTTAAGTAGAAGATGTAATTATCTTATAGTATTTATTTTACTCACTTGATTTTATTAAAAAAATTAGTTGTGTCTGGTATAAATTTATTTATCTAATAGCTGTCTATAATATTAAAAAATTGTTTTTATTTATTAAAAGATTTCTACAGTTGTTTTTTAGGTAATACTCTAATTTAAATTATTTACAGTTTTTTAGTTCTTTTTTTAATTATAATGTACTGATATTCAACATATCTTTTGGATTTATATTAGAATCCAAAATTCTAGATGGCGTTTCTGGTTTTGCAAATAGAGTATGATTTATTTCATATTCCTTTATAGAATCTAAATTTTTTGTTTCTTTATACTTTTCATAAGCTTTTACAAAGCTTTTTAAAGCATCAACTCTTGCTGAATATTTAAGTCTTGTACCAGATTCATTTTCTTCTGATATTGTTAAACCAGAATTATTTGAGCGAAAGACAGGTTCGAAAGATTTTAATGCATTTTCACAGTCTCTTGGTTTAACAATTATTCCTCTTCTAATACCTGTAAACATAAAAATTCTTGGTATATAACTTCCTTTTTGTGGAGGTACTCCAAAAGTAACAGCTGAGACAAGGGTAGCTTTTTGACTAGGAAGAATACTAGCTAATTTGTAAAGATCTAATGAGGCTAAACAACTAATAAATGACTTGATATATGGTCCTGGTAAAATTTTCCAATGGTCAAAACATAAACCTTAAAGTAATACAATTATCGATATTCATAAAATAGCATATTTTTATACTTACTTGTATCTTCAACAAATACTTCTTGTTGTGTTAATGTTACAGCTGATAGGCACTTTTCATATGCAACATCTTCGACACTTCCTTGAATCTCTTTTATCGGTAAATCCTTGACATCTATTTTTATAGTATTTGGAAGTGTTGCAATAACATCTTTTATTTTATATTGGTTTCCAGAAATAAATATTAACAATCTCTTGGCAGACAGTTGCATTATAGTAAATTTTATATATTATAAATAAATAACAGACTTTAATATATATCTAAAATATTAGTGTATAACTAATTTTGAAGTAAATATATGTCGGAAGTGATAAACACAGTTTTTAAACTCAATGTCATTTTTAAATCATTAAATTAAATATATTTTTTAGATAAATAAAGTCTATTTGGTTAATTATTAATTAAAACAATATATAAATGTATATGACCCTTAAAATAAAATATTTTATTCAATAAACCAATAACTTAGTTTGTTATAAAAAAGAAACAATACTTAACGATATGTGCAAATAAATTTGTATGTCGTCATCAACTGGAATATAAAGAATAATGTCATAAAACACTAATGTTGATAACAATTTTGTTAATCAATATTAAAGAGTAAAATAATTGTTAGAGTTGAAAAAGATTATATTTTACTTATTTTAATTTTATTTTACTAGTATAAAGCCACCCTGAGTTTTTTACTTTTATACCCACACTATACATGTGACATCTTTTGATTGCATCATTCTCATTTAATAGCCGGAATCTAAGAGATCATTTTAGTACATAAGAAATTTAAAGGGAGGTCACTTTTTATGTGGTTTTTCTTAAAAGTTCGCCCAGTGTAAAATCATAAGTTTGTACTATGTAATTGGCGAATATTAAATATAATGAATACATTAATTTTTTAATTTAAAAATAACTGTAAATATCGGTGTTTTTATTATAAACAAAATAGAAATAAAGTAAAATAAAATTTTATTAATATTGATATAATATTTCATTTACTAAACACAAATAGAAAAACTTTTTATTTTTATCACAATACAATATTTATTTTAAAAATGAATAAAATATAAATAACGTCATTTAACAAAATTTATTATGGAGAAATACCTTTTGATAGAGTTTTTATAATGATATCAAATAAATTGGTGTTTGATATATGGTGTGACACTTTATTTATTTAACAAACATTTGTCTAGTAATTTTTATAATGTTTTATGACAGCTTTTGAGTATGATCAAAAGTAATAATTAACAAAAAATTACAATTGTTTTATATCTTTTTGTTTTTAAATATATTCTTATTATCGTGTTTTTTAATCATATTCACAATGTAAGGAAATGATTTCTCTTTTGTTTCCATGTGAGTCCATTCATTAGAAATTACTTGTTCATCGAAGAAAGGTAACCTTGATGTATAATTATTAAAAACAATATTTCCATTTCCGATTAACTCATCCTCTGAAAGTAATAGAACATTATACTTTATTATTATATTTTTTAATTGTTGTCTTATTTTTTCTAGCACATTTTTCTCTCTCGATAAACATATTTATTTTTCGCTTTTTTAACTAATTTAATGTTTAGTGATAAAACATCACTTAATCTTGTTTACAATATTATCTTGCGTATCAAAGACGAAAGTTGCTAATTATAATTTTTTTGTTAATTGAGATAATAAAAAATTTTTAATATGATTTTTTACTTGATTTATGTTATATAAAACTTACTTGTACTAAAAATACTTAAAATATATTGCGCTTCTAATTTGTCGTCTTCATTTAAACTTTGAAGGAATTTTGAATAGACATATTGTGGACAAGAAACTTTGGTTGTTTTCCCACATTCACCAGCAGTGCAATCATTTCCTGGCCAAAAACCATTCTAAAAATAAACAATAAAATAACTGAATAAAATGTTATTTAACATACTATTCTATTACAACTTGGTAATGTAGAAAATAAAGGGTTACCACAAAAGCATAGTCCATAATTGCCACCTGATATTGATACAAATGTTTTAATTTTGTGAGAGATAGATTCCCCAATATCACATGAACCTAAATAACAATATTGAAATATAATTCTATTTAAAGTTACCATCAATTCCTTCTATTATTCCACCTTTAATGGCTTTTCTAGTTAATGTTACTCCCATTGAATGAGCTACTACATTTATAGAATCATATTTAGTGTATCCAAGTACTGCTATTATAAATCTTCTTATTCTTTCAACGTTATTGCAATTAAAAGTTCTTTGCATAGCATTTAAATAATTTCTGTCACCCCATGTTATACCATATAATTCCCCCATATTATAACCTTCATTCATAAAACTTTTTAAATTAGAATTCCATCCAGATCCCCACATAGTTCCGTCATCTAAAGCTCCATCAGAATTTCCATGAATGAAAATAATAGGTCTTTTTCGAATAGTTGATTTATCATTTTTCTTTCCACCAAAACTTCCATTATTTCCAAAAGTAATAGAAGCAAAATCATCATAATCATATCCATTCATTTTCAACCAAATATCAAAATGAATTGATATAGGTCCTCTTATATAGTTTGAAGAAGAATTATTGAAAAATAAACTTATTAATATTATAAGTTTTAATATCATCCTTATTAAAATAAAACTTTGATAAGATGCTATTTTAAAATTAGAAATGAAAAACCTACAGTAAATATTATCTTTCTACCTCTGTATATATGGGAACTAAATGTTAATTATAGAATAAGGATTGGTTATTTTCATTTTTCTTTAATTCTCACAAGAATTAACTTTTATTAATTAGAAATTTTTATCTATTTATTAATTTACCTTGATGCAATAGAATATCCAAGACAATCTCATTAAGTAAAAAGATTATAATATTTTTAATTTATAAAAATGAATATAATGTTAAATGGATAAAAGAAGTTTTAATTACAATACCTCTAATTAGAATCATTTTTAATCTCTTTTTAAAACTGCTTTTAAAGTTTATAATAATAAGGGCAAGACTAAAATAACTTTTTATACTTCTAAGTCTTTTCTCTCTTGATAATTTTTAACTATTTATAAGAAATAAAAAAAAATAAATAAAATTTGAGTTGATTATCTTACAAATGTACAAATTATTAAATCATTTTTTGTTGTTATTGTTATAATCATCTATGATTTTGACATAGTCCTAATGTTTGAAGTATTGAATCTATAGGTCCTTGACCATTATCGTTACTCCTTTGAATATTTCCCTCAATTCCATTAGGAATTTTTGGATATGGGCCAGGTTTTTTAATATCCGAATTTATATGGAATTTGAATGCGTCATTGTCCGTTGAAAAAAGGAATTCATTATTACCAGGTGATGGTTTATTATGCTTAATAGGAGGTCCGTTGTAATTTGATGGAATAATTGGCTGAGGTGCTTCCGGAAGAACTAGTTTAAATTTTTCTTGAGGTATTGCATATTGTGCAAGAGAAAGAGAATCCTGTAAATTTTGAAATATATCAGAGACTGCTGATAATAAGCCATTATTATGTTTTTCAAGATATTTTTTCTTATCAAAATTGTCGTCATAAATATCATAATAGTCTAATGCGTCTGTTGGCTTTTCTTGATGATTAGAAAATTTTTTAGAAGTTGTCGGTATTTGTGTTGTTGATGGTAAGGTCGTCGTAGACATTGTTACAATTGTTAATGGATTCTCAGTACTTTTTGGAAGAATATTTAGACGATTTAAATTAATATTAGTTGGGCTATAATGACGTAATCTTATTGGCGTTCGTGGATAACCATCATTTATTGGTGATGATGTTGTTTGAAGACCTTCTCTAGAAAATATTAAAACATTTTCTTTATTTAATTCTTGATTAGTTTTAAATATTTTTCGTCTTTGAGACTCATGTAATTTTTCTTGCTCCATAAATAATGGATTATATTCTGATACAGTGATAGGGAAACGTCCTCTACTCCATTCTATAGGAACTTGCCTTCTAGCTCTAACATCTTTGTTAATATTTTCTATTTTTGATGACAATATATCAATAGGACAAAGTTGTAACCACCATCTTCTATCATTACTCTCTCCCATACTTTGCCACTTTCTTATAATTTGGGTACCAGAACTGAAACTACTTGCCCTTTTATAATCATTAATAAATTTCGTATCAATACAATCATCAATTCTTATTGAAATTTGATTACTTTTACAGCAAAGTAATTGCCATGAATGAATATCGGGATGAACATTTTCAATTAATTCAACGCCAACAGTATATTGATCACTACCACAACTTAGATACATGTCACCTTCTTGTGTTGTCTCTATTTCTGTTGTACTACATATTTCGTCATATAAAATAACTTCTTTACCAAATTTAGTGCAGCTAAATTTATAGAAACGTTCTGAGCCATCAAAAACAGAGGAAAATTTAGAAATAAAATAACCGTTTGGGCATTGAAATGTTGACATTCCATGAGATAATATTATTTTTGGAAAGTAACAAAAAAAGATTATGATAAAATAATATTTTTTTATTAAAATATTCCATTTTTCTAACATATTTCACAAATACAATAATAAAAATGTTTATCTAAAAATAGGTAGAATGTATATATAAAATATACACTAAATTTGTCAAATATCAAAAGTCTTATTGTGAAGAATGAAGATTAAATAAAATCGTGTAATAAAGATGTCATGATATGGTTATTGAAAAAGAATCAACATATTTATAGAATACCACACCATTCTGGCTACCGCTTACTGATGAGACTTTTAAATAGGTCATCTTGTATGAATAATCATTTATATTTTTCTAGAAGAAATATGTAAAAGATAAATAATATTCCTTTTCCAAGGTAAAATTTTTTTATTATGTGCTTCTTTTTTTTAAAAAATCATATAAATAATAATATGAATAATATGGTTATTTGTATTTAATATTTTATCTTCCTTTTGATTATATGATAAATGTAAAAATTTGAAAATAATTTAATTATTATTTATATTAACAAATTTCTTTCAATATAAAAAGATATAAGAATAATTATAAAAATTAGAAATGATGACGTCAAAATTAATTTTTTTGTTACTTTTTATTTTAATAATTGTTGAAATATCAAGTGATAATATATTCATTAGAGAGTCATTATACCTTTTAGCATTAAAAAATTTTTCAAAAGAAATTGTTCATGCAATATATAGAAATTTTGATGTTACGAAAGGTGAGGTGTATGAAGGTTCTTTGTGTAGAGCTGCTAATTATAATATTTTATCTAACAAAACTATAACATCATTAACTCCAATATTTTTAATTGTTGAAAAAGAGTAAGTTTGAACTTGATATTTGTTAAAATAAATTATATAATATTTCTTTTATAAATAACAATATTATTTATAGAAGTAAATATATATATTGCCAAGAGGAAGGATTAAAAAATTATTTAATTGTATATATATATGGTAGACAAAATGGTACAGGAATTATAAGAGTAGAAAAATTGAATAAAATAAATTTTATATTTGAGTTGGATAAATATGATTATGACCATGTTGAGAAAGCGTTATTAATATTTAAAAAATTAAAATATTCAATTCCTTTGCAATATAATGGTTGGAAAAAAATTTCGATTCCAAAAAAGGATAGAATATCATTTTGGAGACAATTGATTTTGCCAGAAAATAATGGAAAAGGAATTACTGATAACGATACAAATACAATTTCTTATCTAAAGTTTTTAATTTTAATTAGTGAAATTATTATAGTGACAATAATAACAACAACTCTTATATCCTTAATGAAAGGAAAACATAAAAGAAAAAAAATTGAATTAAATAAAATGATATCAGATTTAAAAAAAGCAAATACTCTTGATATCTCAAAAAACAAAGAAATTATAGATCCGAACGATATTAGAAGTTATTTTTATACAATTGTCAATCAAGTTTCAATATATATTGAAGATCATATTAATAAAGATAACAATTATGATGTTACTCCTGAAGCAAAAAATGTTATTAATTTTATGGGATTTGAACCATATATGGGAAACAATAAAATAAATGAATTATTTGATGAACTGTTTATTGATATTATGCCATCAATTTCCTCACCGCATCATATAAAAAATTTTAGTTTAAAACCAGGAACAAATATTTCGGATGTTATTTCGTCAATATTTATCTCATATATTTCTTTAATAGGTATAGACAGAATTCCCAAAACAATACTTAAAATGATGGAGCAAGGAGTTTATAATTGGTTTGGTAAAGCTATAGGATTACCAGACATTTTCTTATATGACCGAAACACATTTGACATTAATGTAACAGATCCATTATTTACAAATAATGGTGGAGGTTTAATATTTTCAAATAATATATTGGCAAACTTACATGTTATATTTGGGGCCAGAAAAATGAAAATAGAAAAAATGACAAATAAACATGAGAAAGAAAGTAATTTTAATAACAAACTTGATATTCAAAAACGACTTATTGTTTATGTAAACGAAGATCAATTGGGAAATTTTGAAAGTTTATGTAACTCTGTCTTTATCCTCTGCAAAGGAATCCCATTTAGTGACAAATTTGAATTGTGTCAAGCTTGTCTAACAAAACAAATTGAAGAAGATATAAATGATGGATATATTCCTTTCCTTGTAATTGCATCCTTTGCTTCAACAACATTATGTAGTTATGATAATTTTAATGAAATTTCATATGTATGTGAAAAATTTGACATTTGGTTCCACGTAGATGCAAGTTATGGTGGTTTTAGTTTAATAAATTCAAGAATAAGAAAATTTGCATTAGGGATTGAAAAGTGTAATTCATTAATTACATGTCCTGACAAATTTATGATTTGTAGTCCAGAGATCTCATTATTATTCACGAGAAACTTTAAATATATTTATAAAAGTGTTTATGATAAAGAATTTCAAGACCCAGAAGATAAATGGTTGATCAATACAGAGGATGTTAAAAAATTTTTACCATTAAAATTATGGTTTGTATTTAAAATTTATGGTATTGAAAAATTGAGGGAAAGAGTAACAAAACTAATTCAAGATACAAATACTTTAAAAGAACTAATAAAAAAGGATAGTCGTTTAGAATTATACGATTTTCTTTCTATAGGAATTGTATCATTTAAAGTATGTGGAATTTCAGATGAAGACTCATCAATCAAAACATCACAGTTAATAAAATTTATCAATGAAAAACACCAACTTTATGTTACCGAATATAAAGTTAACAAAAACATTAAGCTAATTCAATTATCAGTAATTCACATAACAAAAACATCAAATCTCATAGCAAATCATTGGGGAGAAATACAAAATATGGTTGAAGAGTTTTTCAGTAGTCAATTAGAAACACCATCAATTTCTTCGCCACAACCCACCCAAAAAAATGATACTAATATCTCAGAGGATTCAATAAAACAATAACAAAAATATTTAATTTCTATATTTTTAAAAGTTATATAAATAGTGACTATAATTCCATAAAATTTTTATGAATCTACAACATTCGAATTTTTAAATAGTATTTTAAATCTACAAAATATATAAATTAATATTTTATTGCTTTTCAGAGATGAATAGAAATATTTAAGCTAACAAATTTCCCTAAAATTTTTAAACATTTCAAGAACAATATATATCTCATTCTTTAATAAGTTTTAATCATTCTATTATAGTTTTTTTATTATTTACTATTATGGCGACTATTTTGCAATCGACTATTAACAATGACTATAACAATTCTTGCTATAAGTATCCACCAAGAGTAAGCTTGCAATTTCTTAAAAAGTGCCACCACTTTTCTATACATTCAAATAATCTCTCTTTTTTAAAATATATTCCTCCTTTTATCTTATGACACAATATCATTACTCTTTTATCAGAAACATTATAAAAACGTTAGTGAAAAAAAAATAAGTTGTTTATTTCTCTACATAATTTAAAATTAACCATTTTATATAAAAAATAAATATATGTATAGTTTTATGTAAAGCTTTTAAAAACAAATTAAACTTTCCCTAAAGAATACATTATTTTATTATTTTTGATAGTCAAAAAAAAGTTTTTCATTTTGATTATAAAAGTCGTAAATTAAAATAAAAAATGATACTTTATTTACTATTTTAAAAAAATCATATTTTTTAGTTAAAATAAACATTTATTTATTTTCTAGACGAATATAAAGTAGAAAAGAGATTTATTTTGTTTTTTATTATTTTTTTTTCTTTCAAAAGAAACATTTAATTTTTATTTTTGTTTATGAATAAATAAACATAAATATATATAGTAGTAAGATAAGAAAAATATAGATTTTGATGACACTCTTTTTTGGAAATTAAAAAAGGAGGGAACCTTAAAGTAAGAAAGTAAATATAATGAGAAAAATTATGTTAGTTTATAGGAAAGTTGTTTTATTATAGCTTAACTAATTTTTGTTTGTAACTTTTAATCTTCTTCAGCTCCAGACCTCTAAACAAAAAGAGTGGTTTAAAATGGGAGATGAAACAAAAAGTAAAAAATCCTATGACAATATAGTAAAATATAACTCCAGACTGAACAATTGGAGTTTAATTATGAATAGGTTCAGAAAAAGTGATGTTTTTACTGATGTTACATTATGTAACACTATACGTGCACATAAATGTTTCTTGGCAGCAAAATCAAAATATTTTGAAAAATTATTTACTAATGAAAGTAATAAAAATAAAGGTAACATTTATTTTATTAAATTTATTGTCAATTAACTTTTTGATTTTAGATAAATTTGATTTTCCTAATATAAGTGATGATGCCATGAATATTGTGGTTGATTTTATTTACACAAATGAAATTAATGTTGATAAAAATAATGCTGAAGAAGTCCTTATTGCAGCAGGAGAAATCCAAATAGAAGAACTAATAAGTTATTGTCAAGATATTTGTAACAAACAAATTGATAAAAGTAAAAGATTAAGAAGTGAAAATATTGTATCAAAGAATTATAAAGAACTGTATCTTTTTGGTGGATTATCATGGAGTAGAAAAGAAGGTTATATTACACCACCAACAGAAATATATAATTTAAACGAATCTAGCAGACAGAATAAGGAACAATATTTAACAACTATTGACAATAAAAGAACACTTAATCGTTTTGGAAATGCTTTGGCTAAATTTGGTAATACAGTATATGCCATAGGTGGTCAAAATCACGATGAAATACTAAATACAATAGAAAGTATAGAGATTAATTCGCTTACATCTTCTTGGAAGAAAACCACAGCAAACTTTTGTTTTAATTCAAAATACCTTGGAGTCGGTAACTATCAATGACAAAGTGTATCTATTTGGTGTTAACTCGAATGAGTACAGAAACAAAAACTTCCATAAAATGTTTTACTGCTTAGATTTAAACTCATTAACAATGAATCCTTTATCATCTTTACCAATAAATCTATACACACCTTCACCGGTTGCTGTGGACAATACCATTTATGTTGTTGGTGACGATATCGATAATAGTGTACAAACATCATGGATAAGGAAAAAAAGTTTTTGTGAAGAAGGAAGCAAATTTTTTAGAATTGATACCAGATTAAAAGATTGGGAATCACTTCCTAGTACAGAATATAGAAAGTTTGAAGGATGCATGATTTTATTTAACAATACGCTATATTGTGTTGGCGGAGGATATCCACATACATGTGAAATATTTGATATTCGTGGGAATCGTTGGAAGGAAATGGCCAATTCAACATCAGCAAGTTACTATTCTAAACTAATATTGTTAGATGGTAAAATTCATAAAATTGGACATAGTTGTTTCAACGAAATGTACGAACCAACAATTGATGAATGGATAAAAACAGAAAAAATTAGATATCCAAGATTTGGTTTTAACATTACTACAATTTAACCACATTTTTAAATTTTTAAAAAATGTAAAGTTCCTAAAAAATACTTATTCACAGTTTTGTGTCAAATTCAAAAAATTAAAACTTCGATAATGCACCATAACCTAATTTCTCCCACTGGACTTTTTATTTAATTTTATCTTTGATAAAAAAATTACCGTAATAAAACATATTTTAAAATTCACTAGTTAAATTTATTTTTTCAAATTTAGATAAACATAGACACAATTTTTAAATAATTCAAATGGTGATTCAAGATAATAAAACTGTAATTCATTCTAACATTACTTCTTCACCATAAGCCATTAAATTAAAGTATAAATATAAATGTTTCCTTAAGTAAATCCTATTGTTCAGTAAATTAGCATTTCTAATGCAAATACAGTAGACTCTCGATTATCCAAATCCCTCGGGACCAATGGTAGTTCGGATAACTAAAATTTGAGATAATTAAACATGAAAAAAAATATACTTTTTAATTTTTACATACAAAATAACTCATTGCATATCATTATAGATAGTAAATATCAATTTTTTAATAAATACATGAAACAAAAAATTATTTAGCTTTAAAGAAATCCCCTGTTTTTTATTAGGTTAGATTGTCTTTTTTATGAAGGCATGTTTTCTCAAATTTCTTGATATATTAGTTGTTTCATTAATTCAATTAATATTGACATTTCATAGATTTTTTTCTAAATCAGTACTTTATATATTTTATACATGTACACAAGAAAGTATCTCTTTGCTTTAAGTAATTTTATTGAATATTTTTTATGTATAAAATTTTTAATTTGTAAATTTTAATGAAAATTTCTCCGTTTGGTTAACCGAGAGTTCGGTTAATCGAGGTTCGGATAATCGAGGGTCCACTGTATCTTTTTTTGAAAGTTTAGTTAATTAAATTTACTATAAATAAAATTTTGATATTAAAAGTAACCCAACGGATACACATGTGAGATTTCAAGTTCATAAATTTGTTAAAGTTTGAAGTAAAAACATTTCCATTAAACATATATATTACCATAAAATTCTAATTAGGGAAGGAAAACGTAACATTTCCAACTCTAAATGTAAAAGTTTTGGACAAAAGCTCGTACGTATGAACAAAGACAGTTTATTTCAAAAAGATCATATTTTTTGCTATTGTTCTTTTTGAGAAAGCACTTTTTTCTCATTTAGATTCTGTTTATAATCGTTTTTTAAGAATAATCAATTTATCGCCTCCACTGTATTTAATAACTTCATACCAAAATATTTATATCAAATAAAAACACAACTAAATAATAGAAAATCAGCAGATCCACACAAGTGTGAAACACAAAATACCATATATTAAGCCCTCTCGAAGAGGTCTAACCATATTTTAGGGCAAGCTTAAATCTGCTTATAAATGGTAATTTTCGGTAAAACCACAAAAGGTATACCTAACCGAAAATGGAGAATCCCTAAAGAGTGGAAATAACATTTGAAAACATCAAGTTCAACCTTCAACATGAAAAAAATAACTATAAGACTATATCGCGAGCAATGTGTTATCTCAATTACTCCCACAATATTCGAAGAAAATTAGCATTAACCATGCGTTTCTAAATAAAAAGGATATCTAATGTACCTTCAACCAACAATATATCATAAGGAAAGAAACACATTTAATATAATTAATTGTTCTAGTGAAAACGACCAAACAGTTCTTAATTTTTGATGGTTGGTGACAAAAAAAAACTAGTCAAATTATATATCAAAAAACAAACCCAGATTGACTTTTCTTTATACCGCCTCACGACCTTACTCGTATATCAATGATCAACTAGCTGTTTTTTTTATCTAGACATAAATGAGTTGTTAGCGTAAGTAAATACTTGTTTCAACAACATCGAGACAGAGACTAATATCCCTATAAACAAATGTTTTTGTATTAAATTAAGAAATATCTAGAGAGATCAAGAATATTCCTTTAATGTATTAGGAATTGTTATTGTTTGATTTGCAGGTGAACAGAATATTCTAGAATATACTTGCCATTACGAGTAATCACAACGCGAAAATATGTTATATGTGTGACAAAATAGACAGTCATTGAAAGTTAAACAGAAGAGATCTGCTCATCTGTACTTCTGCCGTAGAAGTGTTATTAGTGTGTTGTCTAAAATCGATAGCGTTTTGCTTTGTGTTTTGATTTGTTACTAGAAATTTCTACACGTCGTTTTATGTAAATTCCATTAACTAACTAATGTAGGTTTCCAAAGTGGATATTTTTCCTTTCTGGTGTGTATAAAAGTGGTATTTCTGATGTTATTACTGATAGATATTTCTAATAATATGTTTCAAAGCTGTATTGTGGTGACATTATTTTGTTTTGTGAAGATAGGCTAGCTTTTAGATGGAGATTATGCTGTAGAATTAGGCGATATTACTCTAGTTAGTCAATTTTTATTCTAACAAAAATATACTTTTGTTATTAATTGTGATGGAACAACGAGTATTAGAAGATAGAGCGGTGAAAGTACAACTAATATTGTATTATTGCTCAATTCAAAATAACAACACTTCTTTAGAAAATCAATTTACTTATTTTAATTATATTTTATAGAATTGTAGTGGGTTTTTTATTATAATGATTGAAGAGATTATTGTCATTAACATTTTGGAAATACTAAAGAAATGTACCAGTACATCTTTCTACACATTTTTTCTTACAATTCTTGAGAAATGTCACTATTTTTTTTTATAGTTTGAATTTGGTTTTTTAAAAATATAACTCTACCCATTTGTCTGCTCTTTTTATGTTGCTTGTTTATTGACTAATTCGTTTCTAGTATTTTTTTTTATTTTTACTGGTAAAGTTGGCATGTTTTTTTTCTTTAAGGTTGTATTATTATTTTTAATATTTAATTGCAGAGCTTTTTCATGTAATCGTTTTCAAATTAGTTATCTATAGTTAACTTCCATCAATACGATTCACTTATTTTTTTTAAGTAGCTTGCTGATGTTTTTTAAAAATATCTATCTGCCTGTGTTTTTCGCTCTTCCTTTCCTATTGTTTTTTAAATGAGTTTGCTTATAGCTTTCTTAGTAGATTTTATTTTATTCCAATTAAATCTTAGGCTTAGAATTTTTTATTGCACTGAAGGATTTTTCGGAAATAATGTTATTTGGAGAGTTACTTTTCTACAACTTTTTATTTATTTTCCATTTTTCCCACCTGACTTAGGTGAATCACGATGAAGGTATATGGAAAATTGTATTCTTACATGTGATTTATCTTGACGCGGGTGCATTTAAAGTACAAAAAACTTTACATATGTACAATTAGAATTTATACATCGTTTGTGTGTTAGTATCAACAGATTATTTAATATTAATATATTAGTTAGTATCATAATTTCAAAATATTTTTTATTTGTTTTAACAACATTCAAAACGTTTATTTTTAACAAGAAGTAATACTATATTTTTACGTCGTGATTTAAATTTTTCTTTATTTTAGATGTCTTCTAATACCAACGAGGAAATGCAAATATGCCAAAAAGACTATGAGTCACGTTTTCAATTAATTAGTCAAGCTCTACAGTTACATGAGGAAACTCCAAAATCAAAAATAGATGCTTTTCAAGCATTGGAATCATATTTCAACTTTCGAAGAGTTGAAGAAAGCCAAATGAAATATTATGGTGAAGATGCTATCGTTGGAACATTTTTTGGTGATGAAAATGGTATTTTTATTACTGTGACACTTAGTGAGATAGAGAAGAAAAGAAATTTAATTTTGAAGGATCTTGCTGATTTATACAAAATTCGTAGTATCAACAACACAATATTAAGTGTTGAGAAACTCGCCAACTACCTTTTGAATACCAGATTTTCACTCTCAACTTCCGGTTCGAGTGAATATTCTCTTTTTCTACCAATTTGTGAATTAGCATTTGTTTGTATACTCGATCAAAAAGTCATCTATATGGTGAAATGTTTTAATTTAACAATAGAAAATAGTTTAATGAGAATATTCAAGGGGAAGTATGTTACTGCTCAATTGAGAATTGAATGTCAAGAATATTTTACTAAAGAGGATAATGGTTATCAGTTATCTTGTTGTCATCTTACATCATCAATAAATCCTAGTAATAATTTCCAAGTAAATTATGAAACTTCCTCATTTTTGCTTGACAATTTCAATACTGTCAACGATGGTTGTTTAACGGTAGCTATGTGTCAAAGCATTTCCAACACTCAATGTTTAGATATTTCTGAAATTATTAAAGAAGTCTGCCAAATTGGAATATCTTTGGACATCCAGCAAGAAAATTTTATTAGTCGCTCATGCCATCCTCAGAATCATTCAATACTTTGTGATGCCCCGTCCGGTACCGGAAAAACATTATGTACAGCATTAACTGCTCTTATTCGCCTTAAACTCGGTCTAAGTACAGTAATAACGTCACCAACAGATTCTGGATGCCTAACTGCAGCATTTGAATTAAAAAAGTTAGGTGATAATTTCCTTAATGACGATAAGTATTGTGGAAGTGTTGTCTATTTAACAACTAATATATTTGATATTTCTGATGAATTTTCGTTTGAAAAGCCATATACAATTGAGAGCTACATGGAAAATGAATATTGCCATAAACTATGGAAAGACATTGGTACAAATCCAGCAGAAAAGCAAGTATTATGTGATGCGTTCAAGAATATCAAACATATAAGGGTGTTATTAAGCGGGAAAGTTAAAAATCTTACTCTAGATGATGTTAACTATATTTATAAGTTTGAGTACTATAAGAATATTCTTGAAGAATTTTTACTCCGCACTTCTAAACCGAAAATAATTATTGTGAATACAGGTTTATTATTTAAAAGAAATAGTATTCATAATTTTGTCAATAAAAATTCATTGATAATGATAAATGAGGTAGAGCAAATAGAAAGATGGAGAATAATGCTTTTAACAATGTTTTATAACAAGTGTTCCTTTATGTTTATTGGTAATTCTAAACATGCAAAACCATCTGAACCATTTGGTAAAAATAATGACTTATACAAGTTTTTTTTCCATCAAAATATTTATTTTAAAAATTGTTCTCATATTACTTTAGAGACAAATTATAGATACAATCAAATATTGTGCAATTTTGTATCAAAAGTACTATATGATAACAAATTAAAGAATCCAGTAACCAACTGTGGACAATTGTATTTTGATCAAGGTTTTGTATTTGTTCATAAGAATAATCATCAAATTTCAGTAAAAACAAATCAACTTACAAATACATTTGAGGTTGAACAAACAAAATTCTTGATTGACTATTTAAATAAGAACATGGTTCATAACAAGGAAATTGCTGTTTTGTGTTTCTTTGCTGCTCAACAAAAATTAATGACAGAATCTCTACCACAGGATGTTTATGTTATGACGGTAGAAAGTTCTTATGGATTAGAGTTTCCTTATACAATTGTTTGTACATCATCCCATGAAAAAAATGAAATCATCCATGACAAGTATCGTATTCTTGTTTCTTTGACAAGATGTAAGAAAGGAATGTTCTTGATTGTTCATGAAAATATTATTGATAATTTTATGAAAGATATTGTCATTAATCTCAATTCATCCTGTTAATTGCTTTACTAATCCTTTTTTCATAACCAATAATTATTTGTGATAAAGTTTTTTTTTCATTTGGTAAAATTTCTTACGCATAATGTACTAGAACATTTCATAAATAAAACTGTACGAAATTAATGTTTTTTTTCGTGACTTTTGATGTATCATTTCATACGGTTATTTATAAATATTCCTTATAATTTAAAAAATATCTTTGCTACATTAAAATATATCCCTATTACTTAAAAATATGTAGATAATATTTTATTAATATTTGTTCAACGGTTTCTCAAACTATTCATCAACTAACTTCTAATATCGACATTTGAAATGTGATTCTTCTTCTGTACTTTGCAATGTGAACTAATTTGATTCATTGTCATTTAGAGAGTTTAAAGTGTGGTTGTATTTTTGAAGTTATATAATATCTACCTATGGGCAGAATTTAGATATATGAGAATATGGGTAGAGATTATATAATCTGGTTTTTTTGTAGGTAATTTTTTTTAATAAATATCTTGGAAAAATTTGTTGATATAGTAAAAGATTCTTGAGTTATCTTAATACATTAAAAAAATTAATAATAACGACGTAATACCAAATAACGTTATAATATTGGTATGTCAAATTTAATTTTTTTAACGCACTTTAAAAAGCAAATCAAAATTATTTTAGTTACTAGAAATGTTTCGTTACTGTCAACCATAAGTTTCAAAACGATAAAGAAAAGTACTTTTTGTGGAGTAATGTTTCTTGGTAGGAAATTTTTACCAAACATATTTACTTAAAATATAGTGTTTTACTGAAATTAGTATTAAAAAAATTTTTTTTTTAAATTCTAAATGCAATGATTTTTTATTTCAGGTATCAGGATATGTATAACAGCATACTTTATTCTAAACATTTCAATAGCCTAAAAAAATTCGTTGTAGTACTACAAAACAACATTAGATTTGTTAAATTTTCGACTATAAGTTATTGCGATACTACTCTTAGGAAAGAATCTCCTCTTAATCATGTAGAAATAAGTGTTTTGAATTATAATACAAATTTGAGGTGGGAAAAAGGAAAATATGTTGTAAATTGGCCATCATATTGTCAATATAATGCTATAGGAAATGGCCTTCATACAAAAAAGTATCATAGTGAGAATCATAGATATTACCTTAGTGGTTTAATTTATGTTATGATAAGAGCTATATACAATTTGAAATTAGATAACATTCGGATTGTTACAGATAGTAGATATTTAAAACATATAATTGATAAAAAATTGGATTTCCACGAGAAAAATAATTTTGTTCAATATCGTGATGGTGTCAAAGAAAAAAAAAGAAATAGTGATTTATTTAAAATTATTTGTATGTTACGTAAAAAGATAAAGTTGTCATGTGTTGTGGAAGATTTAGTTGACGAAATGGGGCGTAATAAGCCTACAATGGATGTTGTAAAATATTATAATAACATAAAGTTAGATGAGGAAGAAGCAATTAAACGATATGAAAATTTGGTAGAGGGTAAAAGAAATCTTTGGCATTATTTAGATTGTGGGAGCATAGTTTCAAGTAAGAAATCTTATCCAATTTTTGATGAACCACATTTTAAGGCAGAATTAAAAAGTGCTTCAAATCATGCCCCTTTATATTATGTTGGTGGAGTACTTGTTGATAAAAATGATAAAGAATATCTAGCAAAGTTTGTTTTCCAATCATTTAAAGATAGGATTTGTGTTACTGAAACTGTTAATCAAAGTCAATTAAATATTACTTTAGTAAAGTTAATAGGTATAATTAATTGTTTAGAATATGTATGTTTGTTTAAATATTTGATCTGCAGTATTAATTCATAAAAATATTTTATAGTTAATTAATCTGGGAAAAAGAGAAGCAATAATTGTCCATGATTTGCAATTTTTTTCATATGGTATGAGACATGGATGGTGTAATATGAATGGGGAAGAAATTGGATACAAAGATTATTACCTGGAAATAGTGGAGTTATTATCAAAAATAAATGTTGATTTTATTTATTATGACATAATTAATAGTACTCCAAGTTTCTCTTTCTTTAAAAGTTTATCAGCAGCCTTTTATGGAGACGATTTTGATATGATAAGTTATGAATAAACAATTTATTTTATTAAAACTTGATTTTACTCATCATTCTTAATATGTATGCATCATGCAAATAATATATACGATTCTTAGAAAAATATTTATATTAAATTTGTTAATTTCATTCAACCATAACAATACTTTTTATTAAATTTAAAATGATTCACAAGACTAACAAGCTTTTGTTATAATTTATTGCCTTACTCAAGAGTTGACAATTTTATCTACACATCAATTTGATTACATTATATAAATTATTGCTATCATTGTTATATGTAATATTATGTTGTTATACAATTTATTTTATTTCTTTATTGTAATTATACTAATTAAAGTTTCTAAAAGCATTAATTGTTATGAATGTACCTCAGGAAAGGGTCAAGATTGTCGTACTTCAGCATCAACATGCTCATATGGATTATTTGGTTGCGTTAAAATAACAACTTATTCTGGTGGTGTTGATAAATGTAAGTAGAATATATAAACATTTCAAACTATTTTTTTTTAGATGGAATGTTTCCCAATAACGATAGATCAATTATATCAGAAATTCGTTCTTGTAATGTTCTTCCTCTTGGTGGTGTTGATGCTTGCCAACAACAAACACTACTTGGAATTAGAATTGTAACTTGTTATTGTTTCAATGACTATTGTAATGGAACGATAAATTTAAATAAATTTAATTATCAATTTCTTGTAATTATATTACTTTCGATATTTTATTTTGTTTTTGATATAATATAATTTTATTATTTTAAAAAATAAATTTCAAACTTAGGCGATTTTTTTGTTTCTCGGTTGAAGATGCAACTTTATTTGAAGTTAAGTGTATCATTAGCCGAGTTCGATACTCATCAAAAACTCCCGATGATGATTATTTCCACGACGGTCTTCAGACATCCCAATATATCAAATGGTGTTAACTGTGGTAACTTAGGGAACATATTGTTTTGTTTTTTGTTTTTAAACGTACTATGCTAATTGTTTATATGACAAGTCAAAACACATAAATTAAATGTAATTAAAGTATAAATTTAAATTTTTTTGAAACACCAATAAATGATAAGCATTAAAGAGGGGTGTGATATGAGTTGTAAAATATTGTCTTTAAAAATCACTATAAAAGGTAAGCTAACGCAAATTATTTCATTTTATAATTAGCTGTTTAAAAGAATGAAAGTTTTCTTTTTCTTATTATTATTATCGTATTTCAAGGTGAGTTTAAAGTAAAATAAATTGTAGTTAACAGAAAGAGAAATATTAATATGATATTAAGATCGGTCATTAACTTTAACTTTTTAGTTTACTACACAAATTTACGAAAAGTTAACAAACAAGGAAAAGTTTCATTTATTTGGAAAAAATGGCCTTTTAAATAAACCAGCATTTGAAGAAGTAATAATAAAAGAATTTAATGGGGAAGTTTTTAATATTACCCTTGAAGGTAATGAAATTACTTTTGACATTAAAGAAACTTCTTTAAATTTATTTGATATTGGTTTACACCATAACTATTATTTTACAAATCAGAGCAAAGATCTTCTTGAAGAGCATATTTACTATGATAAATGTAATAAAGTATATAAAGGTGAAAGTAGAGAACCCAAGGGGAATATAATTTCTTTAACAGGATGTAAAAATAATTTGGTATGTTATCGTAACAAATAAACTTATTTATTTTTTAGAGAGGTCTAATTATCACAAATAACGGTGAAACACATTTTATTCATCCATTACCAAAAAAAATAAAAAATAATAGCCATGTTATTTATAAAAGAAGTATTAGAGAAGAACTATCTCCTGAGCATCATACCTGTATGTTTAATAAGAATGATGATCCATTTCCAGAAGATCAAATAGAAAGTAATAATTTAATAAATAAATTAAATAACCATAATAAATTAAGTTTTATAAAAAATATTAATAAAAGAAATGCTATTAATAAAGAGGATGACAGTGAGGTTACTATTGAGATAGCTGTTTTCGCAGACTATTTAATGATAAAACATTTTTATGATATCTATGGAAAAGAAAATCATATGAAAGAATTAAAAAGATTTATTATAGCAACTGTTAATAATGTTGATAGTTTATACAGACATCAAACATTAAATTCAAATATTCATTTTCGATTAAAACGTATCGATGTTATGGAGAGTCAACCATCTGAACTCGAATCTACAAAACATGACAATGGTGATGTTAATAAATTATTAAAATCATTTTGTGAATATCAACAAAAAATGAAACCTCTGGAAAGAAAAGATCCGAGATATTGGGATCATGCTTTATTATTCACTGGTTTTGATATTTATAGTGGTGATATAAAAAGTATTGCTGGTTTTGCACCAGTTAAAGGAATGTGTAGTGAGGTACGCTCATGTACAATTAATGAGGGTATAGATTTTGGTTCAGTTTTTGTTGTTACACATGAAATAGGCCATAATTTAGGAATGTATCATGATGGGCAAAATGAATGTCATACAGATTGTTGTATAATGGCTCCAAGTATTGGTTCTGGAAAAACAGAATGGTCAACATGTAGTAGTACAGAAATGACAGTATTTGTTCAAAAACTTGGTACAGAACCAAATAGAGCTCCTAATTGTCTTAAAGTTTCTGCCAAAAAATCAAAAACTCTAAATACACTTCCTGGACAAGATTATACAATTAACGAACAGTGTCGATTATTTCACGGTAAATGTTGGAGACATGCATTACGTTCACATCAAACACTTGAAAATATCTGTCAAATGATATGGTGTACAGATGATAATGAAAAGTTTAGAACATCACATCCCGCTTTAGAAGGTACATATTGTGGCGAGGGAAAAGTATGTTTTGGTGGAAAATGTGTTGAAACAAAAAAAGATCTTTTAAAAATTGATGGTGGATGGAGTAATTGGTTAGAAAATTCACATTGCAATGAAATAGAGAGTAATAAATGTCAAAAATGTCAAATTGACGGGCAATTGATATTTAAAAAGGAATATAGATATTGTGAAAATCCTTTTCCAAATAACGGTGGTAAACTATGTGTTGGAGATGATACAAGAGGTAGAGTTTGTAATGAAATATTATGTTCAAGTGATACAAGTATTCAACAATATATTGATAATGTTTGTAAGATTAAATCAAAATTACCAAAGAATATAATATTAAAAATGAATGAAAAAGGATTGCACTTTGAGAAAGATTTATGTAAAGTATGGTGCTTTATAAAAGAGTCAACAAGTATTAAAGTGGTTGAAGATATGCCTAATGGAAGTCCTTGTGGAAAAGATAGTTTTTGTTTAAATGGTGAATGTAAATTATTAACATGCAATGGAACAATTTTAGGTGGAGATATCAATGATTGTAATTTAATGAAAAACGAAAAATTTAAAATCACACACATTGACATCTGAATGGGAATCATGGCTTTCATGGTCAAATTGTAGTAGTAAAAAATGTGGTGAAATTGGATATAAAAGAAGAAAAAGAATCTGTAATGGTTTATCGTGTTCCGGACAAGATTTTGAAGAAGCAAAATGTGTAAAATTAATTGCGTAATTTCTGAAAATATATGGCTTAATTGGGGCGAATGGTCAGAATGTTCATCATCACAATGTGGAGACAAAGGTAAACAAGTGAGAACGCGAAAATGTTCTGGTGAAAAATGTAATGGTTTGGAAATAGAATCACAATCTTGTAAAGTAATTTGTTTAAAAAATAATGGAAAATTTACCACATGGAGTTCATGGAGTGAATGTAGTCCTATAATTGACTGTAAAACCAAATCTTTCAGAAAAAGAACAAGGGATTGTTGGAGTGTAACTTCACCTGATCCTACATGCAATGGAAAGAAGGAAGAAATAGAGTTATGCCCAAGGACAAAATGCATTAAATAAATGATTACGATTATATAACTTAATGTATTTGTAAATAGTTTGTAAATATACAAAAAAATTTTTTTAATCTGCTTTCGATATACGTTAAATGACATAAAAATGCAAAGTTTGTGTAAATAATGTGATAATAGATAAAAGCGACGTTGACAGTCGATGTAATGCTAGTTTACTCCAACGTTAGTTATATATATTTTTAATGACTGTTACTAAAGTGGAAGCCTATATTGAAGCTTCAGTTAAAAAGACTGAAGAAATTAGAAATTTTAATGAAACTGATTCCACTTTAAAAGAGGGTGCAGGAAAGAAATTATTAAGAAAAATTGATTCAATTAATTATCCAATTTATTGTACAGAGGAAACGGTTAAAAGTGCTGGAGCAATAAAACTTGAAAATAATGATATATTTTTAATTTCTTTTCCCAATTCAGGGATTGAATTGCTAAAAAATATTATTTTACAATTATTAGGATATTGAAATTAATGGTATGTTATTGATTGATTAATTGTCAAATATTTATAGATGAATACAATTTTCCAACTATTGAATATTTTGGATCATCTGTCATTGATATCTATCCCACCACCAAAATATTTACAAACTTATTTAAATTTTAATTTATGTCCAAAATTAAATAATTGTAAAGTAATAATATTAATAAGAAATCCGAAAGATGTTGTCTGTTCAATGTTTAAACAAATTCCAGGTAATGAAGATATAAAATTACCATCAAAAGATTTTACTGAATTTATGAATGCCTTTTTGGAAGGTGAAACAGAATACGGTGACTACTTTACCCATTTACAAAGTTTATTACCATTAATTGATGATAAGAAAAACTTTATATTAACTTATGAACAGACAACAGCTGATTTAGTAACGACTATAACAAAATTAGGTAAATTTTTAAACTTACAAGATAAAGTATCAGATCAAAAAAGTTTGTTTAAAATTGTTGAAGAAGTAACATTACACAACGAATTTAATTATAATTATACAATTAAAGAGTGGAAAAAATATTTCACTGAAGAAGAGTCATTAAAAATTGACGAAAAATTTAATTTATTTTTTAAAGGAACGATAATAGAAGATATCTTTGATAAAAAAATGGAATGGTAATTCATTATATAAAAAAGAATATTTTCGAATTAATAATTATTTATATTCTGTGGAATCATGTAAAAAAGTTTTTTTTACAATACTTTAAATTTATTTATAACAACGTATTTTATTTAAACATTAAACATGTGGTAATATAACTTTCATATATTTGCCGTCTTATTAATAATTATTTCCTGGAAATTATAATTTGCAATGATTTTACTTCATTTCAATATCTTATTACTTGACAATTTTGATGATTGAATTTTATAGTACTTATCCAATTATCAAGGTTTTTTAATGAATTTAAAGTTGTTATAATTACTTTTACTTTAAATATTATAATCTAAAGATCTATCTTAAAAATAGTAATATATATTTTAGTATGATATTTACTTTTGATAATTCACATTTTGATGTAGCTAAGAAAAAGCCAGATGAAATTTAAGAATCAAGTAAAATAAATTCAAAATCCAATTAAAAAAGCTGATAAACACTTCCAAGAAAAATTGTTTCAAAACATTATACTATATTAACTAATAATAATATTATTAAAATATCAGAATGTTTAGTAGTAAGATAAATTGATATTATTATAGTGTTATATCAAAAACCATGGAGTATGTGGATTAGACCATATGTTCTTCTACTTGTAGATAAAAATGATTGGGATAATGAAATTTATAGGGTATTCTATTAAAAACTACTAATATTCATTGTTAGTGCAATATTTAGCACTTCTAATTATACAATTTTTTAGAATAAGTGTTGCTGATAAATATTCATCTTCAAAAGTTTTTAAAACGCATTATGATTTTTGAGATTACTATATTAATATTAAATATAAATATATTTATATTGTAAGAAATTTTAAATAATTTATTATTATTTACTACAATCATTTAAAAAATTTAAAGCCTTTATCAATATAATAATGGTTCATTTGATAATTTTTTTTGATTATTTTTTTCGGTAATTTTTTTACTTTAGATATGTACATGGGGCGATTATGTGAAAATGTATAAATATGGATTTATTTTCTATGCCAACGAGAATCTTTTTTTAATATTATGGAGATCTTAAAAATTTTACAATAAAATGTTAATAAATATTTCTATTTTATTAGTGGAGATGTTCGCAAGATACATAATGATGATGGTAAATTTGCAAAATTTGTTGAAAAAAGTACATTTATTTTTACGAAATCTCATCAAAACGATTTTCAAAATGTCAAGGATATGATTGAAAATAAGAATAATTAACTTATTTTCTATCAAAATTGAAGATGTAATCATTGTATAAGAAAAAGTACATCCGGAGATTGAAAAAATTATCTATCTAAAGACTAATCAGATAAAATTGATAAATAATTTTATAGAACATTTAGAGGAGCGAAATTAAAAAATCTTTTGACTTTCAAAATGTAATTTTAATATTTTATATAATTTCAAATATTACAAAATAGTTTTTTTTTATTTGCTTTTACAGTTAGTCACTAAATAAAAATATTGCTCTTTTGCTTATATTTGTCTAAATGAATTATAAAAATTAATTTTAGTTAATAATATTTCTAAATATTAATTATTTGGTAAGAATGTTAGACTACTGAAACTAAAAAAATACTATTTTTTAGTTACATTTTTTATAAAAAGAATTTAAAATCATATTTAAATATGAATATCTATTGAATAAACCTTTAAATTCATTTATCTTTCATTTTATATAAAAAAAGAATTTGTTTATGAAATATTAGATTATGGAATACAATTATTAAAGTCAAAACTTTTTCTTGTTATTTTTTGAAGGTTCTTATTAAAATTCATAGTCAAATATTAAATTAATGATAACATTTATTAGCAATAAATTTCTTAAACATAATTTTCTATTCTTTGCATAGAAATTAATAGTAACTTTTCTCTGACGAATAACGCTTATATATTTGATTCATGAATTAAATTATAAATTATTTAACTTTAAAATATCAGAAATAATTAGAAAAAATAATTACAATGAATGGTAAAAATGTTAATTTTATACTTTTAATATATCTAATGTAAATATAAATGATTGTAAATTTTTTTAATAAAAATTTATTTGTACTTATTAAATTTTATAATCCTGATTTTATTTAATATTCAGATTGAATAAATAATAACTACGACAATTATAAAAAATATGATATTAAAAAGATTAAAAAAATATCATTGAAAGTATAAATTTATAAAATATTTATAATTTAATAAATTAAAAAAAAATAATTTTTTTTTTGTAAAATTACTTTACTTGTTTTGCAGTACTTTGGTTAAAAAATTGCTCTGATCAACAGGATACACTACAAATCTGAATAAAAGTTATCAGATAATTTTTTTAAAAAAAAAGTTGTTATGAAAGGTCTAATAAAATATTGATAATTCAAGTGCAAAAAAATAGCAGTATACTTTTATTTATAAAATAATAATACTATCACCTTGAGAATACACAATATATAACAAAAAATTATGAAATTTTAGGAAAACTCTAAATTTAGAATTTATTAAGCGAATAACTTGAAATAAATGATGAAAAGTTATAAATACCTACAATAATATGATACTTGTTTATATAACATTATTATATAAGTATCTTAGTTTTATTATCTAATCAAAGCATTAATTTTAATAATTACCAGAATACTCTTCTTTAAAACTTGAAAATTTTTTTTATAATTTTAACTAATGAATGTAAATGTTTATATATTATTAACAAACTATTTCCTTTTTAAATTAATTATCATAACAATCTTGTATGATTAATCGTGTCATTTTTTAAATAACTTTAATATATATAAACAAAATACGTATTAATATATATATATATATACATTTATTCGTCTGAAATTTTAGCAGTAACTAAAAACTTTATGTTCTACAATATTATCAATATTTTACTTTATATTAAAAAAAATAATTAATTATAACAACCAAGAATGTTTGATGATATTAAAGATCTCTACAAATTTGCATTTCAAGAACGCATTCTTACCATGGTTGATTTTTCATCCAATTCAGAAGGCTTAGTAAAAGAAGGAAAGAATCCTATGTACAGAAAAATTGGAACAAAATTATTTCCATCGCTTTGCACCGAAGAATCTCTTGAAAGTAGTAAAAAGATGACCTTAAGAAACGATGATATTTTTGTTGTTTCATTTCCAAAATCAGGAAACACATGGTGTAGACATATAATATTACAATTAATAAACGAAGATTATTTTAATGGATTGGTTGGTAAGTTTTACAATATACTTTATTTTGATAGTATTATTTTAATAGATCAATTTTATGAATCTCCCATAATTGAATGCTTCGGAGGTGATGTTATAGAGTTATTACCATCACCAAGAGTTTTAAAAACACATTTTGATTATGAAGATATACCCAAAGGTGATGGAGTTAAATATGTTTTTACTATTAGAAATCCAAAAGATGTTATTGTTAGTTATTACCATCATCATAAAAATTTCGATCATTATCAATTTTCGGAAGGAGACTTTAATTTGTTCTTTGATCTTTTTATAAATGGAAAGACAGAGTATGGTTGTTATTTTGAGTATTTAAAAGGATGGCTTCCACATATTAAAAACAGTAATGTTCTATTTATTAAATATGAAGATATGTCAAAAGATTTAGAAGGCTATATTAAAATAATAGGTAATTTTATTGGTGGAAAAGCAATCGATACCTTGAATGATGAAAAAAAAATTAAACAAATCGTTGAAAATAGTAAAATACAAAGCATGCAAAAAGGTGTACCACAAATTGTTATAGAAACAACAATGTAAGTTTCTTCTCTTTAATAATAAATTAACTTCAATTAAATTTAGGAATCCAAAATTTTTTAGAAAAGGATGTTCAAGAGATTGGAAGAACTATTTCACAAAAGAACAATCTGATATAGTTGATCAAAAATTTAGTCAATATTTTGGAAATACGGAAGTAAATAATTGGTGGACAAAGGAATTATCCTGGGAATAGGAAAAAGGGATTAATCAAACTTTTAAATCTTCAATAATCAATTATATATTAATGGTATATAATATAATTTGACATAATTTTTTATCAAACCATTTATAAAATTACTCTTTGATCACTATTTTGTCACGTTTTTGATCTAATAATAGTTTTAATTTAAATTTCTGGAAGATCAAAAAAGATTATTTACCATGTTATCATATATAAAAGTTAAAAAATTGTATGTTACTTTTTTCCGTAACTTCAATTCAAGTACGTCTACAAACAGCTGTTATCTCCATTTCAAAATAGTAAAATTTCGAGTATTTAAGTTTCATTTTTTCTACACAAAATGGTGGAAATAGATAACAATATATATGTTGAACCGGCAATTAATAGAATAAAAAAATCTATATATTGTGAAGATGATAAGCGTTTTATAATTGAAGAAGAAGGAAAGCCAGTATTTAGAGAGGTTGATGTTAAACTTTTCTTTGCCTTTCGAATATTAAATTCCATTAGATCAGCTATGAAAATGCAACATCGTGATGATGATACTACAGTAACATCATGGCCAAAATCTGGATCAATTTGGTTAAGACATATTGTTCTTCAATTAGTTGATGACGATTATTTTAAAAGTATAACAAGTATATTAAAAAATAAAAATAATAATGTGTTTTATTAAGATCAATATTTGAAGCCACCAATGATTGAATTTATAGGAAGTAATATTGTAGATTCACAATCATCTTCAAGAATTTTAAAAACTCATTTTTCTTTATCATATTTTTCAATGACGAAAAATGATAAATATAATATTATTGTTAGAAATGCAAAGGATGTTTTAGCTAGCTTTTACCATCTTATGAAATTAATTCCAGCATGTAAATTTGAAGACTGTAATTTTAATGTATTTTTTTTATATTTTTGTATCTGGAAAAATAGAATTTGGAAGTTACTTTAATTATTTAATTGAATGAAATGGTCAAAGAAAAGATGAGGATATTTTGCTCATCAAATACGAAGATATGTATTCTGATGGAAAGTTTTATATTTATGAATTAACAAAGTTTATTGGAGAAAAAGCTTTAGGTTGAATAAATAATGATGATAATTTAGATAAAATTATTAATTAAAGTACCATTTCAAGTATGAAGAAAGACATTGAAAGATTCATTGGTAAAAGATACAAGAAAGTAAAATTAAAAAAAATTAATGTAATTTTAGTAATGAGTGGTTTATTAAAAAAGGTGGAAGCGGTGGATGGAGAAAATATTTTATAAAAAAGCAATCGAAAATAATTGAAAGAATATTTTATAACAAATTAAATGGAACTATATTTGAAAATACATGGAATAAAGAAATGAAATGGTAAATGATAATTAAATTTGGAAATTATTATTTTTTGAGATTTACCAATTATTAAAATTTAAAACAATTATTTTATTATATAATTAGTGTTTGGGAAAAAATTGTTATTTAAATTTAATATATATGATATACCAAGTTATCTTAAAATGAATAGTTTTCTTAAATATAGCTATAGCGGATTACTTATTTATTTTCATAAATTTTTATTTAAGTAGTTTATATTAAATAAATAAATGTTAGTTAAATATTGTAAAATTTCTAAAATTTATCAAATCATCTTCAGCATATATCCATTTACCTATTGAATCCATTGTAGCTTTGCATTTATCATAAATTGCAAAACACACCCTAGCTGTCTTTTTTACTTTTTGACTCATACACGATTCTAGATTTTTATCCATTGATGGACCATAAACAAATGGTAATGTAGTGTTTATTTGTTTTTGGATAAAATTAAATCTTTCAACTAAATCTTTTCTTTCACTTTCATACAAAATATTAATTTCTGGTAAATTTTTTCTTTTTGTTAAAATATAATTTGAACGCGCATGAAGTAAAAAAGCTTGACTTGATGTAAACTAAAAAAAGGTAAATTAAAAAATAATATTTCTTACTCTATGACCATCATTTAGTGATTCAAATTGTGGATTATGAAAACCAACATGTGATATTTTTGATGTAAGTATGACTGATTTTCCAAGATAATTTTTTTTATCAACGGACATATAACCTATTTTAGCAAAATTAAAAGATGGTTCAATATAAGGATTTTTATAAGAAATATGGTAACTTTTAAAATTAAAAAAACTTGTTGTTGGATAAAGTGGGATTTGATTTTTAACAAAATTTAGAACATTTTCTTTTTTGTTTTTTCCATTAAGCACATAAAAGTATTCATCAACATCCATTATAGATATGTATTTTGAATTTTTTTTATACATACAATCATTTAAAAAAATTTTTGTTCCCATTCCATGAGTTAAATTAAATGGGTTCATTGTTTTTGATATTGGATAATTTGATACTGGATTTAATGTAACAAGTTTTGTTTCAACATAATATTGTAGTAAGTTATATACTTCAGGTGACAAACTTTTGTAATATAATACAATTTTAGCATTACCTTCCCTTTTCCAATTCTCTAAAAATAGAAACATTTGTAACCAATTATTATACCAATAAAGAATTGGAACACATATTGTTAATCCATTATATGGTTTACTTCTCGCTGCATTTCTATTAACATTAAAAGTTTCTTTTGTATTTGTTAAAATATTAATAATATTAACTCGTCTTACTTTTCTAGCTATTTTCCATGGAATATCGAAATCTACATAATGAACTTCCATTTGACACCGATGCTCGAATTTTCTACAGAGTGATTTATCAAATATGCCAATTCTTCCACGATAGTATTTTTTTTTAATTTTTATGTATAAATAATTATTTGGTTTTTTTTTAATATACATATTTGAACAATGAGCCATAAAAATTCCTTTAATTGTTGTGTTTTTAGCAATGAAATAGTTTCTAGGAACAAGAAATACATCTTTAAAAAATAATGATTCTTTATTCATTTTTATTTCAGTAATTTCATTATTATCACTAGATGTTTCATTTTTAGATAAAACAATATTTGCTTGAAAAAAATTTAATAAAATAAAGGTAAATATTATCTTATTCATTTTCTAATATTGATTTAAAAAATAAAATAATTCTAATAAAACTGATAGTATAGCTAAAGTTATAGTAAACTACTAACTTAATTTGACCGCCAAAAATTTCAATTCAATTTATTGTTTCATTACATAAAATGGACTACTTTATAAATAATTCCAAATAAAACGGATCTAGCCGGAGATATAATAATAATAATATAAGGAAACAAAACATAAATCCTGTTATCATTTAATCTGTTAAACTATATAATGATTTATGGTATTAACACAATATTAAATCTTTTTCATGGTCATTTTAATAATTAAATTAATATTTAGAATTTTAATTAACTTAAAATAAAATTTTATATGATGTCGTAAGATATTTAATTTAAATTATGTTTTTATATAATAAAAAAACTGATAATTCATAAATTAAAAAATGTATTCGATTACTTTAACAAATAAAGATATTTTTTATTTATCACTTGAAATAAATAGAAAATATTAACATAAATCTATAAGAAAAAAATTTTATCCTCGGCGTATCCTTTTTTAAATTTCAATCGACTTTAATTTATAAATAATCAAAAGATGTGCTTGTTTCTAAATGGAGAGAATGGGTCAGTTTAAACTTTTTATGATCAAAATTGGACACGTTATTTTTATAAAACATTCTTTTTTAACCCTTTTTAACATATTTTTGTTACTCGATTAACTATTATCAAAGTTAACGAAATAAAATGGTTAATATTTTGTACAAAAAGGTATAATTCTAGAATTTTGTGTAGGCATTATAATGTTGAAATTGATCAGTAATTAGCCATTTTACTGACTATAAAGGTAGTAATTATTGTAGAAAAATTATTTAAAAGTTAAATAGCCATAATTTTGTTAAGTGTCAGCTTTTTCATTTTTTCGTTTTTTTTTTACAAAATTAATTGTTGTTTTCAGATAACTTCCTTCAATCATTATCAATTTTAATGGATAAATAATTAATAGATGTATTTGATTTGAACATATTGCGGAAAAAGGGTCTCAAGATTGTTACCAAGATTGGTCAAATTATTTTTAAAAAGCACTTTTTCAGACACGTTTTTACATAATTTTTTCTACCAAATAAGTCTTTAAGAAGAAAATTAAATTTTTTGTTTCATGATAAATTTGTAGTGCACAAATCAGAAATAAAAAGTAAATTTAGTATTTTAAAAGACTGATTAAAAAAATGAATAAGTTATAAGTCAAAAAGTGGTGATTAAATTTTTAGTAAAAAACAGCCAATTTTTTAGTACAAATATTTTGGTTGATGATTTATTACATAAAATTATGCCATAAGATATTCTCTGCAAACAAGCCAGTCTTCCAAAGACAGATCTACGGCTGGTAATATTAAGATCATTGATCAAAGAATAGTCAATTTATGAAAAAAAAGGTAGTGATCACTTTTTTGGTAAAAAACAACTAATTTTTTAAATACAAGCGTTTTGACAAGTCCTTTATTTTATAAAATTTTGCTTTAAAATATGCTCTGCGGACTAGTCGCACCTCCTAAAGGAAGGTCTATGGTTAGTTATAATAAAACAAAAATAAATAGTCTAATTTTATAGTTTAACAAAAATTTAAGTGTGTTTTTAAATTCCATTCTTTATAAAAGTAATTAGTTTGTTGAAAAAGAGATAAATTTAAGTGAAAAGATAATATAGCTTATTTTTTGATATGAAATTGCTAATATTTATTATATTTTTCTATTTATTTTCTTATCAAAGAATATATTGGTATGTTGAAAATTTATTTTACTTATAGTATAGTAAGTTTTTATGTAAAAAAATTTGGGGCGTCTAAAAATCCCACAATAAAAGAAGATTCTGAGATAATTATTGAACCAATTAATGTTAATATCATTCGACGTTTCCAAAATTCCCAAGATTTTGAACATATATTACCCATTTAATTATAAAGTAGAACAATAAATTAATGCGACACTTTATTGTTATGTTAAATACATAATTAATATAAATATGCTTTTTTATAAAATTAACTATCATTTTTAAAACGGAATATGAAAATGAAATAAAAAGTTACAATATTATAATTAATAAAATTTATTCATTTAAAAGATTAAAACAATTAAATCAGAAATAACTAATGTTGATATCAATTTGTCTGTATTTATGAATTTTAGTGTCTGGAGAAAAAAAAGTAGATTAATTATTTAACAAAAAATGAATTGATATTTTAGATAAAGTCAGACTTATATAAGAACCTTATTGAAATTATATCATTTTATATTTCAAAAATTGCAGAATTCTAACTTCAAATTGTCCAACCATGTAATTTACTAAAAAATATGTTTATATTATGTTATGTAATATTATTTAATTTTATTTATTTAAAACTTCATGCTCAAAATCTAACAAGTAATAACCATGCGATTATAGCTGGTGATGCCAAGTTGTTAATTGAAAATTTAAAAAGAAATGCAAATATATCAGTTTGCCAAATTGAAGGATATCCAATAAATAACAATGCTCCAGAATTAAGGATATCACAAAGCAATCCAATATGTCATAAAACGTATATAAACAATTTCATTACTATTAAGCATGGTTATATTAGATACAAATTTTTTAATCCCACTGTTACGTGCAAATATCAGTGCAATTATCCGGACGGAGAATTAAAAATTACTGTAGGAAAATGGAGAAATATTAATAGAGCTAAACCAGATTGTGATGTTTTTGAAGTTCAATGTACTACTACTTTTTGGCCTCATATACTACTTTTCCAAGATTTGTATTTTCAAGTTGCAAAGAAAAAAATAAAGAAACCTGAGAAAATAACATTTTTAAAAGAATCATATAATATAACTAATATCAACAATAAATATAATGTTCATTTAATTGTAATAGATTCAGTATCATATTATATGGCTAAGAGAGGATTAAAAAATACAATAGATTATTTAGAAAAAGAATATTCCGCTTCATTATTTAAAATGAACAATAAAATAGGGTTAAATTCTAGACCAAATGCTCATGGATTTTTATTAAATAGAAGAATAAATAGCTTAAGAAATTTTTTAAACATAGAGAAAGTAAAACCCTCTGATTATATAACAATTAGGAAGAACGATTGTGATGAATATTTAGACGATCAACCATTTATAATAAATTATTATCGTCAATTGAATTATACTATATTAAGTGGAGAAGATTCCAGTTATACTGCATTTGTATCAGGAAATTGTAAAGGATTTAAAAAACATTTTGCTCATCATACGACACGGCCATATGCTTTAAAATTATTTAATCCAAACTATTCACAGTCTAACAAATTCTTAAAAATTCATGAAAGCAAATGTCTAGGTTATTCAAATTATCAATTTGATTATTTGGCAAATTTTATGAAAACCTATAAAGATTCAAAACAATTTACTTTTACATGGATTACACATATTTCTCATGAAAAACCTACTGGACATTATCAATACGATAACTATTTTAAAAGATTTTTTAAAAACCACAAACATTTATTTGATAATGGTTTTCTTATTTTTATGGCAGATCATGGTTTTCGTACTGGAAAATATCGTTCTTCTGAGATAGGAGCGTTTGAGGATAAAAATCCATTTCTAATTATATCACCACCTAAAGCGTTAAGAACAAGCAGTAGTGAAGTTTTGAAAAATTTAAAAATAAATGCAAATAAGCATACATCACATTTTGATATATATGCTACAATGTTAGATATATTAACAGAAGGAAGTAGAACAAATTTTTCTAATATGTCTTATTTTAATTTCACAAACATTATTAAAAATGATACAATAAAAGGGAGTAGTTTATTAAGGGAATTAAATGGAAACAGAACTTGTTATTCAATGGAGATAACGTCTGAACATTGTTTGTGTAGGGAAAAGTTTACTAATTATGACGGAAGTTTATCACAGTTAAATGAAAGTAGTATAAATACAACAAGACATGATGATCCTCTTGTAAAAAATATAAAAAAACTTTTTGTTAATGCTTTAAATGATAAATTAAATAAGAGTGGCTTAACAAAGTATTGTGAAATGCTGAGTGAAAATGAAAATGGAGATTTTAAATTACAATATTTATATAATGTAGAAAAAAAAATTATATTTTATATTAAACAAGAAGTTTTACCAAAGGGTATATTTGAAGCGTATTTAAATGAAGATGGCAAAATTATATCTGATAGCATTGAAAGACTAGACAGATATGCAAAGTATGCTGAAGTATGTGTTCCAAATCATACAGATAGAATGTTTTGCTACTGTAAAAGCTTAATTAGTAAAAATTTAGAAAAGTTATCAACGAAAAGGAAAAGTGAAATTAGTGGAGTCTTTAACAAACCTCTTGAAGATATAAAAAATTTCTTTAAAAATATTTTTAAAAATAATATATAAATTAATATTAATGGTTAAAATCTTTATCATAAAATTCTCAAAACCTATTAAATTTAAAAATATTTCCTATAATTTAATATTTACTTTTCTGTTAACCTAAAAATAATAAATAAAATATATACAAATTTTTTTGTAAGATTTTCGAATTGTTAGTTTTTACTAACTCCATTTGAAAAATATCAATAAAAAAATCATATTCACAATGGCTTTTCTAAAGATTTCATAAATTTGTATAAAATGTGTCATTATCATTATTTGATTTACGAGGGTTTTTTTATTATTATACTTAGATACCAAATTTTCTAATCGAAGAAGTTTTACTATAATTATAATCTTTATATGGAAATAATAAAATAATATTGAACTTTGTGATCTTCCAGAAATTCTATAACAATTAGATTCTTTAATTTTTATATAAAGTAAGATAAGTAATTTAATATTTGACACAAAACATACTACTATTGTTATTACATCTTCAGTTGATTCATGATCATCGGAAACATTATATTTTAAAGTTTTTTAAATTTTAATATGGAAAATAAATGTTAGTATTAAAATTGAAATACTTTTTAAATTTTGATTTTCCAAAACTTGAAATATGCAAAATTATATTTGAAGGAATTTATATTAAAAATAAAGTGTAACTGCTGTTTTTCTTATGCAACTATTTGAATTAAAATTTTATTCTGTTTCACTAAAAGATGACATTTGTTTTTCATCACAAGAATTGTTTATATCTTAATAACAAGAAAAAAATATAATTCCTTTAAAGTGTATTTTTCATCACAAGGTAATTTTATTAATCCTTTGTTGGTAATATTTGCACTAAAAATTTTTATATTTATTTAGATATTGTAAAAATTCTTTATTAACTTAAATATCAATTAGATGAAATTTTATTTAAAAAAAACAATTTTTTTATAATTACTTTAACATCCATCAAATTATTTGCCTATCTCAATTTTTTTGCACATTTATTAGTACAATTAAATGAAGAAAATTTATAATAATTTAAATAAATTTTAAATAATTAGAAAATAATAAGAAAATGAAATGTTTACTTTTGTCCGCCTAGTGTGATTTAAAATTAATAGTAAAATATAAAGGCAAATAGTTTTTTTAATAAGAATAATAGATTAAAACGGGATCTCAAATGGAAGGAACATCATTACTTCTAAAATTAGCATAAATAGTATATATATTACAATAAAAAATATCCATGAAAAAAAAAACCTTTTTTCGACTTAAATTTTTTCTGTAATATAATATATGTTAAAAAAAATAAATTAAATTTAATTATTCCTTTTTTTACTATCAATAATCTTTGTATTAAAAACGTAATGAAAAAATGTGTAAAAATGTATAGCGCTTAGAAATCTTATTTGTTTTAAGTTCCAAACATTTTCATATATTTGTTAGTGAATTGTACAAATATATTTAAAGATAACGAAATGGTATTTTAATAAATTGACAATTGGTTTGTTGTTATTTAAACATTTTATTGTTCTCTTTAAACAATAATAATTTATTTTTTTAATTTTTATCTATGCACTTATAAAAAAGACAATAACCGTATAAAAATAATAATAAATGTAACTTTTTTTTATAAATAATCTTCTCTTAAGATCTTATTACTTCTTTGTATCAATTGTTATTATTTAAATACCACCAACTTTCTTCCTATTATTTATTAGAATAATATTATAAAATTATCTAATTGATTCAAATAGGTTTCTAAAGTTAAAAGTTTATCATATAAAATTTTGATTTTTTTCTTTATCATCAAAAATTATTCGTTATAGAAAAATTACCACATAATGTAGTTAGAAATACGTTGGAATGAAAAAAGATAGCAAAAACTTTACAATACATGATTGTCATTTAAAAGAAAATAATAATCATAAATTTGACAGTATTTTTAAACATTTCATCATTGTTGCAAAAAAGAAAATAACGGAAAAGAAAATTTTAAAAAAACTATATATAAAAGTTTACATACTTCTTAGTAGTAATATTATTATATGATATATAAATATAGTAAAGCTTATTAGAATTTTAATAATCTTTTTATACCCTAAATTACATATTTATTTTTGATTAATTTTATACTAGAAATATTTAAAAAAGTTATGAATAATTTTCCATTTCCAATATATAAATATCAAGTTGAAAATTTTTCTTTCACATAAAAGAAAGACTATTTTTTCTAATTACTAACGTTTAAATAAAAATGAAAATAGTTGCAGGAGAGGAGAAAGAAAACGTTGTAGTGATGGACAAAGAGAGGGCTGATATTAAGAAGGGATCCTCTAAAGATGACACAATAGAGAATTTTAATAAGTATGAATTTTATTTTCAACAAATTGCTTATTTCTTATTTCATAATATATTTATAGTTTCTTTTCTATATATTTCCTTGTTTTTTTAGGATAATGGAAGGAAGGAGTACTGATTGGTATTCAATTTATATGACATATACAATGATGTTATTATCAGGAATACAATTAACTATTTATTATACGTCAATTTGGCCATATATTTTATTATTAAATCCATCTTCACAAATTAATTTACTTGGTTATGTTATTGCATCCTTTTCATTAGGACAAGGAATTGGTTCACCAATTTTTGGTGGTATTGCAACAAAATTAAGGTCTAATAAAATTCCAATAACTATTGGTTTAATAATTGTTATTATCGGTAATGTTATATATTTATTTCTACCAGATTTGCCCAAAGATAATATATTTTATTGGATATGTTTATCAAGAATATTAGTTGGTATCGGATCTGGTACTAATGGTGTTTTGAGATCATATTGTGTTACAGCTTGCATACCAAATGACAGAAGGAGAGTTGTAGCATTATCAATAGCATCATTTGTCATGGGTGTAACTATTGGACCAGTTATTCAAGCATTGTTTACACCTTTAGGGACAGAAAATAACAAATATCTCATCTTTACAATAAATATGTTTACGATGCCAGCAATTATAATGTCAATTATTTATACTTTTGGAATTATATTTTTTTGGTTAAGGTTTAAAGAAACATTTATTGGTTTTGAGGTGGTTTCAACTTCAGATAATCTTGAGGATTGTAAAGAAAATAATAAAATTGAGTTGCCTAAATTTGATAATATCGCTGTTATTGTCTGTATAATAGTTATGTTTGTTCAATCATCAGTTGCAACAAATATTGAAGCTGTAGCAACACCATTATCTATAGCAATGTATAATTGGAATGATGCCGAAGCTGTTTTATATAATGGACTTCTTATAGCTGCTTCAGCAGTTATTAGTTTTACTAATTATATGATGCAGGCATTTACTTTTGTTCATAATATGTAAGCAATTATTGTTTTATTAAATATGTTTTTAGAGATCAAAGAAAACTTTTAATATTTGGATTAAGTGTTTTCTTTCTTCATCATACTTTAAATTATCCTTGGAGTTTTTATTCGGGTAAACTTGATTATATACCGACAGATGAAAATGGAACAGAATTTTCAACAGCAGATTATGGTGGCTGTTCATCTAAATATGATTGGTGTAATTATATTAGTCGCGTACCATTAATAGTTTATTGTATCACAATGATTGTATGTTTGGGCTTTGGATTTCCTTACACAGCGGCTCCAAACAATACATTATATGCAGATATTCTTGGTCCTAGAAGACAAGGATTAATGCAAGGTATCTTTGAATTATTTGGTTCTATTGCTCGAATGGTTGGACCGCTTATTGGAACGTATGTTTAAATAATATTAAAACATTATATAATAATTTTATTTACAGTTATCTTTTTAACATGGCAGGACCTGTATATGTAATGATGCTCCAAGGATTACTAATCCTCTTAGCAATAGCTTTAATATTAGTATTTTATAAACGATTAATCCCATTAAAACTTGCATAAGTTAACTTAAATAGAATTTGTTATGTAAATTTAAATTTTTTTGTTGTTTATGATAAAATAAAAAGAAGTTAAACTATTTTTAATCATAATTTTTTATATATTTTAACGGTATGGTTAAAGTTAAAGAAAAAAATTCAGATATTCATATTTTAAAAATAAATATACTACCTGGATTCAATGGAATATTGGAAACTAAAGAATATAAGTTAGTTATCATTTATTTATATTTATTAATAACATTTTCTTTTTGTAGAAAAAATGAAGTCAATAGTGATTGGAAATCAATTATTTTAATATATTTATTGATATTTTTACTTGGAACTCAATTTTCACTATTTAATATAACTGTATTTCCATATTTTTCTTTCCTTGATCCTTATGCTGAATTTCGTACATTTGTTTTCATTATGATTTATCATATATTAGGACAAGCAATTGGAACAGTATTTTTTGGCTATGTTAGTGTACGAATTAAATCATACAATAAGATTTTTTTAATGGCTATTGGATATTTGATATTTGGAAACATCTTATATCTTTTTTTATCACTATTTCCTATATTTTTTGTTCAATATATCCTTTCGATAGCACGATACATAACTGGGTATGGTTGTGGGATAATAGGTTCTGCATATGCTTATTGTATAGGAGCTTCAAAAGATAGAGATAAAAAAGTTGTAATTTATTTTTCTATTACGTCATACATTACTGGAATTGCGTCAGGACATTTATTATTTTCACTATTTCGTTCATATGATATGCCAACTAAAGTATATTTTTGTCATCTTCTTGTTACAAAAGAATCACTTCCAAGTCTTTTAATGTCTTTTTTGTATTTTGTTTATCTTCTAATATATCTATTCTCATTTAAGGAAAGCTTTTTTGGTGATGAGTACGATAAAAATACAACTCTTGAAAAATACGTTGAAGCTCTTTTTAAAGTTGGTAGCATAAAAAAAGTTTCAATTTTGGCTTACAATTGGTTCCTTATTAGTATAATGTTTTATACATATGAATCATTTCCGATTTATTGGACTGAGCTTGATATGCTTTTAAAAAAATCGTGGAAAATATTAACATTTGAAGTAATAACTGGAATGATTTTTATGACAGCTATTTTCACAACTCTTTTAATGTCTTTACCACCATTAAAAAAATTGCAAGTTTTTTAGAAATAATAAAAAATATATTAATTTACAGGAAACCACATACATTAATTGTCTTTGGATTCTTTTTATTAATTATGTACAATTTACTTAATTATCCTTTGCCATTTTATGATAATTCTGTAGGAAAAGCTCAATTAAATTCAACATTCAAGAACATCTATTCATTTAACGGAAACCAAAATGTTCCTTTTGAAATTTATGTTCTTTCTTCAATATTTTGTCTTGGTATTGGTTTATCTACTATCCTTGGACCAAGTTTATTTGAATATTCAAGACTTTTAGGAAGAAAAAGGCCAAGTTTTATGATAAATATGCTTCAATTGATTGGTTGTTTTGCTCAACTTTTATCACTTATCATGATTCTGTAAGTTTAATTATTTGTAATAATAAATTTCTATATTTTTAGAATTATTGAACATTATAATGTGTCACATTTTTATATGATTATTTTTGGATTTCTTTCACTTATAGCCTTTATTATCAATATATTTTTTTATCAGGACACTTTTGAAACACAAATAAGTGATGAATAATTAAATCTTCTAGTAAATAAATATTTTATAAAGTTTATATAATTTTTGTTAAAATATTTCTTTTATTTAAAATTATCTATGTAATTAATTTAATTGTGTATCCAAAAGTATAAATATTTTGTTTAAATATTAAATAGTTTATATTTCTTATTATATATTAAAATGAGGTATTTAATGCAATTGAACTGTTGGAATTATTTTTAGGTGATTGATAACATCCGTTGGGAAGATCATAGTTAAATTCAATAAAGTCATGATAAAATATTGCACATACTTTTTTAAGTAGAGTAATATTATTATATAAACTATCTTTGTGAAGTTTTGTAGCTTCTTTTGAATTAGTAGTATGCTCTGTTTTTATAGAATGCATCTTATCATAAAGAAAATTTAAATGTTTTTTTGGAACATGTGCTTTATCTAAATGATTAATAATAGTTTTATAGAAAGAACTCTTGTTTGAAGATGGATATTTTATATATGTATAGTAAGGTTTGAACTTATAATATTCACATTGCCTAAAAAATTTTAAAATTTATTTCTATAAATATTTTAAGTTAAAACGTACCAAGTTTGAGGATAGAAATGATAATCGTGAAATTGATTTGGGATCATTTTGTTTCTAGCTACTTTCCATAATTCTTTTTGAAGTTTACTAACAAAACAATTTAAATTTTTTCCACATCCATAACAATAATCTTCATTTGGCTTAAGATATATTCTAAAATAGCATAATTGCATAAAACCACTAATTAATCTATCTATAGGATTTCTAATAATCATTAACATTTGGTATTTCTTAAACATTTTTTTAACTCCTCCAACTCTATAAGTTTTTTGCATTATACTTAAACTTTCATGACGATGCGTCCTTTGACATTCACCAAAATCAAATCTTTTTTTATTGCTATGATTTAAAAAACAAAAAATTCTGTCCATCATTGAACTAAAATTTTTACCAATCATACATAAGCCCAGTTTGTATTTAGGTGATGCTAAATATTCCTTTTTGTCGAAATTTGGAAATGATTTTTGAATCATTGGAATCGGTAATGTTTCATTTATTTTTTCTTCATTTCTAAAAACTGCTTTTTTGTTATGATGCTTTTTTCCTTCTGTTTCATAAGATATACTTAGAAATGTTACAATAAAAAATATTAGAATATTTCGATTTTTGAGCATTTTTATTATCTTATTAATAAGATAAATTAATTTTCTATAAGGTCATTTTAACAATTAAGAAAAATATGAATACATAAAGGTAAATATATGGGGATATTGGAGTCCAACAAAAATTAAGTTGATAAACGTGTAGATCTTCTTATAAAATATACATATGCTAACGAAAATTTATTTTAGCATAGAGGCCCTTATGAGACACCCGGAAAGCTCATGCCATCGTAATATAATATGGAACAATCAAAAAATAAGTATATGTATAACAGCTTCTATATTTATGCTACTTTTTCAAGGTTTCTTGATATGCTCAACCTGTTACTTCAATTCTAATAAAAGGCTATTTATCCAACGAATTTATCAAAAACCAGAATAACCAAAAAAGCGATAAGATAAATATTCTGATATAACTGTTTCATATATAAACAATAAATATTTGAACAATTTTATAATATAAGAATTTACCTGGCTATATGATAAATTTAATTGATAAAAAAATTTGGTAATATTTCTAGAAATAGTTATTGGTTCTTTCTAATTTTATCTAAAAACATTTACATTTATTAATGAGCCATCATTTTTAAAAATTTTATTGTATAAAAAATGTATTTAAATTATGAATTTTGTTTATTAAGACTAATTATTTTAAATACATTAGTTATGCATATATGTGTTTATTGAGAAAAACATTTTGACCAATGTTTTCACTTTTTTATTTAGTATTAAAATAAAGAGACAGATTTAAAAAATTACAGGGCTCAATTTTTGAAAGAAAAAACTAGTTTTAAGTGTAATATTTTCCGAAACAAATAAAATTTTTTTGCATAATAAATTTAATTTAACAATTATTAATGATTTAAATAAAATTTATTAAGTTACCACAATACTGGTATTAATAAATGTCAAACAGGTTGATTGTTAATATTTAAACATTATGTCATTATTACTATATTGAGGCAAATATGTGTAAAGTCATACAAAAAATTTTTTTCATAAAATAATTTTAATGAGAATTTTGCAATAATTTTTTAATAAAATATTTAATTTCAACATCTAAAAATTATCAAAAAAGTTATTAAAGATGTTAAGAACTTAAAGGATTTATAATCATATCATTAATTATTATTCAGAAGCATTTGGTGATATTTAACGATGTTTCTTATATATTTATGATTTTTTGCTTTAAAAGTCTACGACTTTTTGCGAATAATATATTAATTTTTATTCTATTTTTTATTTCATTTGCTTTATCAAGATAAAGTACCAATAAGTTACTGAAAAATAACTTTCAACAAATAAAAAATTTTTCTATTTATCATTAAGCTATATACTCGTTACAGGTCGAATTAATCTAAAAATTTAAAAGATTGAAAAACTTTTAATTATATTTTATTTAATTAAATTTATTACAAAAAACTATAATAAATTAAATAAATTAGAATGGTACAAATATTCTTTCCATATTGCATTGTTCTTCTCCATATATCCAATTATCTAATTTTGATACATATTTTTTACTTTCATTATAGTCAAAATAACATATATATTTTTTTGGTCTAAATCGATCAGTAATTTTTAAACTATTAGCAAGTTTAACATCATAATTAAATTGAAGAGTTTCATTCAAAACTTTTTCTTTGATTTCTTTATAATGTTTGACAATTACAAGACGTTCATTCTCATTAAAAAGTAGTGCTTTTGGAATTTTCCTTTTTCCTTTAACATTTATAGTTACATAATTTGGACGGGCATGCAAAACAAGAGCTACTTTATTGTTTATCTAAAATTATTTTTTTAATTTATTTATTTCTTTAATTTAATTTACCCTGTATTGTTGTTTTCTTGAGTGACCAACCGGCATATGATAACCAATCATATCTACTTTGCTTGTCCTTACAACAGATTTACCCTCTTTATTAATAGTATCTTTGTAATAGTAATATTGTTGGGCAAATCTAAAAGTTTCAGTTATATTTCTATGTGTATATGATGCTCTAACATTCTTAAAATTAACTGACTCTAAGTATGGCCTCAATTTTATCTCTTTTTCAACAAAATCATATACATTCTGTGTTTTGTTTTTAAAGAATTGTATGTACTCATCTGAGTCCATTGCTAAGACATATTTTGTATTTCTACTGTACATACAACTATTTAGATAGACTTTACCACCAAATCCAAAAATAAATGTTTCAATGTTTTTTCCTTTTTGCTTTTGGAAGTGCTGGTGTTGGTACTAAAGTAACTAAACCAAGATCTTTATAATAATTAATAAGTTTAAAAACATTTGAAGACATTCCTCTATAATGAATAACAATATGGACATTACTTTGCTTTCTCCAATATTCTAAAAACGTAAACATTTGTATCCAATTATTGTACCAATAAAGTGTTGGTGTACAAATAGTAATACCATCATACACTTCACTATTTGCTGCTTCAGAAGAAAGTTTAAATACTCTTTTTTTCTTACTTCCATTATCAATAATTGTAATATTTTCTCTATTGACTAGTAAAATTTCTCGGAATATTGAAATTAACATAAAATATTTCTAAACGACAATTAATATGTTTCAATACACAAAATGAATATTCCATAATTTTGACAATACCATTAAATTTTTTTCCATCAATATCAGCAATTAAATATTCTTTTTTTGGATTTTTTGTATATTTATTTTCGCAATAAGCAACCATAAATCCCTTAACTGTTGCATATCTTGATGCATAATAGTTTTTAGGTACTACATGAAAACTATAAATGTGTAACGAATCAAAATTAGCGGTATTATTTGTTATATAGCGGGTATTTTTTAACTGGCAATTTGAGGCATTAACTATTAATATTTGGTAAAGAAATAGTGATGCAAATAATATTTTTATCATTGTCTATAAAAATTAAATATTATTTAATTAATAATAAAAAATTATTATATTGATAACTATTGTAATGTATTTTTAAAATATTAAATATTCATAAAAATAGTAGTTAAATACTTGAAAAAGTAAGGTGTAATTTTAAAAGAACCTGTTTTATTTATATTTTCTTGAATTGTCATATAAGAAAATCCAAAGTAAATTTTACTTTTGGTTACACACTTTTATTTCATCAGATAATTTAAATAATAACGATATTACAGAATTAGTATAATATCTAGTAATGTAATTATAAACATAATTTAAAGGCAATATTTTATATACCAATAAAAACGTAGAAAAAAATAATTTGTTTTAAATAATGTGATGAAAGGTAAATTTAAATCAAATAAAATATAAAAGTAATTTGAAACATTTTCATATATGAAAACATGTTTTCCATAAAATAAGAATCCTCATACAAAATAAGATAGTCTATAATATCTTTCTGATAATTTTTTTTTAATTTTTGTACTACATATAATGTAATGTATCAAAATTGGTAAACATTTCATGGTAAAGGAAAATAAAATATTTTTTTTATATGATTACTTGATTAAAATGTAAAACTTTTTTTAAGTTAGAAAATTTTGTATTTTGAAGTGCTATTAGTTGTTAGCTTCTAATAAATTAATCAAATAAAACATATTTAAAAGACATAATCAATTGGAATTTATATATTCATGGCAAAAAATTTTATTGTTTCCTTATTGAACAATTTTACATAAAATATACTTCCAAAATGTAAATCAAACTTTTAAGGATGTAACAAAGATAAAGATGGTAAGTGATAAAACATTTTTAAAATTAAACATAAATAGTATCAAAGTACAAAAATTTATTTTTAATTCAAACTGTTCTTAATGAATATAACTAGATTTTTTATATCATACATTAAAATAAATTTATCTACAATATACAAGATGATTAAATTTCGATCTTCAGGTATTTTTATTTATAAGTTTGTTTATATTTTAGGTACAAATGTGATATTATATTTATTAAACTTGAGTCAAATATTTTATAAATTTCACAAAGGAATAAAGATTCTAGGCGGAGTTATGGATCTTTGGAATAGTCGTAAATTTTTTAACTTCAAATTAGTGTTCCTTTTTTATGTATAAAGGTATCGTTATGATTCTTATTGATTATAAAAGATCAACATCTTTTCTACATATTCCTAAGGTATTCTAAACAAAAAAGTTGTAACAACTATCTTTAATTCTATAATATACAAAACTATGAATTCCAATGTTTTTTTATAATTAAAATTTAAACAAAATAATTTTTAAAAACGTTTTATAAACATTTTGATAAAGTAAATAAGACCACATCTAATGAGTTAAATACCGTTAATTACAACCAAGTTTGAAGAAAGTTATGATCAATCAAATATTAGTTACTTTGTTATAATATTTTCTTAGTTTAAATTAAAATATACAGTTATCTATTATTTTCCCGAAAATGGTAATTTTTATTAGCAAAGTTTTTCATATTATTATTTCTACCTTTGAATACTAGCTGTTTAGATTTCAAAAATAGGGATTTTTAAATAATTTTAAATAAGGAATAATTTTAAAAGATATGTTTAAGCGTTCTAAGAGGTAATAATTTTACAAAAAAAAAATGTTGTGTACTTAAAAATAATATGAAGATAATAAAAAAATTGCAGTTTTTTTTGCATATGTGAACAAAAAATAATATTTTGTTAATTAAAATATATAAGTAATCTTATTAATGATACATTGTATTATTAATCTTAGAAATTATAATAATTGCTATTTACTTTTACACTAAAAGTATGAGATTAATGAAATTCGGAAAATCATTAAAATCAATTTTTGATTATAATATTACAGTTATTAAATAGAACTTTCATTAAATCAATCAGAATATTTTTAAAACATTATTTAAAATTATTTGATTAAAATTTTAATGTTCTAAAAACGTTCAAATTTTATGGTTTTTTTAATAATAAAAAATAAAAATAGATGTTGAAATTCTATCTTCATGACATCTTAGGAAATATGTAACAAAGATATTGGTCTTTCATAATCAGTAAGAATCATAAGAATATTTGTATACATAAGAAAAGGACATTATTTTTGAAGTTCAAAAACGTACCACTATTCTGAAGGTTCATAACTTCGCTCAGAATCTAAATTCATTTGTGAAATCTATAAAATAGTTTACGCAAGTTTGATGACTACAAAATAACAATATAATCACATTGCCTCTAAAAAATAAGCAAATTTATAAATGTTAATACTTAGGGATCGAAATCTAATCTACTTTGTATACCAGTTATAACACATATATATCCATATAAAAGAAGTTCTACAGGTAAAAAAGAGAAATTGTTAAAAAGTTATGTCTCAAAATGTTATTTTTATTGTATAATAATTAAATGTACAATTTTGCATTCTCTTGAAATTTTTGTTAATATATCTGGTTTTTTTTTACGACTACTAGGAAGATAAATTAATCATATCAAAGTGCACAGTAAAATCTTTTATCTATCTAAAATAAACATAATCTGATAGAAATAGTTTAAAGTAATAAATTATAAAAAGTTTGAAATTCTTATATATGATATAAATTAAATGTGTAAAAAATAAATAGTAATCTTATTACTATTTAATTTTTCATTAATATTTTATAATTCTTCAAAATATCATGAGCATATATACCATTATCATAAAGTTCCACTGCATAATTTCTGTTATCATAATTATTAGCATTGTGTAATATTGTTGTTAACAATGTTTGATCAAATCTATGGCAAATGTGTCTTTTGGCAAAGAAATTACGTGGAATTAAATGACCATCACAGGAGAACCAACGAATTGGTTCAGTGCATTCGTGAGTTAAAGAACAAAGTACAAGCCATTTCATAACATTTTGAACAGTATCTTTAGTACGGAAAAATGTTACAAAAGCTGTACTTTGTTGGCGCTCAGTCGGAAAATTATATTTACTTTTGTTAACTGGAAAATATTTGGTAAATGTTTGATGGGTTGTAGATAAAATTCCATGGAATGTTGGGATATGCATCAAAACATTTGACTTATAACAATGTTGAACATTAAATTTGTACAACCATTCATCATTTGGATTTTTTTGATAGTTAAAATTTCTTATTTTAAATTTTTTTCTTAGTTTTTCAACAATTAACTGTTCTTTATTTTTGTGGTTTTCATCTTTTCCCTGATAACAATTTACTAATTTATTAACTTTTTCAATAAAATATCTATTTTGAAATCTTATACTAGCATCAGCCCAAATTACAGCAGGATATTCTTTTAAAACTTCAGCAACAACAATCCATTTAAAACCATAAGATCTAGCTTTTTTAAGATGTTTAGGATATTTTGAAGCATTAAATTTTCTATATTCGACAAATTTTAGTGATTTCATTTCATTTATTGTTTTCTTATTAAAGCCAAGATCATAAACAATAATAGTTTCACCAGGAAAATGCTTTTTAAATGACATTAACATTTTACCAGCTTCATCTCTATGATCTTGAGTTATTGCAGTAACAATTTTAACACCAGAAATTTTTTGTTTATTTAAGTCAACGTATGTGCTTTCATTTAAATAACCAAAGTCATCTAGATATTTCATTAATTTACAATCAAAAGATTTTCCTTTCTTGGAAGGTTCTAATGGGATTGAGTATCTTAAATCATAAGTATTATTTTTATATATACATAATCCATCCTTAATTTCTTTTACAATTTTTTTCTCAGCTAAAAATTGTGTTGTTATAATATATTAAATAATTATTTGTTATAACATACTTTTTTACTGCCATTTACATAAAAGACAAATAGACAAATAATAACAAATAAATGTGTTAAAAGTTTACTTTTTTTTGTCATCTTTAATAACGTAAATTAAAGATATATCTAAATATCACAAAAAGTTATAAATTCTTTTTATATATTTCATTTACTAACAAGTTTTTTAACATCCTTTTTAATTACTTTTACTCTTACTTTTATGTCTATAAAATAAGACATTATTTTATCCTAATTTAAAGGATGTGTGTTAAATATTTAATAAAAAATCAAGGATAAATTTTATATTCTCGAATTTTTGTACATTAAATGACTTATACTTGAAAAGATATCATTTACCAATAAAAAAGTATATTATATTTTTCCTTATAATAGTTAATTTCAATGTTAATATGACTATATTTCAAAATCTTGAAGATCGGCCAGTCAACAACTTATCAGCGAATCCAACGACAACAGAACAACCCTTTTAATAAACTTTATTTCAATTTTATTTAGATTACAAGATATAAATATAAAAAAGCTTAATTTAACATAAATATAATTGTACAATATTATGACACAATCAAATTTACCCTTCTCAGACTTTTTAGCAATTTTTACTTCCTGGTTGTTAGTAGATTTTAGCTGGCAAAGTCAAAAATATCCTTTTATTGTAAAATCTTTCTTATTTATAGTCTTATTTATCATCAAATTTGAGGTCACCGTACCTCCAATTAAATAAAAATCATTTTTTGATTTACTTATCAGATCATTTTATAAAATTACAATTAACAGGAAGAAGGCAATTTTTTGCAATTATTTTTTCTATAATTCAGTCGAAAGCCATGTCTTTACTCGATTTTGTTTTAATCATTTTAATACATCTAGTTTTGAATTTTTCTCTGAAAGACCATTAGCATTTTTTAGCTCACAATAAAATCCCCTTTCGATTAATCTTTGTAATGTTAGTTTTTGACTTTCGGATCTTAAATTTTTTAAATGAGTCTGAAACCATTTCATTTTGTTATATTTAAAAAAATTTATTTCTGGAAAAACTACACACAATAGAGATGTATTTAAAATTAATTGAATCAACTATAGACAAAACCTTTGGTACAAATTTCACACTTAGTTGAAAATGAATACGTCATTTGATTAATAAATCATAGAAATTGGTAAAAATTTGAAGGAAATTATGCCAAACAATTGGTTTTTGGGAAAAAAGAAAAAAGGTAAAAAATGACATATTAAAATAACATAACGTTTCACATTGCTTAACAAATTAACTTTTTATAGCCTCATTTTTTAAGTAAGATTGAAATCTATATAGACATTTAATTTTCTTTTGTTGTCATTAAGTTATAACTATATAACTTTTAAATAAAAAAAATTGTTACCACTCTGTCATCTATAACTTGCACAACTATCAATTCTAGAAATATTATCTTCGCATTATTTTAGAATTTCCCATCTCAGATGATATAATCACCAAATGAATTCGTTAACCTTAAGAAAGTTATTCTTTGAACAATATCATAGCAAACAATAGACAAAAAAATTTTTTGAATATTAATTTTGCCAAAATGTCTGAAACCCATCTAGCTCATTAAGTTAGGAAAAACACACATTTTGGTTACTTATTTATAAAAATCAGTTAAATTCAAAAAAGAGTTATAGTGAGAACAAATTTGTTTTTCTCATTTATTTTCATTATAGAAAATATTTATTTATTGTATGTTATAAGAATTACATACATTTTTGTTTTAATCATAAATAATTTAAATAAATATTTATGTTTTAAAAACATATGAGTTTTATCCTTTTCTTAATTTTTTCCACTTTTTCAATTGTTTATTACCGTATTTTGCATAATTAAATATATCTGTAATATAATTTCTGTAATCATAATTGTTCGCATTATGAAGTAATAATGTTAACAGTCCTTGATCAGCTGCTGGGCAAACGAAATTTTTAGAAAATAAATTACCAAAGTCGTAACTACATTCATTTTTTACTTGAATAGGCTCAATGCAATCTTTTGTTAGTGCACATAATAATGCCCAAGACATCATATTTTGAATTGTGTTTTGAGTTCTCACAATAAAAATTATTCCTGTTGTGAATTGTAATTCTGTATTTTGTTGAAATAGATTCGCATCTGTGGGTATATATTTTTTTAGTGAATCTGGAATTGTTGATAAAATACCATGATTAGATGGAATTGTTAGTAACATATTCGATTTATAACAAGAATCGACATTAAATTTAAATAATTCTGTATTATATCCATTAGTTTGATATTTTGGTTGACATTTAGCACATGTTGGGAGTACAATTTCTTTAAACTTTTTATTATTTCTTTCGGTAATATATTGTGGTTGTTTAGTCATTTGATCAGCAGGCTTACCTTTATAGCAACTTATTAATTGATCAACTCTATTCATAAACCCTGTCATAGTAAATCTTAAAGTTGGGTTGACCCACATAATATAAGGATATTCTTTCAAAACTTCAGCAATTATAATTAACTTATAAGCTGTATTTTGTAAATTTCTTACGTGGGTAGGGAAATTTGAAAATTGAAATTTTCTATATTCTACAAATGAATATTTAGATAATTTTTTAACTGTTGCTTTTTTTAATCCTAAATCATATACAATCATTCTTTGTCCTCGAAAAGCTGATTTAAAAGTTTTTAATAGATAACCAGCAAGTTTACGGGATTTTTCATTAAAAGGCTGTTACTATTTTAACATTTGGAATATCAGTAGTTGCCAAATTAATGAACGTAGTTTGATTAAGAAAGTTGTAAATGTCAAAATATCGTATAAGATCACAAGAAAATTCAGTTCCTTTCATTTGATTATTTGAGGGCAAAGTATACTGAAGTTCATAATTTTGTCCTTGATATGTACATACGCCATCAACCTGATACTAAATTTGGAATAATATAAATAATACTTTATAACTTACGTTAGCTAATAGATTGATAAAAAAGATTAAAATTTTTAAAATATAAGCCATTTTAACTTAAAAAGTAATTTATGTAAATAAATTAGGAATGATTTATCCCAAATTTTGGAGCAATTTTATACTATTATTACTCAGATCAAACCTCAAACATCTACATCATATTACTATTTTTTTAATTTTTAAAAAATTGAAGCATTTTTTCATTCAAATATCCATCATTATTTTCCAAACGCAAAAAATTAAAACTTTATATAAAAAGAAGATGTTTTATAAAATGTACAAGCGAAATTTGTTTGTTAACAAAAACTTTAATTGCTCCGATTTGCTTTATTAAAGATATACAATTATAAGAATAATTAATTTATATAGAAGATATCAAAGGAAACAAGTTTATTCAAATATACATTACAAGGACGACAAGAAACATACTAAGAAATTTTTCATTCCAAGAATGTTTACAAAACTATAAATAATAAATATTTCTAACTCGTTTCCACTTTTTTAAATTGTCCAACTATGACTTAATACAGGTAGCAGGTAGTACGGAAGAAATATTCCCTTTTTCTTTGAATTATTCTAATACATCGTATTTAAAATATTACTTTTTTATTTTTATTTTGTTTTTATTTATTTTTGAGATTTTTATTATTTATAAACCTGTTTAGATTTTATCTAAAAAATTGTAATTTTTACTTTTTCAATATTTTTATAGACTAATGATACCAAAATTGGAAATTTTTGTTAATTCTTTTACTTATAATTTCATTTACAAAATCAAATGATATTCATAAACCTGAAAAAAAATTAAAAATGTTATAACAAAAGATGGAAATTATGAGTTAATTCCAATGATTAATACATCCTTTCCAAGTCAAATGAAACTTGAATATTTTGGTGTTCGAAAACAGAAATTAGGGTGTTTGTTTGATTGGTAAAAATTTTAGCTCCATGATGAGTATGATATTGTGTAGTTTAATGAAAGGTAAAGATTATTTATCAAAATATAATTTTAATGATTGTGGAAGGTCAAGAAGGTATATTAGTATAACTGAAATGGCCTCAAAAAACAAATTTAAAAGTGTTACTAAATTATTTAAAAGATGGAATGTTTTAATGATTGTCAGAAACCCAATTGATAGATTGGTAAGTGGGTTTATGCAACTCTGCTACTACAGAACTTGGTTAAAAAAAAATGAAGATTATTGTTATAATTGTAATAAAAATATTACTTGTTTTGTTGATAGACTTTATGATGAATTAGTTAATGTCGCAAATAAAAAAAATTCCAAATCAATTTAATGATTATCATTTTTATCCTCAAACATGGTAAGTTGTTTTTATCTTATTATAAATAATTTTGTAAGGCAATGCGAATATTACAAGTACAAAAAAAACTACAATTATTTAAAATATCCATCGAAGGACAAAGATATATTTTATAATAATCTTATGAATGAATTAAAAAAATCAGGAGTAGCTTTAGCACATATCAATTTCCTTTCAAATAAAGTTAAAACATTTAACACAATTCATGCAACAACTGGTAAAAAAGATACAAAAAATTACAAACAATCATTGTTTAAAAATACTAAGTTAATCCAAAAAATTTGTTCAATTTTTTACTATGATTTCATTGAGTTTGGTTATAAATTTCCCAAAGCGTGTGAAGACATTCCGGCTCTTGTAAATAATGCAATATAAACTTTAAGATATAATTTATTGTTTTGATTTTTCATTCCTAAATATCTTACGTTTTAATTGTTCAGTATAAAATTGATAATTTATAATCAGAATTCTACTTAATTCATTTAGTGAATTATTTTTTCATTATATACCAGTTATAACAATTTCTTTAAATTTACTTTTATTGTGTATAAATTTTTTAGAAAACTTTTTAATGAATAACAATATTTAATAACATATATACCTACTCAAAACACCAATGTAATCTTAAAAATATATAATAGTGCTAAAAAGATACACAACTAAGTTAGACGTTTAATAGCTATTTTTTCAATTACAAAATTTTATGATAATTATGCATTTGGCAGTATTACTTGTTGCTTATAATATATTTTAAGATCTTTTTTAAATCTTATGTTTATAAAAAAGCATAATGATTTATGCAAGTGCTATTTTTTTCTATATACAGTAAACTCTTGAATATCCGAACTTCGATTAACCGAATGAAAAAAATTTCACAAAAATTTATAAATTAAAACTTTATACATATAAAATATTCAATTAATTACTTAAGGCAAAAACATACGTCCTTGTGTACGCGTATTAAATATATAAAGTACTGATTTTAAGGAAACTTAAATAAGATGTCAATTTTCATGAATTAATAAGACAGCTAATATATTAAGAAATTTAAAAAATTTTACGTCATAAAAGACCATCAAATTTGACTCAAAAAGGGGCTTTTTTAAGACTAACAAATTTTATTTTTTGTTCATTTACTAAAAAGGTTGATATTTTGTATCTAGATCGCTATGCAATGAGTTAATTTTTTTATATAAAAGTTTTATTTCCTTATTCATTTTCGATTATCTGAAATTTTAGTTATCTGAACTACTCTTGATCTTGAAAGGTTTAAATAATCGAGAGTCTACTACATTTAATTAACAAAGTTAAAAATAAGTTATTTTCGTAAGCTTTACTTGTTTATAATATTACAGTCTTTTGATAGAACGATTTCTTTTTCATAAGATATTGAAATATCCATAATCAGAAGCTAATTATCAGTTAATCGATAGATGTTTTTATTGTGAACATTTTACAATAACTTATTACCAAAAATAAATTTTAAAATTAAAAATAAAATACAATTTTGATAACAAATAGCAATAAGAATCCCACCTTTTTTTATTGTGAACTAGAACTCATAGTTTTCAATGTTTTACAATAATGAGTTTTTTATACTTAAAATAGAATAATTTGAGCTCTTAAATGGTTATAATGTTATTGAAAAATATTAGAAACTAAAAAAACTTATGGCAATATTTAATCCGAAAATTATTTAATTTTTTAGCAAAAATGTATAAAAAATAGCACGTTATAAGTCTTTTTATATCTTCCTTTAAACTTAGGCTTTAAAAAGCAATCTTTAATTGCATTGTAGAAAAAAAGTGGGGTTATAAAATTGATATAATAGCATAAAATTTTGAAAAGTACAAAAAATAAGTTATTAACGTCTAACTTAGTCATGTATATTTTGAAACACCTTTTTTATTTTACAAGTCCAAAAAATGTATGAAAATCTTACAAATATGATTTCAATGTTTACAGAAACAAAAAATTGAATAGAACATTGATATATATATTTATTTAATCAAGTAAAATTTTAATGTATTAAAAAATTTTTTTCTTAATCTATGGAACCTTTAAAATAAAAAACATTTAATTTACTATATTTATTATTTCAATGATAATATCAGGATAATTGCAATGAAAATGTAACATTTTACTCCTCATAACTAATTTTTTATGTTTTCTTTCTTCTGCAATATTAGAATCAGCAATAGAAAGTCCAGTAATCATAGGCATAACAGTTCCAAATTGAGCGTAAATACGATATCTTAAAAATTTATATATAGCTCTCAAATTTACGTTTTATACTACCTCATAAATTTTTGAGCACCTATTTTATTTCCTGATATGGAATTTTTGAACATTCCTAACAAAGCAAACATGTTAAACCCATTCCCAACTGGAACTAATGAGTTGCTTAAAAAACCTTCAGAAGCTACGTTTCCTTTTTGAACCTTGTGTTTCTTTTCCACTTTTTAATGCAATATCCAATTCATTACAGGAACTCCTGGAGCTTTTACAAAACCATGATGTTCTTCACCATGATTACCTTCTAGATGAGACATTGAACATTTAGCAACTCTACATAACATACCACTGATAAATGAATTCACCACTAAATCAAAAATTCATATTAAAACATTAAAAATTATAAATAATGTATATATATGACAAAACTCGTTAAAAATAAAATGACTATTACTTTATCAAATTATTGCATAATAAAGAGTTATATATAAAAAATTCTAACTACATTTTAGTGACAAAAACTCCCACTTTTTTGTCTCTTTCAACTCTGGCAGCTGTAATTTTTTCACCAAGGAGAGCAAACACAAAGAATCCAATACATCCAACTACAATGAAAGAAAGCTCTATATCGATCAGACAATTTACTCATTGTACCAGATATAAGATATTCTGGAATTTCATCTTTACTCTTATACATTCCTGTCCAAACTAGCATACGTTTTTGGAAATTTGAAGGTTTATGACCACGTGAGCTATCATCACTTCCACGAAATTTATTTCTATTTTATGAATCTTTATAATCTTGTGCTGTCGCATATAATGGTTTTTCAGGTACTGATTCTCTTTAAATTATAAATATATAAAATTTTACTATTACATACAGTTTCTTTACCAGTATTACTTTCTTTTAATAGAAGTATTTGTTAAAAGTCTTGAATGTAATAATTTATAATTACTTTGTATAATATTCTTATACTTTAACCTTATTTGATTTATTATCCTATAACTATAAAATAATAAGAAATTAATTATTTCTGTAGAAATATGGATAATATATAAAAAAATTATTATAACAAAAAAATAAATATATAGAAAAAGTTAAATTTTCTTCTTTACATTTTTATATCAATATCATAAAAAGAAAAACAATATAAACCTATGCATAAAATAATTTTTTACTGACTATTTAAAAGGTTAACAAAAAACCACGAATTCAATCAATGGTAACACTTTGCAGTATAAAAACGCTAAGAAAGTATGTTTAATTTAAGAATGTAGGTAGAAAAATTTATTTCAACATATAAAATTTTTTATTTAGGCTTTTTTTACATGAAATTTGACTCTGTGCCATACTATTTATTGCTTTACAAATATATCGTGTTGAATGGAAGTCAAAAAGTAGAAAAATAATAATTCCTTTAATATTTATAACTTGTACTTCCGTGAATTTTAAGAACATTAGTGAAGAAATAAAAGATAATTACTTTTTGATCAATTACATTTAGATTGTATAGAAAATATATATACATATAAAGTTAAAGCCATAATAATATAATTGAAAAACAAAATAATTAGGAATATTAAAAAATCATAAGGTTGTAGGAGAAGTTTATAATAATTGTTAAACATTCTTAAGAAATTTAAATTGATTACCTGAAAATTATCCTTTTTTAATATACCATTATAAGATAACGATCCGCTTGTATATGATTGATTTTTCAACCTTTTTGCTCAATTTTTTTGAAAATTACCAGCTTTTTTTGCTCTATAAATTGAAAAATTACTAAAACAACTCTACATTATTATGTTTTCCTTTTGTTCAACAGTTTAATCTGTTAAATAAATTATAAATATAATTTAATCCTAGTAACAATTTTTTTTTGATTATATTTATTAAAATAATTAGTGGCAACCTTAAATTTAGAAATTTTTATATTAATTATTAACTGACTAATTAATATATCCTTTTACCTTTCTTAATTAACAGGCAAACGAGATACAATATGGCAATAAAATTAAAATGAATTAATTATAGTGAAAATTATGTTATTTATATTTATTATATGATCAAAAATTCTTTTCGTTATAAAATTGTTTTAACTCTATCATGTTACTTCCTGTTAATATTAAGAAAAGTTATTTAAATAACAAAACTACGCCATAAAAAGAGCCTAAAAAAGTTTTCTTTAAAATAACATGGTCACATTTTGGCTGAAAAAATACTGAAACCAATCCTGCTCCTTAACTTAAGAAGAAACACATTTTTTAGCCTTATGATTATAAAAATTGACTAAGTTAAAAAAGAATTATGCTGAAGACAAAATTTTTATTATATCATATAAAAGTATGGTAATGAATATAAAATAATATTTTCTCTTGAATTATTATTATAGAAACCCTTTAGTACATATTCTCTATATATAAATTTTTTTGTATAAACGCAATTCTTTTTAACCAACGCTGTCTATTTTTCAAATAAATATTAAGCTATTAAAAGGAAGAACAGTATAAGAAATATATTCATAATTATGTTAAGAAAAAATTCAATGTTTCTAATGAAAATTATAAATTCATGGAGCTATAAAAATGTTATAGAATTAAAAAAGATTATTTTTCAATTTTCAAATTTCTTAAAACATTATTCTTTATAAAATAAATCACTATTTCTAATATATTGCATTTTATTGTATTTTTTTTTAATTTTCAGTGCGTAATATCAAAGGAATCTGAAATTTGAATTTTCTTAAATATAGTTTATAATTTTATCTTATTCCAATTACAATTTCAAATGATCACAATATAACACGATTTATTTTTATCATCTTTCAAAAAGAGAACTAAAATATACTGAATATATTGTTGGCATGTTATTTTGCAATATATTTATTTGAGTTTTCAATTTTTTTATTATATTAAATTAAAAGATTTAGTAAGTGCTTGAAAAATATTATTATGATCTCTATATATCATAAAAAGAATAGTTTACCATAAAACATAATATGGCACAAAGAATAATTGTTTATAATGACATCTATAAGAAAAATAAGAAAAAAATTTGTCTTTCACTATACTTTTTTAACCTTAATAGATTTGTATGAATAAATGGCCCAAATGCATGCTTTTTTCTAATTACAGGGGGCTAGATGGGTTATAGTTTTTTGTGGTCCAAATTTCCAAGTCATCTTTAAAAACACGTTTTTACGTAGTTTTGCCACTTGATTATGTTTCCTTATAGTTAATTAAAGTTTTTGATTTATTACTCATTGGTAAGGTAAACTCAGCAATAAGAGAGAAACATAATAATTTTGGAATTAATAAATAATTGATCAATTTATAGGCCAAAGAGTGGTTACCGTTTTTTAAGTAAAAACGTTCTAATAAAATAGTTTAGAAGATTTAAAAAATTCATAAGAAGAAGTGGTTTTCAGCTGTTTATTGAAATTTATTAAATAAAAGCTGGAGCTGAAAAATAACTTGTCTATGGCGATTTATGTCTGTTAATTAAAATCATTTAACAACCACTTATGAAAATAACATGTATTTGTACAAGTATACTGTATAAATAATTGTTAACATATTTATATTAAAAAAAACATATTAAAAATAATATTGTGTAATCCTGGTGGATTCTTGGGAGCCCTTTGGGGCTTCCGTGGTTTAGTATAATAACACGAGACTTTATATAAATTTTTTTTAAGCGAAGGGTTATAGTGAAATACAAATATAAATGATTATAGATTTAAAAGGGTATTCTCAGTTATTCTTGTGATTGACTGATATATCCATATTTTGATCAGGTATTCTTTAAAGGCTCCTTTTATACTCCTTTAGGAGGTAGGCGTGTTCTTATTATGATAAACTTACATACATTCTGTTCGACATGGCTAACATGGTTCACAATTGCTTACATCTTATAATAAAATAACATAGTTCTAAAAAATTTAAAGTTTGAATATCGTTACATCATTTATATTAATAAAAATTATTTCAAATTGATAAACTTTCATGATATAATAGTATTTTTTATTATATTATAGTATGCCCTTAATGTCAGCAAGCAGCAACCTCACTTCGCTCGTCGCTGATTGCCTCCAGGGTTAGAAATTTTTTCCATAAGTGGTAACTCGTTGCAATCGTCGCTACTTACTTGGCATGAATTTTTTACAATATTTAGAATTTAAAAAGCATCAAAAATCTTCTGTTTTATTGTAACACACATTTAAAATTCCAAGTAATATTTTCGTATTTTATAGTGTTAATAATTATTACTAAAATTATATATGTTTTTGAATGTTAAATGTTTATGATAATATATTTTATCAAATTGTTTTATAACATATCCTCATAATTTTAGACTCATCTGATATTCTAAGTTTGAATAATTTTTTACAAATTTTTAATTCAGAAATAAAATTTTAAAAAAAATGTTTACATTTAATTCTCAGTATGTATTAATATGTAAATTTTAAATTACTAAAAATGATAAAAATTAAAAATACAGAATAGTTTTTATGTTTGGTTAGTTTTTAAATATTAAAAATATTTGAGGTTGATCAAAAGTATTTCATAATTATTTAACTTAAAATGATCCAATTTTTGCGATTGTCATTTTATCCTTTCGCATTTTGGTAACAGAAATAAAAAATACTTTTACGATTTTAATGGATACTTTTTATCTTGGTTTATACTTAAAAAAAACTTTTCAAAATATGTTATGAAAATTGAAATACAGATTTTTTATATATTAGAAATGATAAAAATATTCTTCCTAGTTGATAAGATTTAAGGTAATAAAAAAAATAATACAGACGATTTTCGAATTAAATAAGTTTATATAGACTTAAAAAAGCTACAAATATATTTAAATCAAAGTATTGGTAATTTTTTAATAGAATATTATAAAATTTACTTTTAAAATGCATTTATGAATAATTTAGACTTAGAAATTTAAGTTAATTTTTCTTTGTGATTTTTACAAAACAGAAAAACTTATTAATATTTTTACATTCAATTTAAAAAAGTTATGTTTATCGCTATATCATAAATTTTAAAACATTTATTAAAAATTTTTAATAAGTGTAGCTAGATTGCAGTATTTTGAAACAATATAGTTTAGATCGTTCTAACATAAAAAGATTTGGAGGAAAAAATCTATTCTATTTTAGGGTAAATAGTATTAAAAAAATATTGTTAAATCTCAAGTAGCCAATAATAATTTGATTTTAATATTTTTTATTATCTCTTAATAATTCTCATATATTGCACTGATAAAAAAAATTTTAATTGACCCAAATATTACATATAATTAAAGAAAAATTAATTTTTTCATTTATCCTATCTACTATATTTGTAGGGAAAAAATTAATATTTAAAATTGTTTAAAACAATTAACACAATAACTTTTATGAATTTTTGATTATCTTTTAAAGAATCAATTGTTCTTGTAAATTTTTATTTTAAGATATTAAAAATTTCTATATTATTCTCACTTAAATAGATATATCTCAAGAGCAAAAATTCAAATAACACTAATATTTATTTTTTCTATCGAGCACATTAAAGAAAATTTTTTATTTTAGTAAAAAAGGTGCATATAACGAAAACCATTTAAGAAGTATACTTTTCCTCTGAGATATAGAGGATTTTCAGTGATTTGCTATTTTTTAGGATCGAACTTTTTTTGTAAATTTTATTGTTTTCACTTAATAACCAAAGGAAAATGTGCATACCTTTGAAATTTCTAGTTATTAAGATCATCTTTAAAAAGTTTTAGGGGGTCACAACATTTAAAGATTTTTTCCATTTAAATAGACTGTATCAGAAGCAAAAATTCAAATGAAGCAATAATTATTTTTTTTATTCAACATATTTATAATATGTTTTTATTTTAATAAAAAAAAACTGCATATAACGAAAACCATTAAAGAAATAAACTTCTCCTCTGAGATATGGGAGAATTTTTGATGGCTTACTATTTTTAGAATCGAACTTTTTCGTAAATTTTATTGTTTTTACGTAACAACTATAAGAAATTGTACGTTCCTGTGAAATTTGAATTAAAAAATTAGTATTTCAAGAGAAATTAAAGTACTAAATTTTGAAATTCGGTACTTTTAAAGTCATATCTCTTAAGAATGCGACTCTTCTATTAAACCGATTTTTTTATGATTTCAATCTTATTTTCTTAAATATATACCAAAAAAATCCAAAAAATTATTTTTTGACTTATATTTTTTCATTGTATATAAAAATTTACATTTGTCAATATAATATTAAGAATTTTCATATTAGCAGTATTCCTCTTAATTACAATTGAAATTTTAATTATTTTCAAAAGTGTTAAAAGATTTAGTCACAAATTCTTTATGAATCATTGCATTGCTAATTCTATTTATGTTTAAGTTGTTTTTCATAATTATCTTTGTTATTTACCTTTATAATTAATTTGAAATCTAAGAATTTTCCTATAACGCAGGTTAGGAAAACGTAACTTGGCAAAAATTCTTAAAAATTTTCATAGGTTTTTTCAGATTATTTCAAGAATAAATTGAGATACATTAATCGTTAATATCTTCAAATGTGCTTTAAAATATTTCCTCAGTTGCTTTTTGAACATTTGTGAATAGCTGTTCATTTTCTAAATTTTTTTTAAAAATAATTAAGGAAAAATTTCTTTCAAAAAAACCAACAAAAATAATTAATAATATCTCGATAACGGATGATCGGATTAATTTCATATATATACCATTTGATAGAAAATGTTCTGTTGCAAAAAAGTTGTAAATAAAGCAACATAAAATTAAGAATATTTTAAATATTTATTTTTGAGTAAACATATGAAATTTATTTTTTCGATATTCTTGCAATCTCTTTGCAACAGAAAAATCGTACTTAAACTTTATCAATTTTTTGGATATTTTTACTTAAAATGTAGATATTTTGATTGCGAAATGGGTTTTTTTTTGTTTTTCGAAAACTTTTTTCTCTACTGAGATAATCCGTTTTGAAATCTCAAAATTTTGTTAAAAAAAGGCATACTTGAGAAATCTCAAAATAAAAAAATAGATTAAAAAATTTTTTTGAATACATGTTCTGCATTAAAAATTACATGTTTCTACAAATTTTCAGGTCAAAACAACTATTTTAAATACCAAAAATAGATGGTCATATTTGTCTTTTTTTCAAATTTGAAAGATTATATATTAAAAACAAGACATAAGAATTAAATTATGTTGTACAGTTTGCTAATGATTTAAGTGTACTAAATATATTTATTATCAAAAATTTAAAAATCGGAAATATTTTACAGACGAAATTTTTTCCTCAAAAGGGTGGTAATACGCACTTTACTAATTGATTAATTTGGAATTTTTAATGATTTATTATTTGAGCGAGATCTAATAATCTTTGGCTATTTGTTAATTTTTCATGTTTTCATAAACAATAAAATTATTTATAGATAGGTACGTAATTATTATTAAGAAATAATAAATACATGAATTATAAAAAAAGAAAATAAAGTACTAAAGACAAAAGAATTATATTTTTAGATTTCGTGAGAAAAAAATAAAATTTTTGTTAATGTTGTAAAACTATTGTGATTATATTAATATTGAAAGAAAGTATAATGTTCTAATACCGTTGAATGTAAAAAGTGGAAATGAAATATAACTTAAAATTGGTTTATAATGTTTGAAATCTTAAGGATAGTTGAGTTAAAAATATAATAATGCTTTAAACGAGTTGTTTCCTTTTAAAATTATTAAATGTTTATAAATTACAATCCAATCTACTTCCACTATTGTAAATTTTTTTACATAAAAAAATCATTAAGAAATATTAATAATAGCTCTATAACATCATCTTATAAAATATATTGTTATTTGAAAAAAATATATTTAAATCTATTATAGGTGTAGTAAAGATTAATAAAATATTAAATAGATTATTATAAAATTGATCTTACAAAGAATAAATTTTTTTTATTTAATATTTTTTAAAAAATATAAATATATATACAAAAGAAAATAATTTATAATTAATAAACAAATAGATTATAAGCAATTTTAATTAGCATTACTAGTTGAATAGTACGATAAAATATTTAAAAATGTAATTTTTCAATAATGATATATTCTTTAGTATTCTATTTATGCTTCATAATATAAATATTGGTAAAATTTATACGATTACTGTACACTAAAAAATAATATTTTAACGTAAGTTATATTAATTATCATTTTTCATTCCATTTTAACAGAATCTGAAGACAGAAAAAGACTAAATTTATTAAAGTATCTTTTTCCTTGATTTCCCAATTATTAAAAAATGATTTTTAAATCAGCTAGTAATGACTTATTATAAGAGATTTAGTGTATATTATATATCTAAATCTTAATTTTTGGTGAATATCTGAGGAATTTCATAAAGAAATATTAAATAATTTATTAATTAGCAACATTTTATATTATTTATTCAGTAAGTAAATTTGTAATGAAAAAAATTTACATGCTGTGTGTTATATAAAAAAATTTATTTTTATTAAAAATTACTTTTAAAATAAAATCATATCTTGAAAAAAACTATGAAATTTCGATAAACATATATTATTTAATTGATGTGAAAATTTTATTAAATATAATATTAAAATAAATTTTGTTTTTTAATGCTCACATTTTTATTTTTCTATCTCAATTTTACTATTTAATTATTTCAATAAAAAGTTCGTTTATTAACTAATTTTTGTTAAATTACTTTTTTATTATGTTTATAGTAATAATAATTTTATATAAAATGATATACTTTAAATAATGTGAATATATTAAAACATTGTCAATTATATAAATATCTTTTTGTTGTTCAAATTATTCCTTGTTAAGTATAGAATTAATTGACTATGAGATATTTTTTTATTTAAATCATTTTAACTTTATAGTCTAATTAAAAGACCATTATCACTTCTTATATGTAAAGTTAATTGAAATGTAATTTATATTTAAATTACTTTCATACATGAATATATTTTTTTTATATAATAAATAACTTTTTTTGAACTTTTATCTCAATTTGTCAATTGAAATTTATTTATATTATTTGTTATTCAATTAATCGTTTTTCAGTTAATGACAATATTTTCTTACGCGAAAACAATTATTTCTAATAAAGGCAATAAATGTAGAACAAAATAGGTTCACATTAAAAATAACTGTAGTATTTTAAAAATACACCTCCATTTCAGCATTGTTTCTAGTAATGCAATTTTACTAATATATGTAATATAATTTTATTTAAAAAAATATCTCAGAAAATTCACCATTTGCTATATTTTTCATTATACTCTATTATAGTACTTTTTTATAACAATTTATTTAAAAAAATATTATATAGTTTATTAATAAACTTAATATAATATAATTATATTTAATAATTTTGTTTTATCTATTTGATAGTTAAAAGTACATTTGTTAACTTATTTATAAATCTCAGTAACATTAATATACGAAGTTATTTTTACCACTATTTAAAAAAATATCAAGGAATTGTATTTTATTTTCTATATTACAGAACATTTTAGCTATTGATATAATGACTATTTCAAATGATAATCTAAAAATATGTGGATATATATCTATAATTTTTTGTATAATCAATTTGATTTTATTACCATATTCGTTTCGAATGTTGTATTACAAAAGATTATGGCATATATATTTTCGAATATCAGTCGGATTAGTTATTATATGTTCTTCTATAATATCTCTTAATGCTGGTTTTGTTGCATTTTTTTTTGTTCATTATGATTTGGATATTGGGAGTAATAATTTAACAGATGGAAGAGTTATTTATAACATGTTACGATCATTTCAACCATCAACAAATGATAGTTATCGGTACAGTATGTGGGTATTATGTGGTGAAAGACTTTTTGCTACGGTAAAATTTAAAAATTATCAGGATTATAAAAAAAAGTATTTTGGTCTAATATCATCACTTTTTATTGTTGGAGCAACATTGATTACTAAATACAGTGTAGAATTATTAAATATTTCAAAATATGTTAATCTTATTTATACAGTTATGGATCTACCATTATTATTTATCATTGTTATATTATTAATACTGAATTGTAGAAAAAAGAAAAATGCTTTGCATGATGGGACAGATTTATCATCGAAATTTCAACTAAATGAAAATTATTTTCTAATTATCTTCTCAATTCCCATTATTACATTTAATGTTCTTCAGTTATTTATAATTAATATTATAGCTATAAAAGTGGATGATTTTAAAATGAATCACAATCAATTATTTGCAATCGTTTACACCTTTAGAATAATTGCATATATACTTTTTCAAATATACATTTTTTTTAATAAGTATATTCTTACTTTAATTAAAAAAGGATTTGAAAAGAATGTTGTTCCAATTGAGGTAAGAAATTGTAAGACAACGTGTTCGGTAAGTAAAACTGATGATTCTCAACAACGAAGAGCTGATGTTGAAAAAAATATTTATTTTAAAATGTTGGAAAAAGATTTAAGCAAAAAAAAATAATGGTCATCAGCAATCAGAAAATTTTTTATCATTATTAAATTCACTAAGTCTACTGTATCATGAAAGTTAACAATTTATGAATTATATTAATATTTTAATAAATATTTTTGATTAATTTGTTCCGAATTGTTAATATATAAAGTAAAAAAATAATTAATTAATAAAATATCTTTCATTTTCTATTTCAATTTAGTTACTGGTTCAAAAAGTAATTAACTCTTACTAAAAAAAACTATTTCTATAGCGAAAAAAATTGCGAAATGTTTGAAGTTAAAAAGATTTCTCAATGTTTAAGCAATTTGAGAAATTTAAACTTGTTTTTTATCGGAATATATAATATTACTAATAATGTTTGTGATCATATAGTTTTTTCACTGGAATCCTTGGTATCTAAAAAAAGCAATTTTAAAGTTTTATCTTGTTGATGATAATATACTTTTAGTGAAATTTTTGAAAACCATACGTTTATCTAAAAATTATTTTTTATAATTTTTAAACAATTCGAATCTTGTAGACAATATAAATTTTTTCTATATTCAACAATTAACAATTTTTTCTTACGTTATTGTACTTTTAAAATTTTTATATGTTAATAATAACTAAAACATTTAAAATCTAATGTATATTTCTATAGTAACCGCCAATAAATATCTACATTTAAAATTTTTATGATGTTAATATCAATACCAATAATAATATAACTTTTTAAATAAAATTAATGTAATTTAAATAAAAATAGTTAACTTTTGATTGGAAATAATTAAAATTTGATTATATTCATTTACGCACATGTAGTTTGATCTTTATTACAATGTACTGTTTTTTTAAACAAATGAGTTAACTCTTTATATTTTATTTACAAAGATATTTTTATAACTACAGTTGGAGAAAAATAAAAAAGTTTGTAAATTATGGAAATTTGTGTCTTTTTACATTATATTTTGAATGTACATGGGAATTTTTTTATTGTATGTTTTATATTCGTAAAAGAACTATTAGATAAAATTTTTAACAAAATATATTAATGATAACACAATTAATATTAATTAAACCATAAAACTACAGTTACGTAATACTAGAACTTTAAATTAACTTTTATTTGTTTAAATTAATATAAAATAAATTATTAACCAAATTATCGAAAACCATTTGGTTTTGCTAAATTAATTTATATTAATGTTATCAATGATAAATTATTTAAAGAATTTAAAATATAATAAAGTACATTATGAAAAAAACGTATTTTTACCATTTAAAGAATATTATTGTTAAAAACAATTAATGTTATAATTTTCTTAAATAATATTTATTTACCATAAATGTGGTAATTACCTCGAAAACAAAAAAGATTATAAAATGTTTTTCCCTAAAAAAAATGTTTTTACTTCATTGGTTCATCAATTTTATTAACTAATAAATTTTATAAACAAAAGAAATAAAATTTACATTCAGTTTATGCTACCATTGTCTGCTACAATAAAATTATTTACAACCGCAATGTAATTCATAATAAGTTCAACTGAAAACATGATATGCAAAAATTGGTTTAGCCAATTTAAAAGACAGAGTCATTCTTTAACAGCATTTTTACAAAGGTATGCAAAATCAAAATTTAATTAGTTTTTTTTTGTTGTAATATTAATGCAATTTTTACATTATTCATAAGATCAACTATAATTTTCATTAAAAAAATGAATAAAAAGAAAAATTTTACATTTTAAAATATATAGAAACATTAAAAATTTATGTTTTGTTAAGAAACATGATAATATTATTAGTTTCAAATTTGTCAAAAAATATTTTATTTTTTAATGGTATTATTTTATGGCACTTAAGGGTTTTTTTTAATTTCTATATTTAATATATAAAAAATTAACTAAATTATGTAACTATATGATAATAATAATCATTACACAGAATAGGAGGTAATTAAATTTACTAATTATTTTTAAAAAAAAATAAAAATTTATAAATTATTTTTTTATATTTTCCTTATTGCAAAAAGTTTGTGAAAAGTTAAACATTAAATTATATCCTTTTAGTTGCTTGTTGTGTACTGAAATTTTTAGTTGGTATAGTAGGACGTAGTCTTGTATTACCACCTCCAGTCGTTGAACTTTCAACATCTTTCAATAAAATATGTTTAGAAAATAATCTTCTTATTTCAGTATATGTCAAAAGGTAAATAACCAAATTCAAACAAGAATGTAGTGCATTTAGATAATTTTGATATGCCATTACTTCTGATGCTAGTGTGTTATCTCGAGATATTAAAAGAAATATAAAAAATACTAATTGTGGTATTGCCCAAAGAGTAATATAATTAAGCATAACTAATGAAATAGTTTTTTTAACTTTTGCATAATCCGACACAAACTTTTGAACAATTTGATTCTCATTAATGCTCAGTTTTACTCGTTTTAGGTTAGTTGTTTCTTTATCTCTTTTATGCGATTCATACCAACTTAATATTTGCAGATATAACGTTATGAATGTTATTACAACACCAGAAGCAATATAAAATATTAAATAGTTAAAATTAAATACATAAAAAATTCTACATCTTGTTGTAGAAGATAAAGGTTCCCTTGTAATCCAACCAATTGCTATTGTTATACTTGCATATAAAAAAGATGCTCCAAATGTAACAAAAATTTTTTTCTGAAAAAAATAAAATCAATATAAATATATAATCATTAAATATACATTATGACTTGTATTTTTAAAGGCAAATGGCCATTTGATAGCCGCTAATCTATCTAATGCAATAAAAATAACAGTAAATTGTCTTAATTGATAACCAAATGTATGTGGTGTTAGGAGAGCTGTACAAATTTCAAGTGAAATAGAAGAATCTACATTCCTTAATATAGGCCAAATATCATTATAAACTCTTAACATTGCCCCTAAACCAAAGATAAGATCTGCCACAGCTAGTTGGAAAATTGTAAAATTTGTAAAAGTTCTTAAGAATTTTTTTGATTTCAATGCTATATATACAATAATTAAATTTGAAAGAACACAAATAATTCCTGTAGATCCTTGTAAACAAGCATTTTTTATTTGTGTTGGATATAACATATCTATAAATATAATTTATAAAAAAATAATTTAAATAAAAAAATATAAAAAGTAATATTAAAAGAGCAAAAATATTACATTTATACATTACCACTAAATAATAACAAAAATATTGGTTTACAAAGTAACAAGCTAAAATATTAAAAGTATAATTAATGCATAACTAATAAAAATTATATTATAACGGTTTACTCAATGAACATTGTAATTATTATGAAACATGAAATATTTTGATATACTTCTTACCGTCTTAAATATATGCTTCAAAGTGTACTATAAAAATATAAATTCTTCTTTATTTATCTAATAATAAAATAAATAAGTTTCATTTTATCATAATTAGATCTTTACTAAAGTACAGTCTCAAAAAAAAGATTTATAATAAATGTGATTAATATTACTTTTATGTTTATGCTGTATATATCATATATATGCATAAATAAATTATTTGATAAGAATCATCATTGTTTAATAAATAACCTATTTATTCATAAAAAATTCGGTAAAATTTTGAGCCATAAATACTTACTTTTTATATTTTATTATTTAAGCAAAGTGAAATAATATTATATTGTATAAATTAAAAAAAAACATCAAATTTACTTTTTTAATTGTTTTAATTTAAAATAACAAAAATTTAAGGATATTATTATCGAATTTAACAAATGACGACTGTTGTAAATAATATTTAAACAAAAAACATTTTGGATAAAATTAATTAAGATGTAAAATTAATAAATAAATAAATTTTTTTATCCACTTATAAAACTATCAAAAATAGCATTATTTATTCTTTATATTATCTAGTTGAAATTTAACTTAATAACAATATAAAAGAATATCTTAAAATGATATTTACATCAACTATCAATGGAATAGAAAATATTAACAATTAATATTTTTTAATATGACCAAGATATTATATAATACTAATTATATAAAAACTATATTTCTGCTAAGAAGCGAAATAACATTAAGTTAATGTTAATTAGAAGAACCTTCATTAATAGCATATCAAAAATCGTTAATAAATTATTAATTATATAAACGTTTATTATTAATATAAAATTATTATATAAAAATCTTTTTTGTTTGATTTTAAAAATTATTTAAAATTATTTACCGGAATTATCAAGATTAGAATTCGTGAAAATAGAACAATTATAACATTGATAAATATTTACGACTTGTTTTGAATTTCAATATCCATATAAGTATTTGTTTCATTGTCGAAATTTTTTAAAAAACAATTAATATATTCTTGACATTTTGAACCCACATCTTCAACAGAAGTTGCATTATAATACAGAATACAATGTAAATAGATCACAAAATACTTTGAATCATTACATATATTTTTCAAAAAAATTATCAACTTACATTGAAAAATAGAAAAAAAGAGTCATATTTAATTTCACATCGATATGATTATTTTTTATAAACCATTATTTGTAACAAACAGTTTAAACATCTCATTTAATTTAATTCTTAACTAACAAATGGAGTACATAATATGTGCTCATCGAAATTATTATGATTATAACAATCAACATCATATTGTTAAAAATCGTGATTACTTATAAAAAAATAAATTTTTTAATTCTTTAAAAAAATAAACTTTTTAAAAACAATTTAATTTTTAAAATATACATTAATTTGTCCATATTTTTTCACTTTTTAAATTTACACCCTTATTAACAATTACTTCGATTGACTTAATATTTAATAAAAATTTAGTATTTAGATAGTAATTTTGGAAAAAATGTTCTCTTAATTTAAATAAAAACTTAATAGTTTGAAAAAATGAGTTTCTCGAGCTGTGTTATTAATAATATAAAAATCCTAATAAATATATATAATAAAAAATTATAATATCAATTGAACTCTAAAATTTAAACTTATTTAACAGATATTATATTATATACATATAGGATCATTTTTAAAAGTTTTATTGATAATGTATTTTTATAAATATGATGAATTTTTACAGGCAAATTTTTATATTTCCTCAGAAAATATAAATATTATATTTCCATATGAATTTTTATATTGTTTCAATGGTAATTTTGAGTATTATTATATGACAGAAATTGTCGAAAATAATTATGAATTAAATAGACAAGAGTTCGAATTTAAAAAAAAAACAAACAAGAACAACAATTGTAAACAAAAAAGTAGATATCAAATAAATTACAAATATTTTTTCTTTAATTTCTGTGCAATAAATTTTCTATTTTTTTTCAATAATCTAGGTCCATTATTCTTTATAGATACAATTAACTAAATTTTTTTATGTGGTATTTTTTTTTAAAAAAAGATATTGGATACACAAGGAACTTCAAATCAACCCCTTTTATTTTTCCCAACATAATTTACAATAAAACTATGGTAAAATTGGCCAACTACAATAATTACCTTAATTACTTAAAATTTTACTTACTTTTTACCCTTAGACTATTTTCTTACTAATAATTATTGTCTTGGCTTCTAAATCTTAATATGTTATTTTCTCTTTCTAAAAATATACAAAATATTAATATAATATATTATAATTATAGAATTTGATTATAAAATTTTGAGATTAATTACAGTTGATAAAAGTATTTCACCTTTATATTTTTCAACTGTATTTTCTATTCGAGACACTTTACTGCTATGTTGCAATAAATTGTTGAAATAAAGGTTGAGTAAAAGGAGCATATACTCTAAAGAATTCAAGAGATTGATATATACTTTATCTTTGCTATTTTGAGTAAAGACATTTTTAAAAGAAAACCACATGTATTGAAAGATTTTTTTAATATCTACAAATTCCGAAGAATTTCCAAAAAGTTAAAATGATGATAATTATATGATAAAAAATTGTTAACATTTATTTTATTTCGTATTATATTGAAAATTTATCGTGAGTAGTTGCATAAGATTGATGTTATTGTTTTTTAAATTGAAAATTTATATAATAACATGGATAAAAGATTAATGTTTTTCATAACATAGATACACCTTATCCTTTTTGAAATATTATTAATAACTTTTTAAACGAGGGACAAAAATAATTAATATATTATTATGTATAAAAATTGAATGTAAGCAAAAATAAAAATAACTTTCTCTTGAATGATCTTAAGCCTTTACCAATCTTCTTAACATAGATTTCCTCAATGTTTGTAAAATTTCCTGAAATTATAAACGTAAATAACGATAATAAAGATCTTCCTGTTGAAAAATTTAAATGCTTTATCAAAAATTCAACGAAATTTGGCTTTAAGTTTTAATGTTAAGAAAATTAATTTAATGATAAGATCACAAGTGTTATAAAAATGACTTTAAAAACAAATAACATACATTAAATGAATGTTTCCAATTTTAATACTAGATGATTACACAAAATTTATTTAGTGTTTAAAAATATACCAAATACTATAGTTTTCCATATATACATGAAACAAAAAGTAAATTTCCAGCAAAGATTCACAAATTTAAAATCACGTCATCATCGTCGTCATAGAAGTCATCATCAATCGAATCATTGTTTGTCTCTAAATGAGGTTTTTTAATATCTGTTGACTGGTCAGTTGTCAAACAAGAATTGAATTTACGTTTACTTGTATTTTCTATACTTTCTTCAACTTCTTTTTTTGGAAATTCATTTTCATTTATATTGTCAAAAAAATCATCTTCAAAATCATCGTAAAAGTCATCGTTAATAGGATCTTTCTTCTTTCCCTCAACTAAAAATGTTTGTGGTATTGCATTATAAATATTTACGTTTGAATGTTTTACTTCTATCCCAACTACTTCTTTTGATGGATTTAACTTATTATTAGATAAATTTCTGTCTTTAGCAGAGGTACTACTGGTAACTAGAACATTACTTTTTCTCTCCTATAATCGGTTGAGGATTCAGAGTCTTATCGTTATTTACTAATTTGCTATTAGTTATTTGAGAAACAGAATATCCGTTATTCTGCGATAGATCATCTGGATTTTTAACACTTTTTCCTGAATCACTAACAAAACCACTTATATCATCGTTGTAGAAGTCATCGTCAATGTCGTCAAAATCATTAGCGGCAACAAAGTTCATTTGTTGAGGAGAATTGTTTTTATTCTGATCATTTTCCTGTTTATTTGTAACCAGAACATGCGAGACCTTTATTGTCTCTAGTTTGTAACTATCTTTACTATCAACATTTTTAATTTTGTTAGTATCTTGTTTGATAGTATTATCATTCTGTTTTCTGATACACGTAATTTTCTGAAACGGAGTACATATATTCTTAATTGTTGACTTTTTAGATTCTTGGCTTATCTTACTACCATAGTTCTCTTTGAAACTTTCCTGTGAAGAAATTGTCATTCTTTCTTCAAATGAATGAACCAGATTTTCACGCTGACAGGGGTCTCTTAAAGTCTCATCTGCTGCAGAGACTTCATTATTATCTTGAGTATTTAATCTTATTCCACCAGGTTCTTCGCCAATATCGCTAGAAAAAATCCTTGGAGTACTCGTAACTCTACCAGATTTCAGTAAATCCGTCATAAAAGTGCTTTGAGAAACTGTTTCATTTATTTCCCCACTAAATTGGGTTTGAAAATCTGCAGGTGAAATTGTTCTCCGGATTTCATCTTTTTTTCATTTTTATTATTCTTAACATTCTCTTTAAGCATCTCTGGTGTTTTTCCATATGATTTAGATATTGATCTTAGCTTCCTCCTAGCTCTGGATCTTGGTGATTCAGGGGAATCACTTAACTTTTCACCATTAAATTTCTTCCTTGGAAGTAATGTTCGTGACCGAAAGACTAAGGGTGAATCTTCTGGCTTCTTTGGACTAGCTTTCTCTTGATCCATATCACGTATTAATTTGGCACATATGTTATTTTTAACTGAATCAAATAATAAGAAATAATTTAAGTTTATAAAACTTACTTAAAGCTCTTTCTACTTGAACTGGAAATGCCTTTGGTGAATCCTTCCAACAAATTTCACCATCATCAACATATCCTCTATTGTTGGATGAAGACATCGTAAATAAATAAAGTTGACTAAATAACATTTATTATAAAATGAAATTTTTTTGGCTAGAAATGCTATTTTCTAATTTTCAACATTAAAAGAAAAATCCCCTTCGATTCTGTAACCATTGAGGAAATAAAATATACAAAATACAGATGGACCGCCAAAATGCAGATGTAAACTACAAATAATAAATTGATGCGCTCAAATGTTGGGATAATGTATAATTTTAATTTCGTGACAGGATTTTTGTAGAAACGGAACAATTGAAATGTAGTAAATTATATGATATTCAATGTGAGAATTAGTTCCATGTTTTTCTTTTCCTGGAAGAACTTATTTTTTTAAATTACAATTTGTTTATTTTGAAAATTTCTTTTTATGTAAAGTTAAAAATTTAAAGAATATTTTGTTGCTCCATAACATCATTTGATAAGAGTTCTTTCTGAGGATGGAGCATTTTTCGTTAGTAAATTTAACTGAGGAAATTTTTAGTGGTATAGTAATACATCAGTCATCAAAACTAAATTGTTTAATTTATTTTATATGTCTAAAAAATATGTAATTACTTAGATAATGTTATTATATAGAAACTATCTTCGTAATATTGTATTTTCCTTAATTTTGCGGATAATTTTTAATTTTCTTTAGTATATTTTGAGTTAGAGAATTTCAAAGTAAACTACTTTCTGGATTAAAAAAATATATTTTAAGTATGTTTTTGTTTTCATGTTATATTTCTTGTAGAATAATAACATTTTTGTTTTTTGTATGACTTTATAATGGTAACATGAATAGGATGTTTTGAAATAAATCAGTTTTACTAATAACATTTTTAAATAACAGTAATTTTCTTGCATCTTCGCCTATCATTGCAAAAATAAATCATCTTGTAGGCGTCATCAAATGTGCTTTCTTTATCTTTAATTTAAAAGCTTAAACTAATCTAAAAAGAAATAATTCCACTTTTCGATGTTACATAGTTTTCTTTTATTTGTTCAAATTTAAACAGATTATATTATGAAATGTCTAAAAAATTAGCGTTACATTTTATCAAATATCGACTACTAAGATCACTTTACAACGTTATTTGAAGATATATCGTAATGGCAATACAAGTTTTCAAAGAATGAAAGTTTATTGCAAGTATTGGTAATTGATTAATTTTTGTAATTAGAAAAAGTCGACTTAGCGTTTGAATAAAAATGAAGTATCAGAAAACTAGCCAGACTAAAGGCATCAAATAAAAATGTCATGCTTGCTGTTTGATGAAATTATGAAAGAATTATAGATCATAATTTCAAGAATTCTGACGAAACTATTAATTTAGAAGCAATTTTTTTGTAAATTAATTGAAGTTCACAAAAAATTGTCAATTCTGATGTCAATATTAAAAGATAGAAGAGATTTTATTTCAACAATTGATATTTTTTTATCACGCGTTTCATAAATGTTTTTGTATATGCTTTAGTAGTTGGGATATGAAATTCAACCACTCTGCCCCAATTACTTGACCTATCTTCAACAATTTATCAACTGTTTGAAGGTTATGGGTGTCATCTTTAAAAGAAAACATTTATTAAATTTTATTATTTAAAATCTGTTGTCTTAGAGTTTTTGGATTCTAAAAGCTATAGTTTTTCAAAATTAGATTAGAAACATTTAAGTAACAATATGGTGAGTTGAATAGAAAATAAACAAATATAAATTACTAATTTTCAATCTAGTTATGCTATTTTAAGTTAACGTTTAAAAAAGATCTTTTTGAATTGCAAATAATATTCAACAGAAATAATATAAACTCTACCCATATTTTAAAAAGATGTGAACGCTCTATCTTACTTATTACTATAAATTATATTTTATTCGTTGGTGTATTTTTTTCTTATGTTATAATAAATTTTTATCAGACAAAAAAATTTCAGGAAAATTTTTCTTGCATTTTGCGGGAAATCCGATGGATTATGTAATTGAAGGAAAATTTATCCTGTAGATGCAAATAAAAAGTTAGTAGTCTATTTGTCTGGATTAAAAATTCCTGCAAAATTTTTTCCATCATTCAGAATTCTGGGGATTTTTTACTGTGTTGAATTTTTATCATTATACACATGATTCTATTTACCGAAATAAAAATTCGTGTATTAAGTAATCTTCAACAGTATGTACACAATTTAAGAGATCAAATTGATAAAGAAAAGTTATATATATCCTTGTTAGTCTTAATTAATCTTTTGGTAAAATAAATAGTCTTTTATGACATTGGAGACTCAAAACTGCAACAAAATTTGTAACATTTAGATTTCTTATTTTTTACATGATATAATGTAAGCAAAAAGTATGTTGTCATTATAAAAGAATAGTTTCTACAGAATTATAAGCATACCTAGTGATTAGTGATGCTTCATTTTGATGACGATAGTATAACCATACTACTTTTGTTAAATATAGAATAGTTATTGAGTTAAGATATTTTTTATCTTAGAATAACTTATTTTATGGTAATGAAAAAATACGTATTTTAAAAATAATAATTTTTTTATAAATTCAAAAATTTAATTGATAAAATATATTATTTTAAATAACGTAAAATAAATATATAATTTGTATTAAAATCGTAATTTATAAAATATAATATAGGTAAAAAGTTTCATGAAAATTTTAAAATGTCTCGCAATGTTTTCAAAGATCTAGTTCTAGATTGTTTACAATTTTTGCAGGAATTAAAATGATGAAAAGCTTCATGAGTTTGACTTTTGACTAAATGACATTGTATTGGGTGAAAAGTAACAGTTTCTTGATAAACTTTTTAGTTGAATTTTGTTTGAATCATAATATTGTGAAGTATTTTTTTTGTCTCTTGAAGATTTTTCAAAGTAATCTGCATTAAAATTAATTTCATTGTCAATTAAATTTATAGTAACTTCTTTTGCATGAAAAATAGGCAATAAAAAATATAAAAGAACAATAATAACTTTTTTATACATAACAGAAATCAGTTAGAATAAGAAAAGTGTTTGCTTATTGTAATCTGTAAAAAAATGAAATCACTACATTCTTATATAGCGGAATTTTTATCGGAAAATAGGCGTATACGAGGAAACAAAATTAATTTATTTTATTATTTTCTTAGATATCTAAAATAATAAATTTTGTTTCATTTGTAACTGTTAAGAAGGTATTATAAAAAAATGAAAGCTTATCAATTTTTTAATAAAAATTAAATACTCTATGAAATACGAATGCTAAAAAATATAAATAAAATTATCAATTATGAGTTTTAAAGAAGAAATTTTAAATATTAGATTGAATTTTAAATATTAAAAAGCTTATAAACTGTATAAGCTTTTGTAAAAAGTCAGTCTTATTGTTAGTGTAAGCACTAGTGTACTCGAATAGTTATAGAGTTTAATAAATTGTGTTAATTTATTTTCTGGTGTCATTGTATCAAATTAGTTTTTTATTTTACATAGCCATCCTGTTTTTATAATAAATCCACCTGACCTATTAAGTATACATGTGCAAAGTATAGAGAGCTACAGGGATAGTCTGTTATATGCGCGTTATTTTAAGAATGAGTTAATTTTGCGATCTACCTCCTTGGATTCTGACAAATGTGGAAAATTGTTTTATATTTATCAATATAAAAGGGAAAGTAACGATTCTATGAACATTTTGAGGACATTTATTTTTTGTTTTATGACATAGAAAGCTATATCTAATCTCTTACTACTGTTTATGAACCTTCTGCCGTTGAGAAGATCATGATGTTCAATAAGGCTGTGAAGCCATTAACGGAGTGCTATTCTTCATTTACAATTACTTTTAAGACAATGCTAATTGATGTCGTTTCACGTGCCGCTGTCGATTTCTGTTTATTACTGAAAATGTTAAATGATACACCCCAACCTGTCAAAGAAGCAGTGGGTAAGCACTCTTTTATTACATTGAATGTTTTTCTTCGTGAAGCTAAGGACCATAAGGACAAGCAACGTGTTTGGTTGTTGTTCCCTCTCCTGAAAATGTTGATAAAAGAAGAAAAGAATCAAAGGATGGCATCACCACCCCAAGTTGTGGTACCTAAAAATGTCACAGCTGTCAATAACCTGGACACCTAAGTACGAATTGTCGGTTGAAAACTGGTACGAACCCTATAACCAAAGCCAAAATTTTATCATTGGCCATTAAGAAATCTCAATTACACCCAAATGAATGGAACAAGGCTTTACTGTTGTTCGAATCTTTTAACTTTGATACTCATAAACTCGTAGCGTGTATTAACTCTGGTATTGCGGATCAATGTTCTTCCTGCTTATATGATTGATGCTTATGCCAATGTTGGAATTGATGTTCGCAAATTTTCTCGAATGGTTGTTTCTGGTGTTTGTAAAAATGAAGTAGCTGCATTTGCGAATTTCCTTATCTACTTCGTTGCAAATCAGAAAGCTGTTGCTGTTAATGTGTTTTTTGTTCATGAAATGTCTCCTTTAATCATTATTCAGACAGCTATTGCGTTGGCTTGAGTATTGATGAGTTGGCATCTCACGTTTTTGATGAAAAATCAAACTATTGGACGGATTTAAATGAATTTATGTTTGATGGAAGTTATGATAAACTTTCATATATAAGAAAATATGATAAGAATATTGATTATTTACCACCAAGGGAAGTTGTTCTTCCAAATAAGATGATTTATTTTTTGTCAAAGGGTAAACATTCATTAACTTATCTTGTTAGAAAATTGGTTGCTACACTTAGCTCTCATATAAATGTTATTTTGCATGAAGATATGAAATATTATGTTTTTGTTGATCATTGTCATTGTGAACATCATAAGGATAATTTATATGAGACCATGAAGAAAGTTCCAAATTTGTTTTCAATCCATTAGAACATGATGACAATCCTTAAAGCTTCTGAAACATGATCATGAAAATGTGGATGATGATGCTTTTTTGAACAATCAACGTGAATTATTTGATAACGGTTGTCTAGTAAATTCTGTCAACTAAGGATGGGTAAAGCTCTGGTTATCTGAAAAGGGGAAGAAGAACTCGAGAAACAAAGTTTCAGCTCACATCAAATAATAGAAGTTATTCATGGAGATTTACCATCCAAATTACAAAATTTTTTCATGTTGAAGGTCATCAGTCAGAGCCGTACAATATAGCTGACTCACTAGCTAAGGATAAACCCATTGATAAAATGTTGAAATCCATTAAGGAGCACAAAGAACCAGATAAATTTTTTCCTAAAGTTGAAAAAAATGTTGTTACCTCAACTTAACTAGCCAACCCCGGAGTGATATATGAATATTAAAAGTATAAATAAAATTATTAATTATGAATTTTAAAATAAGAAATTTTAAATATTGAAAAGTCTATAAATTGTATAATTTTTTGATAAAAATCAGAATTAGTGTTGGTGTTAACTTTAGTGTACTCGAATAGTTTTAGGGTTTAATAAATTGTGTTAATTAATTTTCTAGTGTTATGATATTAAACTAGTTTTTTATTTTACACTTTAAAAAGAAATGCCTTTTTAAAACACGGTATATCAAAAAAACCTATAAAGTTAACTTGTAATATAAATCGTTAAAATATATATTAAACTGTTGCATAAAAGAATGTTAGTTATTAATTAAGATTTCTAGATTTCAATATTTTGAATGTAGACTTTATGACAAATATCAAAAAATAATTTATATTTTATATATAATAAAATGTCAAGATATTTAATATTGAGAAAGGAAATAAAAAGACTTTTTGAATAAATGATGATACTTAGTTTTTTTAATACAATCCTCCATAATAATTAAGACATTAAATTTCCTATAGTCATGGGTTAAAAGTTAAATCTTTATTATCAAAGTACATTCTATTTCAAAAAATATATAAATAAAAAATAAAATAATTCTCAATTGGCATTGTAATTTTATAAAGTTATATAAAAAACTTTTAAAGAATTTCCTTAATTACAATAAAAATTTGAACATCATTCAACGAGTGAGACAAAAATTATTATGAATCTGTTGAAATACGATTGACAACTTTTCTCATAGAAATTTTTATATATTTGTTTAGTAAATGGAATAAAATTTTTAAGAAAATTAAAAATTATTTTTTAATTTTTTAAAATAATATTTATTAATACATTTAAAATTATCTTTAAACAAAATCATTTTCGCATGCATCAATCCTTTAAATTGCTAAGGTTTTTTTATTTCTTTCATCTCACATTTTTAATATAAATTGTTTCAAAATTCATTTTCTAAAATATAAGCTTCCTGTTGCATGGTTTGATATCAAAAAAATAGTTTTATAATATCGGAATGAGATTAGTCTTTATAGTGTATTATTTTTAAGATAGAGATCGCTCGGATAATCTTTTTCTTCCGTTAGGAAGTGATTTGATTATAATTAAAGCTTAGCATTCAAACATATTATAATCTTTCTTGTTTGTATACTAAATAGGAATTAAGAACTTTAAAGAGAATATTAGAAAACTATGAAAAACATATATTTTTATAAAGTTAATCCACAAACGTCTTAAAGTTACAACTTATTAATCTTTCAACATATTTTTTCACTAAAATTTAGAACCTTAGGATTAAAATGTAAAAGAATTTTATTTCAATAATATTTATAATATTTCCTGTATAAGTAGCAACACCGAATTGTCATACAAAATATGATAAAAGTTTTTTTAGAATTAATGTTTATAAATCATTGAATTGTGTTTGTTAAAAATTAACTGTTTATTTAAATTATGTTAGTTCAACTTTTCATTATCGGACTGAAAGTATATTAAAATATTTTTTAGAGATATTGAAAAGCATTTGTTATTACAAATTTATGAAGCATTTTTGAAGTATTGATAAATAAATTTTTTGACAGTATCATTAAAATTATACATTAACCAGTATTTATCATTTTTAATTAATTTTAAAAAGTTTCAAAATTCTCCAATTAAGCTGAAATTGTAGTTCTGTTTAAAAATCTTTTTTCAATATTATTAATTCTAATTAAAATAAATTCACTATAAAAAGTACTTTTTAGTTTATTAATAATAACAAAACAATGTACTATTTTTACGATTGATTATCTCAAAACATTTTTATCATTTATCGTTCTATTTTTCAAGTATGTTAAATTTCAGAAATTCATTCTTAAATTGTTTGAACTGGATATTCAAAGATTCATACAAACATTGATATAAGAAAAAAATTATTGTAAACCTTTATTCTACAAAATATAAAATTTTACAATGTTACATGTTACAATTTCAATGTTAGATACTATCAAACACAAAAATAATTAAAGTTTTTATTATTTATGAGTTTGTGACATTGAATAATCATGAATTAATTTAAAAAGCATATGAAATTTGAAAATTTAATAACTTTTAAATTTTTCCATAATAGGAAATATGTAAACCAAAAATTGTGCTTTTATCTATAAATTTTTTTTCTACTCTTTGATTTATTTAAAAGCTTAAGCAGACCATTAAAAGTTTTTAAATTTTTTAGTCAACTTTCCTAATTTCCTTTTTTATAAATTTTAAAGAACGCGTGTAGCATTTCTTTAAATTGCAACTAAAAAAATTGCTTGATTTGTCGTTTTACAAATATTAAACTTTACTTTTAAAGTCACGGATAGATGATTTTTATAACAACAAAAATATTTAGCTTCATCAAATCTTAAATTCTCTAATGTTAATGCAAATTCATTGAATTAGAATTATCTAGTATTAAATAAATCAATATCGAGTTATACATACATGCTAATATTAGTTAATTATAATTTTAATAGATCATGAATAAATTTTTTATTATTAAAGAATCTTTCAAGTTTATTTTGCTTAGAACCGAAATTTGTTAGCTAGAAAATTATATAAATTACAGTGTAATCAAATATAAAGAAAATATTGTAGAAACTGCAATCTATTAAAAGACTATTTTTATTTAAACACATATAAATTATTGCTTTCAATTGTTAATTTTATAGTTTGTAATGACTGACTTATACACAAAAAATAAACTTTGTAAAATGAATATTTAATTTGTAAGATATTTTTTTGCACGTGTTCTAAATATTTAGAATGAAATTTTAAATACTTAAGCCAGTATTATGGCTAAATTTATTTATAATGAAGGATAATATAATGATAATATTTTGAAGCAATGATAACTTATTTAATCTCTGAAACGGTGTGGTATTCATTCCAACTACACGACAAGCCATATTATAAAGTATTTTCTTAATAAGCTTGAATATGTTTTATTTAATCGTGCTTGACTAAGTTAATTTTCAATTTCAGAAATCACTAAACGTTGTTGAATAGAAATGGTTAAACATTTTTAAATAGAACATTAGGAATATTATAGTATTTTGAGAATAATGTAAGGCAGACTTTTAATAAAAATAATAAATAAAATATTTTTCAAATTTTTAAAGCATGTATAATAGTTTTTTTACAAAGTTGTCTAAAGTAAAACATCATAAAATTAAACTTAAACTGTGCCTTTTCATTCATATTAATGTGATCAATCGCTGTAATTGGTCTCAATATTTTTTACTAAAAAAATAATGTATTCAAATAGTTTTATTTTTAAATAGCTAATCTGATATGTGTTTCTTGATATTAAATAATTTAATTAATTTTTGCTTAAAGAACTTAGAAAAAGAGAGAATATTGAGAAAAAACAATTTTTCATATAAAGTACCAGGTAATAAATGGCTTTAGTTCTTATCAAAAAAATCTGGGTCGTCACTATTGCTATTTATAGTTTAAAGTTGTTTAATTTATAAAATCTTTTATATGTAATTGCCTTCCAACAAATAAAACTTATTAAAAATTTTACTTCAATTAAATAGTAATTAAATGTTTTTGCTCTTCTATTACAAAATGTAAACTTTACATGAAATTTATTTTCGCCAATCTAATAACCAGCATGGTATGTAAAGTTTTACAATGTTATGTTTACATTAATTTATACTTTTATTTTTTAACTAACGAATACTTGATTTCTTCTCAAAACAACAATTTTTTTTATTTATATTATTTTAACAGGACAAAGCTTATATTATTTTAAAATTTTAAAACATTAAAAATTTAGATTAAACATATATTTAAAACAAATCTTATATTTATTGTTAATAATCTATAGAATTTTAAAAATAATTTCAGTAGAAATTTGGTTTTACAATTACTAAATATATTTGGAGAAAATAACTAAAGGCATTGTTTTTTGTTAATTATAAACGATTAAGAAAAATTTTGTTTTACAAAATCTAGATAAATCTGATATTTTATTTAAAAGTCATTTTTATTAAACAATTAATTTTAAATTAATTTTAAAGCAATATTGTTTGTTCTATATTTATGGAAACTTTTCCTCGTTTGCTATTCACACAAATTTCTTTAAATGTAATCGAGTCGTGATCTGCTTTATTTTGAAACTGAGTTGAATCAATGATTAATTTCTTCTTTCAGAAATCTTTTAATCCTCTTAGAAAACATGTAATCATTTATTCTTTAATATTTTATAACATTTTTCTTCAAAGCAAATTTGATATAAATCTTTTACGAAAATATTCTAAAATTAATTTTAAACAAAAATAATCTGAAGTTATGGTAGTCGTTGCATCGAAATATTAAAAATAACACAAGAAAGCAGACAAAAGTATTTCTTGAATTTTAGTTAAGAGAAAAATTATTATAGTAAATTTCATAATTTCGCTTTAAATAATTGAAGGAAAATAGATATCAAAACATTTTTTGTAAATTAAAGTAATAACATCAAATATTTTTTAAAATTTAAAAATTTATGCAAAATCTAAGAAAAATATTTCTGGAAATTAGAAGAAATGTTTTTCTCCATTTGCATTGTTTACCTGCTTTCTTGCAATTTGCAGGGAAAATTTTCTGAAGATTTTTCTGTATTAGTAATTGTCATTTAAAAAAGAATATTTGCTAAACAAAAATAATGATATCATTGATATTGTAGTCTAACTTTCTTTAAATATGTATGAAGAAATTTATTAGCAAAATAGTTCATGAAAAGAAAATGTGTAATTAAATTACTATTATTTTATACTTTAAGTTTTTGTTTTTATATTTACATGCTAACACATAGCTATTTCAATCATTATTTTGTATATATAAAATCATTTTTAAGTTGAAATTGCTTTTTGTTTTTGATCTTTTGTAATATGATATTTGAGCTAGTCCAGCTAAGCTAATAAAACATTTTAACTCTAGAGTTATCAACTATCGTTACCAATGAAACTTATAAAATCTTTACTGAAGTTATCATCCGATAATTTGGGAAATTTTATCTCAATTAAAAAGAAATTGTAGATCCTCCGTACACAGTTTTGATAGAAATAAACTTTAATTTCTTATTAGTGTGATATTATCATTTATAAAAAACAGAGAAAACTCACAAATAAAATAATGATATTGCAATAAAACGCTGTTAGTTTTTTAAGTCATTATTTTAAGTATTGTGTTGATATGATGTAAAAATACAAAATAATAGATACAAATATACAGTTATACTAATCTAATCTCTCTTTAACAATCTTTCTTTATATATTCTAGCTTTTCATAAAAATGCTTTCATAAGTTGAATAGGAATCTTGGGAAACTTTGACCTTCCAGAATAAATAGAAAATTGTTGTTAACTGTCCTCTTTTACAATACTACGATATACAGATACAGAAAAATAATAATACATTTAAAAGTAATATATTTGATACAAATTATATAATATTACATAATAAAAACTTGTACAACAGAATTATTTTAAAATATTTTTACATAAAGTGCTAAAAATCTTTAAAAATATACTTTAAACTAAAAGCAAAATTTAATAATTATTTTTTAACCATAAAAAACCATCAATATACAGTAAATTTACTTATTTGAACGTATAATCAGTTTACTTTTTCTAACTTGCCTAAAGAAGAATAAGTATTGATTTATAATAAGATAATTATGGTGTACTTGTTGAAATAAAACAATATAACTAATTAGAAGAAAATATTATTTAAAATGAATTACAAAAACAATTTAAAAAATTTAAATAACTAATTTCCCAAGCTTTCATGGTATAAATTTTTTGTTAAAATAATTTGATTTAATTATTCTACAAGAGAGTTTTTTGTCAATATATAATAATCGTAAAATGAATAATTAAATTAAAAATAAAACAATAAGTAGGCATATTTATACAATTGCAAGAACTAAAAATAAAAAAGCAACCATTAATGTAATAATAGAAAAAAATTTTAACATTAGAATGAAAATGATGAAAAAAGATAAAAAAGGCTATTCATCCTATTTTTAAACATAAATTTTTAGAAAATTTAAAAAATAATTAAATTTTAGTATGTTATAGTGGCAAATCAACATAATTAAAGCGTTTCATTTTAACTATATAGAAATTAAAATTAAAAATTTTCCATGTTGAATTTAAATTTCTTATAATGGATATATAAATATTTGTCAGCATTCATTATAAAATTGTTTTTGATTAAGCATTCTAAACTTTATAAAAAAATATAAAAGAATTCTAAAGTGTATATTATTCATATTTAAAAGTTATTTTTTAATTACTAGAAAAATTTAAAATCATTTAATGATTATAATCGCAATTATTTTAGTGATAATTTACTATTATTTAGTAAAAATTTGAATTATTTTGTAGTAGCAAATAATATTATTTCTAAAAATTTTTTTATATTTACTTTTGAAAAAAAGTAATATTAAGTATATAACTGATTTTTTCTATATTTTTTTAATTCTATAAAAATATGCTCTTTTACTATGATGTGTTTTGAGCCCAAAATTTTAGTTTCTGTAATTAAAATAAATTATTATAAATCTAATCTTTTTTTTGAAGAAGTAAAGCTAAGAAATAAAGTAAATAATAATAATAGCTCAGTTAATAAGGTTGATATTTTAATAGTTTACATTAGTACAGAAATTCGGAACAGAGCGAATACTTAAAAAATTTTGTGTGGTGCTCCGGAGCGGGTACGGATCAGATCCAGATATATCCGCGGATAGTAAAAAATTGTAGCATAAGTAAACTAATGTGCAGTTTAGAAAAATATAAAGAATGTATATTAATAGTAAATTACTGTGATGTTTTTACAACGATCTTTTGATCGTTAAGCTTCAAATCTAGTGAAGATTTTATAAATAGTAAAGTTTTTGAAAAAGTTAAATTATATTTTCAACTGTATGTTAAAAAAATTGATTGAAATATTTTTGGTGTTTCTTCATGAATTTTTTTATTAGTTAAATTTAAAAAATTTTAAAATATATTAAACATTATAACAAATATTAATAAGCTGTATAATTATATTTTTATGTAACATCATTCTAAGGTATTTATATATATAAGTACCCCTCAAATACATATTGATCGATCCACGAATACTTGTACGGATCGATCTGTGGATACCTATACGTTTCGAAGCGGATAATAAAATCCCGATCCTGATCTGCTCCGGATAGTCAACTATCCGCTCCGCTCTCAGTGATGTACTAGTTTATATTAATAACTATGGAAAAATCGTAAAAAATAAAATTTTAAAATATTTTAATATTTCAAGAACTTTAAAGTCCTCATTCTTTAAGAAAAAATATCTGAATTTTACGATTTACAAAAATAATTATTAATTTTATCGTTTTACATTAAATTTTGTATCTTTAGTACTTCTATAATGAAATTGGATGATATAAAAAGGAAATCTTAAACAAGGAATTATGTTTTTTGTTTAATTTTAAATAATAACAAAATAATATGTGGCTATTATATTACTCAATTATTGTTTTATGAAGTGAAGTAAGATATTTTTTATCTCTTTAAGCCATTAAATTTTAAAAGAGTTTACATTAAAAAGTTTACAAAGAGAGATAAATGCTATTAAAGATGTAAATAAAAGAAATTACTGTATCAATGTAAATAAATGATTGAAATATTTTTTATTTATATGTGAAGTACTGATTATAATTAGATCTTTTAATAATTATACACTTATCAGGTGTGTTCTTCTTATCAATGATAATTTTCCATTTCATTACAACCACTTTTCAATACTGTTTTTTTAAATATCGAATATAACGAAAGGTTTAATTAATGTTTTTGTTATTAAATCTTAATTAGTTACAATGTTTGGATCTTTATCGAAAAATAATGCTCATTATTTTTTCATCTATTTATATTACCATTACATTTTAAAGAATACAGTTTACATAAGCCTAACTCTTCTAAATTATTGTTTATATTTTTACAAGGAAGTTTCATATAATGGAAATCTTCAGCAGTAACATCTAATAGAATTTTATTTTTAAGAAAAACAACATATAATTATTACATCATTTTAAAAATGTATTTGCTATTAATTGAAATGATACAGACAAAAAATTAGATGATTATTTTTGTTTAAAAAATAAATAGATTTTCGAATCATTAGATTTTATCACTGCGAAAATAATTATTTTGGGATAATAAGCTTACAGACAATTATTAAAAAGGATTGGTTATTTTGTACAGTAAGATAATAAATATTAAATTTCAATAAACAAAGTATTGCAACAAAATATTAAAAAAATGCAATAATCATATGGTTTTTGTCTTAATAATTGTTTTTACGAAATTAAAAATAGATTTAAAGATGATGGGAAAAATAAAAAGTGCTGATGTTTGATTTACAATAGGAAATACAAACATAAGGAACTTAAATTTAAAAAAATAATTTCATATTTCATCGTGTTTTAACACTAATATATTATATATTCTAAAAGCTATATTTTTGATTACCTTAAGTCAAATGTATAGATATAGTTTTTAAATTTATTTCGTTTGAATTAAATAGGAAATTAAATATTTAAATTGGTAAATTATTTTGTTAAAAAGAAATCAATAAATATGAAAAAATTTCAAAACAAGAAATATAATAAATTAAAAATTTAAATCCATCAAATTCATTTTTTTATAATTGGAAAATAAATAGTATAAATATATATTAGATTTAACATGACTTCTTTTCACGTAATATTTGTTTATAAATGCTATCATTTGTTATTATTAGTAATAACATGGATTTTTTTTTAAACATAAAAAGCTTCCTTGTTTAATACTTTTCTATTTATTTGTAATAAATGTTCTAGAAATTAGATCACAAAATCGTTTTTAGCTTAACCTAAGACGTATACAAAACTTCATTAAATGAAAATATAATTACCACTTTAAAAAAAATACACAACAATCTAATAAAACAATAAGAAATTAATAAATATAAAATATTATGGTAAATTGAGTATTTTTCTTATGTATATTTCATAACTTTTTTCTTTTGACATAATTAACTAAATTTTTAAGATAATTCCCTAGAAGTAAAAATTTATAAGATTATAATTTATTAATGGACTATACTTATAGATAAATACAATAACGTTACAATAAGATAAATGTAAAACGTGGCCACCTGTAAGAATTATAATATAAGAGAAAGATTCTACTTACGAATTACACAAGTAATTTATCACTAATTACATTAAATAATAGATTAGCGCCGTAGTATTATCAAACTACGTAAAATTAAAATTTGATTACAACCAGTGAAATTATTATATTATAATGTTATGAAAAATAAAATGACAACTTTAGTTTTTCTCAACCCTTATATCTACAACTGTAACTCCTAGAGATACACGGTAAAATAACAAATTATGTTAAAACGAAAGTATTTAAATCTTACTTTTACTTAGATATATTTATAACATCGAGACATTTTGTAATATAAATTATACAAGTACGAATTGTGCTGTCGCTTGTGTATCAATTCTAAATCCATTCTTGAAATTTGTAAATTATTAACTATGTTGTGCCTTTAAATGTATTAAATATTACTTTTAGAATCATCATTGGTAGTATTAATGTTGTAGCAGTACATTTATAGAAACTTGATCGAATTAATAAAACATTTAATTTCCCAAATTCTCTTATAGATAATGTTAAGAAATAAAAAAATAGAATAGCTTTTTTTCCAATTTTTAACATAATTGAAAAAATGAAATAAATTATTAATATCGTTTCATATATTTCATAAAAAATTATTCTAATCTTGGTGAATTTTTTTTCACCATTATGTAACTACAATGTATAAAAAAGTGGTGTTTTATATACATCAAACCGGTGGAAAAGTTCAAAATTTTAATTGTGAATGTTTCGAGTTATTATTAATTTATTTTGTTTTCTTTTCCAAAAAAAGAACTCACAATGATGATATTTCTGTATCTGGGTGTTATTTATTAGACTATTTACCAATTGATATATAAAAATGTTTAACATTTTAAAGATCTCTAATAGTTATTTTTAATGATATAACTAAGGTTGATATATTTTTATTTTATCTCTAAAAAAAATTCAATCTTTGATGATTTAATTTATAAATTTATTAGTTTTTTTTAAAATTTGTATATATAAAAATTCTAAAAATTTTTGATAAACATATTATAAACTAAAAATAACTTTTACATAAATTATTAATTATTTTAAGATTACATATTTTTAATCACTAAACATTGAATTTTAGAAGCTTAGCTTTTTGTTGAATAATTATATACACATTCATTTTATTAGTTACATCTTGTTATATTATTTTAAAGTTTTTATAAAAATTTTAGATAATAACTAAATTTCCGTGTGATAAAAAATAACTATATTTGATAATGTTTGAAAAGTTTGAATACACCATTAATTTTATAAAAAAAACTTCATTATATTTATTGTTCATTTACATTCAAAAATTTTATTGACATATTTTATATGTAAGTTTTACTTTTGTGTGTAATATACATACTTGTAGATGATTTAAACATATCAGGTATATTTTTTTAAAAACTTTGCTGTAATTTACAAACTTCTATGCATATTATGGTTTATAAAAAAATACTCTATCTCAATTGATGATCAATACCTCTTTTACTAATTTGATGTTGAATAAAAAATATATGCATGGAGGTTTTATTATCTTTTTCTATTTTATAGTATAATGTTTAGAAATTTTACTTATAAATTTATCATAACAGTAATTAATATTTTTAAACTAATGCAAAGATTTTCTTTATACCGTGAATTTTTTAATATTCAGTATGTTTTTTTATTAGAAATTATATTTGTAATAATTTTTTGTTGTAGAAAATTTTTTTTTTAATAAAAAGTTAAGTAACTCTGGTTGTAAACATAAAAAATGTGTGCATTTGCTAAATTATTTCAAAATATACCACATTCTACAAAACAGTCTTAATGTAAACTTCTTTTCTTATTGTTTTTTTTTTTAATTCTGTCTATCAATGTTATTAAATAATATAATTTTTTCTGTTATAATTATTTTATCTATATTCCTATTAATCATTTACTTTTTCTTTTATTGTATTGTTTTTTTCCAGTAGAAATTTTATAATTGATATGTTGATTTAATAGTGTTAAATAGTTAGTTCTTTTAGTTAATATATTATAACATGTTTAAGGTAAAAGCATTTTTATTTTATAAAAGGCAAAGTATTTATACATAACATAAAAGGATGACAAGCCAATGGCTTGTAATCTTTATACATACGAAACAAATAGTTTTTATTGTATATTAACTATGTTTATATTAAAAATTTTTTTACATATACTACAATTTAACTTAATAGTAAGGTAAATTTTATCTTTTTGTTCTTGAAAAACTAAATTTTTCAGATTTGAATTTATAAATTATGTAAACAAGGAGCATTTTCACTATTCAAACTGATAAAAGGATAAATTTTATTATATCTTTTCTTAAATAAGGTTTTTTTTTTCAGTTGTAAACTAGTAAATAAAAAGGGTAGAAATCATCTCTTCATATTCAATCTGTTAAAAAGATAGGTTTTATTTTATTTGTTTCGTCATAATATTGTTGTTTTCAGACTCTATTTTACTAATTAGGGATAAGAAATTCTTAAAGAATGAAGAAGTTTGTGTCAAGTTAATTAATTTTTTTTATTTTTTGTTAATGTAAAAATGTTTTAATAGGTAGTTTTTTTGTTTTTTTTTGTTATTTCATAGTAATTATTTTGTACTATTTGTAGTTTTATTAAGATAAAATTTGATTTGCGCATTAGTATGAAGAATATTTATGGTAATTAAACTTTGAAACATTAAATTAATTTAGAAAAATATGTATTTAATTTAAAAATTTATAATACATATTAGGTATGTAAATTATCGTAGTAAAAAAACATATATTAATATGTGTTTTTGATGTAGAAACTATATAACATACTTTTTTAAAATTTAAGACATCAGTATGTAAATAACATACTGAAGTAAACTTTACCACTTTTATTATGAAAATATGTAACGTGACATACTAAATATGTTGCTAAAAATTTTTGAGTATATAAATATTATGTTGTTCAATTGAAAATGTTGCTTTTTATATCGTCAAAATTGAAATGATGATAACTTTTTTATATGTTCGCATATCGTTACAAAATATATACCATCTTGTAAAGAAATTTGAGGACTATCATTATCATTTTTCTGCATGTTGCTACAATTTTTAAAAAACTTTTATATACTCTAAAAAGAAGTTCTGTCAAAAATGGATTTTCAAACAATTTGCTTGTACGAGTTCAAACTTAGATAAAACAGCATCCAAAACTTCAAGAAAAATTAATGAAGCATTTGGCCAAGGGTCTGCTAACAAACGCACCATACAAAGTTGGTTTCAGAAATGTCGTAATAGAGATATGGTAAAATAAATGGTGATTTAGAAGTCTTACCACGAAGACAACCATATATAAGATGATATTAGTAATCATATAATTTATTTAGTGATTTTTCGTGATTGTAATTTTATTGAATGATTTAACTTTTAATTGTTTTGCTTTATAGACGAGGATCTCCCTTAACGGGAACCAGAATTAAATTGTATAAACTAACTCTATTAATAAAATTATTATTTTAACTTGGTCATCAAGAATCTCCAGCTAGGGACCGCCAGTAAGGCATAATCTTATTTTTCACTATATAAGTCTTCAAAGAAAGAAGGGTTCTCGTAAGGTTAGTGTTCTTAAAAACAAAAAATTTAAAGGAATCGTGAAGCGCATACTAAGAATGACTATTCAGTAGCTTACAGGAGAGTTGGGGATCAATGTTAGAACCGTTTTCAATCACTTAAAAGACTTAAATATCAAGAAAAAAAAATGGATTTCATCATAATCCCTTGAATTAACTCTTGATCAATGTTTAAGAAGAATGGAAACTTGTTCTTCTTTGATTCTCAAGAACGAAAAATGATTGATTTTTGAATAGGAATTGTAACGTACGATGAAAAATGGGTCATATTTTTGACAATCGTAGAAAATCATTGCAAAGTGTAGACAAAAATGAAAGCCCTAAGAACTTCTCGAACTGAAGAATTTAAATGAGAAGCTTTTGCTTATTATGTGATAAAATTGTGATAAAATCATCTATCATAATTTTCTAGATTCTAGAAAAAACAATGGCTGCGGACCGATATTGTAAGGTTATAAAAGAAATAAAGCAAAAATTATCGGTTCTGAAGCCTGTATTGGTCAATAAAAGTGGTACAATATTACTTCATGATAATGCTAAACCTCATGTTTCAAAAATCACGGTCAGAGACTTAACGAATTAGAATATGAAACTCTACCATATCCTCCTAATTCACTGGACTTCTCTTCAACGAATTATCACTTATTTAAGGAATTAGAGCTTTGTTTGCGTCAGAAAAAGTTTTTCAAATCTGGTGGCCTAAAAAATGACATCTTGGAGTTTTTGTATTCTATAGACCAGAGTTTTTATTTAAATGACATAAATAAACTCGCATCACGTTGACAACCATGTGTTGATAGTAACGGTATCTACTTTTAATAAAAATATTAATTTTTGACTGAATAATAACATTTTGAAGTTGACTGTCAGAAAGAGACATTTTCAATTGAATAACCTAATATTATAGTTAATTTAAGTGTTTGTCAATCACCTTATTTTATATTAATTTACTAAAATTATTAAAAAAACAAAAGATTGATGGTATTTTATTTTTCTTAGTAGAGTTAAATATATATTTTATCTAGAAAAAAAATAGTAACAAAAAAATGATTAAAGTTTTAATTAAGCGTAATTTAAAATTTTTTTCAGTTTAATTATATATCTCTCGTAAGAATGATTATACATAAAAAATAATAGTGTTATTCATTTAGAAAAGCCATAAAAAATAAATTTTGTATTGAAAGATTTTATTTATATAATAATTGCCATTCTTGAATAATGTTTTTTAAAAAAATCATTAATTCGTGTCTATTTTTCGTTGGTAACACTAGAAATAAAATTGAGTTAATTGTTGAAATACTAGATATTAGTTGATATACTTTGGTACCATAAATTTCTACTTTTTCATAAAAGCCAAATGCCACTCCTATATAAAGAAAAATTATTGGAACCAAAATTACAATTATTGGGAAAAATGCTTGAAAGCTTAGTAATCTTGTGAAATCAGTGTACATATTTTTAGTATGATTTGACATTACTAAACTCCATTGCTTCATATATGTTATATACTTGTAATAAAGAACAAAAATCATTCCTATATTGATAAGAAAGTACGAAGCGTATGAGTAGAAAAGTAAATGTACCAATGGTGATGTCTAAAAAAATAAAACATAAATTAACTCAGTATAAACGGATAAGTTACAGCTTTACAAGAAATAGCTCTAGATGATTTTGATACAAGTAAAGTTTGGAAATTTCTTAATTTAACATATTTTACCCATATATGTGGTGGAAGTTCATTATCCAACATGATATATACTGGTATGCATGTTACAATACCTGCTAAAATAACATAGAAAATAATTGCTATTGTTTTTTCTTTTGATAGTTGTATGTTTCTGCACATAATTGTATATGATGCAAATACAATAGCTGTCGGAAATGCAATATTTGAGTAACATAAAAATGTATAAAAAGAAATAATAAAGCGATTTGTGTGTCGATTAAATAAAATTTGATCAAAAAAATCTATTACTATTATAATTTCTCCATCGTAAATAATAAGGTGAAATTTGAAAATAAATTGAAAGATGGACGATATAAGTCCGAATATAGAAAGGCCCATTATAATATGAGAATATCCATTGTTATTTTTCTCATTTTCCAACAAAATTTTATAGGGATTTTTTCAATGCAATAGAAGTAAATGTGACTCCAAAGATAAAATTTAATAAATCTATTAAATCTTTGATCCAAATCATGAAATTTGATATTAAATGACTGTTTATTATTCACTGTAATAAATTATTAATCCAATTTACTAGAAAGTTTTTAGCAAATAGAAAAACATTCTCATTAAAGAAAGATTATATGTTAGAAGAGTAGTTTATTAATAATAAATTATATTACTCATATTCTGTATAAATATGTCGAAATACTGTTTTTTAAGAAGTACTTTAATAGTATTAAAAAACTATTTAGATATTATATTTAACGAGAAAATCTAATAAATAACAATAAAATTGCTTAGGGATTTGTTAAATCATTCATTCAAAGAAAAAAATATTTTACTAACGTAATTTATTAATATAAATAATTAATCATTTCTGATAATGAAAATTATTTTATCCTAAATATATTTTAACAGAAATGTATTTAAAATTAAATTTTAACTGCAAATTTATTAGAAAATCAATTATATTTTTCATCATGTATATTGTACTTTTTACTATGAACATCTAATAAATAAACAATATTGTTGTTAATTATACTGTTTTTATTTAAAAAATTTTTCTTAAATATTTTAATAGATATCCTTAGTTTAAATACAATTATTAAATATCTTTAATATTTAATAAAGACATTTTTATCGTATTATAGTATCGGTATTTAGTTATAGTATTTTTAAAAATTTTTTTAATATTAAAATCCATGAATAATACAATAAATAATTTTCATGTAACCACAACAAAAAATGTTATTTTAAAAAGCAACAAAAAAAGTATATTTGTTGTTTTTACATCCATATTTCTATGTGTAGAAAGAGCGATGATTACGTGAACAGTTATATGACAATAAAAATTTTTTTAAATGAATACATAATAAAATGACATCATAATATATTAAAAAGTTACAAAGTTTAGTGACAATTGACAGATGATAATTCAAAAACTTTTTATAGTTTTTTATATTAAAATATAATTTTTTTAACAAGTGCAATTATTGTCCGTTTGATTAAAACAATAATGGTTTTGAAAATTAATAGAATAGTAAGTTTTATTTTTAAAAAATATTAATTGTTAAAATAGATTACAATATTTTTTTTATTTATTGAAATTTTACATTTTATAACAACTTAATTTTAAAAATTATTGAAAATACAATAATAATATTAATGTAATAATACTGTAATATTTAAAAGAGATATTTTCAATGTGAATTATTTATAAAAAAAAGTTAAAATAAAGTTTATTTTTTATTTAATCAGTAGAGTAATCAATTATTAGTTGGTACATTATTTTGTATCTATTTTAATTAAAATTTTAAGTTAATTAAACTTTAAAAATATTGGATGAAAAAAACGAAATTAATTTATTATCAGTCAGAAAGCGAATTTCCTATTTTATGATTAAATTTTACCCCATGTTTCTTGACGCTGAGCCAACAACAATATTTCTTCCAAAATATTTAAAATTGCATTTTGTCAATACATAAACGACTTTTTCAAAATAATTCTTTAGATATTGTCTGTTTCTTCGACTTACTACTAGGTATAAAAGAGGATTCACGTAACAAACAGAGGATGTAATTTGTTGGATGGTAGTTCCAAATAATTCTGCCATTTCATAATTTTGAAAAAGTAAACAAATTACATAATACAGCACAGGAATACCTATTATAAATGTAGGAATAACAGATTGTAATAAAAGCAATCTATTGAATTCTTTGTGCATGCGTTTTGTATGATTAGACATTATTGAATTGTACTCTTTCATATACAAATGATATTTTATATATAAGATAATTACTAAAACATAATTGATAATAAAAAATAAAATTAAACTACTAATCATTGTGTACATGATAGTTGAATTCTATAAAATTATGTTATAAAGTTTTTGGCTATTAAAAAATTTACCAAATTATTACATATTGAAAAAGAGTTTTTTTCCAACATTGAAGTATCATAATTATTTAGTAAAAAATGATTATAAATAACTTCTTCAGGTACAGGTTTGTTAACGGCTATAAAACATAGTACTGCTGGAAGAATAGTAACTGTTATCGAATACATAAAAATTATTGCAATCATAATTTTCGATAATTCCCTTTTCTTACAAACAATAACATATCTTGCTAAAATAATTTATAGATTATTCATACAAAATATATAATTGTTCTTAAAAAAATTAATTTACCTATCATAATATTTATCGGATATCCGATATTTATGTAAATACAAAACATAACCACAGAATAAAATATTCTATACAGTGTTAAATCAAAAATAATTGTATCAAAAAAATCAAAGAGGACAACAAAGTATCCTTTTATAATGAAAATGTGTAGTTTCAAAACATAAATTACAATTCCCGATAAAAATGCAACAATTGCCTGGCAATAAATAAAGTTTGAAAATTGTTTGATATTATTATCTTCCTTCAAACTATGAATTTGTAAGATTACAATAAAATTAAAAGTAATAGTTAATATAAGGTTAGTAATATCAATTGATTCTTTTAAATAATTCATTTTTTAATTAAATTAAATAGATTCTATCTTTCGAAAAGTTTAGACTAAAAACCTTTATCATTTTAAAATATTTTTCTATTTAACATATATTGTTAAATGTCAAATGTGATTTAAAAATTTTAGTTGAACATTATTATTAAAATTAGAGATTATTCCTTAACATATATATTGAATTGAGAATTAATTATATTTATTTTAAATTAACTTTATTTCTATTGACCAATATAATAAAACGTTTTTATTTATAATCTTATCCTTTTTTAATGTCATGATCATTGGTGATAAAGAGCATCAAATTGATAATGTCCTTAATTATAGTATTTATTTTTTTATGAAAATAGTTAAACTGGCATTTTTGTAACACATCACTAATTAAAATAAAGATATAATATAATTATTACTCTGAGAGTAAAATTATTTGATAATTGAAAGTGAATTTTAGAAATTATTTGTGAAAATTAATTGCCATAGTGATATTATCATGGGATGGAACATTTTATTTCAAAAGATTAAAGTTCTGTAGAACAAATCATTCTCAAAGGAAGAAGTTATTAATTTATAAATAAATACAATGTTTAACATTTTTGTTTGTTTTTTTTTAAATTTAATTCCATAGCATTTAAAATTACTTTGTTTAAACACGACGATTTAAAGGTACACACTTTAGTCGTTGCTTACCTTTAAACAAATTCTACTATGACAATTAGTGTTAATTAATTAATATTACAAATTACCATGTTTGATATTGTACATGATTTTAGTTCTTTAAAGTAGTTTTAACAATTCTTCTCAAAAATAATCATTGAATAAAATACAGCAAAGAGAATAAATCATTTAAATCAAAGTCATATTGCAATTGTGAATGCGGATTCTAAATTTTATTATACTTTTTATTTAGTCTTTATTTATTTAAATAAATTTGTTCTAATTATATTATTTTTAAATAATATCCTTATTATCTGTACATGAGAAATTTATTTTGAAATAGAATACTTGTTATACTGTTAAAAGCAAGTGTGAAAATTGTATACCCCTAATTTAGTAGAAATATGTGCAAATATTATTAATTAAAAATTTTTTTATTATTATATAGGATAGGAAGTTTTAGCAATAAATTTTTGTGTTTGTTTATTTTTTACATACATTTTGTGCCAACGAAAATTACAACTTTTCACTTACTATAAACATTCTTGTGTTATTTTTAAGAGTTATGAAACTATAAAATTTTAAAATTTATAATCATGTCCTAGCAACTACATATAATTTAACTTCATGTTATATTGGGAAATCATTGAGTTAAATGATATTAGGATTATTATTTTGCTTATATGTTAAAAAATTTATTTATAAAGCAATAATATAACTGTAAACGGAGGAAGTAAATAAAAACATATGTGAGAATAGTAATTTATACTATTTCAAAAGTTGGCACAAAATGTAGTAACGTGATTAAAAAAAGTTATTTTGGAAGATACTCGAATATTAAAATTATATGAGATTTTATATAAAAATTTATAAGTTATTGCATCAAAATGTATACTTTTAATAATGTTTTAAAACATAACCTTTTTTTTAAATTAGAAAGCGTAAAGATTATATTATCAAAGAAACGTTCAAACAAATTCAAAATTTAAATAAAAAAATTTAAAGAGTGTCGGCATATAATTTTATAAACAATCACAGTATGTAGGGTAATTCTAAAAAACCATTGTATCTAGGTAATGTAAATATCTAGTATAAGGAAAACTATATAATATTTTAAGATTCTACTTATGATTTGAAATTTTTGACAGAAGTTACTTATAAAATTAAAGGCATCTTTAGTATCCTATGAAAAAATTGAATCTGTTGAAAAATTTATTTATGATCCAAAAGTATTTCATTCTATATCATCAATAAATAAAATACTAAAATTATTTAAAAAACACTTCTATAGAATTTATATTTTTTAGATAATTTAAAAGTTGTATGAAAATAAAGTGTTATTAGTATGTAAATTGGTTTTATTTTGATTGTAATTGTAACGCCCATAGAAGGCGTTGAAGTAAAAAGGATATAAATAGAAAAATATTCACTAAAATACCACATTATTTTCGTTCATTTTGATTATTATTATTAAGTTAAATAAACTACATTCTTACTCATATTGTGATTCATACTAAAGAGGATAGCACCTCTATAAAAAAGCTTATATAATAAAATTTCAAAGTAGTTAATATCTTAGTTTATAAATTTTTACTTCATCTTTGCAAATGAATGATCTAATATCAAAATTATTTGTCTAATAAAATCTGCAAAAATTTGCTTCAAAAAAAAGGAAAAAGAAGTTATAATTATCTATGAACATTATGAAAGATCAAATATTTAAGTAGTTTAAAGTTCAAGATACTAATTTGCAGACACTGGAAATTATAATCATGTTAGAAACATATTTATTGTATTGTATTTGTTAACAAATAAAAATGATTATACCGTATAAAGTAAATTTAAACTTATAAAACATAAAATTTTTGCTACAAATTTTGTTATCTTGAGTCACCGGACTTAATAATAGAAATGCTGCCAAAAATTTGTACAGATGTTTTTATTAAATTTTGCAATAATTCTTCTTTTATTTCTTGTATATATATAAAGGAAAATTTTTATTAAACATCACTTCACATTTTTCATATTTACAAATATAATAAGCATGGTTTCAACAAAACTTTCCATTATAGCAACCTTTTATTTTACTTCAATGAAAATGGCTTTTTATCAGAATACCACAACCACTACCTTAACCACAACTACAACGGCAGCAACAACTATAACTAAATCCTCTTCTACAATTTGCGCAGATCAAGTAACTGGAGGAAGTAATAACTGTGCTTCACTAGCTGCATATTGTACAGATAGTGTATACTTTAGCTTAATGAAGAAGAAATGTCCTAAGACTTGTGGGTACTGTACCTCATCACCGTCCAGCTCGTCATTATCAGGAACTACAAGTCTTACGACACGTACAGATGCTTTATCTAATTGTTCTTCAAAAGCTATTTATGTACAAATACAGCTTATAAAGATTTAATGAAAAAACAATGTCCTAAAACTTGTGGATACTGTACATCATCTTCATCATCAAGTTAAAGTACTTCCAAGTGTAAAGATACTTTCTCTGATTGTTCCTCAAAAAGCTATTTATGTACAAATACAATTTAAAAAGTTTAATGAAAACTAATTGCACTTCTACTTGTGGATATCGCTAATTGATAGGATATATTTTTTTCATTTATTTAAATTTCATATTTTACAAACAACATTTATATGATAAAATCTTAGATATTAATTAAATATTGTTTAGTAAACTCTGTTTAAGAAAGAGGAAAAAAAGGATGATATTGTGACTAAAAGGAACTATAAATAACTTGAAAAGTCATGGACAATATCACTATTATTTTATACATATACTAACTATTATTTTTATAGGATCATCAAAAATAAATAAAGATCAGGAGGTTCACTGGTTGGAATTTAGAAAAAATTTTAAAAGATTCTAAGGTATTTTAATTAATTATTGTTCTTATTATTTTATTGTTTTAATGGTCGATAAGACCAATAAATAAATTTTACTTTTACAAAAACAAATACGTTATTTTGCAAGGTAAAATTTTACTGGTAGTTGTCAGATCAATTGTAATCATTTTAAAATCATCGAGATTGAGACTGCAAACTGGAAGCTTCATCTAAATTCGAGAAAGAAAAAGCTGTAATTGTGCTGGAAACCTTGAAGACTCTAGACAGTAAAAAGGAGGAAAAAGAGTTATTAAAGTTAGCTATTAATAACAGGGAAGTGGTAGACTACTCAGATAGTAAGAGAATTAAAAAGTGTAGAAATATACTGGAAAAAGCTAGGGAAGAGCCTGGATCATTGTTTGCTAGATCAATTAGAGGATTAGCATCGTTAAGTATATTTGGAGAAGAAAGTTCAGAAGAAGAGACTGACTTGTTGGTAAATTTAGCGGTAGGAGAAGATCCAGAATTGAGTGAAGATTCGGTTGTTAGTTACAGGGATACTACGGAAGAAAGTAACCAAAAAAAGTAGAGTCATCGAAAAATTCATTTGATGTAAAGAAATAAAGAGATATGTCTTACATTCACTTACCGGAATGGAAAAAGAACTCTGAAATTAATATAACTCCTTGGTTGAGAAGATTCAAGACCGTATTGGAACTGGATGATATAACAGATCCTGTGAAACAAGTGAAAGCTGTAGCTACAAGGCTACCGGATTGTGATTCTGAAGAAGTCTTAGACAAAATAGTTTCGAAAGAAATTGTTAATTTCGATCAATTAACTAAATTGCTAGAGACGAAATATAGCGGAAAACAGTTTGAAAACGCAGCACGTTTGAAACTTAAAGGATTTGAGATAGATATCACCAAATTGGAAACAGGTTTGAAAGAATTGACCAATTTAGTAAGTCAAACTTATCCAACGAGCAAAGGAGACGAACTATTTCAAAAACAGACTGAAAGAATTGAGAACAAACTGGAAAGGTATACAAATGTTTGGGAAAGATGTTGAAATAAGGAGTATAGCAATGTTGAAGAAGCTATGGCCGATATCGTTGCTTATAACCAGTCGTGGGTGAATAAGAAAAAAACGTATAAATGATAAGAGACCGGCCGGGAAACGATTAATGAGTAAAAGTGAGGGAAAGTTAATGGATAAGTCAAAAGTACAATGTTATGAATGTCAAGAGATGGGACATTACAAGAATGAATGCCAAAAAATTAAGAAGGAAGATCAGAAAACTACGAGTCAAAGAAGAGCTAGAAGATTGCAAAATGAATCATTCAAAAAATAAAGCTAAAGTACCGGAAACACATGTATTGGATACTCAAAAAATTTGGTGGAAAACCAACGATGATAATGAAGATGAAAAGGTAACAAGAAAAGAATGTAATGTTGAAGAAATCGTTAAGTCAAAAAATGATGAACCCGAAATATGTGAAGATGATATCATCAAGCGTAAAACTACCGATAGAAACCACTATGAATTCATAATACCAGTTAGTTTCAAAGACAAAGAACTAACCAAAGCCTTAATTGATACAGGTGCAACTCAATCGTCAATGAAGTTGTCACAGGCTAAGAAAGTTGGATTTAATGAAGCTAAAGCTAGAGCAGGGTATTGTACGTTAGCTAATGGAAGTCAATGGAAGAATGAAGAAAGTATTAGAACATTGATGCGCTTACCTAATAATGTTGAAATGAATGCTGAATTCACAGTCGTGAAAGATGAGAAACTGGATGGTTAACCATATGATGTTATAATAGGCTCTGACGTACTAAGAGCAGGTCAGTTTATTCTAGATTATCATAATGGAGTAATACAATGTGCTGGAAGAATAATTGAAGTAATTGAAAATGGAACAATGCCGAATATTAAGAAAAAGATAAGAATGACTGAGGTTCAAAGATTTGTAAATGATAGTAACTGGGAAGAAAGATTGGAAAACTTGTTGGATAAGTATGATGAGATATTTTCAAAGAAATCTACAGATATTGGAAAATGTATAATCAAAGCTCCAAAGAATATACTGGAAAATTATGAACAACTAAAAATTCCAAGAATACCGATACCACAATACCAAAAATTGATATATCAAAATCAAATAAGAGAATGGATACAGGCTGATGTAATTGAGAAGTGTTACAAACCCCAATGGATTATAAATTTGTTACTTACACCAAAGCAAGATGGAAATTATAGATGCTGTTTGGATTGCAGACCACTGAACAAAGCTATAAGAAATTTTGATTTTAGAATGCCAGTGATAAGGGATAAAGCGGAATTGTTGTCAAATGCTAAATACTATTCTGTTATTGATTTAATTCAATATTTCAATCAAATTGAATTACAGGATGATGATAAACAACTGTTTGATTTTAGAGATAGTGAAGGTATTTCGTATGTATTTAAAAGATTGCCATTTGGAGTATAACCGGAAGTGCAATTGCTCAAGCTGTGATAAATCAAATTTTAGAAGAATGTTTAAAATTTTGTTTCTCGTATATTGACGATATAATAATAATGTCAAAGAATTCTTTGGAAGAACATTATGGACATATTGAAAAAGTGTTACAGGCATTGAAAAAAGCGAATTTGAAAGTTAATAAAAGAAAATCAGTGTTTGGTGCTATACAAGTTAATAATTTTCTAGGTTTCACTTTTAGTCAGAATGGAATGGTACCCAATAATTATGCTTTAGAGACATTAGATCGAATGTCACCACCACAATCGTTGAAATCACTTAGACGGTATCTCGGAAAAATAAATTTTTACAGAAACCATTTACCTAATTTGTCAAAAATTAAATTACCGATGTTAGACTTGTTAAAGAAGGAATAAAGAATATAACTGGAATGTAGAATGTCAAAAAAATTATGACGATGTTAAATTGTTACTTAAGAACGCATGTAGATTATCATTACAGGATTTCTCGTTACCGTTTCAATTGTATACGGATGCCTCTGGAAATTGTTTTGGTAGTGCATTAATGCAGAAAAGAAAAAACAAAGACGGAAAGGAAACTATGGTACCTCTAGGATTTTATTCAAGAAGAAATCCATTAAGAGTTACATTTCAACCGGCTGTAAAACTTGAATTACAATGTATTTGTGAAAGTATGAAGCATTTTTGTCAATGGGTTGCGGGTGGATTTACAATAATACACACCGATCATTTACCATTGGTGAAACTGGTTAAGAAAAATAGCAATCCTAATATGTTTAGATATGTTGAAAACTTGCTAAGCTATTCATTCGAAATAAAATATATCCAGGGTGAAAGAAATGTTGTAGCCGATTGCATTTCGAGAATGTATCTTAGAAGAACAACAGAAGAAAAAGGAAAGGATAACTCTAAAAGGAGGAGTGAAACATTGCCAAAAGACAATGTTGTGTTTAGAAACAAAAAGAAGTCAAGAGTTAAGAAAATGCCGACTATGGAAAAATTAGAAAAGGATGTAAATGTACAAAAAATTGTACTGGATGATAAAAATGTTGGATCATTAGAAATGGAGAAAAATGAACCAACAGAAGATGAAAAGTTGAAGTTGTTTCAACAATTTCATGATAATCTCGGACATGGATCAATAGAAAGAATTTACCATGTCATAAAAATTAGAAAAAACTGGAAAACGTTAAGAAAGGATTTGAAATCGTATTTAACTAGATGTCAGACATGTTTGAAAAGAAACCAAACATATAAAACTTGTGATGTTGAAAAATTAGTATATGCATCAAGACCTTGGGAAGTAGTAAATATTGATGTATTAGGACCATTACAGGTTGACGAATATGGAATGAAACATATAGTTGAAATAATTGATTTGAATGCAAAGTACTTGATACTGGAAAGTGTACCGGATTGCACGACCAATGAAATTTTAGGAGCGTTAGAAAGATCCCTATTCTTTAAATATGGTGCACCGGAACGAATTAGAATTGATAATGCACCATACTTAAAAGCTGATGTAATGAAAACAATAACAAAAGAATATAGCTCAGTAATGGATTATGGAACACCATACTTGCATACAAGTTCAACGCATATTGAAAGAGCATTTAGAACTATAGAAAATCAATTATCAAAAGAAGCCAATGGTAGTTATACAGGATGGTCGAAATTGGTGCCACAGGTTGCGTTTCATTATAATTGTATGACTCATGGAACTATCAAGGAATCACCATTCAAGATGATGCATGGATTCAATCCATTATTTTAATATGATTTTGAAAAGAACAAGGACAAGATATTAAACGTGTTTGATCAGGATACCGAACCATATGCAAGAGAGAAATCTTTTCAATTAGCTAGATTGACTACTGAAGCTATTCATGAAGAAACCAGAGGTGAACCTGTTGAACCACGTGATGATATATTATTTGAAATTGGAACACCCGTTTTTAATTAAGGATCAGTTAGCTAAAGATAAGTTTGCTATAAAATATACACCAGGTTATGTTATCACAAGATGTAAAGGAAACAGTTTCTTTATTAAGAAAATCCACCTAAGAGGGAGACCAAAGTTAGTACATCGTGATCATATCAAAGTGGATACTTCGATTCTTAAGGAGGATGAGAAAGTTAAGGTTGGAAGAGTAAACTCTGTTTAAGAAAGAGAAAGAAAAGCATGATATTGTGACTAAAAGGGACTATAAATAACCTGGAAAGTCATGGACAATATCACTATTATTTTATACATATACTAACTATTATTTTTATAGAATCATCAAAAATAAATAAAGATCAGATGGTTCACTGGTTGGAATTTAGAGAAAATTTAAAATGTTTCTTAGGTATTTTAATTAATTATTGTTCTTATTTTTTTGTTGTTTTAAAGATCGATAAGACCAAAAAATAAATTTTGCTTTATAAACAAAATATATTAGTCGATAACTAATTTTTTATTTCTATAAATATGACTTTCAAAATGAAAAAATCTCAACATTTCAAATTTGATAGTAACAATAAATATAATTAAAAATTGTAAAACATCTACTATATTTGTATTTGTGCATTTAAAAAAATCATATCTTTAATTAACCACTGCCTGGGTTTGCAGCGGCAGTAGTAGTAGTAGTAGTAGTAGTGGTAGTAGTAGTAGTAGGGGTAGTAGTTGCAGTTGTAGTAGTAGTCGCTGCGACTGTAGTGGTAGCTCGTGGTGTTGTGGATGTAGTTGTCGTTGTTGTGGTTGTTGAAGATAGTCTTCTTCTTCTTTCAGCTTCTCTTAATCTTCTCATTCTTGCTTCCCTCTTTGACGTCTAAGTCTTCTTCGTCTTGCAGCTCTTGCTTGTCTCATTTTTTCTTGCCTTTTTCTTCTTCTTTCCAATGCTTTTCGCCTTCTGTTTGCCATTTGACGTCTTTGTCTCTCCCTTCTTTTTTTAGCACGTTCTCTTTCTCTTAACAATCTTCTTTGTCTGCGTCGCAGTCTTCTTTCTGTTCCGGTCTGATGTGAAACAATAATGCTTGGTGAAGCTTCAGAGTTTATAGTTTTAACAACTTCATCATTCAAAATAGCTTCATGAAATACTTTTCCATCATAAGCATTACGATTTAAAATACTCTTAGAAACAATCTTTTCATTTGATTCTTGTGTATCCAGGTGTTCTATGATATTCATAAGAACACCAAGAGAGAGTAAAATAGAAATTTTAAATGAATTCATATTAAAATGAAAGTTCTTATCTAATATGAATAAAAATTACCATTTATATAGGAGAAACTTTATATAATAATATTTTAACAACTGTAAACTTTTAATCATAGTCTAAAAATGTGTTTGGATTTTTGTATCAAAAAAAAGCTCTTATATATTTACATAGATAATAAATAGCACCTAAAAGATTCTATAAAAATAAGTTTTCCAATATCATAAGCAATGTAATGTGTTAAAAAAATATTTATTTATTTATAAAAAAAAATTTATTTACTTAGAATATTCTACAAATAAGCAATAAAATTTCTAGTTTTCAGAGTATTGTTTCATTTTTGTACTTCATCAATATTATCCTGTAAATTTATCTATTTTTGAAAGATTTTATTGTTAATAATATTGACCTTATCTAGTATGAAAAAATTAACTTCGAAAAATTCATATTTCATGTGATGACAATTTTAAATTACGTGGAATGCATTAAATTATAAGTTTACAATGAGTAAACTCTGTTTAAGAAAGAGAAAGAAAAGAATGATATTGTGACTAAAAGAGACTATAAATAACCTGAAAAGTCTTGGACAATATCACTATTATTTTATAAATATACTAACTATTATTTTATATAATCATCAAAAATAAACAAAGATCAGGAGGTTCACTGGTTGGAATTTAGAAGAAATTTAAAAAGATTCCAAGGTATTTTAATTAATTATTGTTCTTATTATTTTATTGTTTTAAAGATCGATAAGACCAATAAATAAATTTTACTGTTTTTTTGTACCAAAATAAACGGTGATCAATATATTAGTTAACTAATTAGGCTATTTAAATAAGTGATGTTCCCATCACGAAACAATATTAAAAAAGATGATATAATTAAAAGAATTGTTCTGGAAATTTCTAGATGATTTGGATAAGCAAAATATATATAGCAATACAAAAAACAAACCTAAATAAACAAGCTCAAATAAATAAACAATAAATCGTATTTCATAACTATTATTTATCATTATCACCCCTACCTTGTTTTGTTATTAATGTTAATTTGGTCAATTTAGGGTACAATAAAACAGATGATACTAAATAATAAGTGCACCTAAATTACAATAAAATACTATAAATTATATATTAAGCTTACTTATTCTTAGTATTATTATTTGTATTTAATTAAATTTCTAACTCCTTAGTTTTTAAATCTTTTCTAACCCCTAAAATTACAAAATTAGTCCATTTGTAATCCTGGAGATTCCTCCTGATAGGAGGAGATCTTCGGAATTGGATTTTTAGATTAGAAGAGATCTACAAATGTATATAAATCGTTTATTATACTATAAGAAAAAGGTTAGCAAGAAGGGTGTATCTCAAGAAGTCCCCTGTGTATAAGAGAACATCTCTTATATACATGGGTTTTGGGGCGTATCCAACACAGCTGTCGGATAGCACATTATTTATATAAACTCTTTTTTAACATGATAGTTGTTATAAAATAATATTTTCATTGTATTAACTTGACTATCATCAAAATAATTTCGTTATAATATTTCTATTTTCTTTATAAGATTACATATTTTCTTTCTATAAAAAAGGAACTTAATTATCTACACCATAAACTTTACAACTATATTTTTAGCTAATATTAAACATAGACGGTTTATTAATCATTTGTGATAATATTGATCACAATGAAGAAATTAAGTTTACTATATAAACTTAAAGAAAAGCCTTATTCATCGTTTTAAGTTAATCACCACCGTTTAGAAGTGAAAATTTTGTCTGTAAAATATTTCCGATTTTTAAATTTTTGATAATAAATATATTGAGTACACTTAAGTCATTAGCAAACTGAACAACATAATTTAATTCTTATGTCTTGTTTTTAATATATAATCTTTCAAATTTGAAAAAAAGACAAATATGACCATCTATTTTTGGTATTTAAAATAGTTGTTTTGACCTGAAAATTTGCAGAAACATGTAATTTTGAATGCAGAACATGTCTTCAAAAAATTTTTTTAATCTATTTTTTTATTTTGAAATTTCTCAAGTATGCCTTTTTTAACAAAATTTTGAGATTTCAAAACGGATATCTCAGTAAAGAATAAGATTTTCGAAAAACAGAAAAAAAACCATTTCGCATTCAAAATATCTACATTTTAAGTATAATACACAAAAAATTGATAAAGTTTAGGTATGAGTTTTCTGTTGCAAAGAGATTGTAAGAATATCGAAAAAATAAATTTCATATGTTTGCTCAAAAATAAATATTTAAAAATTTCTTAATTTTATATTGCTTTATTTACAACTTTTTTGCAACAGAACATTTTCTATCAAATGTATATATATGAAATTAATTCGATCATCCGTTATCGAGATATTTTTAATTATATTTGGTTGATTTTTTTTGAAGAAAAGTTTTCCTTCATTCTTTTTAAAAAAAATTTAGAAAATGAACAGCTTTTCACAAATGCTTAAAAAGCAAGTGAAGAAATCTTTTTGCGCATATTTAAAGATATTAACGATTAATGTATCTCAATTTATTCTTGAGATAATCTGAAAAAACCTATGAAAATATTCAAGAATTTTTGCCAAGTTACGTTTTCCTAACCTGCATATTAGGAAAATTCTTAAATTTCAAATTAATTATAATGGTATATAACAAAGATAATTAAGAAAAAGAACTAAAACACAAATAGAATTAACAATGCAATGATTCATAAAGAATTTGTAACTAAATCTTAAAACACATTTGAAAAATAATTAAAAATTCATTTGTAATTAAGAGAAATACTGCTTATATGAAAATTCTTAATATTATATTGACACGTGTAAATTTTTATATACAATGAAAAAATATAAGTCAAAAAATAATTTAGAATTTTTTGGATTTTTTTAGTATATTTTTAAGAAAATAAGATTGAAATCAGAAAAAAATCAGTTTTATAGAAGAGTCGCATTCTTAAGAGATATGAATTTAAAAGTACCGAATTTCAAAATTTAGCACTTTAATTTCTCTTGAAATATTACTTTTTTATTGAAATTTTACAGGAACGTATAATTTCTTATAGTTGTTACGTAAAAACAATAAAATTTACAAAAAAGTTCGATCCTAGAAAATAGTAAATCACCGAAAATTCTCTATATCTCAGATGAAAAGTATACTTCTTAAATGGTTTTCGTTATATGCACCTTTTTTACTAAAATAAAAAATTTTCTTTAATATGCTCACTAGAAAATATAAGTATTAGCTTTATTTGAATTTTTGCTCTTGAGATACATCTATTTAAGTGAGAATAATATTGAAATTTGTGATCTCTTAAAATAAAAATTTACAAGAACAATTGATTCTTTAAAATATAATCAAAAATTCATAAAAGTTATTGTGTTAATTGTTTTAAACAATTTTAAACATCAATTTTTATTTCTACGAATATAGTAGATAGGATAAGTGAAAAAATTAATTTTTCTTTAATTATATACAGTATTTGGGTCAATTAAAATTTTTTTAATCAGTGCAATATATGACAATTATTAAGAGATGATAAAAAAATATTAAAATCAAATTATTATTGGCTACTTGAAATTTAACAATATTTTTTAAATACCATTTACCCTAGAATAGAATAGATTTTTTCCTCCAAATATTTTTATGTTAGAATGATCTAAACTATATTGTTTCAAAATACTGCAATCTAGCTACACTTATTAAAAATTTTCAATAAATGTTTCAAAATTTATGGTATAGCGATAAACATAATTTTTTTAAAATGAATGTAAAAATAATAAAAAGTTTTGCTATGCTTTGTAAAAATCATAAAAAAAATTAACTTAAATTTCTAAGTCTAAATTATTCACAAATACATTTTAAAAGTAAATTTTGTAATATTTTATTAAAAAATTAACAATAATTTGATTTAACTATATTTGTAGCTTTCTTAAGTCTATATAAACTTATTTAATTCGAAAAATCGTCTGAGTAATTATTTTTTTTATTACCTTAAATCTTATCAACTTAGAGAAACAAAGAAACATTTTTATCATTTCTAATATATAAAAAATCTGTATTTCAATTTTCATAACATATTTTGTAAAGTTTTTTTTTTTCAAAAAAAAAAGAAACAAAATGAAAAGTATCCATTAAAATCGTAAAAGTATTTTTTATTTCTGTTACCAAAATGCGAAATTATAAAATAACAATCGCAAAAGTTGGATTATTTTAAGTTAAATAATTATGAAATACTTTTGATCAACCTCAAACATTATTAATATTTTAAAAAATTAATCAAACTTAAAAACTAATCTGTATTTTAAATTTTTTATTATATTTAATAATTTTAAAACTTCCATATTAAAACTAATTAGGAATTTAACGTAAATATTCTTTATATATTTTTATTTTCTATGTTAAAAATTTGTAAAAAATTATTCAAACTTAGAATATCAGATGAGTCTAAAATCATGAGGATATGTTTTAAAACAATTTGATAAAATATGTTTTCATAAACTTTTAACACTCAAAAATCTATAAAATTTTAATAATAATTTTTGATATTATAAAAAAATATATTACCTTTGAATTTTAAATATTTGTTATTACAAAACAAAAGATTTCGAAATTTTTAAAAATTCCTGCAAATAGCGACGAGCGAAGCGAGACTGTGCTTGTTTTATTTTATAAGACTTGTTTTTATATTTTATTTAATTAATACATATTATTATAACGTCGTCAACCCAATAAGTTCATTACTCATTTAAATGTAATTTTTATTGTCTATTTTAAACATATAATTAAATGATTGAGGTTTATATTACATTCTTATCACCAAAATTGTCACAATTCTTGTAATTATTTTAAAAATAATTTGATTAATACTGCTTACATGAAGAGTAATATAAAAAACATTTTTCTGTCTACAAATAACTTTGATGATAAATGAAATTTATTTGCTTTAAATTATTAATACTAATTAAAAATATTATTTATTATAACATTAAACCTGCATTTAGCAAAATTTATCAATGTTATTATCTATTAAGTTTATTTTGATAAGCAAATAAATCTTCTTCAAAATACTTTTGACATTAAATATATCAAAACAACATATTTACGAAAAGTGATCTACAATAAAATCACCAAAGCACAAAAAAATCATCATATAAAAAAGAAATATTAAAAAATTAATGTTTTGTATAAACAATAACATGTTTTGACTAGAGCAAAAGTAGTTAATAATAGTTGGTTGTATTTTATAAAATAAACGATAATTTTTAGTATTTTAAGTTAAAAGTTTTATATAAAATTGAGTAAAACATGATGATAACATAATTTCATTAAAAAGTTTATTTAAAATATCCATAATTCGAAATAAGGTACACATTTAAATTAGTAACAAATACGCATTAAATTATCTAAATTCTTCCATTTTTCAAAGTTTTTTAAAAAAGCAATATAATAAATATCATTTTCCCTTAAACATCTTAATGATACATTAAATCTATTGTTCATTAGGTTAAAATAATGTTCATTATTTTTGTTATCTGATACAACATCATCAGGATAGTAAAAATCAGAATCAAAATACAAAAACACAACTGTTTCAATCCATGGTGGAATATTAACTTTTCTTTCACCATTAAAAGCAACGTTTTTTAATGATAGAATTTTATAAAGAGCGTTTTCAGGTATATTATAGCAAAGTAAAAATGAAATTGTTGTAAGGGAAGGAAAAAGGGTACCAATTTTTTCGAAATATTCTAACGTCATATTTTCCGCTTCCATTAAATAAAGTAATTTACTTATTGATGATGGTAAGATAGATATAATACATTCCATCATAAAAATATATAAATGTTTTATATTTTCACTATTTGAATCTTCGGGAGAAGTATAGTATTTCCCAAAAGAGATTCTTGCATTTGTTAAATTCTTTAAACAACTTCTATAGTTAAACAATTGTTTTAAATATACTTTTGTATCATCTAACGATTTGTACTCATCTAGTACTAATTTTGGTAATGAATTTTCTACATAAATAACAATATATTCTAAATTTTCCAATGAATTTAAAAGTATCTTTAAAACCTTAAAATCGTTTATTTCATTAATAAAAACTGTCAGGGATTTTGTAACATTTTTTATATCCATCCTTCCCTCGCTAAGATTATAATTATTTTCTTTTAAATACTTAATCCAATCCAAGTCATGATCCATTTGAATATTTAAATTTATAGTTTTCCCATAATTTAACATTTTTAGGGCATTTGCTAGTGAATCATTATTACTACACTCGAAACCTATAATTAAACGTACATCTTTTATCTTGGCAATATAATCCAAAAAGTTTTTAATTGAATCATCGATGTTTGATAAGTTATCATAATCTGCATTTGAACGTATATATAAATATATTTCATGTAAATTTGGTAATCCATCAAAAACACCATAATTTGAAAAATTGTATTTTCCCGCATACTTTAAAATTTCATCAAAATAAATTGATCCAGCCTTTTTAATTTCAGTTGATTTTAATTTTCCATATATATGTAAAATGAAACAGCTATTTGATACATTATCGAAATGATTTGAAATATTTAATTCGTTAACATTTGGAAATTGATCAATAATAAATTGAAAAAATGATGAATACTTACTAGCAAGATATATTTTATCATCATCAGACAGTTTCTCTGTATCATCTTCAATAAGGAATGATATAAAATTATTAATTTCAAAATTTATTTTTGGTTGGCTGCTCAAAATTGTTTTCATATCGTTGATAGAAATTTTCTCATGATCATACATATTACTGCATAATATATCAGAATTTCGAATATCATCAATATTAGATAATTTGATATCAAAACAGCTTAATAAGTAGTCATATTTTTTATGAACTTCATAATCAATTGAATTTGTCTTACTTAAGAGTTTAGTAATATCAGATAATGTATCACAATCATTAATCAAATCTTTAATATTAATATTTCCCGAGGACATGATAATATAAAAAAATATTTAGAAAAAATCTAAATGGTGATATGTCAATGTTTCTATGGAGACTTTTAGGTAATAAATATTTCAAAATAGCATGTAAATATGTTAACAAAGAGGCGTTGCTGATGATAACAAAAAGTGCACAGTGTCGTTAAGAAGTATAGTAAAAATTGATTGTGGTAAAAAGTGTATGTAAAAAAATATAAAATCAAATCACTTTAACGATACAATTCCTTTTAAGTATCGTGGTAATTAATTGCGTGAAATGTGATATTAATTTATTCTTTTAACGGAAGTTTTTCCATTTGTTGATGTCAACATACATTATTGGAAAATTGATTTGACATAAAATTAAAAAACAATGTTAGACAAAAATATATATATTATATGAGGAATGAACAAAATATAAAATAAATTTTATATTTGACGTTGGGAAAAAATTTAAAAAAAAACTTTTTTAAAAAATAATATGATAACACTTTTTATAATTGAAATAGTCTCAAAGAATTGATAAATTTGTTTTTCATTATATACCATTTCCCGATCGATTTCAACATTTTCCTATTTAAATTCAACATTTTATAATTCAATTTCATCATTTTATTATTTAAATTCAACAATGCTTTATTTTTAATTTTTTAAAGGTAAAAATTGTAATTTTTATAAAATTAAGTACTTTTTCTTGTAAATTTTACTTTAATGAAGAAGTTAGCAGCTATGAGATTGAAAGAATTACAGGCATGAATTACTTTCATTTCAAATTTCTCTAACCATATTCATACATGCTTAGTCCTATCGAAAATGCATTTTCTAAGATTAAAAACTGCGTTAGATCAAGATTAAGAAATAATGAAAATGAAGTTTTATCAGATACAATAATGTCTGAAATAAATAATATTACATCAACTGATTGCAATGGGTACTTTAGATATATTACGAAAAATATTACAAATTGTGCTGCGAAAGTTCCCTACTATCAGAAATAAAATCAAATTTTTTAGTTTTTAAAATTGTATGCTTTTTATAAATTAAAAATTTATAAACAATTTTATATAATTTTATATTAAAATATAATATTTTAAAAAATATACCTTGTAACTAAAAAAGTTAAAATTAATCTTTAAAAAGACTACGAAATGTTGAATTTGAATAGAAAAATGTTGAGTTTGGTTGAAAAATGTTAAAATTGACCGGGAAATGGTATATAAAGTATTAATTATTATTTTTGTATTAATTTATTTCTTTACCAAATTCATTAACAGGAATGCTACAAAATATCATTGTTTTAATCCATTTTACAATCTTTGTGCGTATGTCATCGCTAAACATTATATTTTTTGTGTTTTCAATTACATACGATCATTTTAATGTATATCACCAAAATTTAAAAATGTTTTTTCTAATATTGTTAATTTTAAGAAGGTAGTGAAATCTAAATTGTTTGATAGGATAGAACCTAATATACTCATAAAATAGTCATATAAATTACCTTCAACACTAATTTTTTTAGAAATCATTACTTATAAAACTTTATGATAGAAGTTTTCTCCATATTTAATTTTTTTAACACTACATACATTAAAAGCTCAAAATACGGGATCTTTGTAAAGTCCTCATCCTTTAATTAAACAATGATAAAATATGCCTTTATCTAATTCTACTATTTATAATATAATTATGAAAAATAAAAAATTTAAATAAATTTATTACTTTATTTTGAGAATAAAATACATTTGTATCAAAATCTCACCTAATAATTGCCTTCACCATGCCTAATTTCTGCAATGATAGAGGAAGAATCTCTAAATCTCAAAAGTATAGTCCTGGAAATTTGGAAGGTCGCCTAAAATCCACCGCATAAAAAGGAACATTTTTTTAGAAATTATTCATTCTTTACTTTTACTCCGTCTTATACAGTCGGCTTAAGAATGTTGGTGTTATATTGTAAAATCGTTTATTCTTAATAAAAGTTATTATCTTTACCTATCGTGTACGTGTTTTCTAATCCTCATATTTATCCAACAATCTAAAATATTGCTAAAGCCAATTATAAAGATAATGCTAAAAATTTTTAATATAATTGAACTTGTTTATTAAGAATTTTTAGATTTCGATAGTTTCACTAGAGTATATGAATTCAATGATGACTTGTAAATGCAAAATCTCAGATCTTGAAACTGTTAGAAGAACACAGTAAAATAAAAATACTTTAAAACGTATAAAAAATAAAAGAATGAATAAAAAAAACAATAATATGTTGTTTATTTATGTTTATGTAATCGTTATTACATAACTAAACAGAAACTTTTTTTAAGATTATGTACATAAAATGTTTATAAAATCACATAATATTACCCATTTTATTTAAGTAAACTCCTATAAAAATATAATAAGTTAGAACATTTTTTAAATTTAGTGAATATAGTTTTGTTGGTGTTTTAAGTGTATCATGACTGTAAAGATTTTGTAATAGTATAAATTAATTAAATTTTTTCCTTTATTGTCTAGTATATTCATTTGAGTTCAAATTGTGAGTATACAAGATTTTCTTATTATTTTTGTAATGTGATAAGTATATTCATATAAAATATTATATTTTATTTAAAAAACTTTAATTAACAATCCTACAAATTAAATATGTATATTTTATATCTTTTAATTATCTATCTTATATAAATATACATTATAACTGTAAATATTTTTTAAAGATATTTAAGTATAAAAACACACATAAATAAAGACTCGTATTTAGAATATTTTATTACATTTATACTTTTTTTTTCAATTATCTCTATTTATCATTGATAATATTTATTCCGTATTAATTTAACATTTTTATAATTTATCAAACTAGTTATAACTTAGTTTCTTAAATATTTTGCTATGGATCATTTTAATATATCAACTTAATTATCATTCAAATTAAAATATTTTCTTGTGCAATTGGAGTTTTTACAGCAACAAATTTTAGATGTTTCATTAAAATTATTGTGCTGTTCTAATAATTCTTGACAAAACGTTTCATTATTTTGAAATAAAAACTGATATTATTAGAAAAAATGTAAATTTTAAATTACCTCACAATTATCCTCAAATTTTTTCAAGTTAAAGTTATGAAAATATTTGTTGACGAAATTTAATGTAGACGACAGACAACCTAATATATATCCGTGAAAATTATTCTTGGATATATTTAAATAAATATATGAGCATAATTTACATGATTTGTCGATTGTTGGTGTTTTCTTTATAGTCAAACCCTCTTTACTATATTTTTGTAAGTTATCACAAACCAATCCATATAGTAAAATATTGCTATTTAGAAATATTAATGTTAATATATAAATGCTAATCTTAGTAGTCATTTTTTAGATTAAAAATTAAATTTACACCTGTAGATCTGTAATTTATATAAATATTGTATTTCTAAATTCTTTAGAAAATTTTATATTTTGTCAAAATAACGAACAATACTTTGATTTTATTTGAAATAGTTTTATTATAAAAATGTATTAATAATATAAATAATAAAGACATTTTTTAATTTTTTAGTGATTAATAAAATCAACAAAGAAACCAAAGAAGGAAAAATGTATTTATGATAATAAAATGTCTTATATAAGATATTAAACTTTATTTATAAAACTTTTGTAATTTATAGAAGTAATATTATTTTCATTTGCATTATGAATCATTTAATTTAAAAAACAACTATATAAATTGTTTAAATTTTGATAATTGTAATATTATTAATTTTTTTATAATTATATTTCTTGTAAAATTAACAAAAGTAAATATTTTATTTATAATATTAACAAAAGATTTTGTAAAAGCAGATTTGATATTATGTTTAAGTATTTTTACAAATTACTATGCAAATATATATATTGGGGCAAAACTTTGAAAAGAAATTTATTCACAACAGCTATTTAATAAGAAGTTTAAAAATGCTATATTTTTAATGTTTTGAAAAATATTATTATCATATTGATAATTGATAATATTATTTGCTAACTTTTATGAATAAAGTATATTCAACAAGTAAGTTATTAGAAGTTGTAGCAGCATCAATACTTTTTTTTCTAATTCCATAGATGAATATCATTCAATGAAATTTTTTATATTTTATTAAAATGAAAAAGTTAAAATTTTAATTACAAAACATTTATGTTATATTTATTGTCGTTTTTTTATAATTCTTATTCGTTTTTTTTGTAACAACTGAAAGTTTTGTTTTTTGGGATTGCTTTTTTTTACTTTTAGTACGTAAATATTTATACAAACTGTTTTTAACATCCTTGTTCATTAATCCAACTACAATACCGTCTAATACATGATAAGAAACCCAAACCAACGAAGTTGAAAGAAATATAACATTTTCATTTTCAGTAAAATGTACTGATACATAATAAAAACATATAAGCATAAAAATAAGATATAAATTTGAGAAAAATGTTCTATAAAATATGTTCAAATCTAGTTTAAGGGAAAATTCATAAGAATGAACATCACTTTTTTTTTTTGAAAATTTTCCATTATTTACTATAAAATATTTTTTTATAAAAAGAGTAGTTACCAATAAAAAATCAACAAAAATTGTTAATGATCCGAAAATAGTTCCAAATAAAAAATCTACAATATATGCTACTTTTAAGCAATCAATTGTTTGTGCATAACTCCATATTCTATCACTAATCATAAAATAACAATTATAATCAAAGGAAAAAGGAACACACATTATTAATGATACACTCCAATATATTATAAGCGTTATATAAACATTTTTTTGATTAAAAATTTTATCATATTTTGTTGGCAAAATTATAGCTATAAATCTATTTATTGATGTTACAAATCTACTATATATACTACTAAAATAACCATATAGCATTAACTGCCCGATTCTTTTGTTAACATTATCTGGAACATGGTAGATATTTGTTTCAACAATTAAAAGCCAGAATAACATTGGAAGTAAAATTAAAATATTTGAAAATGTAAATGATAAACAAAGAAGTCCAAACGCAGTTTTTTGTTTTGCGAAGAAAAAAAAGTGTAAAAAAGTAAATAAATTTGCCAAAAATCCAACAAAGATGATTGAATAAAAAACAACTAATAAAAATAATTGTAGCATAGATTATATGTAAAATTAAAACTCTTTAAACTTTCGAATATATACAATAATATAAGAAAATTCAATTTTTATTTTTAAAATAAAGTAAGAATATTCTTGGAAATATATATTTTGTAATGCTTAAAGCATGTGAAATTGAAATATAATTAGTTTTTTAAAATAAACATAACAATTTTGTCTAAAACATACAAACAGTAGCCTCGCTTCGCTCGTCACTGCTTGCCGCAGAGCTAGCCTTTTTTCCATGGATAGAAATTCCCTGTGCCGTCGCTACATGCATGAATTCTTTAAAATATTTAAAACTTTAAAAATATCAACACCTTTTGTTTTGTAGTAACACACATTCAAAATATTATACTTTGTTTTTATAATGTTTAAAATTATTATTAAAATTTTATAGATTTTTGAGTTTTAAAAGTTTATAAAAACATTTAAAACATATTTTATTAAAATTGTTTTATTACATATCTTTATGATTGTAGACCCATTTGAGATTCTAAGTTTGAAAAGTTTTTTACAATTCTTCAATATAGAAATAAAACTTAAAAATAATGTTTACATTAAATTTTTAATTAGTTTTAAATATCTAAGTTGTAAGTTATTAAATATAATATAAATTTAAAATACATATTTTTTTTAAGTTTGATTAATTTTTTAAAATATTAATAATGTTTAACGCTGGTCATGAGTATTTCATAATTATTTAACTAAAAATATTTAATTTCTGTGATTTTTTTTATAATTTCGCATTTTGGTTACATAACAAAAAATATTTCTACAAATTTAATGCGTACTTTTCATTTTGTTTCATTTTTTTTTTGAAAAAAAAACTTTACAAAATGTATTATTATAAATTAAAATACATATTTATAATATATTTAAAATAATAAAAATATTTCCTTGTTTCTCTAAGTTGATAAGATTAAAAATAAATCGAAATAATTAGTCGGAAACTTTTTGTATAAGAAAATTTATCTAGGCTTTAAAAAAATAAAAATATATTCAAATCAATGTATTGGTAATTTTTTAATATAATACTACAAAATTTACTTTTAAAATGCATTTATGAATAATTTCGACTTAGAAATTTAGGTTAATTTTTTTTCTGATTTTTACAAAACATAGCAAAACATTAAGATATTTTTACATTTTTTAAAAAATAAGTATGGTCTCGCTATATTACAAATTTGTAAACAATTTTTAAAAATTTTCACTATGCGTAGCTAGATTGCGATATTTTTAAACATTTGAGTTTAGATAATTTTAACACAAAAAGATTTGAAGAAAAAAATCTATTCTATTCTAGGATATATGGTATTCAAAAAAATTTTATTAAATCTCAAGTTGCCAAATACAATTTGATTTTAATATTTTTTATCTTTTTTTAACAATTATCATATCTTGTACTGATTAAAAAAACTTTTAATTGACATAAAAGTTACATTTAATTAAATTTGTGAAATAAATAGCTTTGAATACCCAATAATAACGCTTCTTTATTAAATGTTTTTTGATGAACAATGTCAATTAATTCTAGAAATGACTTTTCAATACTTTTCATGTTTGTTTTATTTTTCCTCTCCCAATGGTGATTCATTTGTATATCGATGTAGATATCGTGGTTGAATCTGTAATATTTTTTGTTGGTAGGAATACATTCAGGATGGTCCAAGTGATGCCAATTAAGATAATAAAGTGGAAATATTTTATCATCGTCATCTAGTGTCTTCACAGGCATCATAACATATTTTTTAGAAACGTATAATATTTTTAGTGAACTTGTACAAGTACCATTGTTCTTTTGATAATACATAACGTTCTTTAGTTCCAAATTCCATGAATATGTTTTATTTGCTTTACACTGGTGAGGTACACATGATTTACTATCCCTGATTCAATAAACCTAAAATAATAAATATGCTAAAGTTTTTATTTTTTTAGTAAATCAAGCAGAAAAAAAAATTAATCAATTTAACTGTAGAAAAATTAATAAATTAATATTTTTAAAAACTTTAATCAGTTAATTGATTTTAAATTCTGAGATAACTAATAATTTTAAATAATCGAAAAATAAGGAAACTCAATAATATCAATTACATTTATACTTATGACTTTTTAAAATATTATGTTGTTTATCTATTAATAAAATTTGGTGTTTGTAATCTAAACTATCATTTTTTTATATTGTTAATATTACAATAGTTATAATAGTTTTAGTCGTTCAATTTAATTAATTTGACTAAAATTTCATATGACGAATGTTTGAAATAGTGTCAACTGTTTACAAAATTTAATATATATAAAATGCCAAATAGTATGTACATTAAAAAAATAAAAGATTGAACACTTTGCAACGTTAAAATTAAAATATATTGAAATGTTAATATATTAATTTATGTGAAATATAAGAATTTTAAATCCAAATAAAAAAGCACATAAAATCAAATCTTTCGTCTACTATAAATATGATGAAGATACAAGTAATATATATATTCTTAATAATTTGATACTACTTTTACCGTTATTAACATAAACAAAAGAAATCAGAAAAAAGAATTTTTATTAAAAATGCCATCCAAGCTTTTTGAAATAAACTTATTTTAACTACAAAATGTAAACCTATTATTAATTCTATACTTTAGTTATTTGGTATTAAAATTCCTATATTTCACATTAATTAATAAGTTAACATTTCAATATATTTATATATTAATTTTGCAAAATGTTCGATCTTTTATTTTTTTAATGTACATACTATTTGGCATTTTATATATATTAAATTTTGTAAACAGTTGACACTATTACAAACATTTGTCGTATGAAATTTTAGTCAAATTAATCAAATTGAATAAAATAAACGATTGAACTATTAATATAAAGATAATATAAATGAATGATAGTTTAGAATTACAAACATCAAGTTTTATTAATAGATAAACAACATAATATTTTAAAAAGTTATAAGTATAAATATAATTGATAATATTTAATTTCTTGATTTTCTGATTATCTTAAAATTATTAATTTTTTTAGAAGTTAAAGTCAATTAACTGATTAAAGTTTTTAAAAATATTAATTTTTTTACGGTTAAACTAATTAATTTTATTTTGCTGCTAAATTTACTAAAAAAATAAAAACTTTAGCATATTTGTTATTTTAGGTTTATTGAATTATGGATAGTAAATCGTGTGTATAATTAAGTCAAAACTTTCAGATTCAGGACTGTTATTGCAGTTAAAAAATACTTTATTATCATGTTTTGATTGAGTAGAGTTAGTAAATTTATTAGATAGAAAAATAAATAACAATATTTTGAACATATTATTGCCAAAATTATTCCTAGAAATAGTAATTATCTAAAAAATTTTTAAATATTATTATGATATTATTGTAATAAAAATTATCATATCTACAAACAATTCTTATTGATATAGTTATTATTAAATATGTGGTAAAATTTTAACTTATTAAAGTGTTACCAATTAGAGAAAAGATATGAAATATTTATATTTTATCTAAAATTGAAATCCTACTAATAGATATGTTTAGTGGTATGCTATTTTTTGCTGTATTAGAAGTGTTAATTCATTTTTTGTATAACTAATATATCACTAATATATAACTTTAAATATATTTACATGGGTTTCATAATAAAATAGGCATTATATCTAAAATAAAGAAAAGGAAGATCCATCATAAATTGCATACTGCCATTTTTATTTTATTAAATCTAATTCATTTATGATTTATACAAAAAGGTTGGGAATGTTTTTACTTTTATGTATTTTATTATAGTTTTGTATTTAAAAAATATATACATTAGACTTTGAATATATACGCTTTATGTTATATTATTGCAAAATATTTAACTTTGGTAACACAAAATTATTTTAAAAACTTGGCTTTTTAATATATGTATAATTTGTATACATCAAAAAGTTAATATATTTGTATCATATGTTTTAAGATTTCACAGCTTCACAGTAAAATAATATTTTGAGATTTATTATGTTATATCTAATGATTATAATTTGCACGTCATGTAGTTATTAAAGACTCTTTTTTAACTGTTTATGTAAACTTTTTTTTTAATTGCTTAATATCACAAATAATCTTTTTTATAAATCATAACATAATGATATAAGAATATATTTTATTTTGAGATTCGTTGAATGATTTAAAAATAAATTGATATGCGTGTATCTATATGAAAAAAGATAAAAGCAAAGCGTGCTTTATAGTACTCTATTAATTTACAAAACAATTTTTAGAAATATTTATTTAAATTTGTATAATAACTAAAAATAAATAATATGTGTTAAAATATACTAAGATGTTTTATATAAGCTGTGTTTCTTATATTTCCACATTGAATTAACCTACAAAATTGTTCGAAATTTGGCTATAAAGTTTTTATGAATCATTGCATTGCTAATTTTATTTGTGTTTTAGTTGTTTTTCCTGATTATTTCTTAATTATCTTTGTTATATACCTTTATAATTAATTTGAAATTTAAGAATTTTCCTAATATGCAGGTTAGGAAAACGTAACTTGGCAAAAATTCTTGAATATTTTCATAGGTTTTTTCAGATTATCTCAAGAATAAATTGAGATACATTAATCGTTAATATCTTCAAATATGCGCAAAAAGATTTCTTCATTTGCTTTTTAAGCATTTGTGAAAAGCTGTTCATTTTCTAATTTTTTTTAAAAAGAATGAAGGAAAAATTTTCTTCAAAAAAAAATCAACCAAATATAATTAATAATATCTCGATAACGGATGATCGAATTAATTTCATATATATACCATTTGATAGAAAATGTTCTGTTGCAAAAAAGTTGTAAATAAAGCAATATAAAATTAAGAAATTTTTAAATATTTATTTTTGAGCAAACATATGAAATTTATTTTTTTGATATTCTTACAATCTCTTTGCAACAGAAAACTCGTACTTAAACTTTATTAATTTTTTGTGTATTATACTTAAAATGTAGATATTTTGAATGTGAAATGGTTTTTCTTTTGTTTTTCAAAAACTTTATTCTGTACTGAGATAATCCGTTTTGAAATCTCAAAATTTTGTTGAAAAAACGGCATTTTTGAGAAATCTCGATATCTCAAGAACAATATAATAGAATCGAAGACTTTTTTGCAGACATGTTTTGCATTTAAAATTACATGTTTCTGCAAATTTTCAGATCAAAATAACTATTTTAAATACCAAAGATAGGTGGCTATATTTGCCTTTTTTCCAAGTTTGAAAAAGTATATCTTAAGAATGAGACTTAAAAATGATATGACTTTCTACAGTTTGTTAAGATTTTAAAAGTACTATATATATTCATTATCAAAACTTTCATAATCGAAAATAATTTACAGACAAAATTTTCTCCTCTAATATATATTGATTTTAAAAATAAAAAATACAATTATTTCATATTTATTACAAATTAAAAAAAAGATTTTTTATGATTTAAAAATTTTTAGCATTTAATATTTAATGAAAATTTTTATATAATTCTGATATTTTATAAATAATTAAAATATGCATTTATATTACGAAAAAACCATTAATAAATTTTGCATGAAATTATGACTACTTAATTTACAGTCTTCGAATCATATGAGGATTTCTTGTAGTTTCAACATGACTTATTATTTTTGTATCTTTTTTGAAATTTAATAAAAAATGTTTTTTAACATCATGACTAAACAGACCAACAATAGTACCATCTAAAAAATGATGAAACATCCAAAACATTGATGTTGTTACAAATAGATAATCAAAATTACCAACATTAAACAAGGAAAAATAATGAAAAGATATTAAACTTAAAACTAGAAAAATATTAGATATTACGGTTCTTAAAAAAATGTTTATATCAATATTTCTTCGTTTTCTATTAGATGATTTATTAATTTTTACATTGATTTTATTTTTAAACTTTGTAATATTTTTCTTTATTAAAATTGATGCGGTTATTATGTCAATAAAAATAATAATACTACCAATTGTAACTCCATATAAAAAATCTTGAATATATGAAACTTTTATACAAAAATTTGTTGTACCGTAACTCCATATTCTATCAATAAATATAAAATAACAATAATCACCCAAGCTTAGGGGAATAATCATTATGAAACCAATAATCCAGGTTATAGAAAGATAAAAATACGTATGTTTGTTAGAAAAAATTTCTTTATATTTGAAAGGAATGTGAATAGCAAAAAGTCTGTTTAATGATAAAATTAGTCTACCAAGTGTTCCTGAATAGTACCCAAAAATTACTATTTGACCAATTCTTTTATTTAAAAACAACGAAGGGCTATATAGTTTTGTCTCTTCAAATAATAACCACAAAAAATTTGGTATTAAGACAAAAAGATTTCCAGAAATAAAGGAAATACAAATTAATGAGTAGGAATTTTTCTTTTTCAAAACAAAAAAATAATACCAAAATGTATATCCATTAGTTAAAACTCCTAAAAACACTATTAGATAATACAAGATTACCAAAATTGTCAGCATTTAAATTCTAAATGTAAGGTAAACTGTTTCTCGTTTCTGAATATTTTACTATATGATTCTCAATATTTAATATATGTGTTTAAATATTTTAAAAAAAAGTTCATTTATAATAATAAGTAATATCTTCTATAATCATTATTTCATGAAAACGAAAGGTTTTATAATTTATAAACAGAAAATAAGTATAATGAAGTGTCGATAACTGAAGAATATAGTCAATTCATTCATTCTTTCTATTCATCTGTTATAAAGTTTAAAAATTAATATCAGACAATGAAGGTAAATTTTCTAAGAATTTTTAGTTATTATAAAAGCCTAGACTACTTTTAAGATAAAAAATATATAATGTTTTTAAAATTTTCATATTTAATTATTATATTATTTTTAGAAAATAGATAGTATCATCTGTAAAAAAGGTTTTTTTTCATAAATCAACTACAATAAAATCACATAAGAATATTGAAACAATAATTTTTCCAATATAATTATATTTCATTTTTATATACGAAGAAAAATAATTTTTTAATTAGTTATGTTTTATGATGACTAGCTTTTTTAGTAATAATATATGCGAGGATATTACTTCAGTGACTAAATATTTCCTCAAATCAACAATCCTTAAAACTTTTTTGCAAAATATTAAATTGTTTTGCTAATAAGGAAATGAAAAAAATGCATAATTAACTAATTAAACATCCAATAGTTATTTAACTCATCTTTATCTTTCCATATGAAAAAATATTTGCAATATCTTTTGCAACAATAAAGACTTTTAAAATTGTAATATTAACTAATATGCTAATAATCTGTAACATAAAATTTCATGATCTCTGTAATACTTTTTATTTTTTATATGTGAAACAAATATTTCAATGAGCACCAATCTAATTCTCACACTGAATATTGTTTTATTATTCAATACACACGTATGAAATTTTATTAATTTCACACTTTAAAATTAAATTGTAAATAAAATAAAGTTCTTTTAGTTTTCTGTCTAGGAAATTAAAAATTTTAATATAAAATAGATGAGATAATATACTCATCTTATTTTTCCTGACTAATAAATTGAAACATAAATAATCATGAGAATTTTTTGGTAACTTAAAATAAAGCTTTTGGAAAAAAAAATTTTTATGTTTTAAACTGTCAAAAATTATGAGATTTTCAAAAAGTAAAAACAGTTTCCATTAATTTAATAAAATTATTTTATCATATTATTACATTTAAAATTTACAATTTTATAAATATTTGCTAAACAATAAGCAATTACAAAGAGTGTCATTATATAATTTTAGAGTTTAAACAACATTTTCAAATCTACGTTGTCATCGTATTGAAATTATCCATAATGTTGCAATCATTTATGCAATCAGAAAAAAAACACAAGCATAGATATTCCCGGATAAAGGCACGCAAATCTTTCATTATCTATCACATACAAGTCTGAATACTAAAAAATTTTACCAATTGTTGTAATGTAAAGTTTGAGAATTGTTTAAATAAAATTTGTTCTTAAAAATCATATACTTGTTATGTAACTGAAAATAGTATCATTAGCGTTTATTCTCTCATTTTACTTGTTATACTATTAGTGATCAAAGTTAGATTTTTTAAAGTCAAAATTTTCACATGGATGTCCAAATGATACATTTTTATGAAAAGTATTATCATTAAATTTAAATGTAATTTAAATTAATTCAAAAGAAAAATACTTTTAAATTTAAATAATCATTTTTTTATTACAATAATCAATTTAATATTCAAAATATAGTTACACTTTGATAATATTTATTAAGAAATTAAACAATCTGTAAGAATAAAATAAACACTTTAGTAGAATTTACTTCTAAATATCAGAAAAAAATTAATGTCAATTAAAAATTTTGCTACGAGCTGTTCAAATATGTGTTACATCAATTTTATAGAAATGTTAATTTTTTATATTTAATTTTCATAATATATGTCATTTTATATCTTTATCTTTTCGGAAAATAATATTATTATCAATTAAATTATAAAACATCCGAAATATAATTGATATTACTATTCATGTAACACTATAAAAATTAACATTTATTTGTTTATTTTTGTGTGAACTTAAGGTTCTATTGATCTAATACAATTCTTCTTAACAATCCTTCTTTACTAAAAGATATGCAGTTATTGAACTTATTAAAAACATAAGACTACTAATTATAATACCATAAAGAGAATCTTATATATATGATACAGTCAAACACAATTTTGATACTTATTATTTTATATAAGATCAAAAACAAAAAAATAGCATTATTTATCAAGGATTAATAGGATAATCAATAAAATTTTTACTGTTTAAACAATAAAAGGCACAATTGATAAAAAAAACTTCTCTTTATTCAATAGGAAATACAAAGTAGAAAGTCTATTTAATGAAAATATTAATTTGCTTAAACCTGTAACATAAAATCCTAGCGGACTAATTTGACTAAATCTTTTATTCATAAGTGAAGAAATACATATAATTTTGTATCACCAAATAAAATCCATGTGATGTGATTGATTAGTATTAAGTTTATATATACCAACATTTTGTAATTGTTTTATTATTGTTTTTCTTTACTCTGTTTAAATAAAGTATACTAACATTTTATTTTCTAACACCATGTATTTGTTAATGTTAATTCAAGAAGGTTTACTAAAAATTGAAATACACAACAATTAATATAGTAATAATTTACATAAATTAAGATGCAATTATGTAGCTTATAAACATTTATAAATTCACTAGTAAAAACAACTGTAAAATTTAATTTTTAAAGACAATAACTATTCAAATTAGGAGAATTGAAATAAATTACTAGGAAAGTTTACTTTTTATATTTACTAATTATGTTTTTACATTTTTGAATATTTATTTTTAATTATAAATCTATAAATAAAATATTTGAAATGCTATTATGTTTTTATTTTTCAATAATTTAACAATAAAACAAAAAAAATATTTATAAGAAAAAAATCTTAATCTTAATTTAATTTTTATTGTATTGTAGATGTAATTAATACTAACTTTATTCAAATTTCAACAACGATAACTTTTTACTAATAATAGCTACGAAAAAAAGTATTATTAATGAATTATAAAGTTGTTTAAAAATTACTTCATTCCATTTAAAATAAACAAGAAATTTTGTACAAAATAATTGAGAGAATTTATATCCAAAAAAATGAAATAATTTAAAAAATTCAAAAGTTTTTTGTAATGTTGTTATCATTGTTTCTAATGTGTTAGAAATACCATTTTTATAAAAACATTTAAAAATATTTCGTAACAAAAGTATTGCATTTCCGTTTGAATATACAAAGTAATAAAGTAAAACTACAATTTTGACATACAACTTTTTTAAAACTTTTAATTCTTTCTAAAGTTATTGTTACGAATAGTTTGTAATAAATCAAGTTTTGTATTAAAAATAAATGACTCATTATAATGTGATATAAAAAATTTTATTATAAAGTTAGTCATCACTTAATAAGAACCTATTTTTTTGATAAGTATTTCAAGATTTAAATACAAATTATTTACTACTTTATTATTATAAAATTAAAAGTACATTTATAAATCAAAAGATAATTAAATACATAAATAACGATAATTAAAATTTCAAATAATAAAAAAATAAAATGAAATTAATAGTATTAATAATAAATTTAGTTTGGTATGTACATAAAAAATAAAAATTTAGTAATCACATTTAGATTAGAAAGTATATTTTGCTTAATATTATAACTAAAGAAAGATGAAAAAATATTGTTTAATAAAAATATGTCAATGTAATAATTTTTTTGATTTTCTTTTAACAAAGCATAGTTAAAAGTTTTCATTTAATTAACATTTTTTATATAACAGTAAAATGAAATTTTAACAACTACAGGATATAAATTAACCATATTAATAAAATTTTTTCCCTTAAAGTATAACTAAATTATCTTATAATGTAATATAGTTTTTGTTAGATATTTATTATCACATATTTCTCAACAAGTGGATAAAACAATTTTAGTATGAAAAAGAAAGTAAAGATTCTTGTATCAGTTGTGACAAATTATGAGGTACCAATTTTTATGTATTTTTTTATGTCTTTGTTTTCTAAACGTTTCTGAACAATACAAGATAGGTCGAATATCTTATTATCGGAGCCCTATTGTAGTGCATCCTGCAATTCATCGTTTACCAAGATATCAACAACCTAAATTTATTGTTAATCAAAGACTAAGATTTCTACCAGGTTTTTACAAAACATTTACTGACAAAAATACAATATAAATTATTTTAATATGAATGATGGAAATATACTTATAAAAAACAAGTTAGCCAAGCTCATTCACTTAATTAATAATGGAAAATATTTTCTATTCTTAAGTACCAGATCATTATATAAATCCGACATTCGTTTTTTCAATTGTTAAGTTTGTGTTAAAATAAACAGTATCTTTGTCATATACATTTATAAAAGAAAATTATTTAACTTATCACTAAAGTTAATCTTGTAATTAAAATTTATAATTTTTTTATATTAATAAGTAAACTTTAAAGTTTTTTTTAATAAAATTTAACTTTTATTATATTACTAATCGTCAATAGAAATTAAAATTTTAAGTATTTTAAAAAAAATAGGATAATTATTTACAATCAGGTGGTCCTTTTTTTACGAACATATAATAAAATTATTTTTCCCCAGTTATAGAGTACATATTTTCAAAAAAATGGTTGATGAACAATAGTTGTAAATAACTATTTAAAATTTTATTAAAATTGGACTTATATTTTTTAATTAGATGATTATCATATTATAAGATTTAATTATACTAATTAAAAGCTAATAGTATTTGTTTTAAAGAATAAACTTACAACGTTCAAATAAAGTGCAAAAAACATCAAAAGTATATAAGCAAGTAAAATTTATAAAAAATTAACATATCGTTCTAAAAAAAAATGAATTTTGCAGTTATTTTCTTCTTAATTTCTATTTCTATTGTATTTGGAGAAATTTACTTCAGTGAAAATCCTTCAATACCTGAATATTATAGCAGAATTTCAAGAGAAAATATTATTAATCCCGATAGTAATATATATTTTAAAATACCATCAAACATCGTATCTTCTCCAGTTGCATTTAATGGTATCCCAACTTTTTATCCAAATGGAAGGGGACTGAAGATTGAAGGGTATAGAGGCTTGGGTGATAATATTGGCTGCTAATGATAATTTTTTTATTGGAATTAATTGTAAAATAATAATTCTGATAAAAAATGTTTCTAAATAAAACATTTTTATTAACTTTTTAAATATATTACACGTGTTTTTGGTTTATAAAAAAATTGTTCTTTTTATTACCCTTTCTGAAATATGAGAAATAAAATTTTGTCAATTTGTTGATGCTAACAAACATTTGTGCTTTTTTACAACAACAAAATTAATTAATATTTTCCAGAAATATTTTTAATATTCGCACACAAAAAAGGACAAATTTTGGCAAATCTGTCTGAAATGCTATAAATTGTCCCACAATTTTAAAATGTCAAAATTTATTCAAATTCAAAAGAATTAAGCGACGACATTCAACCGCGAAGAACGTAAAATAATGATATTACGAACACTATCAAATATTTAAAATTAATTTTAATAATTAATATATAACAATCGCATAATTTTTTTATTATATTTTAATAAAGTTTTTAATTAAATTTTTCTTTATTTTATTATATATAGAGTCCAAAAATGGATAAATTAAGTTCAAATGTTAACTGTCAATTTTGTAATAGAAAAGTTGAAAAATCAAGATATTTGGATCATCTAAGAGATACGCATGAATATGCAGATGATAGATTTTTTAAATTAATTGCTTGCCCTGTATTTGAATGTGAAACAAAGGGTATCAATAATCTTTTAAAAACATTAAAATTCATTGGAGAAAATTTCATGTTCTTTATTTCAATCATAGATGTGATAGTAAAATATACGTAAATAAAATCAAAATTTAAAACTATCGTTTTGATTCTAATTGTGTTTACAATATATAAAATGTATATATAGTAAAAACAATTTTTATTTTTAAAAATATTATAACTCATTTTCTAAAAATGTTTACAAAAATAAAGAACAAAGATATATTATTTAAAAAAATGATAGCTCATTTTCATGCGATTTCACATTTAGGATAATCGTTAGAGTTTTTATAATATTAATTTGAAATAATAATAAATTTATTTGGTTTGACGACTCTATATAAATGAAAAAACTGATAAAGAATTTTTCTTCTAATGTTGCGAAAAGCTAGTAAACCATGTGATTGAAAAAAAATATTCCATTTTATTTCAAGAAATATTTGTTTTAAATATTATATGAAATAAACTTTTAATTTTCTAGTTTATAAAGAATATTTAAACCACTCCTTTGATTTACTAGAAAAAATTTTGGTGTTGATTTTTTTCAATTATTTTTAATAAAATTGTTTATAATAATTTTCAGTAAACCATGCTCAGAAGATATTTTTATGTGCAATTATAATATAAAATAAATGATTTCCTACAAACCAATGTTTATAAAAAAATAAACTTTAAATGGCGAGTATGGCAATTTTTTTAACTTTATATAAAAACTTGAACCCATTGTTTTCACCAATATCATATATTTGTTCTAGAAAATATCGAATGATTAAAAAGATATTCTACGTTAATTAAAAATGGTACCAATATCTGTAAATCCAAATAGCTTCTTTTTTAATGATCTTTATTTCAAAATTAATAACTAAAGCATAAATATAATATAATTCTGTCAATTTATACTATATTTTTTATTTAATAAATAAGATATAAATGTTGTTGTAATTTAACAAATATTGGATTTATATTAAATAATTAATGTTTAATGATTTATTAATTATCTATGTTGTTTTCATATGCGAAATAATGCGACGAAATTAGTTTCAAATAAAGAAAATTTGAATTTTATTTGTTGGGACAAATTTATTACATTTTCTGCAAACCTATGTCCTTTTTTTATGTGCGTTTAAAAATAAAAGTTAAATGAATCAAAGATAATTATTGAAAACACATTTCAAATTATTATATTTTTTATAATAAACTTAAATACATTTTATTAGCTTTGATATAACATTACTGATATAGAATTAATATTACGTAAAAAAAACATAATGTTTAAAAAATTGTTTACTTGTAATGCAGGGGCATTAGGAGGAGCAGACAAAGAGTATTTAAAGGAAGAATAAGATAGGAAGAATCAGTTATTCTCATTAAGAAAGATGGACAGCTGACACTTGAACTTATTGTTAAATTAGTTATCTATTACTTATATTTGCTGATAATATTATTTTAATAAAAGCTAGTTATATTAATATTTTGTTTTATTTAACCAGATAGAAGGATTGAAGTTATCACTTCCACACGGAAATATAATCAACTGAGTGGAAGGTTTCAAGGTACTATATATTGCATAAATGGTTATTGTCAAGACCCTTAAATTGTCTTGAGACTAGAGAAAAAGTAGTGTCCACATTTTCAGCCGTTTTCCCTAGACCCCTCCTTCTTTCATTCGTAAATTTGTACGGACTCCTCAAATATGGTCTCTTAATTTTGTTAATAATTTAAAATCAGAATATTTATTTCAAAAAAACTAAAATTACAAAATTAGTTATAACAAAAGTAATTGACAGGATAATATATTGAAATGATATATGATAAAATTACTTATTTTAAATTTCATTTACTGATATCGTATTATCAGAGCAATCTGTCCAAGATCCTAACAGTTATGTTTTTGAATATAAAGTTATTTTTTGTCAACAATAGTTTACATTAGTAGATGAAATACATTTTGTTAAACTGGGAAAGTATTTTATAAAATCAAAAAGAAACATTATTATTCGAGTGAAAAAAAAACACATATATACTGTAAAAACCATCATAAAAAACATTCCTATTCCAACATATTCTGTTTTGTATAAGTTTCTTCTAATAACTTTTTATGGTTACTAGATATCCATTATTTAAAAAAAAACCATCGGAAATCATGTTATCATGGTTTTTCATGAAAACATAAATTAAACCACTAATTTGAATTTTATTCATCCTTACTGCAATTCAACTATATTAACAAAGTTATTTAATATCATCTTACGAGACATTAAAAAAAATTATATCTTGTTTATTTTATTAATGTTTAGTCATTATTTAACATTTCCTTTTTCTAAAGTTCTTTTATGAATATTGCATAATCATTACTAAATTTTTTCTATCATTTTTAATAACTTTTTTCTTTATTATATTCTATACTTCTTATGATATTGTTTCAAAAACTTAATTTAATTAGTGTAAATGTATTTTTTATATTGTAAGTATTTAAGAACTTATTTTTTTTAATTAAAAATTGTATAAAATTCTTATAATTCATAACAGAAGCTAAGTAGTAATTTATAACTGTTAGTAGTATTCTCTATAACAATTTTTTCTACAAAAACTGTTATAATTATGAAAGATAATTTATGAGTGCTTTAATAAAAATAATCTAAAAGCAAATTTAATGTATCCCAACCTTTTAAAGGAGAGCTGTGCCTCGAAAAATAATTTTAGATTTCAAATAAATTTTTTATAAAAATATTTAGGTGGAATAATATTAAATCTAAATATGCAATATCAGTCTCACACTAACTCCCGTTTTTGATATATATTTTTTAAAGTGCTCAAAATATTGACATTTGGTACCCCTATTTCATACCTTTTCAATAAAGATAATAGTACAAAAAAGCATATGTGATGTAATTTGTTTTGCTCTTTACAATGGAACATTAAAAAATTGATATTTTAAATGATATTTTTAAGAATAAGACACTTCTATAAAATGCTATTTTTACACCCCAATTTAGGTGCTTTATAACGATATATCTCCGTCAAGTAAAATAAATCAAGAAAAACAAAAAAATACCTCTTAGCATTTTAATTCCGCACATTTTAAGTGTAATTCCAAGAAATTTGAATAAGATTAAGCATTTGAAAAATTACCGGAACTTTTTTTGTGACTTTTTATTTTTTTAAAAAAAATTTCTTTTTAGTCTATAGTTAACAGTATATGAAAGGTACATATAATTCAAAAAGGATGAAAAACTAAATATACTGTCAATTTAATTTAATTTAAATTATAATCATATTATTATATTGTTATCATAATATTATTAAGGTATTGTTAATCTTCTTGTTTTCTTATAGGCACACATACCAATAAATAAAGTTTACTCTATTTAATATGTCAAGATGGAAAAATTCTGAGATAATATCTTAAGATTTACTTTGTAAAAAATGATTATCTATCTAACGGTGCTAACAACTTTTTTGTAGAGTTATTTTTTGTGGAATTATGATGATTTTATTTACATTCTATCAACAAATTTTCGTCGACATTTTTGTTAATAATTTTTTCTTTCTTAATGAATTTTTAAAATTAAGCAAACGACTAGAGGTATTTCTTTAGTCAATATTTTAAATACAGATTGTAGAAAAATTTTAGATGGTTGACAAGAAAGAAAGAAGAAACCAAAAAATTTCAATTTTTTAAAAATTCATTTTTTGCTTGTAACTTTTTAAAAAATAAATATTTTGATATTTGTCAGAGGATTAAAAACAACTATTTTTAGATGTTCTATCTAATAAACATAATTTAAAGATCATAATATGTCTCAATCTTAAGATACAATTAAAAACCTTGAATCTCAAGTATACACATTTTCATAATTTAATGAGATTAAAAAGTATCTAAAAGTTGAGCAATTTTAATAATTCAAAATATCCTTCGAGGAAAATTGTTTGTCTTTATTTTGGCTATAAATTTGTTTCAAATTCTTTTTCAGTTCTTAAGATATGTTGAAAAAACGAAACATCATTTTTCAGCACTTTTTAACATTTTTTAGAAAAAGAAGAAAAAATAGAATGTCAACATATCTAATGTAAGAAAACATTTTGACATTTTGAGTATTTCAATCAAATAAATGTAAGTTGAGTTATGATTAATTTTTGAAACATAAAGAAATAAAGGTTCTCGAGAATTGATTAAATGAGATAGATATCATCGAGAATTAAAATAATTTTCTAATCTCAACCAAACACAAAGAATAATATAATCAGTAGATGATATTTAAAATATATAACTGTTTAAGAATGAACTATATATTCACCGTTATGCCAAATTTTATATGTATTTTAGGGGGAAATTTATGTCGAAAAATGATTTTCATTTATTGTACAATCTTCAAAAAGAATAAATGTATTTCTATATTATTTGTTAAGCTATAAAAACGATACATTTAAAGATATTTATCGTTATAATAGAAAACAAACATATATTTCTTAACAATCTAAATGAAGGGTTTTAAAGCATTAGATAAATTTTGACAATGCAAAAATATATTGAAAAATGACTCATGATAAAATTGTTTTGCATAAGTCAAAAACAACACACAAAAAATTTTTTTGAAAAGAATAAACTGAAGATAGTTTTTAGAATTTGTACGTTTGTCACGTATAACTTCTAAACCCATTTAATCATTGAAAAATTTCAAAGGTATAAACAACCACACTTATTTATCATTTGTAATTACTTAATATATTTTTAATGATATTTATTTGAAAATTGCAAAAATATTAATGTAATTAGAAAATTTATTTTAGCAAGTAAAAAAAATTAACAGAAGTCAAAACATAAATTTAAATTTTTTAAACCTTTTATTTTTTTAATAACGTATAAAATTAAAATTAAGATTATATAAAGAAAATTTAAAAATTACATGTTACATTTTATAACAAAGAAGCTATAATAAAAGAAAAAAATGTTTGAATAAATTTAAAAAGCGTCATAGTAAAAAAGATCAAACGAAAATAATATTTAAAATTAGCTTTATACATCTGCCAGCTAAAGCAAATCTTTTTTTTAATTTCCATCTAATAAACTTTTTTAACTAAGCAATTATACTTATTATTTATAAAATTAAAAAAAGAATAAATTAAAAGTTGGAGGAGTAAATACATATTTTACGTTCACGTGATAGATTCCGGCTCTGCAGAAAAGCAGCAATGAGCAAAGCGAGTTTGCTGCATAGAAAAACATCTGATTTGCTTAAAAATGGCGGCCCTGCAGGTAAGCAACGACAACCGAAACGAGTAGAATGCTTGTTAAGACATAATGAAAGAAAAAATTTTATTTCAACGTGAGTAATGGATAACGAAATTCTTATATATCATTATAAATTAAAAAAATTAAAAGTATTTTAAAAATAAAAAATAACCAAAAATGAACTGCAAATTTCTGATTCAGAAGTAACTGACAATTTTAGAGACCTAAAATAATAATTATCCAAAAATTGTGGTACAAAATATAATTTAATTTCAAGCATATAAGTTTTTATAACAATTATATCTTTTAACGATTATTATCAGACATAAAATGATTTTTCATTATTTTAAAAATTTCAATATCGTAGTTGTAAGATGGTTCATTTGCAATTTCAATTATTTTTAAAAAAATTTATTTTAATAAGTAATTTGAAATGATAAACTTTATATTATATAAAAGATATTGATGAATGGATCATTTTATTTTTAAATTTCAATATTTATAGAAGGTTTATTTAATTATATTGCATTCAAACTTTTGGCGTAATACTTTTTTTTCATATTTATTATCAAGATTTACAGATAATGTTTGATAAAATATTAAAATTAGTGTAAGATTAAACATTATTAAACTTATCACAATAATAAATGATATTTTTGGACCCCAATACTCGAAAACAAAACCTATAATAATGGATCCACATATCTTTGATACAGCTCCAGACACTTGGATAATACTTTGCATGAAATCCTTTAAATAATGATAAAAAATAATTAATATATATTAATATAATGGGTACCTGTCTATTATCACCCAATTTTATAGAGTACAATGTTTGTATGGTAATTCCTAGAAAAAAATATCCAAGTGTTGATAAAATAATATGACTAAATGTAAATGCATACAAATTTATTAAATGTAACTTTTTGCACCATGAATAATTTTTACGTATGCAGATTTTATGATAACTTGTTTCATGTAGATTATCTTTATTTATTTCTTCTAATGTATTTCCTACAAATGAATAAGGATATGTTACAAGATGTAAAATAACAAATACCAATAGTCCTATTATCATAAATAATTTGTAGTTCATTCTAAATATTATATATATTATGATGATATTTTTTTAATAAATAGTTAATTAACTTACTTTTTATCAAATTTGAATGTAATAAATATAGAAAGTAATAATACATTTATTATAGTACTATATAATAAATATGATGATATATTAACAACTGCTTCTTGTGATGTCCAATTAAACATTATTCTTGAAAAGGTAACAATAACACTATTAACAAAAAAATTATAAAAATATTTTTTATTAGACATTTTTATTCTTACGCTTCAATACTTGCTTGTATAAAACCTCTGGTAAATTTTGTAAACAATAAAATAAATATAGCTATTTTATTATTCTTAAAATTTAGAATCTTTACAAATGAATTCTTAATTTTTCTTATAGTATTTTGTTTACCAAATAAATGATATTCTTTTTTTTCAAATAGCATTTCTTTGTGATCTTCTTTAAAAAATATTATTGTTAAAATTATTGAGCAAACGTTTAATATAATTGCTATGTATACTGGAAGAGTATAAAAATTTAAGTGAATTTTATTAAATAATAATGGCCCTGGATATTCAAGTTTATCAATAATCCTTTGTATTGTTGGACCTATACAAATTCCTAAAGTATTTGATAATGTTATACACATTAAGGCACGAGATCTATTTTTTGGTGTTGAAATAATGGCAATATATGAATTTATTAAACTATTCATAGATTCACCCATTCCTGTAAATATTCTTCCAATCATTAAAACATATCCCTGAAATGGTACGACACATTCTGAAAGAATGTACCCAAAATGACCAAGTAATACTAAAATAGAACATAATAACAAGGGTTTCTTTGTTGTTTTAAATGTTTGTGCAAAGAATCCAATTATTGGTATGGAAATTAAACTTCCTATACTATAAGAAGCATTAACATAACTAAAAAATAATTGATTTGCTTTTGGGTCAATCTGAAAAAATAAAACAAAAATAGGTGAGAGAATGTTAAAACAAAATTAAAAATATACCTGAAAAAGGTACTCTGATAAGGATGTATTAAAGATATTTCCTTGTAATGTTCCAATAAATATTAAAAAGCTTGACAATATGACATTAAACCAATCAGTTCTGTCATCATTAGGCAAATTGTTTTTATTAGTAAAAATTTTTTCAAAGTACTTTTTCATTTTCAATAAGAAATATGGAAATGTTTATCATGATCTTCCTACTACAATTAAATATTTCTCATTATTTATATTATCTTATTTTCAGTGGTTCAGCCTTATTTAAAAATAAAATGTTTTCGATACAGCTTAATAACTGTTTGACATTGTTATTTATTAAATCAACTTACAACTTTGGGGGAAAATGAAGGCTAAATGTAATAAAAAATGTAACAGAAGTATAGTAATATGTTATGGCGCTTTTAAAAGTTCTAGTGATTAATTAAATAATATTCTTGAACATCAAATAGTAAATTTTATAAATGGCTTAAACTCGTCTGCCTTCAAAGATTCATAAAAGTAATTAAAAATAAGCTTACATGAGAACAGGTTTTAAGATTTGCAGTTAAATGACAAAAAAAAATGGAAAACACGTTTTAAGAATAAATTCGGTTATCTAATGACACTCAAATATTATATTCGTGTAAAATGCCCTAGTAACTGTTCACATTTGTTTTCCTACGTTACAGGATAATAACATTTTATTATTTTTTTTATTTAAATATTTTTCTGAAAGTTTTTGAAAAATCATTGTTATATGTTAAAGGTGATTAATGACATTTTATTACAAGGATGTTTTATTTATTAATATTGTTCTACAATAATGAAAATTAAAATTTTTAACAAGTTAATTAAAAAATTGATATTAAAATACGCTGTATAATCTATAATTATATATTTTATTCATCACCAGTAGTGTAATCATAGATTAAATGTTTATTAAACAATAAGAACTCATAAAAATGTTATTAAAACGACATCTTAAAATTAATAATAATATTTTGATATTATTTTGTTCTTATATATCTTTATTGTAAATGCCATTTGATAGATCTCTTCTATTATTCATATTACTTGATTCATATGTTGCATGATTCATTTGATTTGGTACAAATGTTATTGGATTACAGTGTTTTCATGGATTACTTATATAATTATAATAGGGAAAATCAAAAATATATCAATAAAAATTCTTTTCTTTAATAAAACATTATTGTGCTTTTTTACTATATTTAATTTTTTTAAATCAAAAAGATATATCAAACATATTAATCACTCTTTTATTTTTGAGCGATTATGTATTTTATAGTCAGATATTTTTAAATATTCTTGTATGTTATAAAACATTTTCTAAAAATAACAAAAACTACAATGTTTTATATTAAAAAAGCAATAACACATTATTTGAAAATGATTTTTATATTTAATTTTATTTCCTTATTAATATAATTGTTTGTTTTCTAATAGCTATTATTTAGTAATAAAGATAAACGTATATATGATTCCCATTCAAAAACACTATTAAAAAAAATATATACTTGGGAATGATAAGGATCGTCATAGAAAACCGAGTTTTTGTATTGATTTTTTAATGAATTGTATAATTTACTTTGTAAAATATTTTTGTCAAATTCTTCAGTATTCTCTTCATATGAAGATCTTCTAAAAACAACTGGGTTTTCATGAAAAACAACCACAATACGTATCCAATTTGGAATAATAAGTTTTAAATCATAAGGAAAAGAAATAAATTTTAAATTCTTTAAGTATTTTAAACTTCTCCTTGGTATTATACAATTTTGTTTAATTAACAATTTTGTTAAATTGGGTAAATTTTCAGAAATAATTTGAAAAAAATTGTTATTTTTTATGGGAACAGATGCTAAAGATAGTAGTGTAATAGAATTTGGTAAAATTGATATTAGACATTCAGCAATATATTGAAATAAATTTTCTTGAATCTCTTGTTTCTTTTTATTTATTCGAAACCATAACATTCGTGGAAATTGTAAATAAAACCACTTTAAATTTTTAAGTTTTTTAAAATTTGTTTGATTTACTGTTTCGTAAATTATTTTAATACAACTTGATGTAGCACAATTTTCTTTGATTAATGTTTTATATAAATCATACTGAATATGTAATCTCAAACATTTTAAATTTTCCATCGATGTTATCAATTTATTATCAATAAGAATTTCCGAAATCTTTGACAGTGAAATACTGATTTCAGTTATATTCTTTATATTTACATTATTAGCGTTGTTAGTTATTCTTAACCAAGAATCAGTAAGATCGTTTAAAGGGAAAAGATAATTCATTAAACTTAACATAAATATTATGTTTTTGAGCATAAGTTATTATTTCCATTAAAAAGTCATTTGATAATGGGTGATCAACGCGATAAAGACTGATTGTACATTTATTTTTCTTTGATAAACAATGTAAAAGATGATAAACATTTTCTTTAACTTTAGGATGTTGTGATAATGAATTAAATTCAATTTGTTTATATATACTTATTTCAATTAAATTTTTTAGATTACCAAATATGTCTAATTTTTCCTCTTGATGCTTAAATGAGAATATAATAATATCTTCAAATGCAATTCCATCTATAATTTTTATATTATTACTCTTAAGATTCATTAAAAAATAAAACAAAAATCCATTTCTTTCTTCACTTGACAAATGAGCTATTTCCAATATTTGAGCATTAATGAATATCGTAAACAACTTATCAACAAAAATTGCTAACTTTTCTCCATATAAATAACAATCATTAACTGTTAACTTATTAAAAACATCTGACAATGCAATTGTTATTTTTGTTGAATTTTCAACAACTTCTCTTGATACATCCAGTAATCTTTCTATCTCATTGTCAACATCAATGTTTTCTTTAGAGTTGAAAAAACGTGTAATATTATAACTAAAATTATTATCATTTTTATTAATATCTAAAAAAAAGTATGAACTTTCGCATTTAATAACTTTGTTTATTGAAAAATTTGAAGCATTAATATATATGTCTTTTGCTAGTTTGCCAATAGTTGCAATATCTGTAAGCGAATTGACATATTTAAAGATTGGCTTTGCAACAATATTCTGTGAAAAAGCTCTTTTACCAGAAATACTTTCCTCCATTACTGAAATTATGCGATTTAAAAAGAACAAAATATAGATTAAAAAAAAGATTAAAATGAATGTCAAATGATCATTTAGCTTAAAATGATTTTATTAAAAGTCATAATAATTAGTTCTGAATTAAATTTATAAATTTTGAAGTATATATTATGTCAGAAGATGATGTTTATTTTGTTCCTTACACTGTTGATAATACTTGTTCTATTACAAATATAGAAGATTTTATTGTTTAATATCATGAAGTTAGAAATATTTACATAAACTTATAAATTTCAAGATTATAAAGATAACATATAGTGATAATCATGGAATATTGATAAAAGAAAAATGAATGTACTCTAGAAGAGCACCTAATATTATAGAAAAGATTATATTAATTAACAAACAATATAAAATTGAATACTCATTAAGAATGATACTAATATAATAATAGCTTTTTTTCCAATTATATGAAAGTACAATTCACAATATTAATCTAGTGATTTGGATATAAATAAATAGCACGTATAGATAAAAAATATGACATACTTTTTATTTTGATTTATCTTGTCGCATTTTGTGCTCATCTAGTAATGTTCTAAAATACACTAAAAATCATGTTTTTGAATGCTCTTAGAAGTTAAATCACATGAATAAATATAAATAATCACTTTTCTTTCATATAAGTATTACATGCCCTCTTAATATTGACATTAAAAATTCAGTTAAAAAAATAATGTCAATAAATATTTCAAGATTTAAATAACTGTAACAACAGTCAAAAGAATATTTTAAGTAAGAATGTTATTAAAATAATAAAATTATCACTAAATTTTTCCAATCATATAAATATATACAATTTTTAATGATTTTGAGATATTACAAGTATTACATATCTACTATAACTTGGTAGTAATCTATTTATAAAAAATTATGTAAATTATCTTCAATAGTACTGTCCCAAAATGATTACATATGTGTTGTAAATAATTCTACACTTTGTCACAATATAATATTTTAAACCACTAAAGAGTTTAAATCTAAAAATTACTAGTTTTTTGTTTATTAAAATCAATCATAATTTTCACTATATTTTTTTATGAATTTAATGTAATTAACTTTTAATATTTAAATGTAGATTATTATTTGTAAACCAATAAAAATGGGATGCTATTTTAGATAGTTTTAATGATAATATACTATTTATAAAAGGGTTATAAATGAAGTAATTTAAGACTAAGAAAGTTGCAATATAATTTATGAGTATTATTTTTTTTAAAAAATTCATAATTATCTTAAAATGGTACAAGAACAATGTTAAAAATTTTAAATTATATGTTTTTAAATCTTAAATATAAAAACAACTAACAATTAAATATTTTATATGATATAGAAGATGATTATCAAAAAATAAGTAACGATTATAATTTGATTATACAGTGTTGTTGACACCTATGTAAATGAGTTTGAAATGAAATTTATATAATAATTAAGATATCATTTTATTAATTAAATATTATAAACACATTTTTACTGGGCATAGTCAATAAACCATCCAATATATGGAGTAAATCCTTAGCTTCATTGTCATTATAATCTTTAAAAGTCTCAAAATTTCATTTATCTTCAAAAAGTTTAAAAGTAAACGTTAAAACAAAATATCGTCCCGACATATCTGAATTGGAACAATCAACTACTGGTTTACGATTCCTTCTACGAACTATTTCTTGAATGTGTAATCTTTTATAAGTCTAAAAGTAATTTATAAATGAATTCTCAGTATCAAAAACATACCTCAGATCCTTTTTCTCCTTCCCTCCTATACCTTCATTGATTCAGATTGTCAACTATAGAGAACAACCGATGTTAAATATAACCTCGATCGATGAATTCGACGTTCCCATCCACCTAACAATTTGTGGTAATAGATGTATAGAGTTCACAAACGATCTTTTGTACAAGGCTGTCATTCTAAAGGAAATTTACGTCAAAGAACATATGGGAGATTATGAACTTAGTGCAGACACCACACTAAAATCATAGAAGCTGATAGAAATGAGATTGCGAAAAGAGTCTCAGAATGGTACGTGACAAGAAGGACCAGCGGTACTGACAACAACAATACTGTCACTATCAAACAAATTGTAGACGGGTACAAAGAAGAAAAATTCAGTGTGAAAGCTTATTTCAGTATAGATTGTGAAGTTACTGGTTTTGGTGATACATTTACTTACAAAACGTGTGCGGATAGGAGCTCCTCTTCAAAGACCGAAGAAATCAGGAATGGAGTTTTCAAATGCAAAAGATGCGGAACAACGAGCTCATTATCTAATACGGAATCCATTGTATTATTTACATTAAGAACAATTCTGGCTTAATTCAAAAGATTTTCGCGCATAACGACGTAGCTGAAGATTACCTAGGAAAGAACAACTCTGACGTATCCAGAAATCATAGGGATGTATTCAAATAACAAGGACGCCGTAAAGAGATCAACTTGTTCAGACATTGTTGAAAAAAATATTTCTTCCGGATTAAGTTTAACTTTAAGAAATGGAGCATCATGTATTTTAAATTAGCATAAAAAAGTTATTAAATCGTTTATCTGTTAAATTATTTTATTGTAGTAAAATTTATTGTTTAACATTGTCTTTTCACATTTGCTTTTTACTGTAGTTTGCTAAATGAATATCTCTTTTTAAATCATTAGGACTAGACATGAAATCTGACCCGTGTTGATCTCTGACTAATTTTTAAGAGCTGATCACAAATTTTAGGGTTTGTTTTATACTATTTATTGACAACTTTAGAAAATTCATCTGTTAATGACAATAATAATTATCTTTACTATATTAAAAATATTAGTTATGAAGTTAATATTGATTAATTTTTGAAGTTCAGTAAAATTATCAGCATCTAATATACATAGTCTTTATCAAAAATTAAAAATGATAAAGGCGAATTAACATGAAATCTGAAAGTTCAATACTTCTATATATTAGAAATTGGCGACGAACTAATTTGTCTACTAAGAATTTGAACAAAATTATTAGTTTTAAGGGATTATTTATAATTTATACATTGTAATATTTTTTTAGTAGAAAATTCTCTTTAATTATAATAAAATTTTTTTTTTTTATAGGAATATATATTATTAGTTTAACGGGTCGATCCGGGTCGAAAATTTCACTGACCAAGCCATGTCTAAACTGGACAACAGAAAGACAAAAAATATTTAACAATATAGATAAAAGAAAAAAATGTGATAAAAAGATGATATACAATATATACACTAAAATTTAAACATATTAAAACAATTAACTAATGAGAACTTAATTTGCTTTAATTATCTCCAATTCACAGTTAACAATAAAATATTATCTTAAAAATCGGAAAATAAAAAGCTAAAATTTAATATAAAATAATGATGATAATTTAGGCTTAAACCATATTGAAAAATTTGCATATGTGAAAATATGTTTATGATCTTAATTTATATATAAAATATTTGATGACACATAATATAACCACATTTTTACTATCATCAATAATATAACTTAATACACATTTTTGTATCTAAAATATTAATCATAATAGAATAAGATATATAAATTAATAAAAAATATAACAATATATTATACTATTATATAAAAAGTTAAGTAAACTAAGGTTAAATTATAGATTATTATAATATAAATACAAAAAAAAACATACAAAAATATCACCATACATTTATTCGTTCTTATCTCATCGGATATATTTTCTATAAAATATATAATCATCTGGAAAATCGTTACGATAGTATTTATTTCTAGCTAACTTGCATGTTGAAGGATTAATAATTTATGCAAGAAGTTTAGCATCAAGTCCTATTTTCGTACCAAAATTCATTGTTTCCACTACATCAATCACTTGGATACCATGAAGCATATTATTACAAATTTTGGCAGCTTGACCATTTTCAAGTTTTTTGCAGTTAACAGGATTTTTCCCCATATGTTTCAACAAATAACATGCTTTCTTATAATTTTCTTTCATTAACTCCAATCATAAATATTAAAGTCCTATTTTTGTGCATCTGTAACACCACCAGTAACTGGTGCATCGACAAATGTTGAGATGTTTAGCATCCTTTCTTTCTGGAACAATTAAAAATTCTCCCATTCCCTTATGCGTTGTGGAAGAACAGATTAATTTGAAAACATTTCCTTAAATTACCCTGGGTTCCACACTTCCTTATTTAAGTTACAACTACAAAAACAATAAGTTTAACTACTTAATTGTTGACTATGGATACTTATTAATATAATAAAGAGCAGTAGATGATAAAGTTTTTAACTATTATTTTTATGTGTTTTTCCTCTTAAATGTCATATCATGTTTTGATTATTTGATAAATTTCAGATATGTTAACATTATTTTATAAAGTTTAGTTGCCAATGAAATCTCAAGAATTACATCTTTTAATATTAGGTTGTTTACAGAAGTTAAAGAATATTATTTTCAATACTAGTATGTTTAAATTAAACAATCTAATAAGTCAATTAAACTACCTATTTAATAGTATTTTATAAGTTGATAAGCCATTTGACATTAAAAAATATTTATTTATGACGTTAGATAAAGTGATTTGTGATAGATGAATGAATAATTTAGATACTAAATTAAATATAGAATATTTAAAATACTTCCATTTTTTTGTTTTTCAACATTAAAAATAATATTTATAGAGACATATTTTAAAGATTACATAGTAAATATTAGTCTTACACTTACATAATGTTCAAGCAATTTTCATATTGGTTGAGTTGTGTATAAAGCTACTAAATTACAAGATTCATTAGGAAAACTGAATATGAAGTAGAGATTCACAAGGAGGAAATTTTTACTATTGAACCAATCTTTTTATATTTCTAGTAATGAAGGAAATGATGAATCAAAAAATACTTTTCTAAATTAATAATTTCATTCAATCCTTTCTCATTTTTTTACTTAATTTAACAGATATTCAGGCCTTTATATGCAGTCTAATAATTGATTCATTATATGAAGTATGGACAGCAATGATGATATATCTTTTTCACCAATACCAATCATAATCTAAGAAACGTTGTAATTAAGATTCGTAAGTATAGATATTTATTTACAATATTTATTGTTAATTTTTAGCAATCCCTATAGAGTTCCGTCTAACATTTTTTTAATAATCACTCAAATTTTAAAGTATATGGTGCTTTTAGAAGTTCTAAAAAAATTGATAGGATTTATTTTAAATTGTCTTTCATTAATAAACTATAAATGTTAGGTAATATACGAATTAATTTATATGTAGTTTCTATTTTTTCATTATTACATTGATTAATTGTCCTTCATTTAATGGTTTTCTCATATAATATGTATTGAAAGTGTATGATACTATCGGACCCTTATCGAAGAATCAATGGTGATTTACCAGTTATCAGAAAAATATGCTCATACTTTTCTTTCTAACTGGTAGATATGATGCTTTACATACAAATACTACACACTAACATTATGGTAAAAGAATGACCGAGTAATAAAAATTTTTTATCAATGAAAACAGATTAAAATTACAACATGAATATTATTTTATAGAAATTTGATATAGTTACGAAAGAAATTTAAAAGCAAAAAATACAATTAAAAGGAAAAAAATTATGAAATTTACGTTCAAATAAATATGATAGCCATAGTTTAATATAATTAAACTAGAGAATAAGTCATCTATTCCATATTGATTAGCATATTTTTTGCATGCCGTTATGTAACTTTCGTTATTCTTTAAAAACAGGTCACAATTACAAATTTTTCTTGCGAGCTATAGCTTTTTATTGTCGTAATTTTTTTAAATCAAATTAAACTGATTTATTTAATATCATTTTTCCCATGATCTTTAGCTTTTTTTTAATATACCTTACACTTAATTATCGAGAAAAAAAATTTAGTAATGTTTGTATGCGATACTCTAAGATAAATTATTTTTTAAAATTGTTATTATTTATATTTATTATTTACAAAAATATATATAAATATACCATAAAATTCTATGCTTAACCCTTTATTTTGGAAAAAAAATTGTTAAATTTGCATAGAAAATGAAGAAATTATAAGCTTTTAGAATCTTTTAGACCTATTTAGGACACCCTATATAAATTTTACTTTAATGATACAATGTATTTATACAAGAAAGATTATACAAAGGATTTAAAAAAGTGGAAAAATCCGTCGATTGCAGTTATGTAATAAATTTAATTAAACCTGACTGTAGATGAACTTTACCACTACTAAAATTCAAATTAACTCTTGTTTCTTCTGTTGGTAGTAAAGTTTTTGATAGGAAGAATGATATTCAAATTCTGAATGTTCATGAAGATATGTTAAATAATGATGTAGATGTCATCAAGTGAACTAGCAATAAAATCGACCGATGGCAAATTGACATAGTACTTATAAAAATAATTGTTAAAAACTTTTTTGTTGCTACACAAAATTTCTCATAATGTAAAAGTTATAAAAAATCAGAAAATATTTACTACATATTTATTGTTTCCTTTCGTGGTAACAAATATTTTATTGTTAAAACACATTTTATCGGAAAATGACAACAATAACGGAAAAACCTAAAAAAACGAATATTAAAAATAAGTTGTTCACTGAAAACAAAACTTCCACCTATGATTAAGCTTCCTGGAATCGAGTACGCGATTGATTAACTCAACGGATTTTATGTCTAGTTTTGAGACAGCGGTTATAATAAGGTGTAGATTCTAATGAAACAGAACTCATAAAATCTGAACTACTAAATTTTTCTACTTTATACCCAAATTTGCTGATATGTTCTCTTAAAATGTTGCTGGGATCCTTGAATCCATCTTAACCACACAAGTAAAGATGAATTGAACTTTTATAATACATACTGTTCACTCCACTCCAAAGAACGCCAAGAAGGCACTTATTAAAAACTTAATGTTCCTTGATCCAAACTCCAAACTATGTATATATGGACATCTTCTAAATAAGCTAGTAACCATATTAATAGACAAAATCTTCGTTTATCACATTCTGAAATGTTCAATCACTTAATGGTGCTGAAAGATGAGAGCGATAACAATGAATGGAGATTCATATTTGGACCCATTGATGGAGTGCATAAATGTTTAATATAAAAGCACTCGAAAAACGAAAGTTTCTCAAAGAATGTCCAGAAACTCTGAAAATCTTTTTCCGTAAGCTTGGAAATTTCAAAAAAATAGATTTTTGTTGCTATCTCAAAAGCCTCCTAAGTCACCCAAAATGTCTAAGATATCAGCGTCAGGTACAATAAATTCATTCAGTCTTTTCGTATCAAATATTCTCAAGTAACCAGTTAATTCTCTAACATTCTGGGAGTTCAGAGCCTTCTGAAAAAGTGAAATTAAGTAAGACATCAACGGGCATCAAAACTACAACCGTATAGTGATGCCTTTGATCATCCTGTAGATCTACGCCATACATAACCATCCTGAGATGAAATTAATAGTTATCTACACTCTCATCCTACTTATTGTAACACGGGACACCTTTCTTCTGTTCAATTAATGGTATCTTCTCTCAATGATGTTGTTGAATCTCCTTGATACTAACCTTATGTTGAGAATGTCATTTTAGGGTGGCGTCGAGAAGATAAGAAAAAGAGCGTCGCCTTAGAGTGTAGATGTATAGTCTTGTTTTTCAAAACGTTCCTTCTTCATACTATAATACATGATAAATTAGTGTTTGTACCAACTGAAATCCTGAAAAAAACCATAAATATGACTGGGTCAGAGAGAAAATATAAAAAAAATAATTATAAATTAAATTCAGAAACTCCTACGGACGATTCTGATGGCAATAGATCAAATAAATCTAAGCGTACAAAACCGGACAATGTTCGTAAAAATTGGTAAAATTCATTCCATACCGAAACATTACTGCGAGAAAGTGACTTTTTTATAGTAATGGCTAAGATGTTGTTAAACAAAAAAGAGTCATTGTTTTATTCTTTTTTGACCTATATCGAACATGTTTTTTTTCATCGTAGGGAATCTTTTATTATTATATTATGAGTTTCTTGCTCTACTATTAACTGTCCGGGTATGTTGCAGAGAATAAACAAACATGGGTTTAGGTATATCCAAAGAGTAAAGTATTATGAACGTTTATCAGTTTGATGGTATTTTTCTAGCTTATGTTTTAGAAGTAGTTAAAATAAAATTTATAGAATAATTATGACGTCATTTTTAAAATTAATATAATGGACACATTTTATAATTAAATATATAGTTTTATGGAAAAATTTCAAATTTTAACCTTTTAAATCTAATTACTTAAATTTTATTGTTAAAATTGAATTAATCTATTTTGGTTTTACTTTTCTGATCATTAACTTTATTTTCCAGCCATTGTTGCATCTTTTATAAGTACTGTAGTTTCAGTAGTTGGAGCTGCAGTGGTTGTTGTTTCTGTAGTAGTTGTTTCAGTGGTTGTTGTTTCAGTAGTTGTTGTAGTTTCAGTGGTTGTTGTTTCAGTAGTTGTTGTAGTTTCAGTGGTTGTTGTTTCAGTAGTTGTTGTTGGAGCTGCAGTGGTTGTTGTTGTAGATTCAGTAGTAGTTGTTTCAGTTGTTGTTGTTGTTGGAGCTTCAGTAGTTGTTGTTGTAGATTCAGTAGTAGTTGTTTCAGTTGTTGTTGTTGTTGGAGCTTCAGTAGTAGTTGTTGTAGATTCAGTAGTAGTTGTTTCAGTTGTTGTTGTTGTTGGAGCTTCAGTAGTAGTTGTTGTAGAACCACCAGAAGGTAATTGTTCACATGTTTGGTATCCACTGTTTGCTTCACTGATTTTAACATTAAGAGCTTCAATCTGAATATTAAGATTTTCTATTTCTTCTCTCAATTTATTTATGATATTTAGATAACGATCATTATTCATGCTTTCGTATCTTTCAAGTTGTCTCATTTTTCTATCTCTCAAGCGTGTGACTGTATTCAATTGTTGTGTAGCATCATATTCTTGATTAGTATAATTTAATTTACATTGTGTAATAATTATTTCTGTTGCATTAACAAATTTCAATTCGGATAATAACTCTCTACAACGTAAGTATTCTCTCCTAAATCTTCCAACGATGTTAGTGGGATCAAGAACTCTTTCACATCTTCTTATTTCTGCCATAATTTGACGAAAATTAATTCTTCTTACACGATGATGTGGTCTATGATGATGGTTATGTCCATACCACCAATAATATGGATTATAATAATACCATGAATATGGGTAATAACCATAAGTTGGATAATAACCATAATTTGGGTAATATGAACCATAATAATTATTATAGCGTTTATTGTAATTTCCTACAGGTGCCCCTCTTGGTTGTGCTCTGTTAGCAGCGTTTGCTGCAAATGGTCCATAATTACTTGCAAATGCATTATCTGCATTAGCATTATTGTTATAATTAGACTGAGTATAAACTAGAGCGGTAAAGGCAAAAATAAAAAATGTAGTAGAATACATTTTGAAAATTATACAGAGACAGTTTCAAGAATTGTAATTTATATAATTTTGAATCTGAATTTTTTGTTATAAAAAATAATTAATAATAAGTCATTTCAATTTATTTTAAAAGTTATAAATTATTTTCAAAAAATTTAACCTTTAACATAGCAATTTTTATGTATAATAATTTTTTTTGAAACTAATTAATATTATTGATTTATTAAAAAACAATAGAAACTTTCTTTTTATAAAAAATTGTTTTATGCAGAAGCTATTTTTAGAATTTGTTAAATATTGTATTTTACTTTTTTAATAATGGATTATAATTTTAAAAAATTTCAAACTTTCAAATGATTTCTTAGATGTTATTCTTTTTGAAAATTTTATCACAATTATCTTCAAAAATTATTTTTTACCCACTTCTTCAGAAACAAATTTTAAATACTTTAAGTAAATTTGAACTTTGTTTATACTTTTTTTCCTTGTCTACAGAAAATATATGAATTATTTTGAATCAGTTTATATTTTAAATCGTATTTAAAACTTTTTCTATCATGAAAATAGACATTTTATATGTTTTTTAGCAAAACTATAATAAAACTCTTCATTTTATTTTGTTCAAAATTAGAAACTATATCTTTAATCGCCATAAAAATGTTTTGGATTAAAAGCTAGTGATTATTTTTAACAGAAATAGATATATTTTAATTTCAGGTAAAGAAAGTTATTTTTTATTAATAATCAACTTTTTCATCACATTTTTCAACTTAGCTTTGTTGGATAAGTATGACAAAAACGTTTACTAATGCATAATGATCTATTAAAATAAAGCTTTAAATTAAGATAGGTAATCTTTTTGATTATATTGCCTTAAAAAAATATCAAAATTATTCAATACTTAAAAGGTTGAAATCTTCAAAACGCTCTAACATTAAACATTAGAAATTTAAACTTCTGTGATAACTAAACAGCTGTTTTTTTAATCTGATCCACTTTCCCTGGTCTTACTTAAAGGTTTTAACATTTATGGTATTTCCAATCCTCATATTGATATCAAATACAGAATCCTTTATAATTATTCGCAAAATAATTACTAATTAATGTTTGTTATTTGTTAAAAGATTTAAATATAATATCACATTCATTTTGTATCTTTAAAGTGTAGAATTCATGTCAAAGAAGAATTAATATTCACATCCTTCTTCAAAACAATGTTATTTTTATTAAAATATAGAAGTTTTTTGATTTGTCACTTAATATGACATTTTAGCATATTGAAATTTCTTCGATTTTTATTAAAACAATATCTATCTGATATTATTATCTTGACTAAACTTGTAGTGCAATAAACATTTTTCAAAGTATTTTTTAGTTTATTTCACTAGTTTAAAATAATGTTTACAAAATAAATTATCTTAGCATTATATATTTTTTAAAAGCTTATTTTAATTTATATATATTAATGTTAATTAATTTTTTAAAAAGTTTAAAAAAATTATATAGCTGCTTAAAATTTTTTTATGCTAATTCTATATATACATATATATATATATATAGATTTAATAAAACATAGTAATGTATTTTAAATTTACTATATATGTTGAAATCATAAAAACGGTTCTAAAATTTTTCAAAATAAGAGAAATTACATATCAAAGAAAAGGAAGCATATTGATATAATAAAATATGGCTTTTTTATGTTGTTAGAAATTTTAAAAATAATTTAAAAGACCAAATATTTCTTATATAAGAAGATTAATATTTTAATTAGGAAATTATTAATTTTAACCAATTAAAAATCCGAAAGAGATAAAGAATAAAAAGAAGAATATATTAAATTATTTATTTGTACTTTAAAATTATATCATTTACATAGGCAAATACTATTGATTTATATATTCAAAATATTTCATAGTGAAACATATTAAAAATCAGAATACAAAAATTGTATATGAATTTTTTATTATTCTCTATATTAATAACTATTTTTTTTAAGACTTCTAAAAATTTTGCTATCAAGCATTCGAAAAAACACGAACAAGTCCATATATCATTAACTAAATCTTTAAAAAAAATAGCAGTGTCGTGGACAACTTTTTATAACCTATCTAAATTTAAAAAAGTACCCTTAGTAATTTATGGAAGAAAGAGAAATCACCTTAATCAATTAAAAAATGGCTATACTAGAAGTTTGAGAGAAAAAAACTCAACAATAATTCGATATTTCCATACAGTTTACTTAGAAAATCTAAGATATAATACAAAATATTATTATAAAGTTGGTGATGGTAAAAGATGGAGTAAAAAGTTTTACTTTCGCACGTTTTCTAATAGCTTAAAATATAATCTTAAATTATGTATTTTTGGAGATATGGACGCAAAAGTAATGTTTACAATAAATGCTCTTAAAAAAGCCGTTAAAGAGAAAGAATGCCAAATAATTATTCATATTGGAGACATAGCTTATTCATTACAGGATGATAACGGATATTGTGGTGATAATTTTATGAGGGCAATCGAAAAAATAGCTGCATATATACCATATATGGTTATTGATGGAAATCACGAATTTGTTGGTAATAGTTTTAAACATTATCTGTATAGATTTGCTATGCCTTTTGAAAAATCTAGAAAATCCAAATATAATCTATTTTATAAATTTAGTGTTGGATTCGTAAACTTTATTGGTATATCATCTGAAATTTATTCAAATTATCATTTGTTTGGTTCTGAAGCAATAAATAAACAGGCAAAATGGCTTGATACTACATTAAAAAAAATAAGTGAACATAAGAAAAAAACTCCATGGACAATAGTATATCTTCATCGTCCAATATACTGTTTTAATGAAAAAATGTTTGATGAATGTATTGATTATGAAAATACAACATTAAGGGTAGGATACAAAAGTATACCGGGACTTGAGAAATACTTTTATAAATATGGTGTTGATTTAGTTTTCTATGGCCATGAGCACACTTATCAAAGGACTTATCCAGTGTATAATAGAACAGTTTACAAATCCTTGAAAAAAGGTTATTTTAATCCACCTGCTCCAGTACATGTATTAACAGGAGCTGGAGGTTGTAGAGATTGTCATAAAATAACAGAAATTACATCTAATAATAACTCACCATTCGTGGCTAAAAGGTATAAGAAATATTATTGATTTCCATTATAAATTTAATTTTAGATCTGTTGGATTTAGTTATACAAAAGTTCATATCATCAATAAAAGACACATAAATATTAAACAAATTAGTTCAATAGATAACAAAATAAAAGACTCCTTTTTTATAATAAAATATTATGGATATAATATGTATAAATCAAAAAAAAATAAAAAGGTATAAAACAGTACATACCATATAAAAGTCCTAAACATTATGGATAATATCAATTAATTAACGACGAAACGTTAAGAATATATAAATATTCATGGATAACTTTTTGACAATATATTTTAAACTATCAACGTAACTACAATTTTCTTAAATACACAATATTTACTATAATCTTTATACTCTATATCTTCATTGAATTATATTATGTATTTATTTATTCTTTATTATTAATGTGAAAAAATTTTAAATGTCGCTCTAAAATAACAAATAAGTTTAAGAGAATTTAGAAAAAATATAAAAACAAATTATTTCTAAAATATTTTTTTATCTTATTATATTGTTCTTATGTTTCATCTACTATTAAGTCCTATATTACTATGAAAAATATTCTCTCCGAATTTTTATGTAAACTTTGCAATTTAAGAAAAATTTTATATTAAAATATTAGGTGATTAAATGATTAATTGGATAGTAAAATATAGTTGATTCTTAAATTTCATATTACTATTTAATGAAATTCTTTAGAAATTTCCATAATCTTAATTTTGCCTGTAACATATATTTTTGCTGTTTTTATGATATAAAGTAAAAAAGAATAATGTTATTTAAAACAAATTAGTTAAGTAAAAACAGGAAACATTTGACCTATTAAAATTGAAACTTTCTTAATTTTATACAACAATGTTTGTATTAATTTAAGAGTTTTATTATCATTAATTTAACAAATTTTAAAATGAAGAAATTAATATTATTTATATGTGTATTATATTTTACGAGTACTATAAAATGCGAGGATTCTGATGAGTATGATGAAACTATCGAAAATATTAAATTAAGACAAGATGAAAATGCTTATAATAAATATTTGTATGACAAAATGGTTCAACATGCAGCAAAAACTGTCAAGAAGAAGATTGCTGCAAGTTCAGAAAAACAGAAAGATATTGTTTCCAAAACATATAAGATTCCAGGTCCATTTGAACCATATCCAGGAAGATCATTTAATGGTGATTATTTGCCATTATTTCCTTTTGTCAATCAGTATAGTGGTGGATTTGACTACGATCCATCAACAGCTAGGGTACATTAAATAATTTTTTTCAAATTAATTCCAATACTTTTCAGCACATTGGTGGTGATATTAATGTCCCTATTCCATCATGGGGTATTTTAGATATTAATGGTCATCACTTTAACAGAATTAGAGATACAACAACTAAATTTGGTTTTATGAATCACCCAGTAAATATGTTAGGCCTTGATAAGCATGATTTTGTAAAACTCATGTCAAATCCATCATTACATCACAATAGAGAAATGCAACCTGAAGTTCCACTTGGAGTTGTTCCAAGGAGGTATGCTCCAATTTCATGTAAAGCACCATTTTGTAATCCTTATACTGGAACATTTATGTTTGGTGTTGAACACGATATTGGTGGTCATGATGGTAATGATGGTGTTATTGATGTTCCAATTCCTGTATCAAAGGATACAGCTTATAGATTTCCATTTGGAGGATATTATTACTACGGTAAGATTGCAATTATACAATCTTATTTTATCATTAAATATTTTTAGCTTTGGATAATATTACTGTAACATATGGTCAACATTTAAGTCCTATTGATCCATATTCATCTTACTTATTTCCTGATATGAAGAGTGATTATTTTGAAAAATATAGTGAAAATCAAAATAAAAGAACCAAAAGATTTACGGATAGTGAAAATATTAACAAACCAATGTATGAAGTAAAATTAATACCAAAATACATTGAAATACCAATTGTTTACAAACCATATTCATGGTTGAAACCACTGTATGTAACATCAATTAAAAGACCTTTTAATTCAATTGCATCAATAAAGGATATATTTTCATCATATCAATTAAAATATCCATTTAAGATGAAAAAATATTCTAATTACAATCTATTTAATGGATATAAAAGAAATGTTAATAAAATATTTAATTAAATGAACTATACTAATTTAGTTGGTTATCAGTAATTATTTTATATTGGAGACTAGTTGTATTATCTTTTGACTCAATATGAGAAAGCTTATCAAATATTTTAAATTCACTTTTTGGTATGTAACTTGTTGATTGACCTCTTACATAATCATTATTTTTTATTATATCATCATCTACCGACCAGATACTATAAACATTTGAAGCTGGTAAAGGTTTTACAGTGTTTAGAGTTTCTAGATATTGACTATATATTATTCCATCGACGCTACAGTTATTAGGAGTTGGATAAGTCGTGCAACTCATACAACTTCCGTCAAAATCACCCGGCCAAAAACCATTTATTTGATTACATGTTGGAAAATAATATGAATACACCCCTGAACAAGAACATAAACCGTAGTTAGCACCAGATATTCCAATAAAAGTATTAATCATAGGAGAAATCGTTGACTTATATGAGCAATCATCAACACCAACTATTGCTCCTCTACCTAAAGTAACACCCATTGAATGTGCAATAATATTAACTTTAGACTTTTGTGTATAAATTCTAACTGCTTCTATAAATCTCCTAATTCTTGTTATTGTTTCACAATTATGTGTTCTAATAAAAATTTTATAAACTACAAAAAAATTGAAATATTACCTTAATGAAGCATTTAATGTATCTCTATCACCCCATGTTGTAGCATATAACTCTGAAGATGTATAATTTTTTGATAGAAAATATTTTATTGAACTACTCCATCCTGTTTGAAAGGCTGTTCCTATCGATAGAGCACTATCAGAGTTACCATGTATAAATATAATGGGAATTTTTTCAATTTTACTTTGGGGATCTTGTTTACCACCATAGCTTCCAGTATTTCCAAGATCTAATCTTGGAAAGTTAAATTCATCATATCCAAATTCTTTTAAAAAATTTTGAAAATCTTTTGTTAAAGGTCCTGTTATAGTCAATGAAAATTTTGGTATAATCAATAAAATGATCAAGAATACTTTAATAAATAAATTAAACATTTAGAATTTTATCTCATGTTAAAAAAATCTTTTTCTTATTTATATATACAATTATGGCTGATAACAATAAAAAAAATATAATTATGATGGTAATAGTAAGTTCTAGATTACGCTTATAAAATTTTAATCAAGCTAAAGCTTGTAAAAAATTAAAATGATAATATATTTGCTGATAAGAAAAATTAAAGAATTAATTTTTTATTTCACTGAAAAATATTGACAAAAATATTGTAAAATTGTCGTTATGTTTTTATCCTTCATAAAGTATATTCATGATTTTTAAATATTTATTATGTTTTTCATAACTTATTTAGATTCCTCACAACATTTTGATTCAGCACAGCTTGAATCATCACATTTACAATCTTTGCATTTACAACATGTGCAATCTTTACCACACTTGCATTCATCACCACATTGCTTCTTACAGCAACCTACATAAAAGGAAAGAATCAAATTATATCGTTATGGATAACTTACAACATTTTTTTTGGTCAGCTGAATCCATAATAATTGATAGTATTAAATACAAAAGTGAAATGATAGTAAATGGTAAAAATCTGCCTCTTTATATAACCATATTTTGATAGGCCGTTGATCATGTTTACATCTTAAGTTCAATAACTCTCAATGTCATTAAGAATAGTTTTTATAAAACTAAATTATAAAAAAAATTATCTTTTGCTAATTTGTCTTTATAAAATAAGCAAATATTTATGTAGATAATAGAGTATTGAAAAAATATTACTATAACATTTGTACATTAACTAAAATCTAATCATTTTTAATTACAGATCTTATGATTTCTTTGGTATTAAAAGTGGAATGTTTTTTGATTAATAAATTTTAATAAATGTTTATTAAGAACATGTGATTAATATTATAAACAATTAACTCATAATATATACTGTTTATTAATAGCATATATGACAAAAATTTAGGTATTGTTCAGAAAACTTGTTTTATATAATATTTTATAAATAAATTTATCTTCTTTACTAATTATATTGGTAAGCAAAATAATATTTCCTAAATTATGAACATTTTGTTAAGAATTAAATTTTATTGAAAATGATTCCTTTTTGATTTGCCGTTTGATTAAAATTTTTCACTGATACTCTAAAGATTTGAACATCAAATGTTTTTTAATACTGTCAATTAATTTGTTTAAAGAAAATTGGCATTACTTTTGGATAAAATACTTTTTTAGTTGTTTGAATTTTCTTTATACAATAGTAATCTTTAATTAAAAATCGTTATAATTGTAGTAGCATATAACAAAAAAATTTTTCTTATTGATACAATAAATAATGTAGCATGTTTTCTGGATAACTAAACTATTTTTTAAAGTAAATCTTGATACAAAGTTTTTTCCTTATTTTTTGATGAAAATTTGTCTTGTATAAGATTAAAAACATTACCAAAGATAAACATACTGACTATTATATATTTTTAGTGTAAAAAATTGACAAAATATTATGAGTGATCTTAAGTAAACACATAAATAAATGGTTTATTTTGAGAATATTTCAGTAATTATTACAATTGTTTTTTATATCAAAAGAAGAAAATCTCTAATAAGTAACCTGCATTTTGAAGTAAATAATGGTAAATAACAACTTTAGTTATCTCTATATATGAAAGTATATTTTTTTATTTAAAAAAGTAGGTAATTATTGTTGGACATTGAATACAAATATGTGATCATTGTTTTAGTTCGTTTTGCAAATAAGTTACTCTTTATTTTAAAAGAATTTTTAATTTTTATTTAAACAAATGACTCATAAATTATTCTGTTTAATACAATGTAAAAAACATGTCATAATAAAAAAAGAAAAGAAATAGCATAGTGTTTTTGTAAATAACCAAATCTTATAATATTTAAATGTTTACTTAGTATTATACATATCAAAACATTCTTTAATATAAATAGTATTAAATTGAAAACGAAATTGTTGAATAATTACTTTTATGAAATGTAAGAGATTTTGTCAAATGACTATTAAAAACATATTATCATCAATCATTATACAAAATTTAAATGTCATATTTTAATAACATTTGTTAATGTGCAAACAAAGAATGAAGAATCATCTGATCAAGTTTTTATTAGTTAAAAATTACCTGAATATGTTATTTCAAACATTTTCTGAGTCAAAGAATACTTTGCAAAAAAGTGAATTTCCAATTACAAATTTTTTAGTATAAGTAATTAATACAAATTACTTATAAGTTTAGTCTACAAAAGAAAAGTGTGATCGTTATTTTGGAATGTAGTTTAAAAAGTAAAAACAGTTTCAACAAAAATATGATTCTTATTATTGTTATTTTAAAAATTTTAGTTTATAATTATTATATGTAGACAAAATATTTTTATATACTTCATCATATCCTTTCCGTCATTGCTATTTTTTTCAATGATATTATAAATTACATCAATAAAAAGCTTTGTTAATGTAAAAATTATACTCCTTTCTCAAAGATAAATAGTTTAACATGTATGCAAATGTTTTAAGGTGAATGCAATATAATAATCATCCAACATTTTTTTAATTAATTTTTAGTCTTATTTTAGTTTTTAAATTTGACGCTTTAAAACATTGTATTTCTTAATCAAGTAGTAAAACTTATTAGAATAAAATGATGTATACTAAAAAGTACTAAGGCATAAAAACATTTTTTTCATAAATCTTAAATTTTTTAGTTGGAAATAGTCGTTTTCATGAAGCTCCAGCCAAATAATAAATCTTAAAGGCATTCTTAATAGGGATAACAAATACTACATTCAAAAATATTTTTTATATATTCCATAAATTTTAATTGACTAAATCTAAAAATTAATAACTTCTATAATATTACAATTTAAAGTCTATAAAATAATATACATATTTGTGAATTACAAAAATTGACCAAGATAGATCAAAAAGTATTGAAATGTTAAAGTTCAATTTTGAAGTTTGTTAACTTTTGCTTCCATTTTTATGTTACTTGTCAAATGTATTTACAAAAAATTTATTTTTTATCATAGGATTTATTCCAAAAAGATTGTTTAGTTCATAAACGCATTTACTTCTTATTTTGTAATGATCTGATTTGGTAGATAGTCCAGAAGCAGGACAATTGTCACATGAAGATAAATCATCACCAACTGTCAATGCTACATTTGGTTTGTTACTGAGCATAGCAACTAAATAATTCATTGCGATGTCTTCACAATTCATTAATTTATCTATCTTTTCTTTAAATTTACTTGAAAAGTTATATGTATAATAATATAAATATTTCTAGAAAATTTTCTTACTATATTTACTGCATCATGACTTACTTTATTCAAAAATGACAAACTGGTTAATATAAGATCAAATGTTTTGATACCAGAATATATATATTCAGAGTTGTTTTTACCTCCAGTAAGTCTTCTATTATACCCTACAAGTACATCTCTATTATATTCCCACAAATCATAAAGGTTTGTTAATAACGGCCTAGTCAATCTTTGATCATCATCTAATATCAAAATTGCTTCTGTTTTTATAATATCATAGGGTAAAAATTTGTTATGTAATGTGTTGTGAGTAGCTTTTACAAAAAATACAGGTGCTATGCTTTTATTCCATTCAGTTTTTTTAGGTAATTTTGATAGATCTGGATCATTCCAAATTACTACAATTTTATCTACATTTGTATTATTATTAAATTGAGCCAAAGAATAATTTAAACTATTAATCCTTTTATAGGTAATCATTGTTACAGTAAACTTTTTAATAACTAACGGTTTTAATTTCTCTTTTTCAAACATTTCTTTGTCTTCACTATATAAATTATTAGCTTTGATATCTTTGTTAATAACGTCACCATTATATCTTTTCTCTAGAAATGTCAAAATGTTGTATGCAATTGATGTTGGAACTTGAAAATTCCATGAAACAAGTTTTTCACCATACATTATTTTTTCTTCCATTTCATAATTAGATAGTAGATGATTATGAAAATATTTTGGATTTAAATAATCAATATCATCTTGAATTACTAAAGCTTTTCTCCATTCAAAGTTATTATCAATTAAAAAAATATCAAGTGACCATTTTTTATTTATCACGGGAATACATTTTGACAGTATTAATACAATTAATAGTTCGTGTAGATTGGTTGGCTTTAAAATTTTGCAATACGAACTTTCATTCGAAATAATTTTATCTTTTATAAGTATTGGAAATACTTCAAAGCTACGGTTTTTATTAAATTTAAAATTCTCCTTGTCAATGGTGAAAAATTTCTTTATGACTTCCTTATTTTCAATTATACTAACTTCATGAAAATGTATACCAAAAGTAGATATATCTCTTGATTTTAAACTAATAATATTTTCTTTGGTATTTGATCTTAATTGGTTACTGTCAAAAAGATCAACACATTCGTATTCTCTTTCAAAATATAATCTTTTTTTAAATTTTTAATTTCATTATATATTTCAGATATTGGAAAATTTTTATTAGATAAATCATTATGTAATTCAAATAATAAATTGTTGCAACTTATCTTTAGCGAAACATTTCTAACACCTTTCTTAATATATATTTTATCATTATTAATAATAAAGTCTTTTATTGAGTATAAATAATAATTTTTAACTTCTAAAATATTATTTATTGATATAAATACTATGATAACAAAAATAATAATGCAAAATATATATTTTTGATAAGAACTCCGTAGTTGCGTTAAAGACATTTTTTTAATAACCATATAGATAACTTTAATAATAACAAACCTGACAAACATATAATGGTTAAAATCGTTTAAAAATTATAGAATAAATACATATACTTAAATGTATAAGAATACAAGCGATTTCATTTTATTTATTACGTCAAATAGTGTATGAACATTAGATTTAATATTCAAAATAAGGATAAAAATTAAATTTACAAAGTAGAGTTCTAGATAAATAAAGATTTAAGTTTTAGAACGATGACTTTTTATCTCAGCTGTATTTGAATTTAGCTGATGTATAAAAGAAATGGATGGTTTAAACTTATTAAAATGCTTTTTAAATCTAATTATACTACACCTTCATAAACATAAAATATAATATAGTAAACAACTTTAAAACAACCCTTACGCATATCTTATCACGACAATCTGTTTATATTTTTAACATTATCCATATATTACATGTGTTAATATCGATTACCATGTTAATTAATTTTTTATATCAAATACTCTATAATAATTATTAAAATTACAAACCAAAAAACTTTTTCAATTAAATCAATTATTGAAAAGCATGAGCAAATAAGATTTTAGATTGTAAAATGAGAAAAAAATATGAATTAAATTCAAATCAGCATCTTCATTTTAACTATGGATAGTTAAAAAGATTAAATGGGAACCAAAAATATTTTCGATAATGGATAAATTGTTTTCTAAATTAGACATATTTCAGTTTGTAATATATAAACTAAATAAAAAACAAAGACAAATCAATATAGTAATATTCTTTTGATAAGTTTAATAGTCAAAAAATGTGATTACAAAACTATTTATGATGCGTAGAAATTGTCTGTCTTTCTGAAAAAAATCGATGATGCCCACTTTATTAATATTTATGTATAAAGCATTACTTTTTTCTTTAATAATAATATCAAATGCATCTACTGAACATGTCTAGGCTGTATAGAACAATATTTCAAGGACAAATAATAATAAAAAACTAGCAATGTTGTTAATTTTAGAATAAAAAATTATAATATTCACTATTTGTCTTTGAAGGATTTAATAAGTTCATACATGGTTCGTTGTGCTTTGTTATGTACTATAAAGCATAATGATAACAACTTATAAACAATAACATTTAATTAATGGGTAATTATTCATTTATATGAAACAAATTTAAAATAACAAAATTTGAGATTTAAAAGTTAATACTGATTTTTGGTCTAAAAATTAAAAGACACATGATTTTTTTAAAAAAAATAAAGATATTATTTTTGTTATCATTATAACTTTTTTAAACCTAACAGATTTCCACAATTCGATAGTCAAAAAATGTCTTTTTCCCTAATCTAGAAAGCTGGAATGGTTTAGTTTTTTGTGCTAAAATTTGCCAATTTATTTAAAAACCCTTTTTTACACCTTTTTTCATGGTTTTTGTTTCTCGATTAAATTCCTCACAACTAACGAAATATAAAAATTATATTCTCATCTTAATGGTACAATATTAGAATAACGTAGAGATGTCACAATATTTGAGATTGCTTTAATAATTGGTCAATTTATATACAAAATAGTAATGACTGTTTAAAAAAATTTAAAAGTAAAGTGACTATTTTTTTACTAACAATTTGCTAAATAAAATTTTTTTATATAGATCTTAATTCAACTTAATAAAGAAATTATTATAAAATTTATAGCTTAACAATGAAATTGAGTATACTAATTTAAGTTTCACATTTTTTCATTCTTTTTTTTTATACAAAATCAATTTTGTGAATAACATAATCTTATTAAACTTAATCAATTTTTATAATTTCATATCCATTAGATGAATTTTTATTTAACTTAGATAAAAAAAGGGTCTCAAAGGTTCTGAACATCTATTGAATCAGTCTTTTTTAAGAACTATAACTATTTTGGATACATTTTGTTCAGTTTTATCTTCAACGTAACATTCTCAAAAATTAATGAAATGAATTGGTTTTTGAGTCATTTGAAAGACTTAACACAAAAACTTAGGGAAAACTATCTATTTTAAATATTGATAGATAACTGAACAATTAATGGGTAAAAGAACGATAGTAGTTTTACAATGAAAATTGTGAATCGTATGCGCTGAAAGGATAAACAAAGCCAAGCTAATGCGTGACCTTTGATTGGCAATTTATAAAATATTGAAAATTATTGAAAATACCAACAATACCTTTAAAATTTTTAACTCTAATTTATTTATCCATGATAGTATTATTAGAATTTTCTTTTTTTAAATTTTTAAAATGATTAATTAATTAAAAGTGTTTTTGTTAGTGGAAACAATGTTGGTGCTTAATAAATATATTTCGTTTTAACTCTTTAGAATTTACCTATAAATCATATTAAATTTTTATTTTTAACTATCAACTTCTAAAATACGAAAAGTTGTAAAAAACATTAAAAATTATTTTAAGTTAAATGAAATTATAAATGATTCAGAAATTTTTTGATTGAAGATATTTTAAAAATATACTAAAAATTCCAGAAATAAGTTATTAAAAGGAACTTATTTAATACATTTTTTAAATATTTTAAATTATTGTTAAGAATATTTTCATTGTTTTATTGTTAATTTTGTCATAATAATTTTTTTGAATTTCATAATTAACCGATTTAAAATTATTCGTTTATCAAAGGACCTTAATTCTTTTTTACAGTAACTCGTGCTCTTGTTGTTGACTTACCAACCATATTACTTATTTCTGCTTTAATGCCAATACTTCTTAAAATAAGAGCTCTTACTTTTTTTGATAACCAAAAAAGATAAAATGGTTGAGTTAGACAAATTAAATGTATGACATACAACCTTAGTACATAACATAAATAATAAAAACTTGGATCTTCAGCATTTGTACTAACAAAATACCATACACAATTTATTGCAACAAATAAAAATTGAGTAAAAGTTGTACATATTGAATAAAGTAACATATTTAAATTTACTTTTTTTTGTTTGGAATTTTCTCCTGATTTTTTTACTTGTTTGTAGTTATAGACCAATATTTTCCCCGATGAAATTATATTGAAAAAAAATGCTAAGCCAATAAATGTTGAATAATGAATTATTGAATTTCTACTATTTGATGGATTATTCATCCAGTCTTTTTTTTTATAATTTAAAACTCTTAAAACATATCCATTTGTAAAAACTGTAGGTATTTTATTGAAGAATATTTGGGGCATTCCAAAGATACCATGTTGGAGCAAGACTTGTAACAAACATAAGTGCAAGAAATGGAATAAATGTCGCTTTTAAAAACTTAATAATCATTAGAAAAAAGCATATAGTTAAATAAACTTACATTTTCACCTTTAAATGGGTAAAAAATAATAACGAATCTTTGGAATGCAATGTAGGTGCACAAAAAAAATTGACAAAATGGAAAAAAATACATTGAACTATAATATATTGTCCAAATGAAAGAAAGATCTTCAAGATCCTTTAATAGTTCTGATACAGGTGGATATAGGTTAAATGTATTAAATGCAACAGATTCAACATGAGTTATAATGTCAAGAAAGCCACCAACAATAGTTGTATTACAAAATGTTTCATTTAATTCAAGTAAATTTTTCTTATACTTAATAAGACAAACTAATGTCCATACGTAAATAATATAACAAATAATGCTTAAAAGAACATGGAAACATAGCGTCGGTAAACCAACATCAACAGAAAAAAACGGGAGTATTTTTGTAACTTTAAAAAGAATATAGTCATTATTTTCTGAATAATTGGACATTTGAGTTATAAAATAAGAACAATAAGAGATTAATGTTAGATTTAAACAACTTATACGAAACTTTTTGCGTGTTAAAAAATTTTCGAAAAAAATGAAGCAACAACAAAAAATTGTATAAAATTAATAGAAAAATTAAAGCTTATATTATGATAAATAAATATAAACACACGGAAATGAAGGATTTTTATTTACTTAAAACTCCACCTAAGAAAATTAAATTATATTATCTTTTTATACTTTATTCACGCACAATATATCAATAATTATTCCTTTGTTTGTAAATAACTTTTAAATGAAGCAATCTTTAATATTCTTGAAGTAAATAATAAAAATATTACTTTGTATGAAAATTATCAAATCTTTTTTCATCTGTATTTGAATGTTAATTGTCAGTTGAAGTTATTCCATTACCTTTTCAAATGTAACAGTCATGACTTTAAATTTAAGAAATCCATCTTATATAACAGCATTTCTAAAAATTACAACTAATAACATTGGGTTTTTTATTTTACAATATACAAGATAATACTTTAATTCAACAGTTTAATAAAAATTTATGGTTTCTAAAAATAACAATTAATTTTATGTAAAAGATTAGCTTTTTATTTTTTGCATAGATCTATTTTAAAATTTAAATTACAAAAATCTTTAACAATTATCAAAAGTAAATATTAAACTTTTAGATGAAAAAATAAAATCTAAAAAAGATTACCACTTATTCTCATTAACAATTTATTAATATCTAAAAAGTTTAAAACTTTATAAGATGATAAATTAATTCAGTTAGAAAAAATATAGAATTATCAATTATTAAAAAACAACATTTTCTGGTGTACAAAGTAATTGTTTTTAACGTATTTACTATAATTTTTATTATACGTTTAATTATCCTTACTTTTTAATACTGTTAAAGAAATGCTATTGTTACTTGTGGTTATTTAATGTATTTTGCTTCAACATTCTAGTAAATATTTGTTACAAAACATGATATATCACAATATGCAATTTTCTTATTTATAAGTTCATTTAGTGTTACAAGTTTATTAATTCTCTGTACTTCTAAAAACACTTTTATAATTAATTTTATTAAGGAAATAAATTTGAAGTTCTGTATTAATTATCATTTTTTGAGAAAATTTTTTATTTTATATAAATGTTCTAATCAATGAGTTATTGTAAAATAAAATCATATAAATTCCTCTAATTTATGAAATAAGATAAAATAATTGTATTTTTTTTCAATTCTTTAATTTAACAGAGTAACAAATAAAGTATTATTTAAGTTCAAAAAACATACTTTAAATAACTTTTGAATTTCAAATGTGATGTTGAAATTATATGTTTTGTATAATCCTGCAAAACACTTACTAAAATAATTATTTTGTTATAAAATTATATGAGCTTCCGTGATAAAAAAGTATATTCAACATAAATTTTTCATTACTTTATATATATTTCCTTATAAATTAACATTGGTGTAATTATAGTGATATACATAACTTTTCTCGAATATAAAAGTTCTAATGGTAAACTAATATTATTCTTGTAAAAACATCATGTTATATAATGTAAAAACTTTTAGATTTTTTAAGCATCATAAATTACTTTTATTATCATCTTTGGTTGTTTAAAGTAATAGAAGTATCAAGAACAATCTTTTTATTTTAACAATAAATTATAAGAAAAATATTGAATAGATTAGTTTAAAGTCAATTATAGTAGTAAATCATCATAAATAATATTGACGATTTTACAATAAATGTTTTTATTTTTTTACATTAACACTTTATTTAAAAAAAATAATCATAGTAAAAAATAACATTTCCAATTAAAAAGTTATTTATTCTTAATTTCAGTAAAAAATAAAATTTATTTTTTTAAAAATTGTAATATTTATTTAAAACTAATAAATGTACTTTTTATTTTTATTCATTGGATAAAATTATATTATATCCATATATGTATAACTATAAAAGCTATTTTAGAAGATGTTTCAAACATTTTAAAATATCAAAATTGCTATGTATTGAATACTATAATTAACAGCTGAAGCAAAATTTTTTAATCATTATAAGTTGCTATATGTAAGATAACTTGTAAAAAATTTTTCTAGAATCATCAAATAGTTTTTTTTTCACAATCGACAAATGAAGTTCTGTAAACCTTTTTTTGCTAATTTAATGGTAGTCAAGTACTTTTATTATAGTCTGTAATTCTTTCGATGAGCATTTAAATCTATAATATTAAAATAGTGATCCTGAACTAAAATATAAACTATTTTTTTTCTTTAAAATGATAGGAGATTTTGAAATATGTTAATTAATAAAATGAAGGATTTACATAACTCTTGAAAATTATAAAATAAAATTTTCCTTTTTAAAATAATTGTTTTTGTTTAAAAAAATTCTCCCATATTATTAATATATAGTGGGTTGATAATATTTATTTTTATTGAAAATAAATAATTAAATTGACTAGTTAAACATTATAATTCGATATAAGTAGTATGGATAAAATGATAAAAGTGTAATGCGTGTATTTTTCTTTGGTTTTCCAAAATATAAAATTATACTTTTTTCTGTTATTTTTATAATATGGTTAGTTAGTGCAATTTCATTTGTTATATCCAATGATGGTGGTAAACATTTTCCAAGTAGTGGTGATCAAACAGATGATTTGATCTATAGGAGTAAAAGAAGCAGAAGAAAGTCAAAATCTAATAACAATAATATGGGTCAAAAACGTAACAGTAATGATAATGTTGGTGATAATGATACAGATAATAGAAATAATAAAAAAAATAAAAATAACATCAAATCTAGCAATAAAAACATGAAAAATTCTAAGAGAGATTATAGAAACCAATCGCCATTACCATCTACAAACGGAATTAATTCTAGACGTAATGGAAGAAGAATAAATCATCGTAAAGGTAATAACATTTACTATAGAGACGAAAGTCGTTATGATGCTAATTTTTACGATTATAAAAATTATTACTATTATGATGGTAACGAAGAAGGTGGAAAAAATAATCGTAAAATTAAAAGGTTAAAAGAAAGCATTAAACAATTAAAGATTGCTATAAAAGAAGCTAAAGCTGCATTATCAACCACAACAGAATCAACTATAACTACAGCTCAAACAATTACAAACAAAAAAAATAAAAAGAGCAAGAACAACAAAAACAAACAAAGTGTTTAAATTAAGAGAGTCAAATAATTGGTTAGACAGTGAGATTTAATATTTTTTAACAGCTCCTATAAAAATTTTCCAGTAGGACAAAATATTTTTATTAAATTTTTGTTATTATTAAATGCATAAATTTAATGTTTTATATATATATATATTATAAACAATTTATTTATAAATAAATTTATTTAGTAAAAAAATTAATGTCTTATTGTTTATAAGTACATGAAAAGAGTTAAACTTATTAACCACAAATTAATTAAAAATATTGTCTTAGAGTTACTAAAGTATTTTTGAAAAGGTAAGATATCATTTGATTTTTAAACAATGAATATATATTATAAGCCATCTTCTGTATTTAAATTATATCCTATTAATTACACAAATTAGTTTAATTTTGAAACTTTAGAAGATTTTCAAAAACTCAATTTGCTTAAAATTCAAAACATTTATACACGTTCTAATTTGCAAACAATCATGTACCAAAATTAATTAATAGGAATATTTGAAATTGAAATTTCTGAAAGAAATATTGTGAATATATAAATTAAATATCAAAATTATAAATATTTATAACTTTTTATCTTTTATCTTTTTGTTTGTATATAGTCATTTTCTAATCAATTATTTAAAAGGCCATAGATCATAAACATTTTTTTAATGATCAATTTATAATTTTATAGAAATTAATTTAAATATAAAAATTAAATGTTTGAATAACTTTACGATATTTCAGCTAGAACATCGTTATGTTCCCTAGATATAGCGTTTAAATGGATCTAAAAAATAACAGTAACTTCTAAAAATTTTATTTAGTAAATAATACATTTGAAAAGAATAGACAATACTATGATTGGATTACATATTAAGTATGCAGTACCTTATTAACTATTTTTTTCTATTATTTCTCAGATATTTATTATCTCCATTATCTTTAGTAACACATATATCCTTTCCCAATTATCTATTTATAGAATTCCTGTATACAATTAAGAGTTTATACTTTCTGAGCAACTTTGATTTTTAAATTTACTTATTTCTTTTTAGTAAATGTAGATAGATTTTCATAATATATCTTCAGCAAACATTAAAATTGAATATTTTAACATCTTATTAAAAAATGATACTGATTTTTGAGATTATAATTTTTTCTTCTATTAAAATAATCAAAATATATTTAATGATCTAAAGTTTTACCTTTCTTTAATTTGTTAATTAATGGTTATTTATAATATGTACATTTCTAAATCAATTGAATGCATAAATACATAAAAGAAAAATAACGAAATATAATAACATGTAATAGTTATAAAGTGAAATATATTTTTGGTCACTCTGTAATTGATTCAGTTTAAAAAAATTATTTTCATTTATTATAAATTAAATAGTTAATCGATTAAACAACAAAATTGATATAAATAATTCGGAAATATAAATAAAATATAAAGTTTATTTATTATTTCATATTAAAGAATGAAAACATTATTTTTGTTATAATTTTTTAATATATTTAGTTAATGTTTGAACATTTTAAAATTTCTTATTCAATAATTCAGACATAAATAGTTAATAAACGATGTGTTAAAAAAATGAGATAGGGGATATTCGATTATCCATAGGTAAACGAAACGCCATTTTTAAAATTCTGACTTACACATGGGTAAGCGAAGTAGCATTTTTTTTGTTTTGTATTAACTCATAATTAAGATAATTTATAGTAGCATATAAATATTTTTGTTAAATAATGTTTTTTTTTATTTAATTTCTTTTTTAATTTAATTTGCTAAAAATAATTTTAAAAAACCTATTTTTATATTATTGACTATCTATAAATGTCATAAAATGTATTAGAAAATTGTGGTAACTTAAAATTGAAATGGTCAGTCTTGTTCCGAACAAAATCTCTAAGTTATGTAAAAATAATAAAATATTTGATTTTAATGTTTTATAAGAAGTAAAAGATTAGATGGTTTTTTTATCATAAATTGACGTCATATAAAGCAAATTCATTCACCTTATTATTCTGTGTAAATCATGATTGATTACAAAAAAATTTCTTGTTCTAGTTTTTCAGATGAAATATTAAGTGAAATCTAAATAACAATTTTTCTTATGTCTAAATTTATTAAAATAATTGGTGGCCACCTTTAAATTAAAAAAATTATATATATTAATTATTAACTTACTAATTAATATATTCTTTTATCTTTTTTTATTAACAGGCAAACGAGATACAACATGACAATAAAATTACAATGAATTTAATATAATGAAAATTATGCTATTTATATTAACTATATCATCAAAAATTCTCTTCGTTATAAGATGATTTTAACACAATCATGTTACTTCTATTATATTTTTGAAAACCATTATACATTTGATGCACGGTGTGGTTTTGAGGAATTGGCAAAATCATTTAGCCAGATAAAATTATCTTATTTTTAAATCTTTCTATTCAATATTTTGTAATACTTAATCATAAATAACTTCATTTAGTAGGTAGTATTGAGAATAATATTTTATCTACTATTTATGTTGTCCTTTTATTTACTATAAAATTACCACAATGTTTTTACGTTTTCTTTTACAGCAATTGTTTTGCAGATTTGTGTTTTTTAATTGATTTTTATGATGTTTTTAAAAAAAACACATAATTTTTATTTATTTAATGATAAAGTTTGTTCCATTGCATCAGTTTGTCCAGTAATGTAGTTTGTAACATCCCATATAAGAATTGGTGGGAAAAGTTTACGAATATATGACATTAATCTAATTTATAATTTTTTTAATTACTAGGAATTTTATCTAATAAATTTTTGGTTCATTGAAAATGCGTCTACAATAATTTTATTTACTTTACTGAATGAGAAAAGTTAATTTTTAAATTATTTTTTTTTATTTAAAATGTATTCTAATATTATTAAAATTTTTTTAGTTTCTCACATATCTTTTAAACAATCTTATTAATAATAAACATTTTTTGACTTATACAAAAATTATTCAGAAGTAAATAAAATTTAGTATAAGAATAATATAGATAATTTTTAATTGAAAAAATTCGCTTACCCAAATTTTGTATCAAAAAAAAATTAATATTTTATCGCTTAACAATGAACAAGCGAATGTCCACCGTCTCCATATAGTTCTTGAGAATTGAAAAAAATATTATACGCTTTTAAAGTTTTCTTTGCATTCATTGAATTGATTACTATCTAGTTGTTTAATAGCTAATTGCTAGCCAATTTCTTTTTAAAATCATGTACTATAAAATCTGTTAGAGTAAGTAACATTTCTTATTTTTTAATAATTCAAAAATATAATAACAAAAAAAAACGATTGAAAAAAAATCTAAGTAAATTATGAATAGAAAACTATGCATAATTTTTTTATGTAGATAATCTGAAAATAATTTATTGAAAGAATAAGAGTACATGTTGCAATCGCATTTTCAATCTTAATAATTTTAATATCATATAACAATTATAATAATTAATATTACATATTAATTTTTAAATTTTATAGCTTCTTTCTACTTTTTAACTGGAAAAAAGTTTTATGGCAAACATACGCATTACCATTGACCATTAATTAAATGTTTATATTGTTATTCAAAAAAATTTTATAAAAACGATAAAAATTGTGATGTATGTACTTTTTATTTATTATAATTGATTCATTATTTCTATAATATATAAATAATTGACTGATTAATTAAATTTTGAGGTCTGTTTAAATAGACGTAAAAATTTATTTAAAGCATGATTTAATTAATCCTTTTAATATAAAAATGATGAAGTTTTTACTTTTTTTTATTGTTTTTTTACTGTATTTAGTTAATGGAACTATACATTTTTTACCGCTAAATACTCATGAACCAAATAATGTGAAGTTTAAAAAAGGAAAAGATTTAGATTTGGGGATGCTGCTACCTCTTATTTTTGGAATCCATGGTAGTAATGATCATATTCACCATGGATTGGATGGTAGAAACATATTTGACTTAGGCACGGGATACGGTCCTATTTCTAGCCATAAAATAGATCACAATAGGGATCGTCACGGTTATGGTCCACATCATAAACACGATAATATGTATGATAGACATTATTTTAGGAAACAATCTAAACAAATTCGAGAACTAAGAAAAGAAGTTCATGAAATAAAAACATTATTATTAAAACTAATTACTGAAGTAAAACCCAAAGCAATCTCAACTACAAGAAGACGAAGAAGAAATAAAAAAATGACATTCTTCCCGCTTGACAGAAGTGTAACTTTTTGATTAGATAGAAAAATTTTTCCATAAATTTCGTTTATTTCTTTACAACATAAAATTGTCTTACATTTGTGAAATAAAAAATTATAAATTCTATTATTCATAAATTATTTTATTTTGTGCAAGAGTTAGTAAATTTTTGTTTGTAAGTATTTAGAAAAGGTAACACAGTAATTAATTATTTATAAAGTCTAAAAAATTATATAGTTTTTTAGGAAGCGACAATTAAATTTCTTCATTTTTGTAAACAAGATATATATTATTCATCTTTTGTAATTATGTTTTATAAATAATATAAGTGGTAAATCTCTTATTTTATAGATGTTAACAGATTTATATTTGTTTGTTATTATAGTAATTTTAAATTATATGGAACTTATATAGAAATCACGGCTTATACAAAAAACATCATGCCTAAAAACGAAATTTTTTAAATAAATCTTACTATAAAATATCCAAAGACAACATCTTTTTATAAATCAGCATAAGAAAAATTATATACAGGTGATTATTTTAATATATTTTTAAATTATTTTTTATTACAAAGTAATCAGCGTTTATTAAAAATTTAACAAATAATATTATCTCCACAATCCATTATTTTAAACATCAAGATAATTTTTATCTTTTAAATTAAATAATAGTATGAATAAAATAGAAACTTTATTATTAGCTTAAGAAGAATAAATTGTCACTGAATAGTTGTCAATAAAATACATTAAAAAAGAATAGTAAATTTATTTAAACAAACCTTATCATAGTAAAATTGATGTTCTAATAGTACACATTATAAAAGGTCTTAATCTTTTTATAGTAATAATAATTATTGTTCATTTTTATTGAATAGGACATTTTATTTAAAGATACTCAAACTTTGATTTACAATTAATTTGCTTATCTGAATTGATAAAAATAGAACGCACTGTGACCATAAACTGAATTTAAATTTAATTACAAAGATGAGTTTTTGTCAACAAAATTAATGAAATTAATATATGAATCATGCTTTGATTATTAATATGTTTGTAAAATAATTCATCTGAAAAACAATAAATGCTTTACTTATCCAATATCGATATTAAAACAATTTGATGAATTAATGGTAATTTTTGAACATTCGTAAAAAATTGTCTTTAATCCTAGAATCTTATAACAAAATAATTTTTAACTACAAGTAAAATAGAAATAACATTAAAATTAATAATTCAAAACAATTATCAAATTTATTTTAAATATATATTATTATTCTTCAAATGTTTATTTCCAAAATAATTTCGTATGTAATTATTTGAACATTAATCATTGACAAAGATAAATCAAAAACATTCTAATGACAAAATAAATCCATGATTTTTATTATTTATAAGAACATTTCGACATTAAATTCGTTTATTTATATATATATATGTTTAAGGGAACCATAAATCAAGATAGTTAAGGAAATACGATGACACATTAAAATGATTTATAGCTCTACTGTTTTTAAGCTGCAGAAAACAAAAATACCATATGTAAATGAAGATTAACTTTTATTTAGCAAAATCTATTTTATTAATTTACTAGTGTTATTTCGCTCTAAACTTTTTTTAATAGAATGTTATTAATTTTTGATTATTCACTATATTATAATCCTTTTATATACTAGTTGCTGTTGAATTAAAAGCATATATTTATTATTAAAGTTAAGTAAACTAAAAATTTAACTTCTTTAAAATTCTTTACTACACCGAAAACAACCGTTTTAAAAAAATTTTATGGAATAGTTACCTTTCGATTGCATTTTTTAAACCATATCTTAAACCATTAAATCATTAATTGCTTTTGTTCATATATAACTAATTAATATAAAAATGGTAAAAATAGGCGAATAAAATTTACGAATAAAAAAAGATTTATTATCAACTACAGAAAGATGTTTATATAGAATCAGTCATTCTTTTTTAACAATAAATGTTAGTTTGTCTTTATCTAAATGTAAAATTTTAGTATAAAATTATTTTTAATTCTTTTTCATAACATATACAGTTTAAACCATTAAAAAAGACTCTTTGTTTTGAAATTTGAACATGATAAAACTTGTATAATATTAATTACTAAAGATACTTTTGAAAGTTCATAGTATAAACAGAATTTCTTTGACTAATCAACCACAAATTAACTTATTCTATAAATAATTAAGAGAGGAAACCCATAAATTTAAATGGAAATACTTTCTATAACAAAACAATTTTAGAAATGATATTAAGAATATAAAAAAACACATGTCGAATTTCTGTACAAACAACTAATAAAAACAAACGTTTTTTGTCTCCTATTATCAATTGAACTGAATAACAAAATCATTAATGCATAAAGAAAAAATCATTTAAACAAAGAACCTTTATATATTTTTATAAAGATACATAAATTCACTTACCATAAAACATTACTATATACTTATTTTCCGTTTCTTTGTTGTTGTTGTTTTTTTAATATCATTATATTTTAAACTACAATCTCTGTGCATGTATTTTTTATATACTGATATTAAAAACATAGCATTTAAGAATCAAGTTAAAAAATATTATACGTCAACTTTTCAAATGAAAAAAATTATTCTTATATAATTTTATGTTCACTTATTAAATTTTTCACAAATATTTATCTTACTCTTACTTTTTTTACCATAAAGTAATAAATACTTTTTATTTTATATACTGTCATAAAACAATAAAATAAAAATGTTATTTTAAGATATTAAATTCACATTTTATTATTTTGTTTACTCCTTTACAAAAAATATACGTGAACTAATATATTTAAGTAATTTTTTATGAAGTTAGAAATCATTTAAAAATGGTGTTAAAAAAATATTTGCTTTTTAAAAATCTTTAATGAAATATTTTTTACCAATATTTTAATGACTACCTTTCTTTAAATAAGTTTTTAATTGTTAAAATTTAGTAATAAAATTGTATAATTCATACAAACATTATTTAAAAATACAAAATACTTTATTTTATAATGATGTTTTTATGCATTTTTTCTTTAATATAAATTTTTATTACCGTTAATATTTGTCATTATATTATTTATAAAAAATCTTATTTATTTTATTCCCATAATTTATTTCAAGCTTAATGAATCATACCATTTCTATTTAGTGGAAAACCTTAGTCATGATATTTATTTTATTATTACATTAATATTTTTATGATGTATTTAACAGAAATTTTATGCAATTCTTGTTATATATAAATTATCATTTTTGGGAATATCATAACATATTTAATGATTTTATTTTCATTATATTTGTATCTTGTGGCAGTTTTTTTTCCGAAATAGTTTCTGTTAAAATAGTAATATGTCTTTTCCAGATGTTATTGATCAACTTATTAGTTGTACATTTTATATATTCCTAAGCTAATAATATGCAGAGTCAAGGTATATCTATTTATATCTACAAAAATTTATTTAAAAAGAATGAAAAGCTATGGTCTAATATTGAATAATTAAAAATAAAAAATAATTTACTTTACTTAAATGCCAATCATATCCAAACTAACTTATTTAACTTTCTTTCTGACAATATTTTATCCAAAAGTTAAGTTTACTATTATCTCAAAAACAAGATTGTTAACTTCTGATAATAAAACACTTCTCAATCATTTTTTTTCTAACATTGTAAAAAAATTCATAAGGGACCTAAAAGATATATACATTAAGAGTGATAAGAATTTAGATAAAGTTATCAATCAACAAGGAAATCATAAAAAATAAATAGTAAATGAGTTATTTACAGTTCTATTATATCTTTTTCAATTAGTATGACTAAGCTCGTAGCTTGTGTATGTAAAAAATATTCAAATTCTACATACATAAAGGTTTTCTCCATTAACTGATTTCTTATCTATCAAATTACATTTAAAGTTTTTTTACAAGATAAAAATCTCAATCCCATCCAATTATATTTATAAATATGTACAGATATTTATTTATCATTGTAAAAGTTAAAATAATGCAATTTTTATAAGTAACATTTATTTGCTTTCTAAAAAAACCTTCTTTTTTCTATTGCTTATATCATTTGACATAATACATATTTATTTGGTAAATATTTAATTTATTTAATCAAACAAACAATTCTTCTTTGATAAATTTTTTAACTAATATACAAAATTTTATGTAATCTTATATAGAACGTGTGAATTTAAACAGTTTTATGTAATACTACTCCTTATCATATTTTTGTTATGTATCACCTCTTTAACTAGTAAATTTCTCGCCTTCATATATATTTTGTTTATTTTATCCTTGTAATATACCTTCTGCTTTTTTTTATTTATAATTATTATAAAATAACCTTTACTGTTCTTTATAACATTTAATAAATAATTATTATATATACGGTGTTAAAAAGAATATTACACATTATTTAAAAGGATAAAGAAAAAAAATTATATTTGTTTTAAGAATACATATTACTTCCTTATTCTCTCTGATCATTGATCAACTATTTCTATCAAAAAGGCTTCCCCTGATTTTTTGGTTGGTTTAAAACTAGTTAGATAAATTAATCGTTTGAAACAATTCTTTATCTTAAACAATATTCATTGACAATATAACACATTATTATTTATAGAAAAAATAGAAAATAGTATTTTAACTTACCTATTAATTTATTCATTTGTTTCTTTTGATTTATAAATGAATTGACATATGCCACGTTAAACACCCCATTAAATAAGTATTCTCCTCATACTTCAATCTAATTAGTTATTTTCCACAATTGTCATAATAAAATTAGTATTAAATTGTAGCCCCTTTATATTACAATAACAATGGAAAATAGTTGTTTGATCTTTAAAAATTAAATATTCTTTTTTAATTATTTCTTTATATGTAATTTTATAGCTACTATTCTAGGAAAGATGATCAATGATCAACTAATTTTATTGAATATATATCTTATTATTTTTTACCATTAATATAAATATAAAATATCTATTTATGTTTTATATTACCAATAGAACTTTTTTCTGTATAAAAAATTTGACTGTTTTGTTATGTTTAATAAATTTTTCTAAATTGTTTTAATAAAGAATTATATATGGTTATTTATATGAAAGATTCTTGTCTTCCATTCTCTCTCTCTTTTTTCTTTCTCCAACTCAACTATATTCCATTATTATATTGTACAATTGAGGAATTACTAAAAATTTATATTAAAAGACCCAAAAAGTAAGAAAAGTTTGTCATTATTTGTTTAATAACTAATTCAATTTTCTATATTACTTTAATATTACTATTTAAAAAACGTTTCAATTTTTTAATTCAATTGTTAATGACATTTTATCATACAATAGTTTATCATAATTTTTACATACAATTGTTTTACTGAATGCATTTTAAAAAAAATTTATATATATCATCTTAAGTTAAATGTATAGAAACTTTTTCAAAATTAAATTTTATACCCTTATATATGAGATAACTTTAAAAAAATTATTAATAAGTGATTTATATATGATAAAATTTTTTTTGTATGACAATTGCATTAGTTCCATATACCAAGAAGATAATTACTTCTATTTATCTTTTAAATATAAGAATAATATCGCGAGATTGTTATTTAATACTATTTTACTATAAAATGCCTTATTTCTATTTTAAATTTTCCAGTTCTTTGAATACTTCAATAGGAATAGTTGTAAGTGAACTCATTTATTGAATCTCTTTTTAAAATCAATCATAATTATTTCTTTTTTAACGAAAATATTATCTAATTTTTAATACAAAATTTTGATATTATTCTCAAAAAATATTATACACAAGAGAGAGAGGAAGAGAGAGATAGAAAATAATAATTTATGTTTGGTGCTATACTTGTCAGTTATCTTTCAAAAAATTAGCCCACCAAAAACCAAATTTCTTTTGCCTTTCTGTTACTAAAGTAATTTGATGTAATACATATATATAATCATTCACAAAACTTTCCTTACGTGGGGGATTTTTTAACCTTCTTTATCTATTTTAGTTTTAATGTACGCATTTTTATTTCCAAACCATTAACAAATGCATATATATGAATTTTACACTATTAAATAATTTCCAAAATTTTATTTAAAATAGTTTCTATTGATGATCAAGAAGCAATATTTTTGCAAAAAAAAATTTTTAATCATTCAAAAATGTTTACTGAAGTATAATGGTACACAAATTTTATCGTCAATTGATATCTTTTTTCCTTTTTATATAAATTTATTGTGTCTCATAACATTTGAATGATATAAATATTAAAAAGAAGATTAAGAATAGAAAAATTAATCAGTTTGATTTTTAATGGAAAAAGGTTTTACCAATATATATTTGAAAAATGATAAATATTATGGTTTTTTTAATCTTCAATTATTTACATAAATATTTCCTTCAAACAATCATTTATATATTATTGAATATATTGCAAAAATTTAAATAGGTCTTCATTGACGAAAATGTATGTGTACTCATGTATGCTTTTGTTTTCCTATCCAATGAGGAAGTTTAAATATATTAGTTAGATATGAAAAAAAACCATAAAAGATATACATAATATTGTCGTCCTTCAAGGAACTTTTAAAATCTTGTTTACTATTATGAAAACTGAAAATAATTATCTACAATTTTTTGAAGTTAATTATTCAATTTCACGCATTCTACTTTTTACAGTATAATTTTTAAACTAATTTTTTTATTAACTTTTGATTCAAAAGCTTGTTTTATATTCATTTTGCAGGCACGAATTAGTTATACTACATATAATATATATAATATTTATAACTTTATATATGATATCCTTCTTGGATGGGTGATTTTCTGTCCTCTACTTAAAATATTTTGCTAAAAATGATAAATTGAAAAAAAAGTAATAGTATTATGGTTAAAAATTCTATACTACATATAAATCACTTCTAATAAGGTATTATAGCATTTCTTTTCCAATAATTCTTTTTAATTATCTTATACAACCACATTAAATGTAATAAAAAATCTTTTAAATTAACTAAAAGACAAAATATATAATTTAATTTATTATTACCATTTAATTTTCTTATTTTCATTTAAAATTTTTTTTATAAAAAAATTAATTTAATTTATTTTTAAGTTCACTTTTAATATGTCAAAAATTAATTAAATATTACCTTTTGAATTCATTTATTTTTATGTCTATACCTATTTCAAATTTTAATTTTATAATTCAAACATGTTTTGTTTTAATTAAAACACTGTGAAGTTGATTAGTGAATACTAAAAATTATTGTAAACTAAAATATTTATAAGAATAGGACATTAATCATGCCAATGACATAGTTTCAAATATACAATAAGCTTTTTTTATTAAATTTGGTGTTTAAAAATATTTAAAGAAAAAATTAAATAAGAAGAATTAATTTTTTTTACTACAAATATAATTCATATAATTGCAAAAAAATTTTTTAGTCTTTTGCACTTTTATTTTTATCTATATCCTCAAAATGTGATGAAAATTACAACTACTACATGTAAAAATAAACAAAACGATGATATTTTCGATGTCCTTTTTCTTTAAAATATTTTATTATCAATCTATAAATGGATAAAAATAAATTCAAATTGACATTAAATTAATAAATTATTACTAATTCATTTTCAAATTCAAATCATTTCATTGTTATCTTTGACAATCTTAATGAAACTTTGAAATATATTATTAACATCAAATATGGTTAAGATAATGATAATAGAACAATGATACATATTAAGATGATTAAGTTAACATTTACCAAAATGTATTGTCAATTACATATGAACATTTGTATCATTTTATTTTCCATAAAATTGGCAGTTTTAAATAAATGTACTTTCTTAAAAATGACACTTTCTAATTTGACACGTCTCATAACGGTATTTAATATCTATGTATGTATATAACTTTAGAAATATTACTAAAAAAATAATAAAAAAAGCTTTTAAATTTTCGTCATTATAATTAATCATTCTTTTTATTAACTGTTGTCTAGCTTTTATTAATATTTATTAAGAAAAAATTATTCATACTATACTTTGTAAAATTTATATATTATTAAATATTAAAGTAATTTTTTTAACTGCATCAATTTCATATTAATTAAAATTATATAACTTATAAACTGGTTTTAAAATGATTAATAGCATTGATATGAGATAGTTGTTTAAAATATATCAATAATTAATGCCAAAAAACACAGGTATCACTATATTTTCTTCTACCATTTGACACGCTCCTACATGATCTTTAAGCTGTACTATATAAAATTTTAATTTATATTACTACAACAAAAATTATACTTCATCTATGCCATAATCTTACTCCACCTCCAAAATGTATCATCATATTATTATTAATAGACACATATATAAAGTTAAACCTTGATATATGCTAATAGATTATAACAGAATATTTGTATAAATAAATACAATTTTGTTCTTCATCTTTTTTGATTACAAAATTAACTTACAATTAAATTATCTTATCTTTCTTCTAAACTTCCTACTACTTCATTATCATGCTCCAAAATTTTTCTTTATCATCCTTTTTGTTATATATTAACATTACCAAATTTACGAATTAATAATTTGATATAATACAGATACAACGTAATTGTATAACGTGATTATTTATAAAAAAAACTATTCATTTAAATTATTCTATAATTTGTCAACTATTAGTTAACAATACTTTTATTAGATACACAAATTACATATTTCCTTTTTTATTACTATTCCCCTATTTCCCTTTTTTTTTGTTAACAACATTTGTCATACTATTCATCTTTAACTAGTACCTCATGCCTCAAAAATCATATTTTTAAAAATTTTTAATGTTATTATTTTCCTCTTTAACCTTAAAACGATTTCAATTTTGTAAAAAATTGTAAAAATAGCATTGAGACAATATTTATTTGATGGTCTTTGATGTATTATAATAATAAAAAGCCAAATATAAAATTGCTAAATATAATCTTTCATCTGGAGGTACAAATAAGTCAAAATGCTTATTACCATCCATAAACACAACTTTTAAGACCATAGACCTCTCCTTTATCTTCTTACCACATTCTTCCATTTAATTTTTACTTCAAATGGATGCTTTAAAATACATTACTCAATTTTTTTCTTTCCAACTCTTTACATTAAAAATACATTTTTCTCTTAATTTTCACCATATCTATGATATATACAATATTGAAAAGCTATACTTTGAAATTGTTGGATATATAAATATATACGAATATATTTTACGAAGTCCTCAATGTCCTTTGTATGTATACATTTTTATCCTGATCATTGGTTTGTTTTTGTCATAACGAGGGGATATAATCTTTTAGAAAAATTTAATAATGGACCAAAAGACAAAAATTTTACTGTTTATCATCTATTACCATTAAAATGAAACACAGACGATAATAACACAAATATACACACGTGTTGTATGTTATTTTGGTTGTAGGTTAATAGCTATAATTACTAAAATCACAAATCAAATAATTTTTCCCACTCTTTTTACTCCAAAATATTTATATAGCAAATTATAAAATTTACCTACAAATCAAAAATCAAACTAAAAATATATAATTATTTATTTATTTAAAAATATATTAATATTTAATTTTATTAAACCTACATTAATTGAATGTCAAAACCTTAAATAATCAGTGATCTTTCTTTAATTCATTATCTTTTTCAAGGCTCTGATCTTGACCATTAAACAGCTGTTTATTGAATATATAAAATTTTATTATCTTTTCTCTTATCAAATAATTATCAGATGACCAAAACATATAATATTAAATATTTTTATATTTGTATAAAATTACCTTATCAATATAAGCAAAAAAAAATTTTCTCCTTCATATATATTAATAAAACAATTATTGTCAAATTTCATATGATATAGTAGAAATAAATTTATTTAGAAAATTTTTTGACAATACATCTGAATATTTGATAATATATAGTGGAAAAAAAATTAATTTTTGATCACATAGTTTTTTTTTCTCTTAAAAGCCAATAAAGCAAGATTTATAAATATATTACTACCATATATTCATAGATTGTTTATTAAGTACTATAGAATTGATATTATATCAGTTGTCTTTATATTTATAAATCAGTTACTATTATAATGAAATTGACAAAGTTTAATTCAATTATAAAGTTTAAAATAATATTATTATTTTTAAAATAATTCTATTTATATGATTCAAGTGATTTATAAAAATACTTTTTTTAATGAGTTTGGATATACTTATTGAAAATTTCATTTTATCACATTTATTTTATAAAACAAAATTTATTGTTTTTAAAAAAAATGTATTTGTTACGCATATTGATATTAGTAGATCAAAAATTATATGTATTTTCAAATATTCTTTTTGTCTTTGTGAGGATTAGAATGATTATTTAAAAAAAATATTTTCCTACATATACATTATTTTTAAAATTTTTTATAAATCGTTTTTAACATCTAAAAGGGTATTATAAAATACCATTAATTTTGAACTTAAATTCTTAATCAAACATAGAAAAGTGAAATTAATTAAAATAATATATTCAATACTTGCTGTTTAATATTTTTTTTAAATAACATATTTAATGCAAGAATTGTAATATTTAAAGTTAATCAAGATGAATCACAAAAGTGAACATATTAAGTAGCTTTTATATTTTATACTATTAATTATTTTTAAACGACATTTGCACTTTATAACTTTATTTAAAACATCTTTTATAAATAATTTATCTTTTTACTAAAAAAAATTAACGTTCTGACACTTTTACAAAGAAAACAAATTAAATATTTTATACTTGTATAACGAAATGTAGACTTAAATTAGAGTTGCGTTGAAAAGTGTATGAATATGTCATTAATGAAAATAAAATTTACTGACAATTTTAATTTGTTTACATATATTAATTTTCTATTCTTACCTTATTTTAAAAAAATTTCTAGCAATTGAATTTTAAAAATTATAAGTAATTTTTATGATAGTCGAAAGAGGAAAAGAAGAAAAAGGAACCATAGATTAATATTTTAAGTCTTTTTTTAATTCATTAATCAAATCCTTTTTTATTATAAAAGTTTATACTTTAGTTAACTAAAATAATCTATTTTAAACCTTATTTTATATTCAGATAAACAATTGTAAGGCTAATACTTTTGATTCCGTGCAGATATATATAAATTTATGTTCTGAACAGACATATAAATATTAAACCTATATATTTTCATATATGGCCAAACACAATAAAAATTATTGGTTGTGCCAGTTTTGTGGTAAAAATGAAACTAGCGAGTAATCCAAAGTAGACCCATAATTTAATATATATTTCTACATAATAATAAATCATAATTAACATTTTCTTTCCCAATTAAAGTGTAGTAAAACTTTCGTGCAAAACCTCACGTTTTATCCATTTTAAGCTTATTTTAATTCTGACATTTTAAAAATAATGAGGTTATTACATTTGTACAAAAAAATTACATTAAATAATTGAAATTTTTATGTTTTTAATATTATGTAACACTCCTAAGTTTGTCTATTTTCATTAAACTATTATATTTGTATCACTTACTTTTATATCAATTGTTTTTTGTCATTAAAAAACGATTTTTAATAAAAATGTTTTTTTTTGAAGGATTGGAAAAAATTCATCTAATCATGAAATTAATTGTATTTCTTTTCTATTTTCAAATTGTTATTCAATTAAAATAGTAACATTCTATCAATTATTGTGTTTATCAAAACTCATAATTTATTATTTTTCCATTTTCGTTCCTATTATTAATCTTCTTTAATAAATCATTCTCAAACAATTAAATGCTAAGAACTATCACTATATAATATAAATATTATTCTAAACATTTCATTTTATCAATCTTCTTATATATTTATACTTAAAGTATTCATTTCAAAATGTCAATAGGCTAACGTATTGGAGAATTTGAAGGGTATTTTAATGTTCTTTCAATATATCACGTTCTATTTCACTTCTTCATTTTTTTCTCTACTGTCATTTCTATTTTTATATCTTTTATCAACGCGTCATAACCTTCTTTAACGTTCCATTTCATTTAATTACCACAAAATTTCAAATAATGATACCTGAGTATGTATACTTTGGTATTTTTAAAAACCTCCTTTATTAGTGAAATATCACAATTTCAATAAAAAATATTCATGTTTCATCTTTTCATAGATCCAAAATGTAAAAATAATTATAAAAAATTGAAAAATTTCGATGGACCTCCTATTAAATGACAACCTTATTTATTTAGTTTTTTCATTTTAAGTAAAAAAATAAGCATCAGTTGACTTATTTTTTTACCAATGTGTTTTATAATGTTATAATTAATCACTTTTATTATGTTTGTTTACTATTATTTCAAGAATAATTTATAATTTCTCATTTAAAAAAAACTATTAGAATAAAAAATGGCACCTCAAAATAGATGATGAATAACTAATATAAATATAATTCTAAAACATTAATATTTCTTATAACTATGATTTTTTTTACATCATTTACTCGACGAATACTCACATATATCCAACCAACTATTTTGAATAAGAAGATAGAGGAAAAATATTTTTAATTATCTTATTTATCTTTAATTTTTTCTATATGCTAAGAACAAAAGAAAAATTTTTCTAAAACCCATAACAGTCATATCAATCTTCATGATTAATTTGTGGTTTTTTTTTATACATAAACCTTCTATTTAACATTGAAATGATAAAAATGAAATGTTTGGAAATATATAGTATCATTGTTATTAATAAGTTTAACATTTCTCTACAATTGTATAACTTTAAAATTTTCTAAAATATCTATATTTTATATATTTAATGTATTTATATATAGTCGTAGTGAAGATGCCACTATCTTCATGTATGCATTACAAGAGGAAAGACTAAAATTTTTTTTCGGATGGAAGAAAAATTTATTTGGTAATATTTTTTTAAAATGTAATAATATGCAAAAAGACTATTAAAAATTCAAAAGTTTTATATTTATTTTTTCAAATTTATATAACTTCAAAAATTTTATAATTTTTATAAAATTTTGTAACATTAAAATATAATTGCAAAAAGTAAATTCTTCATTTCAAAAAAATGCTATTATAATTTCCAAACATATTGTAAAAGTTGTAATAATAGTAGTAATTTCCTTTTATTATTCTTACGAATGAATACCTCTTTTATTTCTTGTATCTCTCAACATATTAATAAGAGAAACGAATGTTGGGGCACATAGTTATACAATTACAAAATATGTTTTACTTTTCAAAATTTTTAAAAATATTAAACCTTTATTATTACCCAAATATTACTTGGTTGAAAGGAAGAATGTTGACAACATTTACGCAACATAAATAGACATAACTTCTTTTGTTTTTTCCCTTCTCAACACAACTTTTCTCTCTTTTCTATTCTCTTTTTCTTCATAACCGGAAATGGATAAAGTTGAGGAAAGAAATAAGTTTCTCTAACGTTAAAACTGCAATTTTATTCTTTTTTTAAATACTTTATGTATTTATATTTTTGCGTATTTTATGAAACATCCCTTTTAATGTATTCTCCTTTTTTAAACTTTAAACAGACATGGACTTTAAATTTTTTATTTAATTTATCAATGGGGCTTTTTGTTTAGAGAAAAATTGAGTAAAACTTTTTTTAAAAGTATGTAAAAACTTCTTGCTACAATTTACTTTTTTTATTAGTTACAATTATTTCTCATGATTTGTTTAAACTTTATTCTCTCATTTCAAATATTCGAAAGCGATAATGTAATTACAGATATAATTATAATCAAAAATAAGCTATATCCAATTTATACATATTATAAATGTTTTATTCACTTAATGTCATTTGTCTTTCTAATCTTATCTATCATTCTTCTTTATTCCCTCTTCAGATTTTCATTCCATCTCTTTACATCATTCAACGAAAAGTGAGAAAACTAATTATTGTAGAAGAATAGTAATCGTCATTTGAATTAAAAATATTCATTCTATAAATTTGAAGAATATATAATTTATTATATAAAAAAATTAAATTATATTTATATGTTTTCACCACTTACATATAACTTTATAATCTTAAACATATCCATTTTTCACATCATCAAATATTTAATTAGAAAATTGAAAATTTATCTGAAATAAATATATATATTTGTATATATGAAAAATTATTATATATAGTTAAAAAAATTAAAAGTTTTCATTTTACACACCTCTCTCATGCCATTTTGATTTATATTCTTGTCACAACTTTTACACAAACTATTCTTCTTATTTCATTATACTCCTCCCTAATTTTCGCCTAATTGTTACGATTTTCAACCACATTCATTTATCTTTTTCAACCACAAGATAGAAAAAAATAGTTGTAGTGTTTATAATTGTATGATTTAGACAATTGACATATCAACATATAAATACATTTTACAAATATTTTTCAATCTTCTAGAATAAACATTTTTCATAGCAATTTTCTTTGTCCCTTAAACATCTTTATTTTTTAGCCTATTTTTTTCTAATACATCAATATTTATTTGCTTTTATTTTAATTTTTTTTTCAAAAAAGATAATTCGAAGATTAAAACATATTTAATTATACCATTTTTATGCATAAAAACTTTTTGCAAATGAACATGTATAATTTTTCATGCAAAAAAATATTATTATTAAATAAAAATTTTCTATAAAGATTACATAACTATAATTTTACCAAAAACTTTATAATCACATCAACACTTTCAAAAAGAGCATTTTTAGATTACAAAAAAGCGTTTTTTTATTACGAAAAGACTGTCTACATTTTCTATTTATAAATATACAAATGTTTTTATGTTATGATCAGACTTATATTAAAAATTATAATTAGACATTGTTTTTTATATTTTTTTAATTCTTTTTTACCTACCAAAAATTTTTTATAAAAGATATAAAACATGTCTAAAAAACATTATATTTTTTCTATTCCATAGAAATGGCTATTATAATCAGCTATATATTTCTTATGTTCTTAAAACATATGTATTTTTGTAGATGTAATTTAATATTTCTCCAAATACAAAGTCATACTAGACAATGTCATTAAAAAGATTAAAATTCAATTGTTACTTTAGATTTTATTATCAAACATTTGTTAAAGAAAATATATATGTCTCCATTTACTTTTTAATATTTACCTCCCTTTATTTTTTCCTCCTTAATTTATTATCTAAAAATTTTATAAATCGAAAGTTTACTGTTATCATCTTTTGTATGGAAATCTTATATTATTATCTAAAATTACCATTTTTATCTAAATTTTAAAAAATATCTCTATTAAATTCTGAATAAATTGCAATATGTACTTAAAAATACCAGATATTATCTATTTCATATAAATATTTTTATCAATTAAATTATTTTGTTTTTAATTTAATTAGCCTTACTGTATCTTGAATGAGATTTACACAATAACAAAAAGGTGAAAATGTAACAAAACTTAATTCTTCTCTTTACCATTAACAAAATAATTCAATTTTTTTATATTGTTTTTGATAACAAATTTTAAATCTTTTAACTTAAATTTATTCCATACATTTTTTTATCATAACTTTAAACAATAACGAGTAGAAAGCTGTATTTGTTATTATAGTTCTAAAAAAATATATACTAGAAGATCATCCATTTTGAAAGGAAGAAAATTTGAAGTATATTTTTAACAATTATATTTATCTAAAGTTTTTGAAAATATACATTAAGTTTATCTCATATTAATGTTTTAGAACAACACCTACTTCTTTTGTTTAATATAAAAAGAAGAGTTTATATATTTTTCATTGTAAATAAATCTTATTTTGTTTTTTTTTAAAATTGAAAAGTTTATACAATTTTTATAAAGAGACAGGTACATATACTTAAAAGCTTCATCTTTTTAAAAACCTTCTACTTTTATTAATTCTAATACACGGAGAGTGAATGATTTTTAAAGATTGATAAAAAGTAATCAAAAGAGATAGTCTTTGGTTAATCTCCCAGGTCCAATATCATTTTTATTTGCATAACTATTCAAGTCCATTACCTTTATTTTTCCTTTTTTTATTCTTTCCTTCTTCATAATAATGAATGGGAGGTTGTTATGAAAACTTGCCTGGTAAACATTATTATTGTTATCATAGACACATTCAAGAACATTATTATTTTTTAGTAAATAAATTAACAAAAGTCAATAACAATAGTGTTAAATGATTAGTTCTTAACTTTTTATTACTATCAATATACAATGATAAACTTTTATTATTTTCTCTCTAAAATAATATTTATTTATTAGTTGAATGTTTTATAAAAATAATTGAGAAGGAAAAAAATATAAAGGTTATTTTAAAGAATAGAAATATATTTACTTTGACATTTTATATATGAAATTAACAATAATTTTCTCAAAATTACTCTTCTTCTATTAATGAAGAGTGCAAATCTTGGAAGTGGATACTCCTTTAAAAAACCTTTGTACTTTGATATATACATATCGTTTTTATATTCAATAATAAAAACGGAAGACATTTAGAATAAAATTAAAGGAGATAATAAAATGAAGGCTCTTCATCTTTGATCAACCATCCACTTTTATTTATTATTTTGAAAAATGATTTACATAAATTTTAGAAGAAATACAAATTTTTTAATAACCTCTACACAATTTTTAAATAAATTGTTATTTTATATTATTACATACACCCTATTAATTATAATGATTTATATTTTCATACTTTTCGGATATTTTGTACCTACAAAATACATTTAATATATTTTATTATCTATATATTTTTTAAACTCATCTTTTGATCTTAGGTATAAATTAATATGTATGTATAAAGTTTTATCACATTGAACATATATAATCTTTGATAACTGTCTTTTTATACTTTTATATGATATTTAATCAAATTACACTATTGTCCTACATCCACCCAACCACCTTTTGATACGTCTCCATCATCATCATTTATAAAATAGATAGATATTTTCGAAAACGTTAATAAAATGGAGGAGAAGTTATATAAATACATTTATCATATAACTTCATAAATACACGTAAGAAACATTATACGTTCTTAATAAAATAGTTTTACTTTCTCATTTATTACATTATAAAATACAAATTAACATTAATGTATATATCTTATATTAAAATGACCCTTTAATATCATTAATAAAATTATACTTTTACATCTTTTCTTTTTTAATGATACCAAAAGCATATGTCCTTTTGTCATCTGTTTTTGTTTTTTTCTATACTTGATATAATACCTTTTTAATAAATATTTTCTTTTTTTACTTATTATTATAAAAAAAAGGTATCACTTAAAGTGGATTCTTTAATAAAATAATGAATTTTTCTTATAACAACAAAAAAATTTAAACTAACACATTTTCTTTTTTTAATAACTAAACATAATATTATTTTACACATTCTCTTTTTTTATTCATTTAAACAATGAAGATTTTTTCTCTATAAGAAAGAGAAACTAATATTTGAATCCAGTATTTAAATTTTGAAATATTTATTACACATATTTATATCTGCCAAATAAACAACAATTGTATACATTTTATTATTATTCTTCCTCATCAATTTCTAAAAATTAATTGTTTCATTCACCATTAACTTTTACATTTACTGATACACCTTTAATATATGAAATTTCTTAATAGATTTTAAATACCTTTAATATTTTACTATTTTTGATTAAATTATTATATATTTATACATATTTTTAAAATATATTACAATGAAAAGTTAAACAATAAAAACGATAAAAAAAACCAAGGAAAAATAAAAAAAGTAAGACGAGATAATTGATATAGAGTTTCTTGATCAAACAAGTTTCTCTAACAAACCCATTTGATGTATTGAACCTCAATATTTTAATGTATTAAATGAGGAAAAACGCGATTTATGAGAGGACGATATGATGACATTTATTCTATATACAATTTATCATTTTAACTTCATCAACGGAAAAGCTTCACATAATATGTTTCAATTCATCTAGTATCTTCATTTATAATTCATATTAAGATAAATATATCTATTATTTATATATATATTCATTATACCGAGTCGTTTCACATGTACATACATTTAAATTGTACCCATACATACATACAAATACACAACTCTCCGAAAAATCCACCTTTTAACTCCTCCTTTTCTAATTTCAGAAATCAAAAGAAAACAGCAACTTTTATTATTATAAAAGTTTATTGCGTACCTACTACCGTCCACAACAACAAAATATTCAACAGTCTTTTAAGAGATAGATATTTTTATTGAATCTACCTTCTAATCAACAAGTATAAAATTCTGAAGACATACTTTTGTTTATTGTGTTTTTGGAGTATATAGAATATTAATAATAATATCAAAATTTATCAATATTTATCTCAAATCAAAACTTTTTTCGTACGCTATAAACATCAACACCATCTTTTTTATCATATTCTCCAATAATCTATATATTATATACATCATCTTATTAGGATAATTTCTAAGAATATTTTATTCCATTATTTTACTACAAACAAAAACAACAATTTATATTTTATCTCTATGTATTGTTAAAAGAATATCAATAACCTTTTTTTCCCTTCACCTCAAAATTTAAAACAAACTTTTTTTGAAAAATATAACGCGTTAGAAATTTGTTTTATCTCATCAAAATGATACAAAGAAAAAATATATACTTTGATCATTTAAAAAGAAACGTTGGTTTGAATGAATTACACAACTTCTCAAATGAAACTGTAGATATGATGTTAGAAAGAGAAGTTGTTGAGTGTTTCAGAAAAATATCTAATGATAAAATTTATCCAGGAGAAGATGATTCTTTTAATAGTAAAAATGATAAAAGAAGAAAAAGAGAAAATTTTAATATGTGTAAATCTCTTGGCATTCTAAGAACACTAAGAAAATGTGAAGATGAAGCTAAGTTGTAAGTTTTTTTTATAAACTTCTTACTCATATAATTAGTTGAGAAAAAAATATTTATTTATTTGTATTATATTTGTCTTTTTTTTGTTTATTCTTTTTAAAATATTTTAATCACTTCTATTAGTTTTCTCTTAAACTATCTTGTTCCCACTATTTTTCTTTTACTCTCTTTTAGTTTTCTTATTTATAAGACTATTAGTAATTTAATAATTATTACACTTTTTGATAAAAAAAGTTGTTTAAGAAAAGACCTTCTGTCTGAGTATGAGGAAGTAAATAAAAAGTATAGATTATTAAAATTAAGAAAATGGCATTAAAATCAATTAATTTTCAACTTGTGTATCTTTGTTTCTTTCTCTCTTTTTAATTACTTTAGACAAAGAAAAATAATATTTAAAAATTTAGACATTTTATCTCACTAAAATAATATATTATTAATAAAATTGTCAAAAGATAAAACTTTTAACACTTCAAATCTTTTTAATCATATTCTTGAATAATATTTTATTACATCAGTTTATTATCTTAATATTATTAGACAGTCGTAGGTGAATTATTTATTTGGTATTGCATACTTAACTAAACAATAGAATAAATAAATAATAAGATATACAGTAGTATGTAGTTTCATTTTAAGACATATAATTTTGTTAGAGTGTATACACAAAAGTATTTTAACAAATAATAACTACTAATCGTTGAGTATTTCCTAAGTTAGTAATTTTTAAATCAATAATTGTTTTTATTCTAGTTAAAAGTTGCTAATTAACACATATCGTTAATAATTTTTAATTCCTTTTTAAAATAAAACCTTATTTTTTAATTAAATAATTTAACAATAATAATTACAGGGTTATTAAAATTTTAAAACTTTTAATCCAAGGTGAAATTTGAGATGAAAAACATATTCATTCTAGGAACAGTAAAAAAAACTAAAAATAGATGTAATTACTGTATCTTGAGATTAATTATTGTTTTATAACCTACAATTTTTACTCCAATTAAAAGTAGGAGTAAAGTAAGATTATAGTTGTATTATGAGTATGAAACAAAATATGCCTTTTTATTATTGGAGTTAATTCAGATAATATGATATAAAAGTGTATTCTTTTTAATATAACATTCTTTTCAAATCACTCGACCATACAATAATTATAATCTGTTTGTCTATAAAAAGAGATATTATTATAGATTGAAGATAAAGTTTTTGTTATCTTTTATAGAAACAACATTGATTGTTTATGAATGAAAAATATAAAAGAAGTATTAAAACACATTGTTATAATGTTTTAAAAAATTTTACAATAATATATTGCTTTTACCTAATATTATAATTGATATTTAGGTAATTTTATTTTATTATTTAGTGGAAAGACCTTGTCATTGACATCTAGTTGTTAAAGGATAATTATAATTATTAATATATCTTGTATACAAAAAATTGGTAAATGAAGTGTATCTTATATAAATTAAAAAGAAAATAATAAATGATAAATAACAATAATAATTATTATTATTATAATCTTTATGTCATTCACTCCATTTTTCAAAAAATTTTAATTATTGTATGATTGCAAAAATAAGTTATAAGATATGTTTTAAAATAAAGAATAAAATGATCAAAATCTAAACAAATTAATAAAATTGTTATCTATTAAAGATTTAAAATTGCATCATACTAATGAAAATGCTTATTAAATTTTTCCTATTTAAACACTTAATAATATGTATAAAGTGTAAATTTAGGCAAGAAATTATTGCATCATTCTTATAACTACTCTAAGTTGACAAGTATTTCATCATCTTCTAACAATCGCACATTGTCCCCTTTCACAAATAAATGTACATTTTTCTCATATAAAACTCATCTTCGCATACATCTGTTTAATGAAACAGACATGTAACTTTTTTATTACTTTACTGTTTAGCCAAAAAGATAAATATATATAATATTTACTTTAACAACAACTTTTTAAAGTATTTAAATAGACTTTTTATTATATTAATTATTTATCTTTAAAAATATATACAATAAAACTTTTAGGTTAATATTTAACGTTTTACGAAAGATTATCACAAAAAAAATTTATATTTACTAGTTATATATTTTTTATTACCTTGTTTGTATAATTATTTATCATAGTCCTAAATTCATTTTTTTATTATATCATAATCAAGTTTATTAATAGAATTTTACTATTGTAGGAATTTTCGATTTATTAAATTTCATAAATATTATTTATTAATTTTTATTATGTTATAGATTATTAGAAGAAGCCGGTGTTTATATTTTTGAAAGTTTAAGCAAAGAGGAATTAGCAGAATTTTTAACTGCTAAATTAGAACGAGAACGTCTTGGAAAGGGTAAAAGTTTTCCATCAAAAATTTGTCATTTACTTTCTTGTGCCAAATCTTCTGTTATGTTTGATCCATCTGTTAAGAATATTAATGATGTACCATGTACATGTGGTAGAGAAGTTAATAAATCCGAAATAGAAAATATAGATAAAGGTTTTAGTATTGAAACCTTTAATCATTTTAATAAAATTAAAAAGATGAAATCGAAAAATTCCCAGAGTTACATCACCCTCAACAGAAGCTTATATGGTTATTACACCAAAATCTAACAGCTGTAAAGTTGTTACTGTTAACCCTGAAACTAATGAACATGAAGAAATATCCAAAGAAAAACCAAAAATGGAAATTGTAAAGGCATCCCAACAACCAAAAATTGAGGAAATTCCTAGAATTGAACCTAAACAAGAATTACCAATTGAATATATTGTTGAAGATAATATTGTAACACATTTTAAAAGCACTAGCAGAAAAAGTAAGCATAATGAAAATGCTGTATTTGAAGAAGGTACAGATGCCTTTTCTTATTATGAAAATGAAACCAATCAAGTACCAAGTCCTTTTTTGGAGGAAATGGGTTTAAGTCCCGAGGAGATAGAGGAATTAAAGAAAGATCGAACAGTTGTCAAGAAAATAGAAGGCTTAAACCCAGGAGAGTTAAGAATTCGTATAATAAATGTACCAGAACGTCGTCCATCAACCAAAGAAGTAAAAGAAGAAGGCATAAAAATTGTCAAGGAGGAGGAGAATGTTTCAGAATTCCCACCAATGTGGTTTTCTACGGGAGATTCCTCATTTCAACAAAGTGGTAATTGGTTAGGAAATAACTCATTTCTTGAAGATCCCAGTGAAATTGATGAAGAAGCAATGAAAAATGATGAAATTTATGATAGTGAGGATGAAGATGAAAATTATGAATTTAGGAAAAGAAAACACTCCCCACCATTAACAGCTATTGGGGGTGATGCTAACAATAAAAAAAGGATGTTCACTTATTACCATACACAAGGTCCCATTTCTTCTTCATCTAAATTTTAATTTATCAACTAATTTATTTCACTTTTTTAATCAAAAAAATCTGTAGCAGATGATTAAAAAAATTAATAATAAAGCGAAGAAAATGATTTATTAAATATTTAAGCATCTCAAAAAAGTTTATTAAAGAATGAATATTTCAACAATAAAAATACAAATAAATGAAGAAGAATGCAAACAAATGAAAATAAAATCCTTAATTCTATTATATTAGCCCCAATGGTAGACATTTCCTTATCAAGATAATTCATAATATAAGATCTACGCCGTGAAAAAACGGTGAAAAAAATCAAAAAAAAACATTAAAAAGTAAAGTTAAAAAACTCGAAAAAAATATATAACATGGTATGATTGGTTTAGTAATTTGATGAAGAATATTTCTTTGCATTCTCCATTTGTCAGGACAAAGGAGTTGATGTGTCTCTTAATGTTTTAATATATAATATTCAAGTACGGAGGTATAATTAGATACTTTGAAAAGAGATACGGCTATTCAAAGAATACAAGTAGTTTTTAATACATTAGTTTAGTCACATGTAGTGGTAAAATATTGTCTCTCAAGATTTGATATTTTCAATTCTATAAATGGAATGGAAAGAAATGAATAGATGTAAAAAATTTTTACGAATAATGATATCATTTTTATCAACTCTTGGAAACATTGAAGTTTATACACACATTATTAGTAATACGTGTTAATATTAATTATTAATTTTTGTTGTTTTAGACAAAGCTTATAGATAGTGAAAAGTGTCAAATATCTATGGAAAAATAATTAATATTAGATAGCTTTTTTGGTAATTTGCAATATTATTAGTTAATCTCACTAGTTAAATTTGTCTGTTTAGTTATACATTGATATTATTTTAGTTTCATATGTGAATTTGTTTTTTGTCAATTCATTTATTTGATCCTCTCTACAAACTTTAATTATTATTTTTTTTATCGCTTTAATGAATTATATCAAATTTTATAATTGTTATAATTTTTTTAAAGATATTGTATTTATATTACTTAACATTTCTTTTAAAAAAATTACTTTTGCAATAATTGTAAAATTTCTTACTTCATATGGTGATATATTTCACGGTATAAATATATTGAAATGATAGTTTTTTTCCTTAAAATTATTTCTTATAAACTTATTACTTTATTATATTGTTCATTTTTATTTTATTTTTTAGTCTGCCAATCCTTTTCAAATATTAAAATATTCTTTTGTTTCTCATTTATTGACAATAAAATAATTTTACAAAAAAAGTGCTTTTTTTATTGATTTATACAATGTTTGTTTCATAAATATGAATAAACGATCAACGATTAATTAAATATTTGTTCTTTTTTCATTGGTGAGAGATGAGATATATTATTGTGTTACAAGGATTGTCCCATTATAAATAATATATTCAAATACATGGTTATTGATTATTCTTCATTCTTCTCATAAAAAGATATTATATTGTAATTGTAAGACGGTATCTTTAAAAATAAAATAAAACATTCTTCCGAAGTAATATAATATATGGAATAATTTAGTAATATACAATGCATATGTTTTAGTATTTGTCTTTTTATAGTAAAATCATTATTTAATATAATACAAATAATATTTAATATTCCAAAAGAGATTAAAATGACTTTTAACGCTTCATAATCTGATTATAATGCAATAGTATAAAACATTGTTTTAGTAAACAAAAAGATTAATAAAAAGGCTTAACATTTTATTACCCTTTAATAAATATTCTTAAAGTTTAAATTATTATTTTATAAGTAAATATTTTATTATAATAACTTAAGAAACGCTAAAACCAATATCTTCCAAAATATCATCAACTTTACGACCGAACTTCATAATTAAACCTGGGTTATCTGATAATCCTTTTATAGTAACTGGATAATTATTCTCAAAATATCTTCCTTCTAATTTGAAAATTGGTTTCAGTGCTATTTCAGTTATATAATATGCTGCAATAATTGGTGATCTAAAAATAAGATACTTGTTATTTTGACAAAGAGATTTAACATTTAAAACTAAAATATTGTTTACTATAATCATATAGTAACATATTCTTTAAGTTAGTATTTGAAAACACACTTAAAAGTTTGTTTACTACAAACAATCACAATTAATTTTTAGTATCTTTTTCTTACTATCATAGACATATCATTAATTTGTATCTATTGCACTTTAAACTGATTCTAATTATCTATAAAATTTAGAGAAAGAGAAGCAAAATAAACTTATGTTTAAATGAATAAAGATTTTTTTTCTTCCTTTCAAAAAGATATACAATTTCTTAATAATACAACACTTACTCTTCAAATAAATATCATCTTATTTAATATCAAAAGGTTTTCCGTTATTTTATTTTACAATTAATCAATTAGTCTTTATAAAAAGTATATTTAAATTATGATGCAATAAAAGTAGCAGTTCGTTCCTGCTGTTTATTTTACTATTTTAGCATATGTTATAACACAAACTATTCATAATTTATTCATTCTTGTTATGAAGTATGAGTAATTGTAAAGTTCAAGTATTAAGATACAGATGGATTTCATTTTATTGTAAATAGAACCTTTTCTTTTCCAATACATGTTTACCTATTATTTGTTGTTAAAAACAACTCTTAAGAAATTAAATTTTCTAACATAATAGGAAGAAAGATCAAAAGACATAGATTATATTTTCATATGAATGATGATTAGCATAATATGTACTTATCTCACACTTAACAGCTAGAAATATTAACTTTATCTTGACTAAATTTACTATTAGTTTTCTAATTTAAATATTCATCAAAGATAAATAGTAAAAGTCTTTAATGTAGAATAAAATCACACTATATATGTGTAATATATCATGTTTCAATAATTATATAACTTACCGTAAGATAACCTTTAAAAGATGACATATGGCAAATTGGAAGATAAAATTAACATGTTTATACAAGTTTCCAGCCACAACACCAGGATGAAGAGATAAATATTCAATGTTTCTTTTACCGTTGTCATTACATTTTCCATCATTTTTCACTCCAATAGGTTTATCTATTACTTCAATTTCAGAAAAATTATGTAAATACAGAGAGTACATTGAAAGATAAAGTTTAGAGTTGGCATATGCTTGATATCCATTTAAGTATTCTGTCAAAAACCTTTCCTGTAACAAATATAAGTGTATGCAAATAAATTAATCATTAATAATAACATAAGTCACTAAAAAGAAAAGGGGTTTTCAATTACCTTCATTAATTTCATTTAACGTAGGTACTTTTCCAGCATGACATGTTGATGAAGAAACAAAAATAACTTTTCCTCCTTGTGGAAGGGAACTATTTTCAAGAAGTTCTTTCATCTCTTTTACAATTCCAGCATGACTAATAAAATTAATTAAAGAATGACTTTCTATAGTTGTTTGATAAAATTTTTCAATTTTATTATCATCACTTTCATTAAAATCCCTTTTATCTTTTATACACATAACACCTGCAATACATAAAACAAGATCTAATGAATCAATCATTCCTTTGACAATTTTACATGCATTCTTAACACTTTTTAGATTAGCTAAGTCACAATTGATGTATGTGACAGAAGAGTTATCACTAAAAAGCAATTTTCTTTTCTCATTTTCTTTAAAATTAGTTAAACATATAATTTTCATATTTAATGATAACAAATTTTTACATACTTCTTTGCCAATAGTTCCCTCAGTTCCTGTAACTAAGGCAACACCATTACTACCAGATGTCTTTTTTTTATCACAATATTTATTTAAATATGCAAGAATATCATTCATTCCACTTTTCATTTCATTATTGTCATACGCATTTTGTGATAAATCAACAATTAACTCATCGAATGTATAGTATAAACCTATCATATAAATGTATATAATTGAATAGACATTTTTTAATAATTCAAAAAATTTTGCTAAAAATGTTTGATTTGATGGCAAGGTAACTTTTATAACCTGTTTCTTTGTCATTTCCCCTATAAAAATATGTAAAAATTTATCATAAACAAGGTGAAAAAATTATCGGTTAATTAAATTAACTATTTTTCAAAAGAAATCACAAGTATTATTTAGCAAATAATGTAATTGCTTGTAAACTTTTGGGGTATTTTCTATTAAAAATAGTGTTATTTTTTTATAAATCACAAACATAATATTAATAATTATGAAAAATATAAAGCAATCTAATTAAAAACAATAATTAAAATATTATCTATCAATAAACAAGAATTCTTTATTTGTATTGTTACAATAATGCAACATTTTATTGTTTTGTTCCACATATTTCTCTTGAATATCTTTATCTTCTATTTTTAATGTTACTACATTGGAGATTTTTTTTTCAATATTTTTTCCAGTATTCTAAAACGAATAAAAAAATCATTATATGTTAAATATATAAATTATTGTTTTCCAAACACGAGAATATAATTGTTAGCTGGCATTTGATGAGTATTTATAAGTTTCAAACCATATTTCTCAGCAATTGTATTAAGATCTGTTATATCACGCAAACCCCATTCTGAATTTTTTTCTTTTAAGCTTATGTCAAATTCAACATTACTTTGTGGACTAATTATTCCATCAATTGCATATGGTCCATAAGTAAATAATTTTCCGGTGTTTTGTTTTAAAAATGCTCCCGCTGCCTACATAAATTTAAAAGAATATAATTTATACTTTTTATAATAACGAAATTTTTATAACTTACCCTAAAGAGACCTATAACAGCATCTTGTGAGCAAATATGCAATAAATTAATACTAATCATAACATCAATTTCGTTAGGACCATAATCTTGTGGCATTGCCCATTTGGTTGGAGCCTTTGAAACATCTATATATAACGGTACTCTAATATTTATTTCTTTTTTACTAATCATAGAATGTGCATTACGTAACATATCCAGATATGCTACAATAGAATGTAAATATCTATGAGAAACTTCTGATGGTTGAAATGTTGAATTTGGGAAATTTTTAGCAAATGATAAAATGTGTTGCCCAGTTCCAGAGGCAATTTCAAGAACCTGTAAAAAAAAAGAATTTTTAATGGAATTTTAACTTACCTTAAAATTGTCCTCTGGAGAAATATAATTTTTTAATACTTCAACAATTGGTTTACAATTTCTCGAGGCAGCAGCGTTTTGTAACATAATTATATATATATATCTTTAAACAAAAATGTTATACAATTATTTATCGTTATAAACTTTAAGAAATTTAAAACAAAAACCCAAAAACTAATAACTACCGATAATTACAATAGAAAAATATTAGAAACATGATGTACACAAAAGATTAAAAAGAGAGTTTTTTTATAAAAACAATAAATTAAATTACATGTCGATAACTTTTTTTGTTTTGTTTTAAGACAATCAACTATATTTAATTGCGTCTAAATATATAATATTAAAAGAAATACCAAGGAGATGTGTATGTATTTGGCGAACAATAAAAGGAGAAGATATATTCAATTGTAACATGTAGAATACTTAAAAAAGCTTTTGTCATCATAAAAAAATAAAACAATATTTTGTTAAAAAATATATTTCAAAGACAATAATAATATTCTAATATATTGTAAAATAAATTTTGTATTTCTATATTTAACCATGTATCATTTTACTTCATCTATATATATTTTAGTTAAAATTCATTTTGTCAAAAAGTTTACCAATATCATTCAAAAAGTATATAAAAAGAAAAAGAAAGAAATTGATAAACATCACATTAACAGATTGATATATATGAATCTATTTATAAATTTCTATTATTTCATAATATTAAATACTGATATAGTCAATTACATTATTATAATATTACGGATTAGCGAGAGATTTTCAAGGAAATTATTAAATAGGTATTTTAGATAAATGGTGAAGTTAGACTAACTTTCACCTCTTCATCAAATACCATCTATGTATGATGCGTATAAATTTAATGTGTATATATAAAAATGGATGTAAAATTATTCTATCGAACATTTTTAAACTAATACTAAATATTTTCAAAAAAAAAAGAAATTTTAAACATTACATTATAATTTTTAATCACTAATCTACTTCTATAAAGTATATTTCTTGGTTTTATCAAAAAATAGGAACTTTTACTAATTTTTAAGTGAAAAAGTTAAATCGATTTATGATATTTAAAAGTAAAAAAGATCTTTTACATTTTTAAAGTATTTCGTAAATAATGAAAAATCTAAAGATATTCATAAACACATTTTCAACTACTAAAAAAATGAAGAAAAATACGTTCATTATAATTAGATAAAACAAGTATACATACTATGTAAAACTTATAATTAACTTTTTTTTACTCAAAATTTATTTATTTCACTCATCAACATACATACAAAATAATATCTTGTTCAAAAATCAAATAAAAAATTATGTGTAAAAAAAAGATATTATGCATATAAATAAAATTATATGTTTTTGAGTAGAAGATTTTGAATATGTTATACACGAACTAAATAGACACACTTATGAATGATAAGATAACAAGTACAAACTGTTTTATAGACAATATAGGAGTGAAATATTAAATGTCACTTGTGAAATTAGCATTAATATTTTTTAAATAATAATGGTAAAAAAACAAAAAAAACTTAATGGATGATCAAGTTAAACTTAACAACTTCACAGCATTAAATAACTCCTCTTAAATTTTTTCTGTAACAATAGCTTCCTTAACCAACATAAGAGTTGGGACTTCAGAGCCATTTTCATCTCTATATTCGACAATAGCAACTTGTCCTTCACCGCTTCCTTCAGCCATGTTTTCTCCAATGAAGAAAGCAAGGTTCTTGAAACGATCCTTAGCGATAAGAGATGTAATCCAAGTTTGAGCTTTTTTCTTCCAGGTATTAATTTCTTCTTCAGATTTACCATTTTTTTGCATAAGATCAAGAGTCTTCTTCATAAAACTTTTGGCATATGATTTAAAGGTACCAGCATCCTCGTAACAATTCATTTCAACAAGACGATGGTTGAGAACGAAATCAATACCGCGTTCAACATGTTCATCACAACCACCATCATCCATATCTTCATTTTCAGCTGAAGGATTAGCACCATCAAGAACAATTTCTCCTTCTTTACGAACGACATGTCTTCCTTTGAATTCATAAACAAAGTCATCAACGAGTTTCATTGGGAATGAATCAGAACAAAGTTCATCATCTGTAAAAAAATATTAAAAAACTATCATTTTTATATTTCAATTGTTTGGAATTTTTATGTGAACAAACTCCATAAAGAAGTAAGTACAAAACTTAAGAATATCTAATTCCAACATTCTTTTCCACACTATACTCATCGACCTCCTATTGTGACATCAGAAAGCTTATATTAATTAATAAAACATTAATTAAAATAAACTTTATAATATACAGGATGGGCAATTTAAGGAGTGCGGGAATATTTTCTAAACAAAATAAACACCTACCTGTGAAAGCATCTTTGTAGATAAGCATCTCGAATAGAAAGTAGAATTGACCCTGTAATAGAATAAAATAATCATCAAATTACTACATACAAAAAAAAAGATAAAAAAAGGTAAAGTACCACTAATTAAATTACTATAAAAATAAAATTTTTTAAAAATAAAAATTGAAAACAAGTTTTATTTTATAACAATAACAAAATAGAGGAAGGCCTTCGTAACTCTATGTGATACCAAAGTGATGACCGAGGCATCTACGGGTAAAGATTAATTACCAAATGATTTGGGTGAATTAATCAAAGAGCCCGAATCCCATATCCTCATCTTCTGATTCCTCTTTAACTTCTTCCTTCTTAGCTGGAGCAGATGCAGCGGCAGCTGGAGCGCTAGAAGCAGCTGGTGCAGCAGCAGCAAACTTAGATGGATCAGCAAGATATTCCTTAAGAGTTTCAGCTTGTTTGAATGTAACATCTGTAACTGCAGCAATAGACAACAAGTTCTTGAATCCATTGGCAATAGAGTGTGGAGCAGAAGCACGAGTTGGATATCCAAGTCCAAGAGAAAGTGCAGCAATTCTGGTAACTCCTTCCATGAATTTTTCACGAAGATCTTCATCAGTCATATCCAAAACGGCTGGAGAGTAGATTGTACCGTTATCGAAAACGTGCTTAACTTCTAAACCATATGAGAATGGAGTGATGTTCAACATGTTAAGAAGAGCAGCTTCAGAAGCTCCGACTTTGTCTCCGGTCTTAATAAGATGAACTTCGTTCAAGATTTCAATTGTACCACGAGAAATTTTGGTTGGAATTTGAAGGGCTTGGAAGAATGAAGTCTTTTCAGGTCCCATACCAGTATTTTGTGGTGGCAATTTGACGTCACATGGAGCAATAGCACCGGCTTTAGCTGGAGCTCCTCTTTTGTTTTCCAAGAGTTTTTTTCTTGTTTCTCCAAGATCTTCGTGAGTGAAGACAAATCCAACATTTCCAACGATGAGTGGAAGAAGTCTCTCGAGCTCTGGTTTTTGTTGAATAACTGGTCTCATAGCTTTACGGATCATGGTATTTTTTCCCATAAGAATTTCAGCATGACCTCTCATAGCAATACGGATTTCTTGCATTTGCTTGGAACCAACATTGTCAACTCCTACAACAAGAAGTTTTGGGTATTCATCGAAAAGTTTCTTTAATAATACTCTTATTTATGTAAATTTAAATAAAACAAACTTACAACAATTCTGGCGAAGTATTTAGCCTTCCATGCATTTCTGTCTTCCCTAACCATCGTGGTGTATTAAGGATCTCCTCGGTAGTTTTAAAGACTAAAATACATAAAAAATTTAAATAATTAGCATAAAAACAAATAAATAAAGGTAAAAGATACAAAACCTCAAATGGATAATGGTACAAAAAATGAGATCAAATTGAAATGTTGTAATTACTATACTCCAAAGCAGTAGACAATCATTCCTAACAAAAGATATCTCTTTGGTAAAATAGCACTTACACATTTTTGAGTTTTTTCTTTCCAGGACAACCTAAATTCTTAGTGTTTTGACACTTTTATTTTGTAAATTTATAAACGATTTTTTGAAGATATAAATAGAATTTCGGAAATTTGAACTATCAGCAATGATCGATAAATTGTTTAACTTACTTTAGTAATAGGGAAAGTTTTCACAACGATTATATGCACTGAGATCGTACCACATAACATTGAAAGTAATTATCTGTGCTTTAATGCTTTAGGATCAATGAAACTTTTCGTATTTATTGCATTATAAAAGTCATTTACATTTCTCCTGTAATTTACTGTGAATTTGAAAATTCAGTACGATCTACTTCCATTTATAACGATATTTTATATATAAATTTCTTTAAGAATAACCAAGATATCATAGATTTTGCACATAGCTGTAATTCCATTAAATCTACAGTAAACTTTTAATAATACTATAATATCAGAATTCCGATACTCAAGTTTACTTAAAAATATTCATAAAAAGAACAAGTGTAATTGATTTTACTTTTCTTGAAAGATATATTTTTAACATATGATATTTCGTGCAAAAAATTTGAGACAAATGTGATAGAGGATATTAATAAAAAAAACAATATTTCAAATTGACTATGATTTATTTAGAACATTGGGAAATTCTCCGACTTTCCAATATAAAGTTTTACTCAAATTGTTTTGATGAAAATTATAATAAAACATAGTGATGGTTTTAAAATGATGTTCCCATTACAAAACAATCAAAATAAGGAGAGAAATAAATGATTATACGGAACTTTCCAGGATGTTAAGGTGAACTTTATATATAAATAAACTATCATCATCCTTCCAACGGTATTCTAAAGCCGCTATGAGATTTTGAAAAAAAAGCAAATTAACTTTTGGTGAGTTCATGTGTAACCGCGCATTTTAACAAAGACATTTTTGAAATATGACATACGTTTTTATTCGACATCACAAACATTCTACTTTATAATTTTATTTTTTCAGAACTAAATTTACTAGGAATGTCTTCTTCTGATGAAGAGATTGTCATCAATCGTTCAGGAAAACGATCTAGCAGAAATGTACCTAAAAATAGCAAAAGAGAAGAGACCTTAGCCAAGATACGGGAAGCCAAAGCCGGCGGTTTGAAATACAAACCAGAGGTAAGTTTTGATTAGATTTAAATTAATGGTTTCATTAAAAATTTATTAGATTGAAGTAAAAGATGTTTATGAAACTGTGGATGAGGAGGAGTATCAGAGGATCATTAATGAAAAACAAAGAACTGCTTTTGTTGTGGATGACGAAGGCGATGGATACTACGACGACGAGGACGATGAGTTCCTTGATGAGTATAATGATGCTGGCGATGAAAAGAAAGCTACTAAAAACAACAAAAGCAAGAATGACAAAATTGTCAAAGGTAGCATAAAGAATTATTTTAGTACAGCTACAAAGGAGAAAGTTAAAGATGATAAAGCTGTAAAACTTGACGATGATGAAGTATTAAAGGATTTATTAAAAGAACTTGATTGTGGTGAAGAAACTGTGGAAGAAGTTGTTATTGAACAACCTTCTAGAAACCCTTTTAAAAGGCATCTTGAAAGTCCCGTGGAAAATGAAAAGCCTGTGAAATCCGCTAGAATTTCCTCTACTCCCGTGATTGGTGACTCTACGACTCTTAAAAAAGTATCTGTTGTTAAGGAAGAATTTAGCACGCCAGTTAGACCTACTAGTGCTAATGTTAATAAAAGTAGTACTAAGGATACTGTGATGAAAGATGACTTTCCATTGAAAACAGAAGATATTTTAGCTGATGATTTCGACGTCTCTATCGACAAAACAGCATTTGAAGAGGAGAAAATCAAACACATGAAAAGTATTGAAGTTTCTGCTCCTTTGAAATTGGAACAAACAACTGAAAGTTTACCGGACCAAAATTACGATTTAATGGAGGAAGATGATTTTGAGTCCAACGATGGTATCCAATTATCTGAGGATTTTAATGGAAGTGTTGGTTTGAATGATCCAGAAAAAGACGACTTCCAATTCTGTTGTCATGCATTTGGTAGACGCTTTTGAAGATCCAATTAAACACCCATCGACAGTTTTCTTGTTTGGAAGAGTTCAAAAGAGCGTAAACTACAACAAATCAGTTTGCGTAAAGTTACATAGTATTGAGAGACAGGTTTTTTTCATACCCAGAACGAAAACGGATTGTAAATCAAAATGTAACTGACGTACAGGTAAAAATAGAAGATGTACATGAAGAGGTAAAAAATATACTGCTACGAGATTATAATATCATGACTTTCAAAAGTAGAGTTACTAAGAAGAAATTGGCATTTGAAGATGAAGAGTGGAATAACAAGGAAGTAGACTGTCTTGAAGTTCGTTACGAAGCCAAATTTCCTTGTCTCCCGAAAACTCTATCTGGAGAAACTTTCTTTAAAATTTGTAATACTACCTCAAGTGCTTTAGAGAGAGTGCTACTTGAATGTAAAATTATGGGACCATCAGTAATAAAGATAGAAAATGTTGTACCTGCAGACTCGAAAATTAGTTACTGTGAACTTGAGTACTTGTGTAACATGGAGAAAATGAATAATATTAAAAATTTGGAGGGTTTCAAAGGTCCACCAACAGTGACAAAATTGATTTCCTTTAACTTGGTAACGGAATTGAATCAGAAAAATGAAAATCGAATAATTATGATAAACGGGGTATATGATTTAAGGTCCTGTAATGTGGATAAGACGCTTGCATCTTGGAGTAATCTTAATAAATTTTGCTACATGACCACGCCATCTAAAACATCATATCCTTATGATTGGAAGGACAAATGTAGTCGAAAAGGGATTAAAAATGCAGATTTTTTTAAAACCGAAAGTGAAGTTATTATTAAGTTCCTTGAATTCCTTGAAAGACATGACTTTGATCTTTATATTGGACATGATTTTACGGAGCAACTATCTAAATTAGTTTCAAGATTAGATAAACTAAAGATTCCACAGTGGTCTAGAATTTCGAGACTTAAAAGAACTATTGATATTCACAAGGTGGGATTTTCAAAGACTGCTCAGTGGGAGTTAACTGGTGGAAGGCTTGTAGCTGATTCGAGGACAGCAGCCATGGAGTTGCTAAAAGCTAAATCATATGATTTAGATGATCTAGTGGAACAATTATTTGGTAAAAAAAACACTGAAGACTTGTTTAATGGAAGCATTAAGGAACACTATGGTAATGGAACAAAGTTAGCATGTTTTATTGAAAGACAAATATTGGATTCATGGTATTCCGTTAATATTATTTCTAAATTAGACGCCATCCCATTGTTTGCTCAAATTACTAGGACTGTTGGTGGAGTTTTTTCAAGAACATTACTCGGAGGTCGTTCTGAAAGGAATGAATATCTCCTTCTGCATGCTTTTTACGATAGAAACTATATAGTACCTGATAAACACACAAAAGTTTCTTCAAGAGCAATTAATAATGAAAATGTTAGTAGTTCCAAAAAAGCGGCTTTTTCAGGTGGTATGGTACTTGAACCGTTAAAAGGCCTATACGATACGTATATTATACTTCTTGATTTTAATTCTTTGTATCCAAGCATTATTCAAGAATACAATATCTGTTTTACTACAATTGCTAATTGTACAAAAGAACCGAACAACGAAGACGATTTGCCTGCTGCTCCTGGAAGTAAGAAAGAATTAGGTGTTCTTCCAATTGAAATTAGAAAACTTGTCGAAAGTAGGCGTTCTGTAAAACGTCAACTCAAAAATCAGAAATTAGGAAGTTTAGAAAGGAAAAAATTAGAAATAAAACAAATGGCCTTAAAGTTAACAGCGAACAGTATGTACGGTTGTTTGGGATTTAATGCGTCAAGATTTTGTGCTAAAAGTCTTGCTGCACTTGTTACTAAGAAAGGAAGAGAAATTTTGACAAATACCAAAAATTTGGTTGAAAGATCTAACTACAAAGTTATTTATGGAGATACTGATTCAATTATGATCAATAGTAACTCACATTCATTACAACAGGCGAAGGATATTGCTGAAACTGTTAAAAACATGGTTAATAAATGTTACAACAGTTTGGAAATTGATCTGGATGGAGTTTACAAGAAATTGTTACTTTTGAAAAAAAAGAAGTATGCTGGACTTTCCGTCAATCCGAATAATGAAAAAGAAGAGCAATTCGAATTGAAAGGCCTTGATATCGTTAGAAGAGATTGGTCAGTCGTAGCCAAAGAAACGGGTAGTACCGTTGTGGACCTCATATTTTCGAAGGACCGTGATGAGTTAGGTTTTGAAATTCATTCGATGTTGGGGTCATTGAAGAATAAACTAATTAACAATGAAATTCCATTAGAGAAGTTTGAAATTTTTAAACAACTAACCAAGAATCCTACTGAGTATAATGATGTTAAGAGTCAACCACATGTCTCTGTTGCGTTAAGATTGAACAATGCTGGGAAAAACCATTACAAAGCTGGAGATGTTATTAAGTATATAATTTGTGATGATGGTACCGGAAACTCAGCTACCCAACGAGCTTATCATAAAAGTGAGATCGAGAGGAAATCCAACGTTGAAAGTGGATGTTGATTATTACTTAAAACAACAAATATTACCTGTCGTCACAAGATTGTGTGAACCCATTGAGGAAACAAGTCAAATACAAATAGCTGAAGCATTGGGTTTAGATACAACTGGCTTGAGAAGAAAATTGTATGAAAACGACAATCAAATTGATAGCAATGATGTTGATGCAACATTTGAACAAGATTTTGAGGCATGTAAATCACTTGTTTTTGAATGTCCTAATCCCGAGTGCATGGATAATATCGAAATACGATCTCCAATACTTACGTTTGGAAATATATGTAAATTGGCACTTGACAGATGTAATAAATGTGAATGCCCCTTCAATGAAAATAAGGGATACATAACTAATTGTTTAACAGAGCAACTTAGAAATCAAATTAAAGAGTATTGTGCAAGTTCGTATGTTTGCGACGATGAGACTTGTGCTTATCAATCAAAGAGACCACCAATAAAGATGTCTAGACTTGGTCCATTATGTTTGAAATGTGAAAACGGAATAATGAAAAAGAAGTATACAATTAGAAAACTGTACGATCAACAGTGCTTCTTTAGAAATATTTTTGATCTTGAACATGCAATGTCAAAGGAATGTATGAATTTAGAAGTCAAAAAACAAATAGAAAGTAACGCTAATTTTTCGGAATGCAAGGAACTATACTCATCTCTATTCAATATTGTGAACAAATACCTCAACATGAATACTTTTAATATAGTAGATTTAAGCTTTATCTTCGCACCATCTTTTTCATAAGTGTAATTTATATTGTATATTTAATCTATGAGGATACATTTTTTTTAACATAAATATGAAAATAAAATTTGTATATATTTTATGTTTAAACAAATGATTCTTCATGTACTATAAAATAACTTCCATCATCTTCAGCAGCAAATCTTTTATTTAAAGTCACATGTGATAAACTTATCTCTCCGAAGTCAAAATCATCCAACTTTTCTATTATTCTACTGCTATCAAATGTTTTCTTTCTATTTTGTTTTCCTTTCAAAAATGATGTATTAATCAATGTTAAATGTAACTTTAAACCATCTTTATCATCTATACAAAGGCCTGTTTTTTTTAACGTATTATTTATCTCTTCACTGATGTTTTGAAGGACGGGACAATCAATTTTTCCATAAAGTATATTAGCCTTTTTTGGATCATCGTTCATTGTACAAAGACCTTTGATTTTGATTTTTATATTATTTCCTCCTAGTGAAGGTTTTATCATTTCGTCAACAATATTCTTTAAACAATTTATTGTTATATCTTCTTCTGTCTTATCAATCAATGTTGCCATACAGATTGTGATATGTAATTTATTTGGCAACTGAAAATACTCTCTTCCTAATCCTGATATATCTTTAGCTTTATCAACAAATGTTAGAAATTTTTTTTGTAATTTATCATCTTTTGAAAATGAAAAAGAAACAAAATGTGAGAAAGGCATTTTATTTCTCGTTTCGGTTACAATTTCATCAATGGCTTCTTTACATCTCTCGACATTTTCATACGATACTTTAGAGATAACTTCGATTTCACTGTTTGTTGTGTCTTTTTCAGGTATAAAAATTTTGCAACCAAATTTTCTTTCCATTTTTGATCTATTAACTCCTTTGTTTCCAATTATCTTACCGTGAAATGGGACGGGAACTAGAAATCTATTATATCTTTGTAAACCTTTTCCTATAACATACCAAAAAACTTACTTCATATACCAACATTCTCTATCTGTATCGTATTTTGTCTCATCATCTAAAAATAATAAATTTTTTTCCGTCATATTCTCATTTTCTTTATGTGTGTAATAAGGATTTCTTCTATAGATTCTACCATTAATATCATACAACAAATTAGAATCATTAATCATTTTTAAATTTGACGAGAAACTTTACTCTTTTTTATTTTTATTATAAACAGCTGAAATATGAAAAGTCATTGCAAATATTTGTGTTTATTTTATATTACTAAAGTATATAAAACGTAATAATTAATATCAAAATTAGTAATTTCTATTTTTTTATCAACCTTTTAGCGATTTATATTGGAAAAAAAGTGATATGCACACTTTTTTTTTATATAATATGTGAAAAAAAAAGAAATAACTTTACTAGGAAATATTAACGGAAATTATTGCTCAAATAAAAAATAACGTTAAAAAAAATACTTTTATTTAAATAACAAAAAATAAAAAAAATCCTTTTTGTAATGCCATCCTATACAGATTTGTAATGACAAAAAATATGAGTATCATTTTTCCAAAGTAATGCATTTTTCATAAACAATATAAGAGATTGTTTCAAAATTATTTTAACCTCTATTTATTTTTGTTATTATTTTTTTAAAGCTACTATTTTTTATAACTTCAAAGTTTTTATTTAATAGTGCTAAAGATATAAAAAATTTTTTAATATTTAAAGTGTAATTTATCTTGATACAATGAATTCAGGTTCTAATTCAGATACTGAAAATGAACCCAATACAACTATGAAAGTTGATTTAGAGTGCAGGTATGTCTATAGTATAATTTCTTTTTGATAAATTTCTTTACATTTAATCTTTTTTATAGTCATCTTGGTTATGATCAATCACGAAAAACATTTGAAACTGGTAAAAAAGTACTTCTTAATATTTCCAATATTGTTTTTGCTGATGAAGACATTAATGGTTTTCGTGATAGTTCAAAAATTAATAATACTAAAAAACTTATTGAATCAAAATTTGAGAGAGTCTTTACTGATGGAACTTTACTAGACTTTAAACATAATCGTTTAGCTATTGCGTCAACAACTCCAAATAAAACAGATACAATTAGAATTTTGGAAGTGAATACAAATGAAAGAATTACAATTGGAAGTTTTTTGGCTCCATCTTGTGATATGAGATGGGCTAAAGCTGATGCTTTATTGGTGATCATTGATTCAAGGTGTAATATATATGCCTTTAGGGTTCTTTCTGACAACATTATTGATTTATATCTTAGAATGGAACATGGTGAATATATGAACCCAAAAAATATGGATTTGTACACTGATTTTGAGAATGAAAAATTTATCTGCACTATGGCATACTCTCATGGAAGCACGTTAGAAATGTATTTTATGGATAGAATTCATTTTGATCTTGAGATTCCTGACACAAATTTTGATTATGTTAAGAAAATCGACAAGGCTTACTTTCAACATAAAATGGAGTGTGAAATTACCGCCATTAAGTTTAGTAGCGATGGAAGTACCATTTTAGTTGGTTTGTTAAGCGGTGCTTTTAAAGTATTTTGTATTGTTGATAACAGTGAATTATTACTCCTTGAAACTATTCAAGTTTGTAATACTGGCGGAGTTAATTCCTTTATCTATCTTGATTACCCTGGTCCAGATTCAGTTTCTCTTTGTGATAATATTCTTGTTGTCTCACATAATGGAACCAAACTTTCCATTTACAATACAACAACATGGAAGAATGATGCTACTATGAGATTAACGACAACCAAATCAAATTATAAACTATTAGTTTCAAAAAGTCCGGATTTTAGTAATTTTATTTTTATAACAGATCCTATTTCAAAAACATTGCTAGCAGTAGAGATTCTGGATATACCTACAAATCCTAGATTTAGTTCTGTTACAGCCGTTTATCTTCCATATCCAATACTTGCTCTTGCACCAATCTCTGTTACTTCAAAGGATGACAACAATTGTGATCTTTCATGTACAAATGATGATAATTTAAGTGATGATGAAGATAATGAGGAAATTGGATCAACTGAACCTGTTATTTGTAAATTTTATGCTTTATCTAAACGTTTTGTCACTGAAATGGATATTCAATTAGATCTTACAATTTCTAGATCATGTAGTACTGATTCAAGAAAGTCTTCGTCAAAAGAAGGTTGTTCATCTGATGAAAAAACATCAATAACACCTTGTACATCCGGAAGAAGCGATGCATTCTCATTTCATGGTGCTGAGCAAAAAATTATTGATAGTTTGGAGTCAACAACTCTGAATGATAAAGATAAATTAGAAGAAGGTAATGAAGAAGAAAGTTTACATCAACAAATTACTAGAATATTCTCAGAGACCGACAGTTATAAAGACAATTTTGATTTATTGGAAATTTCAAATATTAAACAATCTTTATTGAAGACAAATTCAGTCTCACAAGATAGTGAAAAAGAGCCATCAACAAAAAGTTCACCCTTTAACGGGATCATTGGGTGACCAAACATCTCTTCTTGAAATGATGTCTTCATTAAATATTAGAATGGAGAAAATCGAAGATACCCTTAAGAATATGAGTAGAACAATGAAAGATATAGTTAGTGAGTCTATCAATAACCTTGAAGCAAACATTTTGATGAATATTGATGAAAGTATTCAAAATAATATGTCACTTTTATCTCAAAATGTTTATGAACAAAACTCAAGGTTAGCAGTAAATGAATCAAGGAAGATTATTGAAGAAGTAATTATTCCTACTATTCAAAAATGTACCAAAGAAATGGAATTTAAAATAGAAAAAGTAATTGGAGAACAATGTTCCCAATTAGCAGTTAGTTCAAATCATAACAATATTAATTATAGGAACTTATACACAGAAGATTCCCCAATTTTACCAAAGGACACATCATCTCTTTTTGATAACTATAATGGTACTGGAGAAATTTTTGACAGAGGTTCAACTTCCAGATCAATTCCTTCTGGTGGAGGAAGATGCAGTATCTTAGAGAATGATCAAACAGAGGAAACTATTGTTAGATACTTGAATCAAAAAGCTATCGGTAATGTTATTGATATGATACCAACAAACACTACTTCGACTGCTATCAATATGTTAGTAACTAAATATAAAGCTTCGGACATTTTTGAACAATTTAAAACACAACTAAATACTCATCGTATTATGAATCTTATTTGTGGTTGCGCTCAAGACTTATATACAAATACTGAGGATAAATTAAGGTACCGTATTTTAACACTAATTTTTGTAAATATTTATTTTATAGTTATATTGAAAATTCTCTTATTAATTTGGAAGAGTACGCTGATGAAAGTAATCGTGAAGTTATAATTTCTGGAATAAATTTTATTCTTTCGAAACTTCCGGGTATGTATTATAATTTCTAATATTTAATGTTTAAAAATTAATAATCTATTTCAGAAAGTGATGGCTTATTTGGAGATCTCCATCAACGTTACAGTCAAGAGATTTTAATGATTAAACATCGCTGTTCAGAGTTCTTGGAACTGTATAGCAATGATGATTAGAAACATTTTTTTGGGAAAATAAAACAATTTTTCAAGAGTACACTCAATGAGAATTATATTTCATTTTATCATGTTTCGTTATTATTTTGTAAAAAAAGCCACTAATAATAGTATAATTTAAAATCTTGTGATTATATTGGTTACAATAATAATATGTAGTTTCGTCTTCCAATACTATACTATTTATTGGTTTATGTCAAAACTTTTATAATAATATTTCTGTTTCTTTTTATTTAAATATCACATATGTGGTAAATTTAGGACTTGCAAACATTTATGAAATAAATTTAAAATAAAATTATCGTTTTTATAAAATAATTCAATTACATATAATAATTATAAACCATAGAATAAATTTAGAAGTATTAATAGAAATTAAAGAAAAGGGCACATCAAAATTTAAATTAGTCATGATTTTATGGACTAATAAAAAGAAGAAATAATAACATATCTATCTACACAACTTGTGGTAGTTACTTAAAAATTAATATTATACATATCTTCTAGTTTATGAAATAATTATGACAAAAAAATTGTAAAAAGTCATGATCAAATTAAAAAAATTTTGATGTATTTAAGAGAGATGTGAGGAAATTTGATGTAGTGATGTTTTCTAATAAAAATAGATAGAAATAATATTGATATCCATTTTTAACACACAAAAACAATGATAAAAAGTTATTTATGTGAAAAAAATATTTCTTGAATAGATACATGTTCACGATTCATCTTCTTCCTCCTCCTCATCTTTTGCCAAAATTTCTTTTGCTCTACGAAGTGCTGCTCCTTCGTCATAATGTTGACGCCTCTTTACTTCGAATTCTTTTTTATGTGCTAAAAGCAAAAAAGATTTATAGTATAAATAAATATCTATAAGAATCAAATATACCTCGTTGTTCTTCCGTTAAATACTCATCATCATCAAAATCTTCAACATCACCTGCACTTAAAGAACCACTGGAACCATTAATTTGAGCAGCATAAATCCCTTCTCTTAATTTTTCTGGATCGATAGCTCCAACTAAACTAACACGTCTTTTACCATGTCCACTGGATGAAGATGCATCTTCTTCAGAATCAGAATATCCATGGTAAGGTGTTTTAGGTTCATCGATTTTCATATGACCATAGTCCTTGCCTTCAGGGTGAAGTGTGGCTAGTATATTCATCTCATCAAAATGAGCTCTCTCATCAGCATTAGACTTTTTACGTGTAGATTCTTCATCAATTGAAATTTGTTTATTTTTAAGTATAGATTTTTTTGGTCTAAGTTTTAAACATTCTGTTGGATCATGTACTTCAACATTTGTATCCATAGATTCCATTTTTTTGTTTTTTTTTTCCTTGTTAGACTATTCAAAAAATACTAATATTAAAGGGGTGTATGTTTAAAAAAAGCAGAAAAACAAGATAATATCTGGAAAAAGAAAAATATTATAATATGTACTAAGACTAATAAAAATAAATAATATCGAAAATGAATGATTAAAAGTGTATAAAAACATATAATAATACACCCTTGAAAGAAAAGGAAGATTAAATATGATAAAATAAAAAAGTTAAGATAATAAAAATCTTTACATTTAAAAACAAATATTCCAAGTTATAAAGCTACGAAAATATAATTATTTTTATTTTCTATCTACATACATACATTCAAGTAATTTAACAACAATCTCAATAGAACTAATATATAACTATTACTCTTCTTTATGAGAACAATATTAAAGTTTATTCTATTTTAAAGCTTTTTTTATTTGATATTTAAATGAAAAAAGACATTTATAAAAATAATACATTCCTATATATAAAAATAATATAGTGTTTTCCCATTCTACATATTAAAATTCTATAGACAATGTGTAATAAAAAGAATATGGAATAAGGTCTATATTTGTTATAATAATAATAATCAAATGTAAATATTATATATAAAAAAGATGAAATATAATATGAATTATTTTTCTACTTAATTTAAAAATAAACTTACTTCATTATTCATCTAAAACTGTACTATTAATAAACGCAAACTTAATTATCTATTATAATTCCAAATGCGGAAAAGATTATTGAAAAGTATTCATGATCAATAAATATACATTATATGAGACATGTATTTTTACAGTAATAATAAAATAGAGCTTTGTTTATTACTACAACGAAAATTACTTTTTTGATAATCAAATGATAAATCAGATTTTTTAATCAAAAAGGTAACAATAAATTCAAGGAATATATATACAAAAATGAATGGTCATCTTAATAAATATTTAAAAAAACTATGATTGTGTCGGTAAAATAACTGGGATAAATTACTAAACATTTATAATTTAAAATAATTATGCCAAACAAATCCTACACTTCCGATATGTAATTTCCAAATTATTTATCATAATATATACACGGTAAATGTAAAAATAGTTATCGAAAGTATCTTTATATTTAAAAAATGATTAAATTGTGATGTTTGGATACTTTTTTGTAAATTTGTTTTTCTTAAATTAAAATAAATATAATGTTTATATTATTTTCAAACATATTTATATAAAAACTACCACATCAAATAAAAAGTATGAGAAATGAAAAGAATTTTTTTCATATAAACATAAAAGGAAAACACAAACGAAATTTAATTATACGAAACCATTATAAATTATGATTTTAATGAGGAAGTAAATTTGTTAGGGTCAGGAAATAAATAAAATATTAAATAAGTAGCTTTACTAGAACATATTTGATAGAAGAGTGATTATAGAATGTAACTTATGACTAATGGTATATTATTATCAAGACAATAGAAAGACTAAGAAAAAGAAATATAAATAATGATAAATAAAAGTTATTTCTCATACACTTTTGAATAAAAAAATATCTTAAATAAAGCAAATTATTGTAAAAAATTTTTAGATTTATAATACTAGAAGTGTAATTAAAAGTATCCTCAAAACTAAATATTCAAAGTAGAAAAAGTTTGTGCCTATTGTTGTCAGTCACTATAAATATTCTTGTTGATAGAGTATGGCTATAGAGGGGTAGACAAAGGTCGCTCCAAGAGCACAAAATATATATACATACTATATAGTGTATATAAATATTTTTTTTTCTGTTTTCTAGTTAAAGTTAGCCTCCCAATAAATTTTCCTACATATTTAATGTTACTTAGTAAAATAGGGAAAAATACTATACATTGCTAATTAAGAGAGAAAAAGGCTAGAAAAACGGCACTCTTAAAAATATATATACACATATGTCATGTATATATATATATCTCCTATTAACAAAAGCACATACAAACTTATCTTTCATTGATAATTAAAACCAACAATTAAAAAGGTATTTTATAAAGAGACAATTAATATTATATATATAAACCAAAAATGAATTACTATGAATAATAAGTTATTTGTTTAGGAGTCAGTCAACCTTTTATTCTTCTTATCATTAAAATAGTTAAGAAAATGTAGAAATAAATTTGTAAAAGACAATTTATTTCCCTTATGAAAATAATCTCCATGATATAAAATTGTTAGTGTAAATAAGTTTGAGTTATTCTAGAAAAAAATAGAAATTAAATCTCCAATATATTATTTTGCATTCATATATGAATATAAGAATAAAATAATATGAATAGTAAAATTAAATATATCAAAATTTCCTGCTATTTTTACTCTTTCCATGAAAAGAAATAATACTATAAATAAAGTACTCAAGAATTTTCGAAAGAGTGGGAATGTAAACTAAGAGAAGAGATCAAAAAGAAGATAAAACTAACAACTAGACAAAAACATATCTGATTTTAATGACAAAATGATGAAAAGAAAAAAAGCAACCTGTGACCAATAGTCAAGATATTAATTCGCGTCAAAATATGTAATAATGTTTAAGGAACAGCAACAAAGGTATAGAAATTACTTATGATTGGTAATCAAAATGCACTTTTATATGGTAAATTTCTATTTATCACATCTAGATGTCGGTGATTAATATTACCTTATGATATATTCAACTATGGTGGGAATAGAACAATTTTATAATATACTTAAAATTCACACAAATTTTTTCAATAAATATTTTTTGTTTACATATATCTTTATTTTTTACTTCATTACTTAATATACGAATTTATTTATCATGTCTTTTTACATTTATTAACCCCTATATTTTATAGGATGAGAAATTTACTGATATTTTCACTCATAAAATGTTATCTTTTTCATCTTATCAAATGTAATGGTTTTGGTGATGAAATAGTGGATACAAGTATTCATGAATATCGTGGTTATTATAGGAGAGAACACTCACTAATAAAACCTTACCATTCCTCATCATTTCATGTTCCTTACTGGGAATTAATGGGGGATACGGAAGTAAATAATGGTGAAATTAGACTAACTCGTAATGAACAGGGAAAATCAGGAGTCATTTATAATAAATCTCCAGTTTTATCTCGTGATTGGGAAATAACTCTATCATTTTCTGTTACTGGAACAAATAGAAAATTATATGGTGATGGTATGGCTATTTGGTATGTAAAGGAGATTAATAGAGGTTCCGCCTTTGGATTAATTAGTAAATTCAAGGGACTCGGTATTTTCCTAGATACTTATCATAATGGTAATAAAGGAAGTGATTATCAATTTCCTCTTATCTATGGAATGGTAAATGATGGAACAAAAGAATATAACATTGATAATGATGGATCGTCTACAAGACTTGGATATAAGTCATGTTCAGCATACTTTAGAAATAAAAAGAAGGGTTCAACTAATCTATTATTGAGGTATTTCAATAATACAATATCTATTTATACTGATATCGATGGTGAAGGAAAGTGGAAAAAATGTTTTAATATTGATAATGTGCTTTTACCAATAGGTTATCATTTCGCGATATCAGGCCATACTGGAGATTTGCATGATACACATGATATATTAAGTTTTAGAATGTATGAGTTAGACTTTGTTAGACCAGATAAAGGAAATGAGATATCATCTTATGATATTATTCCTCAGTATTTAGATGAAAAAGAAAATGAAATAAAAAGCATAAGAGAGGACAATTTTTCTAGCGGCCTAAAGATATTTATTTTATTTTTTATAATGATCTTAGTAATGTGTTTTGCCATCTATTACGGGTTAGAATACTATAAAAATTGCATAGAAAAATCGCATAAAAGATTCTATTAATCAATATTTCTTATACTTATAATGTAAGATATTTTATTATTTAATTCGATATGATATCAAATGATTTTATTAAAATATTTCATCATAATATTATATATTTATTTTTGGATAAACATTTTTAGATGATACAATGTAGTAGTTTCGTTCAATTATTACTATAGGGATATTATGTTTTCTCTAATAGGAAAAAGTTAACTAAAATATTGTTAAATAATACTATTCTAGAAAAATAAAAAGATAGTCGAATGTAGAGATTGATAGTTGTGAAAGAAAAATGACAGTAAACTGAAGTGGTGAACTTCCGAAGGAATAATGCTGAAAGAAGATAAAGTATCACTCTTTGTGTATACAAAAAGAAACATTAAAAATTTAATTGGTAGATTCTTTTAAATTTGGTTTCCTAAAAACTATATGAACACAAACTATCCATCTGCCATATGCTTATAAATAGGAAAAGTACAATAAAACTAGTTGATATCAATAATAGAATAAGTGTCTTCTATAAGAATAGAAAAAATTTTTATCCCCTCTAGTTTTTAAAAAAATTACTTAATAAATGATAACGAAAGTGATGGTAAAAAAGTTTAAGTCAGAAAAAAATATAAATATCGTAGAACATTTTTTGTAATCTAGGCATAATTTTGAATCAACCAACAAATATGGATTAAATATCCAAATTAAACATATAAATAATTGTTAAAATTATAAATTTGCAATGATTGAATTGTATAGTATAATAGGATATAAATAGTCCTAATACGGAAGTATTTAATTACCACCTTTGCTATCACTATTTAATATTCAAGTAATTACTAGAATATTTTATAACTATCCTTATATTGAACACAGACAAATTAATGTGTTTACCGAGTAAAAGGAAAAGAAAAAACATAGACATAAATAAAAAACGAATATTGCTTACTAATGCTTTGTTGTATTTTTTCAAGCGAATGATTAGAAAATTGTTTGTTAATACCATTATCTAATAGATAAAAGTTCCAATTTTGGTATAATATAAATGTTTTCGGAATGCTTTACGATAATGTTTTAGTATTATAATTATCACATTTTTATCATAAACAAGCGAAATAGTTTAATAAAAGTGTAAAATTTATTAAATAATTTTTTAAAACATCTATATTTGATATAACATCAAAAAATATGCATCTCTGATATTTACTCTTAGGATAATGATAAATTATGAAAATGCTTATTTACTAAAATATTTGAAAAAAATACCCATACCAATAAGAACATGTTTGAGAAAAAAATTTTAATAAAAAAATATTTTTAAATAATATAACTTAACAATATTTTGAAAATGACAAACTTTAATTAATGCTGTCATTTAAACAAAGTTCAAAAAAATATTTTTCACGACATATAACTAAAAATGTACCAGTTTACATTTAATATAAAAGTAAAAAAGTTATTCAATCTTTTTTACACATTAACAATAACATATAATTAGAGAAAACAACATTATTAAAGTTTATTTTGTTAAATTGAAAATGCAAATAAACAATATGTGACAGTAACTTTATATACTAAAAACTAACATTCTTATTTAACACAATTTTAAGTATTATTTTAACATAAATTAGAAAACATGATGTTAAAAAAAATTACGAATAGAAAAATTAGCTGTGTTGAACTTTGAAGAAATTTTTATAAAAATTTCATAAATATTTTTAAAATTATTTTAAAATATTTTATTATTCTATAAGAAAAATGGGTGATTTTAAAAACACTTTGTTATTATTGACGGAATGTTATTTGTATAATATTACTAGTTGAAATAAATCAAATTAGGAAAAGTTGTAAGATTTAAAAATAATACGTTACAAACAAATTTTTTATTTTGTAACATAAAGTAACATTTAACTTAAATATTTTGTGAAATAGGACGTTATTTTTCCACAACTATCTTTTATGTTTATTTTCATCATTGCCACTTGTAACCTAATTTTTTCTTTTATAAAATTTCATATAATTTTTAAAAATACAATTTAGAAAAATAGTTAGAGATTCAAAAAAGTTAACAGATATTTTGATTTTATTAATAATAGTAAATTTTAAAATATTCGTCATATAGCGATTATAAAAAATATAACTTAATAAATCTGACTATTTACGGAAAAATAATTTCGTTATTTTTATATAAGGAAAAAAGTTTTGAATAGATTTGTTTTATTTAATTATCTTATGATAATGAAAAAATAATTATATAAAATTACTTTAAATAAATTGTAAAAAAATTTTTTTATAAGCGTTTTAAAAAATCAAATAGAAATTAAAGTAAAAATTATGTGATTAATTTTAATTAATTGTTCATAAAATAAAAAAAAATTACAAAATGAACAATTTTATTCTTTTAAAACATAATGATATTTGCTTATAATTTTTAATAAAATGAAGGATAATATCTTTTTTAATTTAATTTCTACTTTACATTTTTTACTTTTGTCATAGTAAGATTAAATGCTAAGAAAACTTGCATTTTTATAAAAGGACAAAAATATATCTTAAGGACAATTTTTCAAGAAACATTTAAAATATTTGCATTGTGGTTATAAGAAAAAATTACATTTGCAAAATTTACCAACATAAGAAAAATGTTCAAATAGTAGAAAAAGAAATTAATATTATTTTTATAATATACTATTTCAATAAAATTAAGAAAATGTCATAAAATTAATGCTGATTAGAAGATAAATAATCAATTTTGTGTTACTTTTTGCCACTTAGTTTTTTAACTAAGTGTTTAAAGGTACATTTTACCAGTGAACAATTGTTGCAAAAAGATAATAAACATATTGATAAAACACTAGCTATCAAAAAACAACATTTTTAGTCATTTTCTTGATAAAAAGTTATTATTATTACTTCTCAAACAGCTTTAAATAATCTATTTTATTTGATATTTTTGTCTTTCCTTCTATCTATTTAACATATATAATATCATTAAACATCAGGAAAAAGCTTATGAATACTTAGGTACACAGAGAGTTCAGTGTTGTAAAAATAAAAAATGAAAGGAAATAATTACGATAAGGCTAAGTTTAATGTAATTATCAAACTTCAAAAATATACTCTTCAACGACGTCACTACTATATTTAATAGAGTAATAAAAATTATACAGCAAAAGTTAATACTATGAAATAAAATTAAAAATATAATTTTAATAACAATTTAATTATCATAACTAGAATCAACTTTCGAATACTTTATTTAAGTATATTTATATGTAAATTAGTTTAACTTCAAAAAAAGAGCTTATAAAAAAAGTTGACAACTAATCGTATGCAATTAATTTTTAATGATAAATTTACATTTTTTAACTACTTCATTATATTTTCAAAGATGTATTAACAGATTTGGTTTTAATAATACTATTAAAGATTATTTTATAACATCATATTATCACTATAAAAAAGGTAAAGTAACTTAATTTCCTGATTTAATATTAATTATTATTGTGATCAGTAAAAAAAAGTTAAACTAATATAAACTCAACATTTATCATTTTACCTATAAACTTTTTTTAAACAACATAGAAATATTTCAATTTAGTTGATAGTTTAAATTACACAATAATTTTTTTCCAATTTTAGACAAACTATTTTTTTTTCTTAAGTTATTTAAACTAGCTCAAACTCTAACTGCACGTACATTTGATTATGCAAATCATTTTTTTGGTAGGTTTTTTAAAGTAAACTAATGACATAAAAATAAGTACAAACTTTTTAGATTCCTTTATTTCAAGTTGTAAAAAATAAAATTTCAGCATAATACGACAAAAGTATTGAAAATAAAAAGGTAGCTAAAAAATAAAACTTATTTAATAGCACATAACAAAAAAAAAAATGCAACTGAAGCAATGCGTAAATCATACTTATTTAAAATAAAAATACAACTGAATAAATTGAAAGCCTTCTTTCTATAAAATATTGAATTTTAGCAAAAAGCTTATTAGAATGTAATCTATCACCTTTGATTCTATAAAATAATAAAAAAATCCTATTAGAATTATTTAAATGATATTCGTAATTCAATTGAATATTATGCTAAATATCATAAATTATATGAATGTAATACCATAAATCACTTGTAACCCACATTTTTTCCCTATTATTAAATAACTATTAAAAAAATATTAATTACATAATATTTCCCTGTCTATTTATAAAAATAAAATATAATAGTTAAAAAATAATGGTTCTGTTTTATGCAAAGAATGTAAAAAGATAAAAAATTACTCAGATTTAAAAACTTTTGGCAGATAACGTTTATCATCATTCATTGGCATAACTATAGCCAAATACCCATGGTTTTCTGGATACCTTCTAACCAAATCAGGATCACTTTCTAATCTTTCATTAGTTTCTATGCAATTTGCTTTCATGCCAAATTTTAATGGATATTGTTTACCACTTTTTGTTTTTATTATACACAATTTGGTGTCTGGAAAAAGTGTCCTTGCTCCCTAGAAATGAAATAATATATTTTTGATATTTATAATATTTACCCTTTTTCCCTTTCCAGATACGTTATTTTGAATTTTATCACCACCCTTTTTCTTTATATCCCAATCAACTTCAGTGATTTCTTCATTCATTGCCTCGTGATTCTTATTAAGTGTTATAACAATAACACCACTATTGTGTCTTATGTAACACAAATCATTATATCCTTCTATTTCGTGACGTTGGTAATTTCTATCAAGAACCGTCTCATAACGGAGATCAACCATAATAATACTACTGAAGTAGGGATTTTAATTAATATTCACTTATAATATATGATGGATTATACCTTATAACATTATAAATAATTAGGAAAAAATAAAATTTTATTAAAAGACTAATTAAACCCTAATCTTTAATTTCATTTTTATAGAAATTAATATCAAACTCGATACACTAAAAAATAGAAACATCTTACATAATTGCACAGTTACTTGGATCACCCAAATTCTCAATATTTGGAGATAGTTCTTGTGGCACAAATCCGTAAGAATGTAATTCGTTAAACATCTTTGTCAAAAAAATAATTCTTTCTCCTTTTTGATCTTCATCATTTTCATCGTAATTTTCTCTTTCAAATTCAATACAAATCTTTTCTACAATTTCTTGCTGTTTTTTGTATTTTTTGAATTCTTCCTCACTTAATGTGGAACTTTTTTCCTCCAAAAATTGTGGAAATTTATCTCTCATTTCCTTTATTGGTGGGTACATTGTTTCTTTATTTGTCATTTCTTCCATTAACATTTCTGTGAAGTTTTTCATAAAACTGTTTGGATTTTCAAATTCACTCATTATTCTACTCATTTCCTCTTCACTACATCCATTATTTATAGTATTTGCTGTTTCCATAAACTTTTTCATATCGTTGAAAAAATTCTTATCCTCCTCCGAAAAATTTCCATCATTAGTATCTTTTTCAGATTCTACTTTCTACAAAAATTTATATATTAAAAAAGTTATGTGATTGGAAACAAACCTTCATGATGGCATCAAGCATTGTTTCAAAATTTTTTGATGCATCTTGAATTGCCTGTCTGTCAAGCTGCTCCATAAAAGCATCTAAATCTTCATCACTGCATCCCTTGTGGTGTTTTAGTTTTATTTTTACCCAAATCAGCCATAGCAGAATTCATTAATTCTGACAATTCATCATCTTCCTTATTTATAGTAGAATTTTTAGAATTTTCAATATCATCTGACATAATTGATTTGATTAAAAAAAGTAATAACAAATATTAAAATATGTTAAGAAATTACTTGATAAAAAAGTATTAAAAGTAAATGAACCATATACTAGTAATCGTTTCAAGACTAAATATTTTAACTTTGTTGATTGAATGATAGACGTTTGATAATAAGGAAGACATCTTCATATTTTTATATGATATCAAAGTAAGAGTCAGTGTTGTTCTACAAAATAAATAAAATTTTTATGTATAATGATGTAATAATTGGTTAATATTTAATGTTCTTAGTCACTAATTCAATATTTTCCTTCTAATTAACAATTCAATATTTTAAAATATATTGAAAATTAACAATTTGGATACACTTTGAAAGTATAAATTTCAAAAAATTAGTTAAATATAACGTTCTTTAATTATTAGAATATATCTTACTTTTAGAGATAAACATGTTAATTTATATTACTTCTAATAACAATGCAATATGAACAATACTAAGTTTGAAGATTTACAAAAAGGAACTCAATATTTTTTATAATTTTAAAATAAGCTATAAATTTAAAAAACACTATTGAATTGGAAAAATGATAATGTGAATTGAAAATACAAATACTATTTTTTTTAAAGATGTTTGTATTTTATTCTACTATTTCAAAATCAAATGATTTAAAAATAAAATTCTTTGATATATTTATATAATTTTCTGAATATCTTTTTTTATGTTATTTTTAAAGAAAAAACTACCGTGATATTTTTGTTATTCACATTATTTTATTTAATAAATGTGAAGGAAAGTTTATTACAAATAACGAAATTGACTTTATAAGTGCACAGAATTATTCTTGATGTAGAATTTCCTTGTATATAAACGAATTAGTTAATTATCGAAATAAACAAGGCGAAAAAGTAATTTAACATGCTTTGTAAATGTATGATTAAATTTTCAAATTATTAAACAATTTAAAATAGATAATGATATAAAAGGTAGATATATAAAAATAATTTCAGATTTGAATATTTCCATTAGATTTTGTATTTTAAATAAACTCAGGTGAAATTTAAAACATAAAACTATTAATAAAATAATTATAAATCTTTTTATTCCAATTGATATGAGATTAACTACTTTACTATTATTAAAAGTTTTCAAACTTTTCTTTAGCCGGAAATAAAGTGTCAATATATAAGTTTATGAGGTAAACTATTATACTAACTTTGACCTGAATATAATATTCATTTATAGATATCGTATAAGTGCATAATTTTGAACAGTCTTTATATTGGTAGCTGGTTTAGCTACTGCTGGAACTAACATTATAAATGATTATAGAGGTCATAATAAACAAAGATGGAAAGAACATATAAACTGTATACAACTTTATATTATTTTCATTTATCATTATAATAATTAAATTTTATCTTTGGATGATGGAGAAAAACTCCAATTTGTAATTATGTTGTTGACGATGGAAAAAAAGTACTCAAACTTTTTTTTATTGTACATTTTATATTATAGTTTTATCATAAAAATAATATTAAAGAGTGTTATAGAGTTATAAATATTTCTTTGCTGTTATTATAATAAAACACACATAAAATTTAATGATAAAAGGTAAAGGCTTAGTAGAAAATAACTCTTTACTAATAATTTGTCATCATATAAAGAGTCTCATTATAAATAATATATAGAATATTACTGACTAATTTATAAATATATTTTTGTAAGCGCTTAAATTATTAATAATTTGCATGTATTTTGTTTTTTTTTTTTAGTTTATTTTCCCTGAAATTATTCCCTTATTGAATTTCGTTTTAATTTCCAATCTTTAAATAACATATGAAAATCAAAAATCCAATATAATATTTTACTACTTCATAATTATATTGTTTGTGTATGCCATAACGTTATATTTTTCTATTATAGAGTAAAATATTGTTTTAAAGTTAATATACCAACAAGCACCTATATTTAGATTTCTATGTCAACTAGTACTATTTCCTTAAATGAAATATAATCAGAGGTAGTTTTTTTTATAGTTATCACTATTTTTTATATATATTTTAATATATATATGAATAGTAACAGTGAAAGAAACGAAGAAGGTGTGCCTTCACTACAAGATAAAATTTTTGATAAATACCAACTTTTAGCATACATTATTGTTTTATCTACTGTAAGTTTTTAATTACATTAAATTAGCTATTCTAATTTTAGTATCTTATATGCTTTTGTGAATATCTATATCTGAGACTAACTTCATTATTAATACCAGAACATTTTAAGTGGCATCAAAAACTATGCCATAAAAATGAAGCTGTTATTGGAAAAAATGCTTGGCATTATTCTATAGCTATTTTAATATTTATTGTTGTAGCTATATTTAAAGTATTATGTTTTTTTCTTCTTACATTGTCGGATCCCTTTTTTAAAAAAGAACCTATAATTAATTTAAGACAAAAATTGACACCTAAACAAAAAGAATTTTTAAATTTAAAGCTATTGGTTTTGAAGTTAGCAAACGATACAATGTATCCAACATTTGGAATTTATATTATTTGTTCTGTTATTATATTACTTATAAGTTATTATTTACTGGTAATAAATGATTCTTTAGATTTGAATGTGAGCCGAGTTTTAACGTTTGTTTTTGATGGCTTAATGATTATTTATTTGCTAAGTTTTCCTATTATTACAATCATTTATCACCCCGACTTTTATTGTTGGAGTAAGGAAAATCAAACTAGAAATACGAATGACAATAAAAGTTCTATATTGTTATCACATGTACAGATAAACAACTCAACACGACTAAGAAGAAATAAATCTCAAGAAAGCATTTCACAGTTAAATATACCATCATCTTCTGCTTTTAATTCCATTGAAATGTCAACAACAAGACGTTTTAGTCTAGAAAGAAAGAACCAAAAAATTCTTAAATCAATATCTACTGATGTATAGAAAATTTGTATTTCTACTTTTTATTTAAATAAATGTTTTAATAAAATATTAACAAACAAAAATTTCATATAACTTATTTATCATTAACTGTTCCAGGAATATCATGTAACTCAAAGTTATTACCTTCTTCCTCTTCAAAAAAATACTCTTCACCAATCATTTCATCATTTTTATGTTCCCAATCACAAGACATCTCATGATTCACAAATTCTCTTTGATTTTTAAAACTTTTAGAACATGCACATACCCATTGTTTTAGTGAATGACGTTTTTTATAATGCTGATTTAGTAAAGCACCACTGATAAAAGACGATTTACAATCAATAAAACAACAAACAAACAATTTTTGATTTAAATGTCTTCTCATGTGCATTCTCATTGGAGTACTCTGACTGAAACCCTTATGACAGATTGTACATTTGTATGGTTTTTCTCCAGTATGAACTCTTTCGTGTGCCGCCAGCTTTGAGGGATATTTGAAAACTTTACTACAATATGTGCATTTCCCTATCATTGGTTTTTTACGAATATGTGGGGAAGACTCATCAATATTTTTACCTTTTGCAACTGCATCAATTATCCAATCTAAGTTATGTGAATTGACTTTTACTGGACGCCTAACTTCTGGCCTGTACATTTTTTGCGGAGCAACTTGTTTTACAATCTCTGGACTAACAAGTACACTTTCAACGACTACATTTTCAACTTTTTTCTTTTTCCGACCTTTTGTAGGTGGAGCAGCGTCGGCTAGACACGACATACCTTTTGATTCAGTCGTCACTGGTCGAATATGAACAATATTAATCTTTTCACTCTCGTCCTCATAAATTTCATCATATTCTACGTCATCTTCATCTTGCATATCTGGTGAAAAAGACTCATAACTATTAACAAGCTCTTCTTCAAACATAACATCATCATTATACTTTCGCACACCTTCACAAAATCTTCCCTCATCATCAAACGTTTCGACTTTGCTATAATGAAATCCCTGTGAATCACTCCACTCTTGTTCAAAAGATCCCACATATGCTGTTATCTGCTGGTGTTCAACTTGTAAATGCTCATTTAAAGCATACTTACTTGTAAACGAACAACCACATTTTGCACAAGTTATTACGTTTGACACCCCAGTATTAGAAAAAAGAACCTCGTACATGTTTTCCTCAATAGAATCATTCTCACGTATACTCATAACTAAAAAACACAAATTTTATTTCAATCTAACAGCTAGAATATATTCTGATAATTTAATAATAATTACTTTCATTTATAACATTACACTATGCAATCCTAATGAAAGTAAAAATAAAAAAGTTAAACATTAAAATTAGTTTAAAATTTATTTGTCTCTTGAATAGACATTCTACCATATTTCTACTTTTCGTAACAAGACAACTTTTTCAATATTATTATTAATAACATAAGTTGAAAAAGTCTTTTTTATTTATTTAATTATTAAAAATTTGACTTTTCGACATTAATTTTATTATAAAAAGAATTATATGAAGTAAAATAAAAAATGTTTTTAAACTAGGAAGAAGACATATATAAAAAATGAATTATATTAATATCTTTATGTAATTATATAGCATTTAGAGCAACATTCTGATTTCTGCAACTTCCATTTTTAAAAGTAGATTCATCATGTTAAAATTTTTTATATTTGTAAAAATTCCAGGGAATAATAATCATTCTAGGAATTTGAAATGATTCTATGTCAAGTTGTTGATGATGATATCGAAATATCAGAAATAAAATTACGTTTTTTCGAAGTTAAAAAGTTGAGCAGACTATCATACGCTTTGAATAAAAACGAAATGTCTGGATGAAATAAATATAGTAGTAACGAAAGAAATTCAACTTTTTACTAACAAATTAAATATTTCTAGATAACTATGAATTCCATGATTCATAAATCTTTATCTTATTTATGTAGACATCAAATAACAATTAAAACTTGGAAAATTTCTGAATCTCGGAGCACACAACTATTGGTGATTCGTAAATAGACATGGGATCCGACCCTGGTCGACCCTTGACCAATTTTTAAGAGTCGACCCCAAATTTAGGGTCGATTTAATAATATTTTTAAATTTTAATGTATGTTTTACGATAAAAAATAAACATTATAAAAGAATAATGCAATAATAATAGTGTTGAGACAATTTTTGATTACAAATAATATAAATTATGCTTATGAATCTTGGTGGCTAATAATTTTATGTATTTTAGAGATTTTTACTGAGTTGTCATAAAAATGAAGAAGCCAGAAATTTTAAAATTGATGAAGGATAATAAGTAGACTGTATGCAATATAAAATTTGTAACATCAAACATTCTGAGGTTAATAATGACCATTTTTGGAGTTCAGTAAAGTTATCAGCACCTCATTTACATAGTCTTTATCAGAAATTAAGAATAATAAAGTCAACTAGCATCAAATCTGAAAGTGCTTTTTTAACACTTTCATATATTTGAAATTGTCAACGAATTAAGTTTACTAAGTATTTGAACAATTTATTAGTTTTAAGAGATAATTTATATATTGTTATTTTTTTTACTAGAAAATTTTCACTAATTATAAAGAAATTATGTTTTTTATAGGGGTAAATGTTATTGGTTTAACGGATCGATTTTAAAAAGCGACCCTAAAGCGACCGACCCCGGGTCGAAAATTTTATCGACCCGCCCATGTCTATTCGTAGAATTAGTTATAGTAATCTTTGAACTGTAAATCGAAATGATTAAGGATAAAGTGTTATTTATTTCATTTATCAAATCAAACATTCTCTCTGTGGCAAGATCCTATGTCATCGTTTTTTACATTATAAAAATGATATAATTTTACTTATGTTTTATCATTTAAATTTTACAACTAACTCTATGGCTCGGACCGTAAGAAAACTCCTTACTTCCGAATCCTCTAATTCAACAGCCACGACAAAAAGTAGTGGAAGGAATTCAAGCAAGGATATTTCACCTATTCGCGATGGTAAGTCCTTTCGTCCATGTGAAAAGGATTAATGTAACTTTTTCTTTATAGAGGCAACATACGATACCACAACTTTTTCGGACATAGACAGCGTATTGATTGATGATAGTGGATATCTTGGAGGGGAATCTGCAAACGTTGATTCCACAGTACTTGGCTGCAAGTGTTCATCGTCAAAAGCTTCGGCCAGTACTAATTCACTAAAGTATAAGGTATCTTCTAGAAGTCGTCGATGCAATAGCCGTAAGGACACTTTTGTCCCAGATGACTCAAGTGACCTTTTCTCTCTCACAGAAACTTTAGCTGAAGATGAAGAGAGCGGAGGAGAAGAGGGGGATGTTACAAAGAATGATGTCGACGCGACCTATGTGGTAAAGTCTAAGGAGGAGGATATTGAGGGAAATAATCCTTTATCGACACCGTTAGCCGAATCCACAAGAATTGGTGGGAATTCCTACGCAGGTTCAAGGGGCTCTTTAAGTGATCTTTCCTGTAGAAGTCTGTATGTGATAGAAGAGGTCGATGAAGTTACCACAAAGTCAGATGAACGGAGGTCAAAGAAATCTGATGGGTCGTGGAAGTCGGCACGCGGTTCTTCAAATTCGATGACTTTTAACGATACTGAAGTCACCGATACCAAGACAAGTGTCAGCGGAAAATCATGCAAGCAGAGGAACAGTCGAAAGGAAGACCCCGGTTTTCTTTCTCAAGACATCAATACCGCTAAAGAAGTTTTATTTGAGCGGATCAAGGAGGTCTATGAGGCAACTAAGATGGAGGAAAAGGAAAAAGGCCGATCTTTGACTGAACTTGAGATGGAGGAATTCCAGTTGAAGATCAAGAAGGTTGCCGAAAGTTATTGTATAGACTTTCTGAAGCTGAAGCTTTAAAGTGTTTTATTTTTTTTATTGTATTTTTAAATGTGTATTTATTTGTGTATATTTTTATTTTTCTTTATTGATGAAAATAAAATAATAGTTTTGTATGTTGATTTGTCTTTTTTTTGGTTTGTTCATCACTTTAATCTCATGGAACTTAACTTTATTATATCATGAAGAAGGTGAGTACACGTCTGTTCACAAAAATCTCCATTGAATTTGCCAGAATAAGTAAGCACAAATTTGCTTTTCTCCATACCCTATTACAACGATTTTGTTATTATTGTTGTAAAAGTATTCCGTATGTGTATGTTTTTTATATTTTAGAGTAATTTATAGTTAATATTGTTCAGTAATCAGTATAGATTATTTTTTTATCTAATCATATCCACAACTATATAAGATTATTGTAAAATTTACCCTCTTAAATAAACAATTTTTTCAAAAATATGTTTAATTGTTAAAATAATTAGTATGTCAAATTGCTATATATAATTATTAAAGTCTTTAAAACTCTTAATTAGTACTATAAAATAAAAATATTCAGTAATAATCTTAAAAAACACATTAATTGAAATATTTTGAACATATTATAAAAATAAAAAATTTTAACTTTTAAATGATATAAATAATTTTATATGAGGTGGTTATCAAAACTAATAGTCAACCACTTAAATACACATTTTCTTTATATAAATGAAGCATATATTATTTTTAAAGAAAATTTAATGAATTTAATCATTTTATAACCAATATTTTTTTTCTAAATGATTCCTGAAAAAATCATGGGCGGAGACAAGCAGCGTGGCGCAGTGGAAGCGTGCTGGGCCCATAACCCAGAGGTCGGTGGATCGAAACCACTCGCTGCTATTCTCGTTTTTGAAATTTCATATTTTTTTAACGGAAAATAAATAAAAATATTTCAAAAGACAATACTACACATAAATTAGATCCATATGTTACTTTTTTAGTTAAATAAAATTTGAAGTACCATTGATTAGTAAGTTTCAAAAACAAGACAATTTTTTAAATTTCCACCATAAAATTATACTATCCCTTATATAGAACAGCCCTAATTTAATCATAGATCTTTCTTAAATATTTTATAAATTTTGCTAATATATAAAATTATATTTTTTTTCTTTTTCTTCTTAGCTTCAATTCTATATCAATATTACAGCTTACATCCCTTACATCATCACAAGTTAGTAATTTATTTTTTAATTCTTCAATTGTTTTAAAATTTACATTTAGATTGTGGTAAATTTCTCCATTAAATATGCCATTTTTAACTTTTTCTTTTATGTCACTTATTTTTTCATTACTATGTACCATTAAATTTTTAATATCTTTTAAAAGTATGCTAATCTCATTTGCAATGTCAGTTGTTACGTGATTCTGATTCATAACTAGAGTTTGAAGATTTCTTACAACAACCAAAAGATGTTGATAATTTTTCACTAGATTGTTTACTCTGTTTAGGTTTTGTTCCTTAACTTTTTCATCCAATAATTTTAAAGGGTCATTTCTCTGAAGTTCACTTAGTTCAACATTAATGTTGTTTATCAATATTTGTGGATTAAATTTATCAAACTCATGACCTGAATGGTATTTCCATCCACAATTAGCACAATAAAATCTTATTTCATTCTCATTATCACATGTATTGCATGCATATGTTGAAAAATTATCTATTTTTCTTTTACATGAAGCACATAAATTCCCATTATTTCTAAAACTAATATCTTCGCAATCTAAAGTATCTGTTTCGATGCTATTAGCAGTGAAATCGTCAATAATTTCTAAAAATAAAATAAATAAAACTAATTTTTCTCACTTTTTAAAATCACATTGACAGCAATTGAATCAGGTATTAGATTTATTTCAATACGGCAAATCGGACAAGAATAACTAAGTTGAAATTCAGTCACTGAATCTTGATTCGCTTCTATTGATGCATCATATAAATGTTGAAGACAGGTGCTACATAATGTATGCCCGCATGTAAGCGTTTTAGGGAGAGTAAGCACACCCATACATACACAACAAACTAATTTTTCATTAATATTCGCATTAGAATTCATTTAAAAGATAAGAAAGTTGTTTCAAACAAGTTTGTTGATTTATTTTAAATATGCATCTATATTCCAAATGTATATAAATAATATTCGCTCTAAGATTACTGATAAGAACATTAATTTTCGACAAATTTTTATTACTAAGACAACAATATCCTGAATGATCCGATGTAATTGTCATACATTAATTAAAGTAAATTGCGGTAAAATCAAAGATTTTGACACCTTCAAAATGCTATAAACTTGTTATCTCATGAACAATCGTTTTAACACAAAATAAATAAAAAGTTTCAATTTCGGTTTTCCTTTATTATTAAAATATTTTATAACCTTTTTAATGTGAGTGTTGATCAAATTGATAGTTTGAATAAAGAAATCATCTGTTTGTAATTTTATAAGGAAAGACCATAAATCTTTATTCTTTGCCAGAAACTTTTATATAAACAATTGTCCTCATCATCACCACCAAATTTAAGGAAATTTCCTTCCGTTTGTTTGTTGATCAAGTTTATATCTTACTTCTACCTGACCCTATACTAACTGTTCAAATAATTAGAAGGATATGTCGGCGAGGTATACAATTTCTAATGGGAGCAGTTGTTTTAGAATTTTTCTCTGCTCGGAATCATATTGCACAATCAACCTCATTTTATTTTGTAAGAGTGTGACGCAATTTTACTGTAATAGCTAAATAGGAGGAGAATGTTTGGTAAGATAAAAGTTATAAATTTAAGGACATTTTATAGGATGGGCAGGTGCTTCTATTTGATAGGGAAATGTAATAAATTTAATCTTAATTGAACATTTCTCATTATTTTCTAATTCTACATTCTTCTTTTCATATCATTCTTTTTTTCTAATTTTACAATGAAAAATTTCTATTTCAGAGTTATTTTATTTTTTCTAAAATGAGCTCATCTTCATCAAATAATAGTAGTCCAAATGGGAATTCCCCAAAAAACCGTAATAAGGGTAAGTAAAATAAGTAAGAATATTACAAATAAAATAATTTTGTCTTTTTGAACTTGTCAAAAAAACGGTTCTCTCACACATCTTTATTCATGAACTTCTTGAAATTTAGTTTGTAAGAAATCAACTGAGATGATGACCTTAAAAGCTTAAAGAATAAAATATGAATAAACTTTTGTCCTACTTCATACACTTCCCATGACCTGAATCAAGAAATGTTGCATAAGAGTAGTGACCCTATTTATTATTATTCATAAAGATTAAGTAACAGGTTACGTAACTCATAATCATATGATATTGCATCACCATCATTTACTTCCATAACTCCGTTAATAATAAGTAAAAATTGAAATAAGGTTCCACGCAACAAGTTAAGAGGAAAATTAAGCTACTGAATGTGTAGCGGTATCACTCAAAGAGATGGTTAATAAACATTAATAGAAATATCGGCAAATTTTATACTAATAAATTTTAGGTACACCTTACATTCCTAGTTATCTTGAAAAAGGACAACTTTGTAATGTCTGTGGAGATGAAGCAACAGGTCTTCATTATCGTGCCATTACTTGCGAAGGCTGTAAAGGATTCTTTAGAAGGACAGTTCAAAGAAAACTCATATACATTTGTAAAGAAAAAGAAAATTGTGAAATTAATAAGAATACTAGAAATATTTGTCAAAGATGTCGTTTTTTAAAATGTATCTCTAGTGGAATGAGTACTGAATCAGTCTTAAATGATAATGAACGAACAGCAAAAAGACAATTGATAAAAGAAAATAGGGAAAGAAAAAAATTGGAACAAATTTATGAAATTTTTCAAAAGAAAAGTTCTTTAACGGATCTAGAAAGCTTTGAATCTTTATACAAGACAATTACTTATAGTTATTGCAATATTATTGACGTTCCTTTGAAAGCAGATTATCATCAAAGGAGTGATGATGAAAATGTAAAATGGCAATGTATAATGGCACCTATTATTAGAAGAACACTTACCTTCGCTAGAAGTTTAGATGTTTTCACATTATTAACAACAGATGAACAACAACTTCTTTTAAGTAAAGAGTCATGGCTTGAAATTCAACTTCTTCGTTTTTTACATCAATACGATACAGAAAAAAAGTGCTTTGTATCAATTGAAACAGGAAAGAAAATATATCCAAGTGAAATTCAAATAAATGAAACATTTATGCGCGATATGCTAAATTTAGCAGAAGCATTTAATAAGCTTCAATTTGATAACTCACAATTAGCTATGATATCAGCAATATTTATTATTAATCCTGATATCATAGAATATAATGACATTGCAATGAAATGGCATAATAAGTTTTGGAGTTGTCTACAATGTCTTACAGAACATAATCCTTCTTACTCACCTCAACTTTCTAGATGGCCAAGGATATTATCTAAAATTTCTCATTTCAGAGTTTTGGTTAATAGACATCTCCCAAGTTTTATGACTGCTTCCAACGCATGTGATATTGAAAAAATTTTTACTTTTTAATTTTCAGGTTTTATAATCCTTCCTTTTCAGATAATGTTGCCAAATTTTACAAATTAAATCAAAAAACTTTTCCTAGGCTTGAAAATTAGGTCTTAAAGATATTTTAAAACTACAAACATAGAATAATTAAATTTTAGAAATTAGAAAAAATATTTTAAGACAACATTTAGAAGTACTACTAGTTAGACATTTATTAAACAATTCTTTAACTTTTTATTTTAACTGTCAGTTTTACTTTATTATACTAGAAAAATTAATGCTTTTTTATATCTTACTAAAATTTTACAAAATGGAGTTCGTTGCCAAAATATGTATATAAAAAACAATTATCATATGTTACACTTAAAAATTCTTTTAAGGAGTCCGTTGCCAAATTAATGTACAAAAATGCCAATTTAACAATTATATAATTTCTTCGCCAATATTAATAGCCAAATTAAGAAAAAGGTTATAGTAACTTTTACTTTTTTTAGAAAAAAACTTTTTTAATTTTTGCCAAATTAAGATGTGTAGTTTTGATATTTTTGAGACTGTATAATATTAAATATAAAATATATATAAAAAAATTTCTTTTTGTAGATATTTCAAGCCAATATTTAATGAAAATTTCAATTCAAATTAAAAAACTTTTATCAATTTAATTTTTAATCAATTTTAAAATTTTGTTAAAGTTCATTTAATTTTTGTGAGGATGCTACAACGTGCAAAATGTAAATATGAAGATTTAAATTTTTTTTGTCATTTTTCGGTTAAAAAAACAATAAACATTTTTCGGCCACATGTTCTTTTATTATGTAATTTATATTTATCACAGTTTATTTTGAAATTAAATCATTTATAGCTTACAGATACCAACAAAGGTAATATCACCACTTTAAAAAGTGAGAATTCATCATTTAATTAGAATTAAAAATTTATTCCATGTGTTCCTTTTCTTTAAATTTATTTCAAATATAAATGTCTATTTAATTTTCATTGTTCATAAAAATGTTTTTATATATTTCGTTTCAATAGATGGAACTTTGCATACATTTATAGTATTCATATACGATATTTATGTGTAAATTTTTGATAAGATAGCGTACGAAAGTTCGCTTTTATCGTTTAATGTGTTTTCTCAATATTAATAAATACTAACAAATTGGTGTGAATCCTATACAAACAACATTTATAAATCGATTTATACAATATAAATTTTTTTATAATTTTTCAACATGTTCTTGAATCTTTTATGTTACATAATGCTTATGCATTTTTCATTAAGTATTAGTCGTGTTCATACTAGAAAAGTAAACTCATATTTTAAATATTTAGCTTTAAATTTTTCATTTTTTTTTGATAAAGTCATCTGAATCAACATAGATGAAGAGAAATATAATAACTTCAAATATAAATTAAAATGTTCCAACATTTATAAAGTACCGATAAACTTTACTGGTACCTTAATTCATAAATATACCGGTGGTATTAAAGTTAAAAAAATAAGAAACCATCTTTATGTACTAATATAATTTGTATGTAAACTTTTCAAATAACAGTTTAGATTTAAAATTATCATCAATTTTTTTTTATTGTAAAGGACAAAGACTATAAATTTTACTTGATATAATTTTTTTCTTTATCTTCTATGGTTGTATAATTTTTTTTTACAGAAACTTTTGGATGAACAAAATTTTACAGAAAATAATTTTCAAAACTTATCAACTAATATATAAAGGAAATTTATTTTGAAATTTGTTGCGTACACTCTTAGTAAAGTATATCACTTTATTAGAGACTCTTTTACAAGCACAGATATAAAACAACAAGATACAACCTAATTAATTGTTATTCCCACCTAAACATTTACATATTATAACTCATAAAATTATTACTTACAATTCCTTTAGTGGGAATTTCTTCACTAACACAATCACAATACAATATAATAAATATTAAAAACCTTATTCAACCCTACAAATATAATTAATATTAGTAATAACTTCATAATAATGATGAAAATACTTAAAAACACAAATGACTCTATCATGTGAAATTTCTTAATTTATATTATCTTATTTTGATAATTTCGTAACTTATCCTTTCTTTTCATAGCAATTTTATTACTATAAATACCAAAATCGATTGAACAAAAAAAGTTATACGTAATTGAGGTGTTGGACTGCTATCCAAAATGCCTGTGTATTCGAAAAAGTTTTATAAAATATTCGTAATTGTAGCAAACGTTACCATATTGTTTGTTTTTACATAAATATTAAACAAATTATTCTTAAAAAGTTAGTACAAGAATCAAATTTTAAAGACATCATCCAAATCATTTGAAGAGTACACAAAATTCCTAAATTCCCTTCTATATTTTTGTATACTAAAAATGGTAGAAAATTTTTAATCACAGTAAGAAAAATTTTGGTTCATATAGTGGTAAAAAATATTGCTACCAAATTAATTTCATAAATGTTTTTAAAAAGAAATTACACATCTTTCAAATGACCTTTTAATTTCTTATCTTATACCGATTATTGGAATAGTACTTCTTCTTTATTCAGTTATTTCACAATGTAAAATTAATTTATTTTTCTAGAAATTATTCTTTGCTATAAACACTACTGATTTTCTTTTTTTTCAGGTAATCTTCGTATGACTCAATAATTAAAAAAATGCTACGTTTAATGACATCACACAACACAAGGAGCAAAAATGTTGTATCTAAATATATCTTACTTTCCAATGCTTCAAGAAGTATCTGCACATCGTTACCAATCCAAACATCATCATTAAACAAAGAAAATTCAGTTCTGAGTAGTAGAGAATTGGATAGTATCTTTCTTAGGCAAAAAGTTTTTCAATTTTCAAATGTACAAGATAAATTTTATAAAACATTTCAATTATGGAATAAGAGCAATGGTGATAAAAAAGATGGAAAAGAGGATGATATTTTTGATCGTCTTACAAGAAAGTTAGGAAAAATTATTGAGGAGCAAGCGAAAACTGAAAATAAGACACAGGTGTCTTCGAATAAAAATGATGACAAAAAGGAGGACCCGAGAAAAAAGATTCTGATCCCGAAAAAATGGCTGCCTTATTTTCTTTTATAGCAGGTGGTGCACTTTTATTCTTCTTAATAAATACAAGTAAAAATAATGAGATATCTTGGAAAGAGTTTACCACAAATTATCTTGAAAGTAGTGATTTGATAAGATTAGAAGTTGTCAATAGACAATGGGTTAGAGTTATAACAAAAACAAGTGAGAGTACACATGTATTTCCATATTTTAATATAGGATCTATTGATTCATTTGAAAGAAGTCTTGATGCTGCACAACATTATTTAGGCATTTCTCCAGAAGAAAGAGTACCTGTAGTGTATAAAAATGAATTTGATATTTTACAAGATGGTGGAAAAGTATTTAAATACCGGAATAGCCTTACTTATTAATATTGTATTTTTATATTTTCTTTTGAAAAATTATAAAAGGCTAACAGGCATGTTTTATTGTATTTTAATATACATTTATTAATTAATTTATAGGTGGTATCAAAGGCGGAAAAGGATTTGGAGGAGGTCTTTTTGGCAATTTCGGAAGTAGTACTGCTAGACTAATTAACAAAGAAGACATCAAAGTAACGTTTAGGGATGTCGCTGGATGTGAGGAAGCAAAAATAGAAATTATGGAATTTGTGAATTTCCTTAAAAATCCTGACCAATACAAGAATCTCGGTGCCAAAATTCCTAAGGGAGCACTTCTCACAGGACCACCTGGTACTGGTAAAACATTACTTGCAAAAGCAACTGCTGGTGAAGCAAACGTACCTTTTATAACAGTTTCTGGATCAGAGTTTCTTGAAATGTTCGTTGGTGTTGGTCCATCTAGAGTACGTGACATGTTTGCTATGGCAAGAAAAAATTCTCCATGTATTTTATTTATTGATGAAATAGATGCTGTTGGAAGAAAAAGACATGGTAAAGGAAGTAGTGGTGGTCATTCAGAACAAGAAAATACTCTTAATCAATTGCTTGTTGAAATGGATGGTTTTACCACTGATAAATCTTCAGTTATCGTGATAGCTGCAACAAATCGTCCAGATATATTAGATCAGGCACTTCTTAGACCTGGAAGATTTGACAGACAAATTAATGTTTCTGTTCCTGATATTAAAGGAAGAGCTTCTATTTTCAAAGTACACTTAGGTCCTTTAAAGACATCTTTAGACAAAGTTGAATTAGCTAGAAAATTAGCTGCACATACTCCTGGTTTTTCTGGAGCTGATATTGCTAATGTTTGTAATGAGGCAGCTTTGATTGCTGCGAGAGATGCAAATGAAGAAATAATATTGAAACATTTCGAAGCAGCAATTGAAAGAGTAGTTGCTGGTATGGAAAAGAAATCTCAAGTTTTACAACCAGAAGAGAAAACAACGGTTGCATATCATGAAGCTGGTCATGCAGTTGCAGGATGGTTCTTACAATATGCAGATCCACTTCTTAAAGTATCAATTATTCCCAGAGGTAAAGGTCTTGGTTATGCTCAATATTTACCGAAGGAACAATATTTGTATACAAAAGAACAACTTTTGGATAGAATGTGTATGACGTTAGGAGGTAGGGTTTCTGAAGAAATTTTCTTTGGTCGCATTACAACTGGAGCTCAAGACGATTTACAGAAAATAACTCAAATGGCATATTCTCAAGTTGTTAAATATGGAATGTCTAAGAATGTAGGACCATTATCATTTAATACTCCAGGACCTGGGGAAATGGCGTTTGATAAGCCTTATAGTGAATCAACAGCACAACTAATTGATAATGAAGTTCGAGACGTGGTAAATAATGCTTTAAAAAGAACAAGAGATTTACTTATAGAAAAGAAAAAAGAAATTGAAAAGGTGGCACAAAGATTACTAGAAAAAGAGGTACTTAAAAGAGATGATATGATTGAAATATTAGGTAAACGACCATTCCCAGAAAAGCATACGTACGAAGAGTTTGTTGAAGGAACTGGTGGAATTGATGAAAATACCGAATTACCGAAAGGATTAGACTCTTGGAACAAATCAAGAAATGAAAAATAGTACTTTAATTTTAAATGTTATTTTTAGGTCGTATTTTAAATATTATTTCTCAATGTTGTATAATTTTATTGTTCTGTTTTTTTTGTGAGTAATACGATAGTAACTTCAAGAATTTTTTTATATGGTTTACCAACCAAAATTATTCATTTTTGTGATTTTTTCTCGTTATGATCATAAAATATTTTATTTAGATATATTTCTTTTAGTAAGATGTCTAAGAAAGGAGGGCGTGGAGGGTCAATGGCTCAATTAGCTTCAGCTTTAGGAATTCAAAGAGGAGACATCGGAACTCTAGTCAATCGAAAACGGGAAGAACCAAAACTTTATACTCCATTGGCGCGTAGTGGTGCAGAAATTGAAATGTCTAATGATTTACAATTTATGGTTGACATGAAGCAAGCAGTTATTCGAAATTTTGAAGCATCTGAGTTTTACCGAAACGAGAGTTTGGTTAGTGATATGGATAAAAGTTATTCAGATAAATATCTTGAACAAAGAAAAAGATATATTTCTTCCTTATCTTAATAGAGTTCCAATAGAATTACATCCAAAGAAGACTAAGGAGGAATTAGTCGCTGCAAGGAAACGCAAATACGAAATTGAATTAAAAAGTCGTATTGCTGATCTTGAGGCTATGGAAACACAAGAAAATGGATTTGAGAAAAAAAGAAAACCTTCAGGATATGAAGATGAAGAAGAGGAACAAAAAGACGATGATGAAAATGTATATAGTGACGATGATTACTTGGAGGAGGATAATGATTATGCTACTACATATTTTGATAACGGAGAAGCTTACGAAGCAGGTTCGGATGATAACCTTGGGGATGATTATTAATCTTTTAATAGAATTACTTGCGAACATGATTTTTGTTTTTATGTATATTTTTTGATTACTTTACATTATGTTTTACTTTTTTAATTTAGAATATTAAAGTGTTTATGCTAGGATTTTTGTTTTTTAGTGGTTTATTTTCTAGAGCGGAAAATTAAAGAGAAATTATATTTGCCATTTCCCATTCTATATCACTACAGTATATGTTTTGCTAACTTTATTTTGGCCCATGGAAAAATTAAATTTAACTAAAATATATATACTAAAAATGCAAAATTTGGATGCTTATTTCTTGATAAATAATAATTTCAAAAAAAGAGCAATTTTCGACTAAAAATAGTAAATCAGTGATTACAAAACATTTTAGAACAGCGCTTATATAATAACAATTGTCTATTTGACAATATAAGTATTATCCTAAATTACAAAGATCTTAAACTACATAACAAAAAGATGACCTATTATAAAAAAAAAAATAATTGTATAATTTATTATAAAAAATGATTGCAAATGGAAAAATATAATATATTTAAAATATGAGTTTTCAGGACATTCGAGGATATATAAAGTCAAACTTGAAAAATGATAACTAGATAATATTAGATCATTTATTGGTCTTTATAATTTCAACAAATTTATAACTCAAGTTTATTTTATTTGCTGAAGCATTCAATTACTAATGTGTTGTAGTATTTCTAAAATTTAAAATACAAATGTTAATATAAATCTCAGTAGAATTAAGAAAAGAATTTTTAAAATTGATAAAATAAGCATAATATAAATTTTATTGTTGAAAAACTATCTACTTTTAATTCATTAGTTATTGTTATTGAAAAATTTAAAGCAAACGGCCATAAGTTAATGCTTTTAGGAAGTATTTCAAACTTTTATAAAATTATATAAAGAATACAAATAAAAGATTACTTCTGTTTTAAAATTAAATGTTATTTTTCGAAAGTTCATTATATTTTTAGCTTTTTTTAAAATTATATAAATAAATAAAAATCATATATTATTTTTTTTACATTTTTTGGTAACTTCGAACATTTTAAATAATGTTATGAAAATTTATTATAATAAGAATTTAACATTATTTCAAAAAGTAAGTAGACTTGTTTACTAAAACAATTTCATAAGTGAATAAATAAGATTCTGATTCAACAAAGGTATTTATGAATTTTCTCTCAAGATAATAAACGATATTGTATTGATCACTTAGTCATTGTAACAAGAGACCACAACAATATTTTGAGTATATTGTTTCTATAATCGTTAGTAAATTTACTACATTTGTTTATTTATTGTCTAATTTTTTAATTAGCTTTTGCCAATAAAAATCTAACTTTATCAAGACAATTTCACATACTGTTTACAAGTGTATCAAATTTAAAGAACCCAGAAAAGTTAAATTTTAATGTTATTTTTATTGTAAATAATTTCTACGAGATAGATTATATTTTATTGACTAAAAAAATAAAATATATTTTTATATTCATTTGTTTTTTTAATCATAATAATTTAAAACTATCAAGTTTGTCCAGAGATTTCTGCTTATTCATACTTTTAAAAAAAATGACCTATATCATAATATTTTTCTAAATATTTAAATCATTTAATAAAAATATATATACAGGTTGAAAAAAAATTTAGAAAGACTTCTTTGTATATTTATTAAAATTTTGATATAAAGAATTAATTAGTTGGATTCTTATAAAAAAAGTCTTTCTATAATATTAAAATTTGATTGTAAATATTAATTCAAAATATATTGAATTTGATAAAGCATCCATGGACTTTACACTTCAACAATTAGCACAATAATTATTCAGACTTGGTGCTGAAGTCTCATCTATTGTTATTCTACCATTACCACCTACATATTCTGTTGGCAAAAATTCACCATCAGCTGTAGCTTGAATGCGATGCATAACCATGTCTAATAAGCATTCTACTGCTTTATCAACATTTGTTGCCATAGAGGAGGATGTTTCAAAGTACGGAAGACTATAGGTAAATAATAAAAAATTAAAAATAAACTTACTTTAATTGGTCTGCTAATTGCTTGGCTCTGGCCGTTGAAACTTGTCTTCTATTCTCTAAATCAGCTTTATTTCCGCAAAGAATAATATCAGGAGTTTCACAATAAGCATGAACTTTTAATTGTGAAAGCCAATCTCTAATATTTAAAAAACTTTGTTCATTTGTTATGTCAAAAATTAAAATAAATCCCATAGCATCACGGAAAAAAGCTGTTGTAAGAGACCTAAATCTTTCTTGACCTGCTGTATCCCATAACTGAAGAAGAACACGTTGTCCTCTAGTATTAAAACCTCCACGTGCAGACTTGTAGACAACTTTTTTTTCCTTAAAATCAATTCCAACAGTAGAAATGAATTGTCCTGTAAAAGTATTATCTGTGTATCGATGAAGGAAAGAAGTTTTTCCTACTCCTGAGTCTCCTAATGCAAGAAATTTTATTAAATAATCATAATCCGACATACTTGATATGTTTTCAAGTGCTAAAAATTCAACTATTATTAATTTTTATTTGAGAAATATTGAAATACCATTAATTGAGAGGGTGAAATAAAATTTTTTAAATAAAAGGAAAATTAAAAATATTAAAATAAGAATGAGTGGTGTATGGCAAAATTTATTGGCCTGTTATTTGGAAGGAAAGACTAATTTTTGTAATGAACAATAGTATGGATACAGAATAATGTATCAAATTAAAACTGTTTTAAAAGTAACTTAATATAATAAACATTATTGCAACTTATTTTCAGTAAATTTCTTTAAAATATATTTTAAAGAATATAACCAATTTTTAAAGTTAATGGTTAGTATTACAAAGTACTAATAACATATATCCATATATATTTAAACTTGCATACACATAAATATATATGCATAACATCTATAAAGGGACATTTAATAAAATGGTAAGAAAAGGTACAAAATAGGGATTAAAGATAAATTTCAGCTGAAGGAATTATCATGGATAAAATATACTTAACAAAAAAAAAGTATAGTTGATAATATTATAAACAACTATTATTTTCTCAATGAAGCACTTTATTAAATGATAACAAGAAAATTATATTTTTAAAATACCTTACATTAAAAAGGAATCTAAGCAATCGATCATATCTTTTTAACATTTGTTGTACAATAATGTAACTATATCTAATATCTACAAACAACCATTAATAAAATTCTTCTTCATTTTTCATTGGTTAAAAAGTCTTTCTTTTAAGTAAAATAAAATTAAAATAAATTTCTCTATTTCAGTTTTCTTCCTCTGCTCATTGAATAGTTGAAAGGGAAAGTGATGACTAGAAACATGGGCCTATTCTATTTATAAAGGATACTTATTAAAAACCATAAAAATTTTTATTTTAGCCTCAACAAAAAAATAAATAATAAAAAAGGAAAAGTATTTATAAAAATAATTTTATAATATAATGAACATTTAAATGATGAGAGTTAATGATGTTATTTCGTACTTTTTCATTATATAAGAAATTTAGCGTTAATTAATTATTTATTACAATACCACATACATTAGTTATCTAGATAAATTAATAATAATGTTATTTTGTAAAACTTCAAAAATTGCTAATGTGCTTTAAAATTATATATTTTTAAATAAAAAAATTCTACAATATTTGAGATACTTATCATTTTAATGTCATCACATGGTAAATTATTGTTTACATATATGAAGTAAAGATATACTGGAAAGAATATGGCTAATTAAGAATAATAAAATAAATAAACTAATAAAGACTCAATAATATATTTATCATAAAATTATAGCACTTTATAGGATGAAAAAATACAATTTTGTATTAAATTGTAATATTTATTTTATTCATATTAGAAATAACATATTTGTTGGAAAAATGCTATTTTCTTAAATGATAAGAATATAACATTTCTTATCAAATTTATTTTTAGTCTTTTATAGATATTTATCACACATATTTTTAACATATTTAAACAATAAATGATAATAGTTTTTTTGATGATATTGTTAAATAATTTATGAAATGTGAAATAATATTATATGTTATTATATTCAATTTACTTTTTCTATTTGTTCAATTAAAGTATATTTTTGGATTGGTGATAATATAGAAGTTTATATAACTACCACGGAAATGCCAAAAACTATTCATTCTGTATTTGCATTGCCTTATTTGCCATGCAATCGTTTTTTAGAAACTTAAATAAAAAAATATTCAGAATTAAATGTTTAAAATATACGGAAATGAAGAGTCTTGTTGTAATATAAATAATTTCCAATTTACAAAGTAAATTTTAAAAAACTCTAATTTCGTCAAAAGTTTGAAAAAATGATTTCACTAAATGCACATGTTATTTTAAAATAAAATATAATGACAAAAATAATAATATTAAAATAAGTTGCATCATTCATGTATTATCAAGATAAAAAAATCTAATACCATTTAAAAATTTATTGTTTCAAATGCTAATTAATGGAGAAATTTATTTTCAATTCAACATTTTTCTTCATTAAAATTAATAAAAAGATATAAAAGCCAGTAATTTTCATTATAATTTTAGTAATATTCAATTAAAATGCAAAGTAATATATAATAACGTTAGCTACTTATTTATGAAACATTTTTTGAATTAATTCAAAAAGGGTAAAGTTTTATATGACAAAATTTAAAAACTCAGAATCAGAAGTATATTCACTTAAATTTTAATGATTATTAACATAACACCACTATCTACGCCAAATATAATAAACTGTTGAATCCAAATCAAGAGTAAGGATGATTCCATAAATACTCTTTCTCTTCAATTATATACTGTAATTATGCTTTAAATAAAATATATATATTGAATAAAAATACATTAATATAGAAGATATAAAAATACATTATGCAGGAGATATAAAATTGCAAGCATAGACGAATGTTTTTGTCTATCTTCCTCAATTATTTACATTAAAATTTTCCTTTTGATTTGCCATAATTTCTTATAAATAAATTCTTTGATACAATTTTAATTCACTTTCATGAATATTTCGAAATCCTTTATTATTTATGTTAACACGAATATTGGAAGACAATATCATTTAATTGAGTTGCTCAAATATTTATGCACATTTCTAGAACCCAATGATAAAGTGTAATAGTTCTTTGGAATATAATAATCATATTAGCTTGTCTTAATAAAATTTTGTTAATCAAAATTTTAAAATCATTTAATAAATATTAAATTAACTTTGTAAAATTTAAACTACAGATTACCTTCAATAACCTATAGAACAAAAATCTATTTCACACACATAAGAAAAATACAAGGACTTTGAGGGATAAGCTCCCATCAACGACACTTTACTAAAATATTAAACTAGTTTTTTCCTATGAATATTCATCCACAACTAAAATTCATTAAACGAAAATGACTAATTTGAACATATATATAGTGCCCCACGGAGATATCAAATAATGAGACGAAATTTTGTACATCTTTTCCATTTCAAAATAAGGAGACTTAAATGTTTACTCTATAACATTTTTGAGACACCTTATTCAAAATTTCTTTCAATTCAATATTTAAACCAATTTTTTTTACCCAGACTAAACAACCGCTACCATTGGATTGTTGTTTTTAACAATGTGAATAGATAACACAATGGTAAAGTAATGTAAGTCTGCGTAACTTTAATACTTATTACATTACTAATGAATCATTTTATACTGTGAATATATTTTAAAGTAAATTTTTTGATAGTCTGGTCGCTAACTAACAGTGATATTAATTTTTTATCGAAACAAAACGTCTACTTATTTCAAATTCCATTTTTATTTTTTCAATTTACCACTTTTACCTCTTACTAAGACACTAACTATTGATTTTTGAAAGAAAATTTTTTAGGTCACTATAAAAAAATTTCTCCGCCCAATAAAGCTGGATACAGAATTGTAAAACCTAACAAATGTTAATTACAGTTTTATAAATAAAAAACTGTTCCTTCGTAGAGTACTATTCCAAACCAATAACAGGCGCTTTTTATCCTAAAGTTTACAAAGTGCAATTGTATTGGAATAGTGACTAGTTTATCTGCATCATTATAATAATTTGTAATAAGTATATTTTCAACAGCCATTTTTAGATATGACTTCTGGACAACAAAAACGTGTTGCTTATTATTATGACAGTAGGTTTTAAAAATTAATAATTCTATTTTTTTCTTGTATTTCAGGCGACGTTGGGAATTTTTATTATGGACAAGGACATCCAATGAAACCACAACGTGTTCGTATGACACACAATCTTTGTCTAAACTATGGGTTGTACAGGAAGATGGAAATTTACAGACCTATTGTTGCTACATTTGAAGAAATGGCTAAGTTCCATTCTGATGACTATCTCACTTTTCTTAATACCATAAGACCTGATAACATGTCAAATTTTGAAAAACAAATGAGTTTATTTAATGTTGGTGAAGATTGTCCTGTCTTTGATGGCTTGTATGAATTTTGTACTATTTCTTGTGGTGGATCAATTGCAGCAGCAAAAAAATTAACTGAAAAGCAATGTGACATTGCAATAAATTGGATGGGTGGTCTTCATCACGCAAAGAAATCTGAGGCGTCCGGATTTTGTTATACAAATGATATTGTTATTGGAATATTGGAGCTTCTTAATGAGTACCAACGTGTTCTTTATGTAGATTGTGATCTTCATCATGGTGATGGAATTGCTGAGGCTTTCCTTACTTCTAATCGCGTTATGACTGTTTCCTTTCACAAATATGGTGATTTCTTCCCTGGAACTGGAGATTTGAGTGATATTGGAGCTGGGGAGGGTTTAAATTATGATGTTAATTTTCCTTTAAGAGATGGTATTGATGATCTGACTTATGAAGCCATCTTCGTTCCGGTTATGGAACGTGTTCTTCAACAATTCCGCCCTGAAGCTATTGTACTTCAACTTGGCGCTGACTCGTTAACTGGTGATCGTCTTGGATGTTTTAATCTCACACTTAAAGGTCATGGAAAGTGTGTGGAGTTTATGAAGAAACAAGGAATTCCTTTAATGATGTTGGGTGGTGGCGGATATACAGTTAGAAATGTTTCTAGATGTTGGACATATGAAACAGGGGTTGCCTTAGATACTGAACTTTCAAATGATCTCCCATACAATGATTACTTTGAATATTTTGGACCTGATTTCAAGCTTCACATTTCTCCAAGTAATGTTCCAAATAACAACACTCGGGAGTATTTACAAAAAACTTCTTTGCAAATTTTTGAAAATCTACGTCACGTGGATGTAGCTCCATCTGTACAATTCCACGAAAAGCCATCTTCTTATCTTAAATATGATGAAAGTTGTACTGAAGACATGATGGATACAGACGTACGACTTGCGAATCACATTACAGACAAAATAGTTGAACACCCCGCGGAATTATATGATACTGAAAAAGAAGGAGAGAAACCTGGAACTGATATTTCTTACGCTAATATTGAAAATGCTCCTATTGGTGAGGCTTCTAAAGACCAAGCAATGGAGACATCAAATGAATCTGGCACAACTACCTTGGAAAATTAATTGAATTTCTTTTATACTCTACCAATGATCAAAGCTTTTTAAAGTAAATTATTACTGTTTTTAACATTTTGGATTTTTTTGTCATTAAATTTATTAGTAGCGTTTCAGATATTCATTTTTTGCTACTATTCTTGTATGATCTTCACTGTATTTTATTTTCTTTAGTAAACATAATTAATTACGTAAATTGTTTAATTTAATTGAAAGACGATTTTATAAAGGATATTAAAAGTAACTATTAGTGATTATAAAGTGTTAGGATATTGTATTTAATAATGTTGTTAATAAAAATGTGGTAAAAAAAATATAACTAAATATGGTGACTTTTCCTCGTTTTCTTCATGTAATGTTTTATTTTGTGCTTTTTAAATCTTGATCTGTAACTAGTATCACAATCTCCAAAGATCAAATCAAGTTCTAAGGTATGGTTATAAAAGATACTATCGATGAAATCTCTGTTATATTTACTATGTAAAAAAGGAATTTTTGATACCTTTAATTTTCTACAATCTTTTGGAGACCTTTTAAGAATTTCATCAGAAAATGAAACAATCCCATAAATGTAAATAGCTTCTTCAATTTCACAGAAGACAGATGCACCAACATCACCCCAACAAATAAACCCATCGTTTCCAGTAATCTCTGATTCAAGTAATATATAATGTTCTGTTGTCTCTAACAAATGAACTGGTATTTCACGTAACTTCGTGTTAAACTTATTTGTCTCATCTCTTCCCCATGATCGTATAAAACACTTAGATTCTCTTTGGAATTCATCATGTCCAAGAAGGTAGTAATCTCTACTCATTTGTTTGAAGTGATCTGATGTCATAATTAGTATTGGATGATATGTATTTATATTTTGACAATAATTTATACTTTTTGTTGTAATTATAAAAGCAATATCATTTAATGTGTCCTAAAAAAATAAGAATGCATTTTAAATATAATCAACTTACCAGTTCATATGTTATTGGATTAAAAATTACTTTTTTTATTTGATTATTGTAATTTAATAACTTTTCAGGTTTTCCAATTATTGATAAGTCACTTCCATATTCAGTAATATAAACAGCACCTCCATCCTTATGTGGCTTCAACAATTTTTTTCCACATCTTGCAGTAGTGATAATAAATGTTGTATTTATAATATGACCTTGGCAGAGGAAAGTTGATACAGTTCCATTTACTCTAAAAAATGCTGTCGTGAAATGGCGAACTTGGGGATCTAATAGATTCACCTCTTTTCCATACATTAATGGTGAAACATTTTTTATTATAAAAATTAATGCAATAAACAAAAATGTCATATTTTGACAATATCAATGTTTCTTTTATTATATAATATGATAAATAATCAAAATTTGATTCTTAAAAAAATTTATACAGTAGAATGTTCAAAATATATACATTAATAAAACAATATTGAAAAACATTATTTATCAGTTCTTTTTCTTCTCGTTGATCTTCTTAGTGATTCATTAGTAATTGATTGTTCTTGACTTTTTAGTACATTTTTACAGGATTCCGCACGCTTTCTACCATCTGCTTTTATTGGTGTCTTAAAATTTATTTTCCTCAGAAATTTTAGATTTCAGATCCAATTCATTAAATTCCTTTTGTAGTTGATAGTACTTTTCTTCCCATTCATCTCTTTCAATTTGTGCCCTTTGAAGAATGTCTTCACTAAACTCTCTTTGACATTTCTCACTTACTATTTGATCCTTCATTTCTTTAACTTTTGATACAACTGCATCATAAATAGAGGAAGATGAATTGAATGATGATAGAACGGACATTCTAAAATCACTTGGTGCAAAGCATTGGTTAAGTACAGATTCAACCATAGATTTAATTTGCATCTCTAAATTCTCCTTTTCTTTTTTTGTTTTTGATAATAGTTGGTTAACTTCTTCAAATTGCTTAGTAGCCTTATCTTTTTCAAGTTTACTAGAATTTTCTATTTCATTTAGCTTAACAAGGAGTGAGTCCACTTGTGTTGTAAGTCCTTCTACCTCCTGCTTAAGTATTATATTTTCCTTTTCTGCCAAATTTTCCTTTATTGTATTGTATTCATTTAATTGAGATGTCATCTCAGAAAGGGCATTTTTTAGGTCAGAATTTACTTGATTGCTTTCAGCTAGTTTACTGTTAAGTTCATTAACTATTCTAGAGTGCTCACTCTTTAATTCTTCAATGATATCATCACTATTTAAATTCTTCACAAAGTTTGATTTTTTGTTCTTCAAGCTTCTGCTTCAACTCCTTTTTATTAAAAGATTTCAGATTATCAAATTCATAAAGTGCATTTTCCAACTCAGCATCTTTTTTAGTTAATTGTTGTTTTAGATCATCACATTCCTGCTCAGTGGTCAAAAGTTTCTTTTGAAGTAATTCGGCGTTTTCAATGGATCCTTTCAATGTCTCTGAGTTTTCATTTATTATTTTCTTTAAGTGTAGGATTTCGGATTCATTTCTAGACTCTCTTATTTCAGAACTGGAAATCTTTTCCTTTAATTCATCTAGCATCATCTCAAGTTCGGCAACTTTATGCATATATTGCTGAATCTTCTCATTTTCTAAATTTTCATATTTCGCAATAATCATTTCTTTATTCTTTACGGTATTGTGCAAATTATTTAGCTCCACTTCAAGACGAAGTTTTTCCACTTTTAATGCTTCCACGTCAGAAGATCGTTGGTCACCAGTCCTACATGTCGCATCTACTTGATCATCCTCTCTTTCAACATCCAATTTTGTTTCCTCAATAAGCCGGTTCAAATTTACTGGAACATGTATTGCTCTTCGTCGGTTCTTTCTACTATCTGTTGGTTGTTTATTTCTGATGTTAACTAGTTCAGACAGTTGTGTTTTTAGATCAGTAATACTTATCTGATATTCCATTAAAGCTTTATCGTGTTCCTCATCACGTTTTAAAAGTTGTGCATGTAATTTGTCCAAATCTTCATTTTTCTTTGAAACTTGTTTCTCAAGACTATGGATTGTTGCATGAAGAGCATCGAGTTCCTTATTTGAAACATCTTTTTTGTTCCGGAGATTTTCAAGCTCCTGAGTCAATAAATATATTTCTCCTTTCGATTTTGCTAGAAGATTCTTATAAACATCAACATTCTTAGCGCGTAGGTCTTCATTTACTCTTGCTTTATTAACAACCTTCATACAACTCATTGCAAAATTTAAAGTAGAAATAGACTCTTCTTTAAATCTTTTATCCGGATGACAATTAACGATAACTGAGGTCCTAGCATTTCCACCCAATGAATCGCGAAGAAGTTGCGTCAAAAGAGAGTCTCTGTAACCAACATACGAATTTCCCGAGACTGACAAAGAACGGATAACTCGACCTAATTGAAGAAGTGACTTGTTAATGGCAGCCGTTTCAGGAATACGTTCAGCATCAATACTTGATGTATTTATACGTTCTGAACCTGCCAAATCAACCAAATTAAGGAAAGACCTGCGAACATAAACCACATCTTCGACTGTTTCTTTAATCTCAATATCAAATGTAAAAATTGCATGAGATCTAGATGACTCTGCATTTATAGACGTCTCCGAGACAATCCTATTAGTCCAGGCATGCCTTAGCATTTTTTGTAAATCTGATGTTGTTTTAATGTATGTGTTAGTAGCTCCTTCAACAACAATGCCTTGTGGACGCGTTTTTAATGTAATCTTGTGCAATTGTGAAGTTTGAAGATCATAAAGTGTCTCTTTATATAATTGAATACATTGAGCATTGATGGAGTATGTTACCGAGTGATTTAATGACTTAATGTTATCTAGTTTAAGTAGAAGGTAGTTAATAGATCTTTGTAATAAACCCTGATTTTCGAAGTTACTTTCATGTCCCTCGATTGGTCCTAACATTGTCCATGTCTTACCAGAACCAGTTTGTCCATATACAAATATTGTTCCATTAACACCTGCTACACATCCATCAACAATCCTTTTCCCTAACTTTTCAAAGACTTCAACCTGAATATATCGTTTTATATACTAAATGTATAATATTTACCTGAGTCGAATTTTTATCAAATACATAGTCAAATGTATACTTTGTATAGTCATTCTCTCCATCGTAGATAGAAATTGTACTATTTAAGGGATCAACGTTAATAGATTTGTCATCATTTCCTTGATTCACCAAAGATGGGCGAATCCTACAAGAGACAATCAATTTCTCACTAGTAGCCATACTTTCTAAAAACAAATTTAAATGAATAAATTAATTTAATTAAAAACAATAATAGTTAAAAATGATGACTATTTTATGATGAATGGGATATAAAGAATACTTTTCTCACTTTATACAAACATAATCACCATTTTGCTGTATCACTTCTAAATTCATCAATATTCAAAGAGACAATAATAGCGCCAAAATTTAATGTAATTGTCTAAGATAATGTAATGTATAATTTAAACATTCTAGTTGAGAGTCAAAAATAAAAGTTAATACCAAGGAAGACCACTTGATATGATAACACTTGTTTTGACGAAAAACATTCGTTAGTCCTTTTGGTAGAAAACGATAACATTAAATAAATTTAATTTAGAAAAATTTGACATTTAAGATAAAGATTAACTTTTCTACACAAAAAAAGATGTAGAAATTGTTATTTTAAAAATGGTGCTAGGGTAATTCCGAAAGAATATTTTGAGCCATTTTATTAATTAATTTTACGATTTTATATTTGAATACTTTTTAAATTTAAATCTGATACTCTTCACTACATTCTCTTGTATCATAAAACAGAATTTCAATACTTAATAATCTTCTTAATACTACAAAGTGAGGAAGGAATATACACTATATACCTTCAAATTAGAAATATAAATATTATCAGTAGAAGTTCAAAGTACAAATATGAAACGATTGCTATTAGGATGTTAAATTTATCATTTTATAATTTGTTGAATTTTCATGTTCTTCTACTTTTCTTTTCATTATTCTTTTGATTGTTAAAAGCTGACAGTTCTTAAGTTTACCAATATGCCATTCTTTAGACATGTCTATGATAATAATGGTGGGGGAATTAGACTAACAGGAGGCAATTCCATTCTTAATAATAACTGTACGCATATATCTAACATATCGGATGATGATTGTCAATTGAATGGTTCTACTACTGATGTTGTTAATGTACCACCATCTTCTACCACAAGACACGAAAGAAGATTCAATATCATAAGAAAACCAGCTTTTAAAGTAAAGCGTCCACCTAAGAGAAGAATTCACGGAAGACAAATCACATACAACAATCGTTGGGATGAGGAAGATGATGAAAATTTAAAGGAAGTACCTATCCCAGCTAATATTAGAATTATTAATATTAAAATTGAACCATCAAATGTAGTTTGTATTGAAGATTCTTCAAGTATCTACTCAAGTGTCTATAGTGTTAAGAAACTAAAATACAATGATATCTACTTTCGTTCTGTAGATGAAGGATTCCAATACTATAAGTTACTTGATCTCTGTAATAGACCTTTTACATTTCCACGTAATTCAAGAACATCCAATCAACGTCGTTACGTCAAAAGGTGCCTTGCTGAGCATAATAAGACAAGAGTTGATGTTGTAAGATGGAGACAAGAAAAAGGATTGAACATTTTATTTGAACTTACCGTCCAGAAATTCATCCAAAATCCTAATCTTTGTAAAATAATGAAGGATGATAAAGACAAATTAATTTTACACGTTCATGGTGAGGATAACTACGATGCCTGTGGGAAACATTGAAAATCTTCAGACCTGGCTTCAAACTAAAATTAATGAGATTATCCAAATTCCAATTACAACTAATTTTAGTAAACTTCAAATTTTCCCAACTATATCTACGGGAAAAAATATTCAAGGTGTCATTGTTATGTTAGCTAGACAATACCTTGAAGAGGAAGGATGGTTTTAAAATTATATCAAAAATGGTATTTTTTGTTTATTGTAACGATTTTATTTTAAATCTTTTTCTAGTTTTCTCATTTATTTTATTGTTTTTCTTTTAAGTTTTAGTAAAAAAGATTTTTTATTATCTGTTTATTTTATTCAAGAAGCCTATAATGGATTTCTTATCTCTACCAGATTATTTCAGACTTCAAATCTCTAAGGAATTAGAATGGAAGGATGTAATGAATTATTAACTTGCTAATTTATTTGTTAAAGCATTTTTAGTTCAAGGGATCCTTACTTTAATGGTTTTAATTAGAATTCTTCTTTGTATTTTTTGATGTATGTAATGTATCTAATAAAATAGATTACAATTTAGTAGATTTAAAAATTTTTTCCAGCTAAAAAAAGTACAATTATCATTTGTTAATTTTGCTTTGGTTGACCATAAAGAAATATTTTTTCTTTTAACGTCAATATATAGCTGCAACTGTATAAATTGTTTATTGAAAATTCATTATTTTATCTATTGTTTCCTTATTCAAACACTACAATTTAACTTAATAAAATATTTCCTTGAAATCTAAGAAAAAAATGATTGTCACAAAAAAAGAAATTCTTTACATGCTACAAACTACCTTCATACAGGGTTATTCATCATTATTCATTATAAAAATACTTAGTTTAACAGTTAAAATGCTTTATTTGGATATTTAAAATAGAAGATCATATTTTAAAATTTAGCTAATTTTACGTATTTATTTATACCAGATGATGAAAATGAATTATTCCGAGCACATTGATAAATATTGAAGGTTTAATTTAACTTTCCAGTCAAGAAGAAATTGAATACTTAGGTAAGTGCATTGGTTTTTTTCCCTAAACAAACTACAATTTTTTAATTCAAAAATCATAAAAATTCAAATTGTATTAATATTTGATAATAAATTTATAAGATATTATTTCTATAGTTCTATAGAGAAAGTTCAATCCATACGACTTCTGGAATAAATAATGACATTTTTAAATAAAAAACTTTTTTTTTAAACTATGCTCATTATTTCAATTAAATTGTCAGATTTATGTATATAAAGAATAACTATAAATTTATCTTCGAAGTCAACCTATATGTAAAATCTTATTTTTTATGATCATAAATAAGCAAAAGTATTTTTACATTTAAAATAATTAGATATCTTCCCATATTTATACTCTCATGAACATAATATATATTTCTCACTTTACTAATTTTGCCATTTTTCTTCACATAACAATTATGTTCTTTGAATAACAGAATAAAGTTCAAAATTTTATTTATAGAATGCAAGTTATCAAATTAACTTTCATGCAAAGAAATTTACCATAAAATTATACAAAGAATTTAACGTTTTTAATAAAAAACGATATATAATAACTTAGGTATGTCAGAAGATTATAAATTAGTTTGTTTTACCTTTTAACACTTGATAAGTGATATACCAAAATATTGTAATGGTATATTTAGAACACCAAAAGTTTTTATATTTTTGCTTTTTTCTTTATTTAGAGGGTATTTAAAAGTAATTCATGCCTAGAAATATCATTCATATTAGAATTTATTGAGACTTTATTACTAATGATATTCTGTTAATTATAAAATTAAATATACGCTGAAATGGTTTTTTTAACGTTATGTAATTTTTCAGATGTCGCTTAATTGCATTACTTGTTCTAAATCTTATGGCAATAGGGAACATCCTCTGTAATCTACTAGATGTAGACATGAAATGAATAAATCTTGTTTAGGAGGACGGATACATAGAACCAATACTCATGGTATACTCGAATGTCCTATATGCCGTGAACATTCACTTGGTTGAGATTGTCACCCAATTCCTAATTTACCGTTAAAAGTAAGTTTATATATGTTTTTTATTATTTTATTGAGATTTTAGTTATTAAAAAGTAAATATTAAGGTTATAAGGATAGATATCTTATCGGAAATGATTTATAAAAGACCGTTCCTCAGACAAACTAAATAACGGAAGCACTCATTTTGTATAAACACAACATGAAGAATCAAAAGAAAATAGAATGATGGATTTTTCTGATACTCCTAATAGGTATATTTTGGTTGCAGTTATTGGCAATTATGAAGCTGATGAACCTGCAAGTGTCTGGGATATTGATTTCCTTATATCTTTTAAACAAATTTGCAAAGATATAGATATTCTCTATTATAGAATTTCTGGAACAGGTTTTTTCACTACTATACATTCAAAAACTTCCGTGAGGATGGTGTTGAATTTTTTATTGGACTCAAAAAATGGATCTACAAAGAAAGTAGTTCTACCTTTGACTAATGGAATTTGTAGAGCTCCCAATGACAATATATTGGTTAATAAGGATAGCAAAATTAATTAAACATGTTTTTTTTATAAGAATAAAGTTTTTGGAGTAATTTCAGGCTAAAAGTCTCTTATTTTAATGACTCTAAATTAAACCTTTTTATAATTTTTAATGTATTTTTGTATATATGGATTTAATATATTTGTTACATATGTGTATTTAGAAAATATTTGAAGAACTTGGTAAATTAAAAAAAATTTTAAATTTTAAAATTATCCTATCTGTAATCTTTAATACAACTAACAGTTATTAATTTTGCTTTAGTTGAGGGTAAATTGTGTTTTCTCTTTTTATGTCGATAAATTGTTTACCTGTATTAATGGTTTATGAAAAATTCATTATTTTATTAATTGGTTTGTTATTTAACGACTACAGCTTAGTTTAATAAAACATTTATCCGAAATTCAAGGAAAAAAATTCCTTCAAATTTTACAAACTATTTCTAAATACGGTTATTTTTTATTATGTATTATAAAAATACTATTTTGAACAAACTAAATACTTCTTTTTACTATAAAAAATGGGTCCTAAACTAAAGTTTAGCCTCGTTGTTTACTAATAATTTAGTGTGTTACACTTTCAATACTATAACTTTAATTTTAGTTTATATTAATTTCTAATTGTTTTTTTCATTTCTTTAAAAGAAAAATTTCAACAGTCTAAAAATCTTATAATACCAATAAATGTTTAAATATTGAAAAAAAAATATTTTTTTTAAAGATTTATCTTTAAAATTAATTAACAGTAATTTATTTTTTATCATTTATTATAATTTTAATACCGACGTTTTTTACAAATAAAAAAAACTGTAATATAATACTATTTCTTTACTCACCATATATAAAATTGTTGGAAATTAAATGTATCAGAAATTGGTATAGAGTAAGAAAATATATTAATAAAAAGTTCTTGTAGTTTTTTACTACCCTTATTGCAATTTTGTATATATTTAAGTTAAATATTAATAACATCACTTTCAAAGTAATAGGAACTATTTCAAACCAGATTTTTTTTATGTTAATTTTACTATTTAAATGTTTACTTCTACTTTGTAATATGTTAACTATTTTCCAAACAAGACGTTATCCTGCCACGTCGGTTCGTATATATATTATTAAAGTTTAACAAATATACATTTCCACATTTGTATTGTTAAAAAATGCGTAAAGATAAAAAAGATGATGAATCTGGATCCGGCAATCCTTACGCCCATCTTGATAAAGCTGCTGTTCTTCAAGAGGTAACATTTCTATTTGATAATTTTTACTTTTTAAAACAAATTTTTAGGGTCGTGCTTTCAACGATACCCCTATAAATGCAAGAAAATGCACACTTATTCTCTCAAAATTACTCTATCTTTTGATGAATGGAGAAACCGTTGGTAAAACTGAAGCTACAGATATCTTTTTTGCTATTACTAAACTTTGGCAATCAAAGGATACCAGTCTTAGAAGATTAGTCTACATAGCTGTTAAAGATTTATCTTCTGTAGCAGATGATGTTATTATTGTCACTTCTTCTCTTACAAAAGATATGACTGGTAAAGTTGATATGTATCGTGCTGCTGCTATAAGAGCATTGTGTAAAATCACCGACTCTGGAATGCTTCAAGCCATTGAAAGATACATGAAACAAGCTATTGTTGATAGAACACCCGCAGTATCTTCAGCTGCACTTGTATCATCTCTTCATTTATTGAAAAAGTCTCCCGACGTCGTCAGAAGATGGTCGAATGAGATACAGGAAGTTGTTGCTTCTGACAACCATATGGTTCAATACCACGCTTTAGCTTTGTTATATCATATAAGAAGTGGGGATAGGATTGCAATTACAAAAATGATACAAAAATATGGAAAAAGCGGAATGAAGTCTCCACTTGCTTTATGTTATCTCATTAGAATAGCTTCTCAACTTATTGTTGCTGAAGGAGCAACTTCTGATTCACCAATGCATAAATTTATTGTTTCCTGTTTACATCACAAGTGCGAGGTTGTTATCTTTGAAGCAGCTACAGCAATTGCTAACATGGAAAGTACTGATTCTTCACAGCTTTCTTCTGCTATTTCAGTCCTCCAACTTATGTGTTCATCTCCAAAGCCAACATTTAGATTTGCTGCTGTCAGAACTTTAAATAAACTTTCTACTGATCACCCAGAAATTGTCTCCACATGTAACGTTGATCTTGAACAACTAATTACTGATTCAAACAGAAGCATTGCTACATTGGCTATAACAACTCTTTTGAAGACAGGAGCAGAAACTTCGGTTGATAGACTTATGAAGCAAATATCTTCATTCGTCTCAGAAATTAGTGATGAATTTAAAATCGTTGTTATTGAAGCAATTAGAAGTTTGTGTGTTAGATATCCAAGAAAGCATATTGTGATGATGCAATTTTTAACTCCAATGCTTAGAAGCGAAGGAGGTTTTGCTTATAAAAAAGCTATCGTTGATACAATAATTGCAATTATAGAAGAAAATAGTGATGCCAAGGAAATTGGTCTTGCTCACTTGTGTGAATTCATTGAAGATTGTGAACACACACAACTAGCCACAAAAGTCCTTCATGTCTTGGGATGTGAATGTCCAAAACTTAAAAATCCAAGAAGATATATTCGTTATATTTATAACCGCATGATTCTTGAAGCTACACAGGTTCGTGCTGCTGCTGTAACAGCACTTGCCAAGTTTGGTGCACTATGTGAAGATCTTCGTGATTCAATTATTGTTTTGTTGAAGAGATGTCTTCTCGATACTGACGATGAAGTTAGAGATCGTGCCACTTTCTATATTTCAATTCTTGAACAAGGAGATTCAGCTAACCTTACAGCCTACATTCTCAATGTTCTTCAAGTTTCCGTTATTGGTTTGGAACGTGCCCTTCAAAATTATATAGCCAATGGTGATTTTTCATCTCCATTCGATTTGAAATCTGTTCCATTATCAGAGAAGCCTATCACAGTTGAAGAACATAGAAGGCCATCTCTTGCTATGGAAGATGTTTCTGCAAAAGAAGAGAAACCAAAAGCTAGCAGACAAGAAATGTTTATGGAACAACTTTCAAATATACCACAACTTTCTAATCTTGGTCCACTATTCCGTTCATCACAACCTATTGAACTCACAGAATCTGTAGCAGAGTATACAGTAACACTGATTAAGCACACCTTTTCGGATCATATTGTTTTCCAATTTGATTGTAAAAATACATTAAATGATCAACTACTTGAAAATGTTTCTGTGGAGATTGAACCTTTAGATGATGAGGGATGGACAATTGATCATCGTTTACCTTTATCAAAATTACCATATGGTGAACTAGGGACCACATATACAGTTTTATCTTTACCTGAAAGTGGTGCTATAACAGGAAGTTTTTCAGCCATTTTAACATTCCAAGTTGCTGATGTTGATCCAACAACTGGAGAACCAGAGAGTGATGAAAGGTATGATGATTCATTCTGTTTAGAGGAGATTGAGATAGGGGTTCATGACCATGTCCAACCAGTTGTAAAGGCAAACTTTTCAAGTAATTGGGATGAATTGGGTGAAGAAAACGAATTCGAGGAGACATATTCTTTACAAAATTTATCTTCTTTACCAGAGGCCATTAAAAATCTTCAAAATGTTCTTGGAATGGGTGTTTGCGAAAAAAGTGACAGAATCCCTCCAGGGAAAAATAATCATCAACTATTACTATCAGGAGTGTTTAGAGGTGGCTTTGAAGCTTTAGCTAAAGTTAGATTGGCTTTAGATCCTCAAGATAATACTGTACTTATTAATATTGTTGTTAGAAGTGAAGATGAAGGTGTGAGTCAAGTTTTGGGTGCAGCAATTGCATAGAATTTTTAATATATCAAGAAGCCTATTTAAAGTTTAACAAAATTATTTATTAGACAAAAACATTTTTCGTAATTATATAAATTTTATTATTGTTTTTCTTTTTTTTTCTTTAATTCTAAAGGTACTTCTACTTCTGAATTTACCGTTCCATCGCTTAAATTATGTACAAATTGGACTCCTGCTTTTCTTGCCATTCTCCCAGCTACACTCCTTGGTCCTAAGTCCCATAATTGCATCCCTGCAATTGTTGTATGACCTGCAGCGTACATAGCATTATGAGTTGTTGTAGCTGCATCTTCTCCATATTTATGTCTTACGCTTTCAACTGTCTCGTCTGCTATACTTCTGAATAAAATTTTACTAGCATTTTCTAGTGATATCCATACTGTTGAAACTCCAGTTACTCCACCACCAATAATATTAAATGTTCCAGATGTTATACGAGAAGGATTACTACCACTTATAGTGTTTGCAATTCCACCTCCTATTTTCATGCCCATATTTCCAATGGTGTCAACTAAAAAATATTAGACAAATTATTTAAAATTAACTTACGTAAACCTCTTGTTACTTTAGCAAACATTTTACTTCCTTTGTGTATATAAAAAACAGAATGTTTAAGAACAGGATTAATATTTGTGGGATTATTTTTTGGTTGAAGATAATTTCTATGTTTTTCACCAGTCTTCTGAATTATAGATGAAGCTTTCTGTGTAGTTGAATATATACCACCAGCAATTTTATCACCTCCTTTAATTAAATATTTTGCAATCTTTTCACTAAATCTTTTTCTTTCATTTTTTGACATATCCTTCATTTCATCATTATCATTTGTTCTCAATTCTGTTAAGGTATTTAATAGATCTTCGAAATTTTTTTTAACTTCCTCTTCTAATGTATCTGGGATCATTATACCTACACACATATTAGGTTGCCTTTCTGTTGGATTTGGAACAACATAAAGGTTAAATTCATTTTTCAAAACAGGAGTTTTGCCAGGTATTAAGGGATATACCCATGGTCCAACTTGAATAACTGCAATGGGCTTAAATTTACCCTCATTTTCATTTATTTTTCCTGTATTTTCTTTAAATTTCAATATTTGAAGGGATGTTGGATATGTAGGAACAGTTGCAGATTCACCATCAATAATAAATAATTGAACACCATCAGGTATAAAAAAAATCACCTCTGCTTCATTATCGGCTAATTTTTCTGTTTGTTTTGCCTCTGATGAATTTTCATTTGATGATTCACTTTCAGAAATCTTACATACTTTCATGATTTCACTATCCGGAATATCTTTAAGATTGCTCTCTTCCGCAACATTATTACTATATTTTTTTTCTAAAGTTTTAACTCTTAAAATAACCTTTTCTTTAGTTTTACATATACCATCATACAACTCGTGGTCTTTTGTTTCTGGAATTTTTATTGCTTCTTCAAATAGATTCAAACCTTCTTTGTACATATTAATGGCATAAATCTAAACAACAATTATTAAATGTGTCATTTATACTAAAAATACCTCATCTCCATCATTGTCGTAACAAATACCTTGTTCAAAAAAAACCATAACTTCTGTAAGAAAACTTTCAACAACACTGGGATCCATTATGCCGTCTAAAATTTAATATATCGTAAGTAAAATATATAAATATTTTGATATAAACACAAGGCAATCAATATAAAATAAAACATATATATAACAAATGATTTTAACATATATATTTTTATTATATAATACACTTAAAAATATTTTAAAACATTTCAACTGAAATTAGAATAATTTTACAATATCAAACCAAAGGTCTATGTATGTCTGGTTAAAAGTGCTTACACCATATTAACATAAATTATATTTTTACTTAGAACTAACAATTAAATACGCAATCTCTGTTAAAAATTTTTATTTATGTCCTATGGAAAAATGAGTCATCACAAAGATCATGTTTAAAAATATTTCTTCATTCTACTTATTATTCAACTGGAACTACTACTTATTTTCAGTAATATAACGTTGGTTCCAAAAGGGGATATATTGTCCAAAAGCTTTCCATTCGCAGAAGTAGATGGCTAAAAAGAAAGCAGATCCACCAAGTGCTCCATATGTTTGATAATATTGTGGTTTAGTTACAGCTGCTTTAAGGTATCTCAATGGTCTCATATATATCATTTTGCCTGTAAAAGTGACTATTTATGATTTAATAAAAAAGTTAATGTATTAGAACGTCAAAACGATAATAAAAAAATGTTTGTGTATAATTATAACTTTAATAACGTTTAAAAATAATTTATCATTCTGAAAAGTATGATAACAAATAAATAAACCATCAGAATACATCTTCTTATAGAGCAAATTTAACCTAAAACATTTGCTACAACTAAGTGAAGAACCACATGAGCAAGACAAAAATCTGCAAATGCCCTTTCTGGAGAAATATTCTTAAATTCATCATTATTTAATGGGTTGACTTGAGAACGTAAAGAGGCTAGAAGAAAAAATATAAACTTCTTAAAAAAATATCTTAAATATACCTGCAAGAACAAATGAGGCAACAGTTGAAATAAATCCGGCTAGAAAAGCGTTAAAAGGAAATGATGTTAAAAAGACACAATAAATAAATTGAACAATTCCTGTTAGCAAAATATAAACCATGTAAGCATCAATAATCTTGAGCTTTTTTGGGGTAGTTTTAGGATATTCCTGGATGATGTGATTGAAAAGTTCAGATAATTTTTTGTCAACCATTTTTAGATTAAACTACGGATGTGGAACGTAAACGATGAAAAGCACAATATTCCTAGGAACAATCAAAGTTGTTCGTTGGAAGAGGTTTATTTCTCCACCTTTTTTCGTTACAAAACAATGTTAGCTTATAAAATGGAGAAACGTTCAATTATTTTGAATTTGCTCTTTTTGTGTACTTTTTAATGGGTAAAGGAAAAAAATCAAGTCGATTTAAAATTTCACTAAATTCTTCTTTAAATTTTCAATGGAATGGAGAGTACAATAACAATCCAGAAATTTTAGACATACTAGCAAAATACTTTGAAGAGAATGGTTTTAAAAAAAATAAATTAAATAAAAAAAATGTGTCTGAGGAAGGAAGGTTAAATGAAGAACAAAAATTTTACAGTACCATATGAAATTCGCGTAAGTTACTTTTATGTGAATAAATAAATCTTATATTTTAAGTCATCAAAAGCTGTTTTTGGGTTAAAACAAGTGTTGAAATTAGAAAATATCAATAAATTAAGTTGCATATTACTTGATTCGTCCATAATCAGTCATCAAGCTATTAGTACTGTCCTTGGTATAAAATTAAACTTGTCTTCAAAAGATAGATGTCCCGTTTACTGTATTTCCAATTTATCAAGTACTTTATCAAAAAAACTAAACTATTCAAACATATCTGTTATAGGTCTTCTTTCTCGAGATGAAGAATTGTTCTCTAACTTAGAAAATATGTTAAAGAAAAGTGGAGTAAAAATAAATCCAAAAACGGAAATTATAACAAAAGAAATAACGTCTAAAGACAAAAAAAAGAAACAGTTCAATTCATAATTCAGGTTTTAGAAATAATTTTTATCAATAATTAAAAAATAATAAAATGTTATAAAGACATATGATCATTAATTTGTATATACTAGATCAAAAAGAAATAAATTTAACGAATAATTATGTACAGTTGATGTCTAATACTTATTAAAATTAACTTATTGTGCAACATATTAGTGATCTTTTTTTCGTCGCTCCTTGGTCATTCATAAACACCTTCTGCTCTTTGACATCTGTTGGGCTGTCAATATCCTCTGAATTTTGAGATTTAAGGCTAGCAGAAAGGGAAGCTGATTTTAAACTTTCAACTTCATTGATAAAAATAGTGTGGGCAATAATATTTATTGACTTTACAACTCCAGATCCAGTATATGAAGACACTTCGAAATACTCCGCTTGGTGATTTTTTGCCCATTCCATACCTTCTTCCATTGTAACACTTCTGTTAAGAATATTATCATTTTTTGTTGCTATGACAAAAAGTCTTGTTGATGTAGTGGTTCTCTTTTCAACAAGACGAAACCATTTATTAAGATTCTTAAACGACTCTCTATTTGTTAAGTCATAAACAAAAATAATATTAGTGATAAAATTAATATAATTTATTATAGCTTCCTCACGACTCTTACATATTAGCGGATCTAAAATTAATAGTTCACATTTTTCATTGAAAATGTTACTAATTTTTTTAGATAATTATTTAAAAAAATATAAAAACCTACAGATAAGATTTTATAAATGGTACTCCTAAATTGTTTGTTACTTTGGTAGTAAATCCTTGACCATTATATCTTAAAATTAAACTTGATTTTCCGACACCTAAAATTTAAAAAAAAAAGATTATCACATAAATACTTCAAATATACCTGGATCACCAAGAATACAGATTTTAGATCTGTTTAGTTGTTTTTCAGATTTCTCTTGTCTTATACTCCAGAATTTAAAAGATGTTCTATTAATCGTACTGTCTTTACGAATCGTATTCGTCGTCATTTAACAATAATATAACTTATATTGTTCTAGAACAAACAATAGGTTACAATTAGTAGAAAGATATATATTCAACCAACACAATCAATTACGAATAAAAAGAAAGATCAAAAAAGATAGCACTAAAATCATTACAGATCAAATTTTGTAAAAAAGAAATTAAAGAAAGCAATAAAGAAACATTTATACTCGTTAGAATCAATCTGAACTTTAATAACATATATTTAAATTACATATTGAAATTATACTATTTTAAGCTAATAAAACAAAGAATAAAATCCACTTACGATTTAATTTATATAATTCATTGAAAATCCTTATCACAAGTAGTGCTTTATTTTTTTCCATAAAATTTTACTTTATGATAAGAATGAAGTTGATGATAATAGAATGAAGGAGAAACAAACTGAAAAAAGTGAATGTATAATAAGTAAATTGTATTACTGTAATTTTTTTTACCGCAATTTTCTATAAACAAATAATTTTTCGAAAATAGAAAAATTTATACTTGAAAATTGTTGTTAAAAGAGATAAGCATGATTATAAACATCTTTGATATGTTGGTTATAAAGTTGAAACAAAAAAAAATTTAAATAAATAAAAGATAATATATTGGTTAAAAATACTAACTCGAAATAATCTTTTAAATAAAAAAATCTGTCTGAAAAATATATCGGTAGTTTGATAAGAAAAGGTTAGCAGTTTAATAGAAGAATTATATATTATAAAAAGTTGAATGTTTGTTAATGGTTGTATTTTAAACTTCGAAATCTCTGTATAGAAGAAAAAATAAAATTTCACATTTATAAAAAAATCACTAGTAAAAAGATGTTATTAATATAATATAATAACCACCATTTAATTAAAACGATATTAGTTAAAGTGTTATTTTATTACAAATCTTTAAAGTCACTTTGATATTTTATGTTTAATTTTTGGACAAGAACTCGTTGTAGATAAAAAAATATTTAGAATATGTACGATCCAAAAAGATAGATAGTCATGTGGTCTGATTGGAAAAACTAAAAATTAATGTATCGAATTATGTTAAAAAGTATACTTCAATGAACTATTAATAAAAATGTCATTTAATGATAATTTATTGTAAAAATAAACAATTTATTTGTTAGAAAATTAATATAATATACTTATTCTCTTGTAGCGAAGTACTTTTAGAATAAAATAAATACTACCACTGCTCATCTAACGATTTTAAAAACATCAAATTGTTGATTTTCTTATATATATTATATTTGAAATAAATTTATCTAATCCGATGTAGTACAAAGATGAGGTAAGTAAAAGAATACGTAATGGTGGTTGATAAATAAATGCTTTAATGAAGTGCCTAGTGAAAAGTTAAAAACAACTTTTAAAATAAATGTTAAAATGAAAATAGTTTTAATTACAATTTCAATAACTTGTTAATAAGATGTCTTAATATGATAAAAATTAATAATAATATAAAGTGTGTTTGATGACTAATTTCAAATGATATAATACTTGTTTCCATTAATTTTCCATTATGACAAGTATTAAAAATAAAAAGATAATTTAGTAATTGGTATTTCTTAATAAAATAAAACATATATAAGTAAATCATACAATAATATTGATAAATAAATTAAAGTTAATAATACAAATATTTTCAAGTTTCTCCTCAAAACAATCATGTATTCTTCAACAAAACCTTGAAATGAAGAAGTATATGAAAATCACATAATTAGCTAATTTAATGTAAACATATAAATAATGAATCAAATGCTTTGCTAATGTGTTGAAAATAAATTATAACAGGCAAAATTTGATGCACTTTTTTGAAATACATAAGCATTTATAAGGTTTAAAAAATTTAAATAATGTAAAAAATTAACATTAAAGTATAGACAAATCTATCCTAACCTGAAAACAACAATTTTTTTTCTCTTTTAGAATAATGAATCACTCCAAAAACAATAGATATAAAATCACATTAATTCTAAAATATGTGTGCATAAAAAAAATATTTTATAAATTTTAAGAAGAAAAAATATGTAAAACATCAGTTGAAAATTATTTTTATTTTTAAATACATGCAAAATCAATGAATTGTTCTATACATATAATTTTAATGAATGGTATCTAAACACCGTTTGTCATCAATTCTGGTAAAACCAGGAAGACAATCACACTTGTAAGAACCAGGCATATTTATACATACTGTCCCTAGATTACAAGAACTATTCTGTCCTTCAGATATATGACATTCATCAATATCAAAACATTTTGTTCCGTTTCCAAAAAAACCCTCTTTACATAAACATTTAGGACCATGATCTTCGTGAATACAAATAGCATTCTCATCACATGGATATTCTTTTTCTATATAGTGTTCTCGTTCACACCAATTTTCTTTTTTGCATCTAGGACAACATTCATTTGGTGGAGTTATTTGTTCCTCTTCACTACACGATAACGATGGACAGGATGTTGGATTTCTACAATATCATATGATTAATGATTTGTAATCATTTATTTTGTTTTAATAATTTGAATGTTTCAATAATATATAAGTTAGTGGAAAGGAATTTTATAAAATATATTTTTCCTTTCAATATTTGTATTTTTATATACATAGAAAATATTTTTTAATATTTATCCTTTAAAAAATAATACTCTATCACTAAGTATTATCTAATAATGTTTACTGTTTTAAAATAAATCACTATACAATTTTAAAAACTTACTTAAATTGACAATTCATTTTTCCATCTTCACATTGACATTGGACGCAATTTTTAGGCCAAAAAATTTCACCATCATGATAAGCAATATTACTATACCAACATTTTTTTCCACAAATAGGACAACATTTCCCTTCTACTGTTATTGGATGTTTGCAATCTAATTTTGGGCAGCCTATAGGCCCACATTGTAAATTCCCAGAAGTTGAGCATTGACATTCAGTGCAATTTTCTAAATTTTGGTGTTTTTCACCAAAAGATAAAACATGTCCTCCAACTAGAGAACATCCCCTTTGATGAAGTTCTACTTTTTTAATTCTTTCTACAAGACCTTTAACTACATATCTAATATGATCAACTTCATTTTCTAATAAATTTATTCTATTATCATTGTCGGTATGATCAATCTCTTTCTCCTCTTTCTGATTATTTACTTCGTCTTCATTATCATTATGTTTCGTAAATAAAGATGTATCAAGATATGGACATAATAATGAAATTGGTGTTCCATGATCAATTGAAAATTCTCTGATTTTTCCAGGAAACTTATTACTCTTATGTATATTATGACCTATATAAACTCTTATACCATTTGATTTTTTATTTATTAAATCAAAGTCTTCCATTGCCCATACAATCTTACAATCATTAACAATCATCATTTTGTTATCTCTTATTGATAACATTGGTTTATGCCAGTCATCGGTAACCATATTCACTGGGAATTTAATTTCTCTAATATGAGGAGTACTCATATCATCTTCAGTATTATTTTTTCCATCTACTAACCATCGAACTTTCATCTCATTTGTTATTGAAGATAGGTACCAATCAAATACCAACTCTTGGTGATCATATGGTTGATGATATATTGATATCAAAGTTCCTTCCATTTCAGAGTCATGCCAAATCTCAAATTGTATATCTACATCTCGTCTATAAATAATATTCCACATTTTATTTCCCTACAATTTAATAAATTATTTTCCAAGAAAATATAAAAAACTTTTAAAAAGTTTACCTGTGTTTTAGAAATAGCATAATGTCCTTTTCCATTTACTAGTAGAAGAAGGAAGAATAATAGAATAAAAATTTTCATTCTAAAAATGTACAAATAGTTGAAATAATTTGTCTATCAAATAGATTTTTATAGAAAAAGAAAATTGTAACACTCAAGTTTTAAAGTTTTATAAAATGTGTTCTAACTTTAAATATAAATTAACTTTTTCAGCTCTCTACTCTAGAACAGACATGGCAAATGAAAGCTTTTTACATTCTGTTCGATTATAAAAGTAATTTAATTATATATTAAGTACTATAAACTTCAAAGATTCACTTTTTTTACTTTAAATTGCATATAATAAAGATCTAATGAGAATATTTTTTAAAAATGATTAACTTTTCCAGCTATGGATAAACAAAATCTTCAATTATTAAATAGGAAAAATAATGATATTTTAATAATAACTGTCATTCTTGTTTTGATTTCAAAAAATAAATTAAATTTTCAATAATTAAAATTTAACTACTTTATTTTTAAAGACAAAATAAAATAATTAAATATAGAAAAACTTAAAAAAATGTCTATAGATTAAAATTAATAACTTTCAAGTAAAGCCATATTTTATCAAGAATATAATTCTATAAGTGCCTTAAATAAGAAAAGATTTATTCAACTATACAACTTAAAAAATTAACATATATATTTATAAATCTTAGACTTCATAAGTTCAAATAATAAATAAACTGGCAAAATTTTTGACACTGTTATAATATCACTGCATAAATAACCCCATATTCTGGTCTTCCTTATTCACTTATTTATCAATCTTGAAAATTTTGATAAATTTAATTTACACAAATATAAAAATTAAAACATCGCGCATTGGTTTAGATAAAAATGAAAAAAAGCTAGTAAAAATTTTTATGGTTGCTTTTATGTTATTAAAGTTTTTAAAATATGATAACAATTTTGATATAAAATTATCCTGTATATTAATTTTTCTTTCATTTCGCTAATATATACTTGCATAATCCTAGCTAATAAAAAAATAAAACTTTAAATTATATTATATTAAAAGAGATATATCAGAAAAAATTCCATAAGTAAATGAAAACATGTATTATTTATGAGATCTTTAAGTAAAGAGGATTACAAAATGAGATAGGAATTGTTAATGAAATGTGTTAAAGAATAAATACTTATTTTAAAAGTTTGGAGAATAATTTTGAAAACCAAAGGATTATTGGTTCCAAAAAACTGTCAAAAACACATCGTGTTTTACAATGACAAATGAGTATATAAACCTAATCCATCTCATCTATTTATATATCATTTTATAATAAAAATTACACAAACCCATGTTCAAGATATATATCTTCATATTTTTGCTAAAAAAAGAAGCAACTTTTGATGTTCTTATTATTTCAAGATATTTATAACTTTTCATTTTTCAAGTAAAAAACACAATTATGAAGGAATGTTCTCTAATTTGTAACCATTCATCAGTAAAAGATTTAAGTAAAATTTCTATTTAAATTTTGTAGCGTATTTTTTAGCGTAAAAATTTTGAATTGATGTTTAATCAACCATACAATATACATGTCAAATATAGTCTTTTAACATTAATATAGTAGATAAAGACTATATTTTTCTTTTATTTTATATGCATTTACTATGGAATTTAGTTGTATCAACATTCTAACAATAATACCAATACTATGAGAAATATTAATAAACAAAAAGCTTCCTTTAATAGTTTAAAAATATTTATTATGTGTTAACAAAACTATCATTTATTTATTAACATAAAAAAGTTTTTTTTACTCATAATATAAAAGATTAATTTATTTTTATTTATAAATGTTTGATAACAAAACGGTTAATCTAGAAAATTTTAAATAAATTTATCTTTAAGTTATTAAAGTACATAAAATTAGATAAATTTAAACAATTTTAGTAGAAAAATATTTTTATGTAACCGTATAGTAATATTTAATTATCCTATTTTATTCTCATAATCAATTCAACATACAAAAAAATATATTTTAAAAGCAGAATTTAATTTTAAAAATAAAATTAAACGTTTTACACTTTTTCAAAATATTTATAAAATATAAAAAATAAGTACAATGAATATACTAAGTTATTTTAAAATTATTTCATTCTCTGATATAAAAATAAAATAATATAGAACATGTGTATCTTTAAAACAACAGATATTTCCAAAATACTTATCAAATACCAATAAATAAATCAGCTACCCTTCGAAATTAATCTTACACCTAACAAAAGATGTTTTTTATCTTTAAGTTAAACCTTTGATTATTGAAACAATGATAAACGTGTTACAAGTCAAACAAATTCCAACTAACACTATATACGTAAAAAACATAAATGGGATTCCAAAACTCTCTTAATTAAAAGAAAGACCTATACACTAATTTGATCACTTGATACATCTTTTACTAATAAAAAACGTCTAAATACCTTCCAGCATAATCTTTTATTGCCTATGAATGGAATAGATGGAGTTCTAGTGAATAAGTAACTTACAAGAATACAACAAAATGGTAAATCTTAAAACGACTCATTAACATGATTGCTTCTATCTGCAAACCAACTATAGGAAAACTAAATTTTCGTTTGTCTCAATGGCAGGTTAATATAATCATTTATATTAACATATAGCTATTTTGTTAATAGTTTCTTTTCCATTTATTTAAGGTAAATCCATCGGTTATTCTCGTTTTTTTTTACTATATTGTATCTATTTTAATATTATTTTTTATTCTAGAAATTGTTTTTTTTTTTATTTAATAATTTTGATAAGATGCTTCCTCGTTCACCTCATGATATGTATGACGACTACCTTCTACCAGATAATGATGGCCGTTATTATTCTTCTTATCATTCTTCTACAGGAATGGATCAGTATATGGGACAACAGAATCATGATGATGGTTCCCGATTTTATGCTGATTTTGATAATATCTTTCCTTCTTCTGAATACTATAGATACCAGGAACATAATGGAGGTCAAATGAATGCTCAAATTAAAGAGGAGATTACTGATGATAATCCTTCAACAAGACATTTAAATTTCCCTGATAACTATGGTACAGAAATACGTCATGAATTGTTAGCTGCGGAACTCTCTGCTCATAATAATAATAGATTGTTACTTGAGGAAGCCGATGATATAAAGGAAGAAGTTGCAGGATCATCATTTTCTGTTCCATCATACCTACAATCACAAAGGAAATCATCCGGATACAGAAGTAATTCATCATCTCCAGATGTTTCCAATAGAAAGAAACAGCCCAGAAGAAAGAATAATAAAGATATTGAATTGGCCAGGAACAATAATATCCCAGCGACTCCTACGCAGATAGCTGAATTTACTTATGAACAATTGAAAAGCTTTATTGCTAAATACCAATTTAGTGATGAACAAATTTTGTTAATTAAGGCAATACGAAGAAGAGGTACGTTTCAACATACTTTTTTTAACTCTTGTATACCAATATTTTCCAGGTAGAAATAAGAAGTCCGTTGCCCTGTACCGTCAAAAAAAAGGATCACAAATAAGATTTTAGGTTATTGTTTTGTTATTGTTATTATAAATAGTATATTATATTATAGAGACTTTAATAAAGTTATTTTACGTTACATACATTATATTTTGTTGGTTAAAGTTAACAAAAAATACAATTATTCAATATTTGGTGATGTTTTTTTAGCAGTTCTAGTGTTATTTTTATGGTTACAAAAAAATTTTAAATGCTTGTAGGAATATGTGGTTATTTAATTTTGTTTTTTGCAGTGTCAAGATATAATTTGTTTCAAATTGAAGGAAAATTAAGTGTCAAGTGTTATATTTTGGTGAAAAATTTAAAAGAAACGAATTATTAGTGTTGTAGGAAATGATACCAACATTTCTTTTGTGGAAGATAATTTTTATTTTTGCTGTTTATTTTAAAATTGAAGGTGTTTTTACATCAGCTACATTAAATGGCCACAATTTTTTTATTTTATCAATAACGAAAAAAGCGTCATTTCAATAAAAAATCAAGCGGATTATATCAAATTGTTTTAAATTGTATATCATTTACAAAATAGAAATTGATTAATATGGTTTAAAATATCTTTATGTAACAAAAACTTTTTACATCTTATAAATGAATTTTTTACCATCATATTACTTTGAAATCGTAACGATAATGCTTAGTTTTTTTATACGATTATACAAGTTAAAAATTAAGACAATTAAATATATACATATTTACAATTATTTATACAAAGGTAAAATATAAAGAGAAATTTGTCATTCGATGATAAATTTCTTCTGGAAGTTGATAAATTTATCGTTATTAACGAGCTCTTCCAAGCATTCCATTTCAGAAACATCCTTTAGGAAAAAATTCACAAACTCACGATCTTCTATACCTTTAAGTGAAAAAAGCCTTTTGACATGGTAGATTATCCACAATAAATTATTCTTTGGATAAAATTTCGACCAATCACCATTTGTAATTTTCCGCATCTTTAAATAAACACTTTGAAATGTATCTGGATCACAATTTTCATCATAAAGACCATTAACTTTGTCTAAGTCTAGAAAATATTCTTCATTTCTCAAATGCATCCTCGAAAGTGTGTAATCAATAATCTTAACTTTCACTCCAAACGATTTTAATTCATATTCATTTAAATTGTATTTGTATTTAATATTAGCATCTTTATCAATCTTTTGAATTAAAATATTTGATTCATGAAGATCACGATGTTCAAAAAAGAACACATCCTCAGCAATTCTGAGACAATGAACAAGTTGAAAAATTATAGAATATGCTTGAGGTCTCCTTATGTCATCAAATTTTTCTAACTCAATTCCAGCATCTTCTAATTCAAGAATCATATAGTAGTTAACTCTATCTTTATATTCCAATGGATCTTCATTAAATATTTCATTATTCCTTTCATAAGTTTTCCATGCATCTAATAAAATTTTAGGATACATCCCTTTAACAACAATGCCTCTATACAGTTTGACAAAATTGTCACAGCAAAAATTTGGCATTTCACTCAATTTAGACATTTCATTTGTAACAATATATTCTACTAAAAGTTCTCGACAACCCTTTAAAATATCTCCATTAACCATAGTTTTTGTTTTATCGTCTGGTTCAAATGGTGTAACTTTGTAAATAACATTTTGGTTTTTTGAATTTTTTGCAGAATACACCTCCCCAAATGAACCTTCACCAATTTTTTTAACCTTTTGTGGAAATAATTTACGAAATGAGACCAATTTTTCTTGTTCCATTAATTTCAACATATCATCAATCGTCATTTTAGAAGATGTAACATCCTCTTGAGTTATATCTAAAAAGTACTTACTCATTTCCAGACTAGGAACCTCTTCAACTTCTGTCAATTCTCGTTTTAAAGAATTACTGTAACTTTTTCTCTCATAAGACTTCTTTTTTATTGGCAAAGAAGTACGTTGATTAATTTTAGTAATTTTTTCATCATCAATTTTATTTTCAATATGAAAAGACTCTTTAAAAAATACTGTGCCATCAGAGAAATCATCATCAATAGGTATTACACATCTAACAGGAACTTTTCTTCTAGGTTTTCCATGATAAAATAATGACTTTCTCTGTTTATCTTGGTCCTTCTCATCTTTATATTGACTAGAAATTTCATTATCTTTTACGGTATCCCTTCTCTTAATTGTCACAAATCGGAATGATCCTTCATCGTCAGATGAATTGTAATTCCTAATTTTCGGTTCTTCAAAAATGGCTCGATTATTTATTTCTGGTGATTCACAAACATCATCTAAAGTTTGACTAATTTGAATACATGTATCTTGCGCCGAGGCAATAGAATTTAGAGAGATAATTGAGTTTCTCATCAAATCTGTCTTTTCCTTCGATTTTTCGAGCGTCTTATCTAGTTTATTTGAAGATTCGTTAGTTGCATCAGTCAGAATTCCGTCATCTGTAAGACTAGTACGGTAAATAGAATTGGAAAAAGATGAATCCTTAGATTTTATATAGTTCTTATCTTGCCCATCTAGACTATCGGATGAATTAACTTGTTGTACTGTATTGTCCTTGTCGTCGGATTTGAAATTTATCAATATTGCTATGCAAATCACAAGGTTTTTCTTGAAATGCCACTTCCGAAGTTACAATTTCATCATCCTTACATTCAGGCTCATATATTAATTTAACATCAGAAACATCAAAAGACTAAAAAAATTTTAATTACACATTAAACTCAACAAATGCAAACAAACCTTATATACCTCATCTATTAGTTTTTCTTTATTTTCAGACACAATTTGATCTCTGAAAGAATCATTTTCTTTCACAGCTTTCATAAACTCTTCAACTTTCTTTTTATTTTCTTCTCTTAAAATTTTTTTTGATTTCCTCGATTTGGTGGAAACTATAGAATCATCAATTTTAGAAACTTTTTTCTTCTTTTTACTATTTTTGTTTTTTGATTGAGGGACAATTGGTTCATCACAGTATTCATCGATGTTTTCGTAATTTGATGTCACAAACTGATGCTCAGGTGACAATGAAAAAAGTATATTATTCATGAAAGTAAGTATAAATTATTCAGTGAAAATTATCTACCGCGTCTTTGTACTAATTAATCGCTTTAAAACAAATTGGAAATCTATTTATTTGTAAATTTTTTCAAATCTAACTACCAAAGGAGTTTTTAAAGATTTTAGAAAAATAGTTAGAAAGGTTTTAATTTATTTTCTATAAAATAATTTATAATCAAATATTTTATTTATAAATCAGCATTTCTTTAGGTAGTACTCAAATTTTATTCAAATGCGTTTATCTTTTTTTCGATTTACATCAACATCCGAGGTCACTGGTATTCTTGGAAATGATAGAATTCGTTTATCAATAAAAGCAGGTAATGGAGGTAATGGTTTAGCTAGGTACAATGGAATTGGAGGAAACGGAGGAGATATAATATTTATTCCTAAACATTCGTTAACATTTGATTCATTTTTAAAAAAATTTATTAAATCTGGTCATGTTATTAAAGCTGAAAATGGTGTTAGTAGTACAATAATGAATCTTGTTGGTAAACATGGAAAAAATACAGTATGTAAATAGAAATTGTGAATTTTAAAAAATATTTTAGATTTTAGACGTACCAATAGGTGTTGAATGTATAAATAATGAAAATCAAATCCTAGTGGCACGTTGTGATAGAGAAAATTTTAAATATTTTATAGCCAGAGGTGGTTGGGGAGGTTGTGCTGCAAACAATTATCAAGGAAGAAAAGGGGATAAACTTTTAATAACTCTGCATCTGAAAATTAAAGCAAATGTTGGATTTTTAGGTTTACCAAATGCTGGAAAAAGTACTTTATTAAAAGCATTAGTACCAAAAAAACCTATAAAAATAGCTCCATATCCTTTTACAACGTTAAAGCCACAAGTTTGTCATTATAAATATTCAACAGATGAACAATATGAATTTCCATTTTCTTTGACATTTGCTGATTTGCCAGGTTTAATTGAAGGTGCCCATGCTAATAAAGGAAGAGGACACGAATTTTTAAAACATTTAGAATATAGTGATATAATTGCAATGATTGTCGATGTTTATGGTTTCTCTTTACCTACGAATACCGATAACACTTTTCGTAATCCATTAGAATGTATCTCTATTTTAAATCAGGAAATAGAAAAATATGACAAGAAGTTACTACGTAAACCTATTGTTTTAGTTCTCAATAAAATTGACCTCGAAGATGGAGATAAAATTGCTGATAGTATTATAGATAATATTGAGAGCGAAAAATGGCTTGAACAAGTTCCAGAGAATCTTCGTCCCAATAATCCAATAGCATTTAAATCAATTATTAAAATTAGTGCCAAGAAGGGTAAACTTAACAATTTTCAAGAGCTGATAAAAAAATTGTATGATGAAAAATATCCTTTGAGAACGATGAATGAAATAGAATTTCCAGAAGAAAGTGATAAAACGATAAAAATAATATAATAATTTCGCAACAAAGAGAAATTATGGAAAAAAAAGTAATAGATTTTTTCTCCCATGTTTCGAATATATGGAAAAATTTGTAAAGATAAATTTAATATCATTTTTGTTATATATTTTTTTAGTTAAGTTTCAAATATAATAAATTATACTTTTAAAATATGGAAGTTCGGGTGTATTATGTTGATGTAGTGGGAGTTTAATCTTGAAATATTGAGTTCTCCACTTTAATTTTTATATATTCTGTGATACTGTCTTTTTAAACTTTTATTTTTATTAAAATAATATCCTTTATTTGTAATCTTATTTAGAGTATATGTCATTTGTTTAAATTCTAATGTGATTTGTTAATTTTACATGAAAACTTTTTAAATTCAGGTGGTATATGCACTGTCAAATAAAATTTTTTTGTTATGCTATTATTTTTCTGCATGCATATTAATATTTATTTTTTAAATTTTATTTTATCAAACATTTTATCATAAAATTCGGGTTGTAGAAATGATCTATTATCAAAATTCATCAATTATTTTGGTGTACTTTTTAAAACATCGTTTAAAAATGACCACTTAGAGTATCCATGATTAGCCTATTAAAATATTTGGTAACTTTATATCAATTTAAACTTGATAGATAAAATTTGATAAACACAAATTGAATTATTTATAACAGTTAGCAAATATTTAATTATCGTTTCAATGTATTTTCGTGCTATTTAATGTTTTTATATATACAATGAAGGAAATTAAAACATATAAAATGTAATTTTCTTATAATTAACATTTATTTATATAATTTTTATGTGAGAAGAGTTTTTATAACAATATAGTATAATTTAATAAGTTTGCTTGTTGAAAAAATTTATAATGTATTAAAATCCATAATGTTATGTAAAGACCTTTCTTATTTTATTTACAATATCTTTATGCCTTTTTATGCATAAACAATTATCAATCTATTATTATTATTATGTATATATGTTTCATATTTAAATAAGAATCATGAATAAAAATGTTTGTTTAAATTATAACAAATATGTTGTCATAATGTTGCAAATAGTAATAATCCTTATAATCGTTTCATTCAAAACAGTTACCCCCATTGAGAAAATGTTTCGCTAAAAATTTCTTTTATAAAAATTGAATTTTATAAAATTATTATGGTGTTATCAATTTTATAAACAATTTTGAATTTATAATATAAATTTTTTATTATTTTTTTTAATGATTCAAAATAATGATATTTTTTATGATCAAAATTTATGCACTCAATTTGCATTGACATTAACATATTATAGCTTCTATTATATATGAGAGGTAAAGAGAATAATTTTAATAACTTTATGCACATAATTATTACTAAATCTATTTTTGATATGATGTAATAATTTTAACAACAAAAACATTTTATTAATTGTACTTTATGCAATTAAAAATTGATTATGTATAATGTTAATTCCTGATTTATACAGATAAATCAAATAGAAACCCAAAACTGGATGATTACTTTTATGAAACAAAGTATGTAATACTTCATTACCCTTACTTTTCAAAAATGTGCATTTAAATAAAATACCTCAATAAAATATCAAATTTTACTTCCATTAAATTGGTAATCTCTAGCAATTTTTCAATTTCATTTTGTTGATATTTGTTATCGCTAAAGAAAATTTTTCAACAAAATGATAGTTAATCTCTTAGTACCAATTGTTTCATATTTAAGTACCTTTGTTGAAGGAACGCCATCTGTTTATTCATGTCCTGGAAATGGAAATTTACTGGGATTTAGAAACAATTTTCTTCCATCATTTCAAGGATCTTTAGGTGGCAATGTGGGTATTGGAGAAGTATGTGGGACTGGAAGTGTTTTTCATTATTGGTCTTGTTGTGAAGAAAATCCTTTTATGTGTTGCTTAAAATTTGAAACATGGTTCATGTATGTTTTTATACATTTTTTTTATAATAAAAAAATTTATAGAGTCTCATTTTGGATTACATTAACAATATTTTTAATAATAATATGTTTTGCTGTTTTTCGTTATCTAATGAAATAATAAATTCATTTATTCAATTTTTATTTTATTATTCAAATTCAATGCTAATAAAAATTTATAAATTATAATTTATTTTAAATTTTTTATTTATTGTGATGGGTAATCTCCAAAATGGAAATATACAACCTCCTGCACATATAGATGTACCAAAACACGCACCAAACAAAGTATCTAGAAAAATTCTTCAAGTAGATAAATCAGAAGATATTCTTAATAAAGTTCCAAAAATATATCCTCAAAAATGCTGTTATTTAAGGTTGAAACGCATGCAGCGAGTTCATGATTACTTACAAATGGAAAAAGACTATGTGAAGGCAACCTCCAAAAATCAGAAATTTGATAAGCATGCTATTGAAGACAAAAAAACCATTAATAAACTTCGAGGAAAAGTTGTAGGTATTGGTAAAATATTAGAACTTTTTGAGGATGAGAAACATGCTATTGTATCAATGTCACATTCAAAGAGGGAATTTTATGTTCCGATATTATCATTTGTTGACAAATCTCTATTGAAAATCAATGCTACAGTTCTGGTTAAAGCAGGTGGTACTTCAAAAAACGTGCCTGTTGCAGTTGTTGGTATATTAAGGGATAGTGATGATGAAACCATTAATACCTATAAAGTAACTAAAAAACCAAAAGAAACTTTTGCTGAGATTGCTGGTTTAGATCAACAAATTATAGAATTAAGAGAGACTGTAGAGTTTCCTTTAACTCATCCAGAAGTATATACTCAAATGGGAATTAGTAATCCTAAAGGTGTTATATTATATGGTCCTCCAGGAACGGGAAAAACATTGTTAGCTAAAGCTATAGCTAATTCTACAAATGCAACATTTTTACGTGCTTGTGGTAGTGATCTTGTACGAAAAACTTCTGGTGAGGGACCTAAACAAATAAGACATCTTTTTGAGATGGCCAAACAATATGCACCATGTATTTTATTTCTAGATGAGATTGATGCCATTGGAACAAAACGTTTTGATACATCCTGTAAAGGCGAAAGAGAAATTCAACGTACAATGTTAGAACTTCTAAACCAATTAGATGGTTTTGATGATCGTGGAGAAGTAAAAGTAGTAATGGCAACTAATAGAATAGAATCTCTAGATCCTGCATTAATAAGACCGGGGAGAATAGACAGGAAAATAGAACTACCTAAACCAGATCAAAAATCTAAACTACGTATTTTTAAAATACATACGAGTCAGATGAATTTAGATAAAAACATTGTTTTTGAAAAAATACTACTAAAAGAAAAAAATATGAGTGGAGCTGAAATCAAATCTATATGTACTGAGGCTGGAATGTTGGCACTCCGTAATCTTCGTAAAATTGTAAAAATGGAAGACTTTGAAGCAGCCTTAAAAAATGTATTTTTAAAGTCAAATGTAGAAAAAGAAGAAATATATTTATAGTTTTACTAATTTGTCCTTTAATTATTTATAAATAATAATTACTTTGAACTAGTTCTAACATTCATAACCAATAAATTTTTTATTAATTTGCCGTTAACTACAGGATGTGTTATTTTAATTGTGCAAGAATAGTAAATATATACTATATAGACTTTATTCAAATTTTTAATTGCTTTTAATTATACTACACTCGCTTGTACCACTGTATAGCGGGTTGGTCTTTTATCAGTGGTGATACATCTATAAATATAGCAAAATTGACGATAACGAAGCTGGCAATCTTCGGTTCGGGACCAAAGCATTTTTCCAATAATGATAGAAGCATCCTACAATCAATTTTGTTAGTATTGTTAGTACTACTAGGATTGTTGTGTGCTCATATATAAAAGTTTGTGCCTATTTTAAGTTTACTAACATCTTGATTATACCTTTATTTTTGTTATATTTACTTCTAATTTTGAATTATTATTAGATATACTTATAATACAATAAAAGAGCAACTTTTTTAAATGATTTTTTTATCATTCTATGGCATTTGAAAATTTACTGAAAAATGGATGTTAGTAAAACCAAAATATATCAAAGACCTTACTTTTATCCATCTTCTGTCTGTTAAATATTTTGTCTAATATTTAGAATAATAAAAATAATTCAACGATTGAATTGATAATTATTCTTAACTGATGTGCAATACGTATATTTACAAAACTTATATTTTATTTCTATATAAATATAACTGATTACTTATCTTTTCTCTTTGTTTAAAAAATATACTGCCATATTGTAATAACAATAACCATACACGATATTTTTCCTTACAATTTTTTAAAATATCCAACATTTGATTTTCTTAGTCGGTTTATTTAATAAGAAAATAATTACCAAAATAACCCGATATTTTTTGACATCAATATTCTGTAATTAAGTAGTTAGTACATAGTAATTTTGAGAATTTTCCTTCCAAAGCGTTTAGCATGGTAAGTAGTCATTAAATAGTAGCTTATTTTTTACGTTTTCAACAATTATTTCTAACGTAGGAGTTCTGAATTTTATTAAAATATTACTATGATTTTGATTATACCACAATTAACAGAATAGTAAAAAACTTTGCCTTAATTGTTTGGACAATTGTTTGCTTTTATAAATAGTTGTTCGAGAATATGTAAATAAATTTTTTTTGTGATATTTTTATATTTTAATATATTATTTTTAGTAAATTGAATTATTTATTATTTCTTCATAATTTATTTTATCGAAGTTTTTCTTCTATAAAGAAGTGTTTTTCAGGAATATTATAACATCAGATGAACTTTGATTTTGAAGAATCATCGAATGATTCACCAAGTTCATCCTTAAATCTTGATATCAACTCTACAATACCTATTCGTAGAAGTGAACGAGCACAATTAAGGAAAACTACTTTAAAAGCTGCTAATAAAACGTGTATTCAGTGCGAGAATATTGTAATTAAAGGTGAAGCTGCCCATGTATGCACTATTTGCCATAGGTAAGTTTATTATTATGCATCTCTATCAAACATATATACCTTTTTTGGGAAAGTGATACAATATTATTATGATTGTTTTATTTTTCTTTTATAAGAAGTATTAAGTGTCGAAATATTTTTTATTGTTTTGTTGTATAATCTTAACCATAATTTATTTTTAGATCAGTACATTTTGATTGTGATCCAACGGTAGATCCATTTTTGGATTCTAATTTAAGCTATAAATGCATAAATTGCCAGAATAATCTAAATGCTCAATTAATAAATGATTTTTATGAACCATTAGACGTAGGAACGGACTTAAATTATACTTCTTCTTTAACTTTACCTTCAACTAGTTATAAAAATTCAGTAACATTAAGAGAAATGTCTTCACATTCCAATCTATTTTCTGACAATTTAGATCCTGAAATTTTTTCAGCAATGTCATCTCCAACCACCGGTACTTATACTACAGGATCTAACTCTGCAAGAGAAAGTCCATCTTACTTTAATGAAACACTAATGTCAAATGCTTCTAGTGACAATGAAGAACTAAAAACTAAACCAATAATTACTGTCCCTTCAAAAAGAGGAAGAAAAAAAGGATCAACAAATAGTAGCAGAGGAAAACGTGGTAGTGGTCGTGGAGGAACTGTTATTGTTGGCACTAGAGTTCCTAATACCACACTTGCTACGTCAAATTCCACCAATTCATTAGAAGATCTAGCTGCACAGGCATCAAAACCAATGAGAGGTAAGAAAAATGGTCGTGGAGGTGTAAAATGCGATAAACTCAGTACTAGAGGTGCTAAAATTCCTGGAAAATCTACACGTGGAAGAAGAAGTAAAGCTCAAATAGCCGCTATGGCTGCAGAAATCAGTGCAAGGCAAAGTGTATCTCAAACTCCTACTTCATTAATTACGGTTCCCGATCCAGCTGAGTCAAATTCTAAACATTCCCTTATATCTGGTCGTTCCTCTGATGAACACGAATACCTCCGAACAATGGTTGTTTTTGATTCACGTGATCAATATATTTGCACAAAACCATTATGTCTTATTTGTGGATCTATTGGAAAGGATCAGGAAGGATTTATGATAACTTGTTGTACATGTGCTCAATCCTACCATACTTATTGTGTGACTATTCATGATAAATTAGGAGATACAATAATTGAAAAAGGGTGGCGATGCTTGGATTGTACTGTATGTGAAGGTTGTGGTAAAGGGGAAGATGAACCAAATTTACTATTATGTGATGGTTGTGATGTTTCTTATCATATTTATTGTCTAACACCACCATTAACATCAATACCAAAAGGATCTTGGCGTTGTAGTGATTGTGCTAAATGTTCACGATGTTTGAAGACTGTTCCATCAAGTTATGATTTATCTAAAATGGAATCATTATGTGAGATATGTTATTCATTAAGAAAATGTCCTAAATGTGATCAATTATATGAGGAAAATGAAATTATAATTAAATGTTGTAAATGTTCAAGATGGATTCATGGGAAGTGCGAAGACTTGGTAACTGAAATTCAACTTGAAACAGCGGCAGAAAATTTATTCAGGTGTTCTATTTGCATTCCAAAACAAAAAGAAGATATAGCAAATATCGTATGTGTAGATAATGTAATGTTGAATGGGAAATCAACACAAAAATTAGTTGCTTTGAGTAATTCTTTTATTCAAACACAAAGTATAAATTCCATAAGTAAAGATCATTTTCGATGTGTAAGTAGTATGTCTAATTCGGATCAGGTTTCTGTTGTCACTGGTCCAACGATGTTTGATCCAATGACAATGAATGATGATAGTAATCATATGATTGACGAAAATGATCATTTTAATAATATTAACAATGTAAATAATGGTATCAACTCTATTATTAACGGTATTAAAGGTCTACACTCTCCTAATATGTCTTCAAAACCAATACTTAAGCAACAATATTCAATTGGATCAGGAAAACGTGGAGGAAGGATAGGTGTTGGTGGTTTTTTCCCAAAATTAATGAGAGGGAAATCTACACAGTTACCTATCGATAAAATGGAAGAAGAAGTTGATGATTTAAAAAACAATATTGCAGATGTTAAAAAATTTACCCACAGATTGTGGTGATATTGAAAAGAAAAAACAAAGGAAACCTAGGAGACCAAGAAGACCTGCAATGGAAGACATCTATACTGCTCCAATACAAGAAGCATTCTTTGGTTGTAAAAGTGTTGATTCTAAAAATATTTTAGAAATGGATTTCCCTGAGGTTGAATTGCAAGAAACCGAGAAAATTGATATTGAAAATATTTGTGATAAAGATTGTAGTAAATTAGGTGAGGAATCTTCAGAGAAATTACGTCAAGATCAAAATGAAGCTTTAGAAGTAGGTCAATGGATTAACGATGCAGATTTCACAAACGTTGAGAATATTGATTTTGCTGAACTTTTTGGTGATGATGGTGAAGAATTTGATGATGATTTTAATTCAGATGATGAAGTGTCAAATACTGATTCCATAGCAACTACGCAAATGGAAGACAACTATACATCTTTTCAAAATAATGGTAGTCAATTTAATGCTCCTTCAAATGAATTTTTAGGAAATTCAAGTATCTCAGGTATTAGTAAACCTACTCAACAAAATAAGGTTAATAGTCAAATGAAAGATTGGGAAGAGGATGAACCATTAGGTGATAAAGCCACAAAAGCTGCTGTTTTATATTGCAATATTAATTTTCCTAATCTTATTGGTGAACATCCAAAATGGAGTGATCGTTCCAAACAAATCCATCGTTTGTGGAGAGCGCTAGATCAGGAAACACGGAGTATATGGGTAGCTAAAGCTCGAGAAAATCGTACAAAACTTGCCAAACCACGCGCTTCCACTGTTGGAGGAGGACAAAGTATCAAAGGGAAAAGTTTCAAAGTTCCAATGACACCTGGAGTAGAAGTGGAAAATAATAATTCAAGTATCAATTCTAATGGTTTCAATAATTCAGTTTCTAATGTAACTACCCCACAAATAGACGTTCAGTTAGCTATAAATCCAATTTTACAATACTTAACACCATCAGTTGCAAAGGAATATGAGGATCTTACAAATTCACTTAGTGGTGCAAAAACAAGACAAAATAAGTTAGATCAAGAGGTAGCAAAATTAAAAAGAGCAAAGAAAAATTTAGGTGCTAAGATTCGGTCTCATGTCAAAAGCGCTAAAGAGGTGAATGAACATGCTGTTGTAGAGGAAATCGCATTAAAAGAAAGAAAACAAATGGAGGCCCTTGTTATACAAATTGCTGAGAGACAATCTTATTTAGATGCAGCGAAAAAGGACACAAGGAATATTGAGAATACAATTAAATCGTTTGAACATAAAAATGGTATAGATAAAATGCTTATTCAAGGGAAATTGACTCCAAATAAAGGTCCTGTTGATAACAAAAGTATTATACCTTCTGAGTCACCAATAGAAGAAGAACCTGTAATGACAAAAAGAATAAGAAAACGAAAGATTCCATTTGTTTATAGACGTAGTTTATCATTAGGTGGGGTTTTGTTTGATTCATTAGAGACATCTTTTGAAAAAGATATATATTGTGTTGTTGATGAGATGATTTGGAGAATTGAAGAAAAAGAACGGCCACCAGTCTATGAAGAAATAGAAGAATTTGTTAAAGCTAAACGAAAGAGAGCTCCAAATAAAAAGACATTAGCTGCTAATACAATGCTAAATGAATTGAACAAAGTTGCTGAAGGTGATTCACTAATTTCAAGGATTAAAGAAGCCTTAAACAATATTGAACCATTGTCTAAAACTGCATTACAACCGGAACCACATTATAGTTGGCATTTTACTTATAGATACGGCACAACGGAATTCAAAGATAGCGAAAATTGCTTTGAATGTCAAGACGATTTCAGTCATCTTAAAATAAAAGGAATTGATGAACACCTCGATACCATAAAGAACAGTCCATATGATTATCAAAACGTTTTGGAGAAAATAGTTAGACGAGCACAAAGATTAGCCAATGAAAAAGTTGAAGAGAAAGAAATAGAGTATAAAAAGGTTGAAGAAGCAAATAAAAAAGCAATGGCAGCACAGGAAAAAGCTAGATCTCAATATAATGACAATAATTATAACATTAATAATCATCAACATCCAGATTCAAAAAATTGGAAACCAACATATCCACCAATATATGGAAATAGACTAGATCCAAGAATTAGTAACTTTAGAATGAATCCAAATGCTAAAATGGATGTTGTCATAGAAATGGAACAAGATTCTATTGAAAATGTTAGAAATGTTATGCATAAATTAAGAGAGATATTAAAAGTGAGAAATGAAGATCCATTTACTTTTACTATTAAACCACTTCAATTTGACAATCGTGTTAACATTCAGCCAAATAACTTAGAAGATATGATGAACCGACAAAAACAACAACATCAGCATCCACCTCAAATGGTTAATGGTTGTCAACCACAAGAACAAGTTATTCCAATACAAACAAGAGAAAAGCAAAAAGAGCAATGTGTTTTGGATTCTTGTAGTAACTGCAGAAAGAGTTTTAACAAAATGGCTATGGATCCATTTTTATTAGATATTGGTTTGCGTACTGCTTTTCCAGATCCAGATATACATTACTGCAGTATTGGTTGTTATGTCAAAGCACTCCTTTCAAATGCTATTTCTCTTAGAACTCCACAATTAGAAAAATTGGCAAAATATATTGATAAAGGATACTTATGCTATTCTTCGTGATAGTTGTACAGAAGTTTTTGTTACCACATTAACAAAAGATGAAATAAAAAATTCTGGTAACAAACAACAAATAAAAGTTGAACATAGTCAAACACCATTAAAAGAACAATTAAATATTTATGAATGTTCTGTCAAACAAGAATTAAATAGTAGGTCATCATCTTCTGTGGCACAAACTCCAATTACTTCAGCATCAAGTTTACCAATAGGAGAGAGGGCATTAGTAACTATACCTGTTAAGGAGCAAGTAATGAGAGTTACTGATATTCCATTATTTACACATCCATATTCTAATATTGACCAAGATTTAGATTTCAAATGGAGAGGCACAATATGGAAAATGGTTACCAAAGAACATCTTGATACATTTGTAAGACCTTCTTCTGAACTTCAAGACAGGTTTAAAAAGATTCAAAAGAAATACTTTATTAATGAGTATAATGATGTATCTGATACAAGATTCTGTGCTTTCTGTTTTTATGTTGGAGATGGAGAACAACGTTCTTTAGGAAGGCTTATTAATGTATTTCCTTCTATTTGGGTACATGTCAATTGTGCTTTATGGAGTTCTGGTGTTTATGAGACCCCAACAGGTTGTTTAAAGAATGTAGATAAATGTTTAAATGAAGCTCAAACAATTGAATGTTGTGTTTGTGGAAATGTTGGAGCTTCATTACTTTGTTACAAAGCAGAGTGTAATAATTTTTATCATTTACCTTGTGCAATTAAAGTTAAAGCATTCTTGGTTAAAGATAAAACAATTCAATGTTCAAATCACACTAATCCACCAGTAGATACTGTTGATAATCTACAAGTTCTCAGAAAAATATATATAGAAAAAGATGAAAATTATTGGTTAACAACACTGTTTCAACAAAAATGGCATTCTAAAACATTAATATTACGAATAGGTAGTATGATATTTAGATCTTCGGGTGAATTACATCATGATAATTTTAAAAATTGTTATACAAAAGATTTTATTTATCCTATAGGTTATAAAGTTAGTCGTTTTTTTTGGAGTGGCACTGATATAGGTGTTTGTCAAATGTATGATTTAGAAATAATTGAGAAAGACAGATTACCTGTGTTTACTGTAACGAGAACTAGTGATAATAAAAGATGGGAATCATTTAACTGTTCAGAAGCATTTAAAGAGATCATGACAAATATACAGAAAATCCGGGATTGTACCTCTAGTAAATTGCTAAGATTATTTGGAGATTCTATTAAAGGAGAAAGTTTGTTTGGATTACCAGAACCTCATATTGTTAAAATAATTGAGTCTTTACCAGGTGTTGATCAAATACTATCTTATTACTTTAAATATGACAAAAAGCAATTACTTAAAATGCCACTACCTGAGAATCCTACTGGATGTGCTAAATGTGAAGATATTAACAATTATAAAAGGCCAATAAAAACCTCAAATACCATTAAGTCACATTTTATGGGATCTCCATGTAAAGTTAAGGCGCTTGATAATGCCAAAAGAAATAGTAGTAGAAATAGAATATCTTTACTTTATCCAGGTATGAGTGATTCAACAATAAGAGCTTTAAGAGCTTCAGGTTTAACTGATGATATGATTGGTGATGGAAAATATAAGTGTGATCCAGGTTCAATTAGTCATATTTTTACACAATTTAAAAAAATGGAAAAAGACTGGAAAGATACTGTTTATTTATCTAAATCAACAATTGCTGGTTTAGGTTTATTTGCTAAACGAAACATCGATATGAATACAATGATCATAGAATATAAGGGGGAAATAATTCGTTCAGAACTTGGAAATGTTCGTGAACGTTGTTACCTTGCTAGAGGGAAAGGGATTTACATGTTTAGAGCTGATGATGATACGATAGTTGATGGAACAGAGAAAGGTGGATTAGCAAGATACATCAATCATTCTTGTGACTCCAATTGTAAAACATCAATTATCGAATATAATGGTGAAAAGAAAATAGTAATTATAAGTTGTAGACCAATACAAATGCATGAAGAATTGACTTATAATTATCAATTTGAACTTGAAGATTGTGAAGATAAGATTCCTTGTATGTGTGGTGCACCAAATTGCGTTAAATGGATGAATTGATTAAGAGGGAATATATTAAATCCTTTCTATTAAATATGATATACTACTATGGACAAAAAATTTTATAAATTTTTATACATAATTTCTGTAATAATTGTTTGTCATTTTTATGAAAACATTTTAGTTTTAATAATAAATATATTTTGATCTCAATTATTATGAACTGTTTTTATTTTATTGTTGGTATATTGTTATGTTTTCCCACAAATTTTATTTTTTTACATTTCATGTGTTTTAATTACAATAAATTATTAGTTTTTAATAAGATTGGCATTTATTGATCATAGTTGAGTATCTTTTTTATGTGAAGTGATTTTTTTTAAATCACGAACATCCAAAGTTACGAGAAAAAACATTTATAAGCTTTTTTTATAGAGGTGCTATTCTCTTTATTATAAATCAACAATATAAGTAGGAAAGTAGTTTATTGAATTTAATTAAATATTAACAATCAAAATAAACGAATGAATTTTACTATTATATATCTTCTATTTATATGCTTTGAAGCCAACGCCATCTATGGGCGTTACACATTTATTAACTTCATGTAAAAGACAATTTAATTTACTATCATTCATGTTATTTATCTCCTAGTTATGGTCGTCACTATTGCAAAACGCAAGTGAGTATTTTAATAATATTATAATTAAATAAAAATGTCCCACTGTAATATATTTCTTTAATTATTATATATCTTTTATCTTAAGATTTCAAAAAAAGTTTCTAAATTTGTACAGTCAAAACTTATAAAATTTACGATAGTTTGGAAATTTTTGTAAATATTTGTAGACAAATTTTATTAAGTCAACAATTATACATATTAATAAGTTAAATAATTTTTATATACCTTTAAAAATACTCGTTTAGGCATGAATGCAACGAAAAATGCAATATTATCATTTTTGATTCCCTAGATTTCAGAATCTTATTCTGAAATTATGTATATAGATATATTGCAATGTGATCTATCGAAAAATAAAAAAAATTCAACAAAAGTTTCTTCAAAGTGAAGAAAATTTAGGCGGAAATATTTAAGTATCAGAAATAATACTACCTTTATAACGGGTAAATTGATAGCATAAACATCAGAATTTATTTTCATGTTTTTCGTACGCAAAATCCGACAATAGTATAAATGTATGTTGAATTTATAAAAAAGCCTTAATTTTTAATTCCATTATTTGAATTTGCGTTATTATGGTAGTCAGAATAGATGCCAGAGTGAAGACAATGTAATGAGACGATATGTTTTAGGAATATTAAAAGAAAATTACTCTTTTATAGTTTAAATATTAAAAAATATAGTAAGAAAGAAAAGGTTAAAATCTAAAGATTAAGATTTAGATAAATTTTTATATATAAATAAGCCTTTTTTAATATTTTATCATTCATTCATTTATACATTTATTGTAATAATCCTCATATATATTGTAAACCGTAAGTCACTGTTTTTTATGTAATGTTTTTTTTATTAATTAATGTAGGCGGCCACGGTGTTCTCATTTATATTGTATTGTTACTGTACTTTCTTAAGATTCCAATAAAAGTTATAAGTTTAGTATAGTCATCACTTATAAAATTTACTATATAATGATTTGCATAAAAGTGTTAATAATTTTTAAAATGCTTTCAATGGGTTTATTTTGACTGTCCATTTTGCTCTTATTTACTATATCAATAGTAAAAATTTTTAATTTTGACGGGGGGCTTCCTGTAAGGAATAAAGTGGCCCAATTTAGAAATATTTTTTAATTGATATATAAGTATAAATATAAGCAAAAGAAATAAAAAACATAAAACAATATACATCTACAGAAATAAATAGAGACTTACCCTGTGATTACAACTTCACTATTTCACAGGTTATAACAATAGCATCACTTAATATACAATATATTTATAATCTAAAATTGTATCAAATTAGAAAAGTCTAAAAATTTTATCAGGTTGCATGTATATATTTTAGTTTATATATACCAATAATATAATGAAATCAGCTAGGGTTAGATATAGAGAGAAATAAACAAACAAGCGATCAACAATCACATCAAATAAGATTACATAAAAAAATATAAGATATATTTTTACTCAATGATGATTATAATAAATTATGACTTCTAGAAATTTCTAAAGATTACAACGTTTACTGCAGTAAAAATTTTATATCAACTGAAATTACTGTTGTAGCATTCAACAAAAATTGTGGAAATTGTCTTGATTTTTGTGTAGGTTTGAAGAATGAAGTTATACACAACACGGTATTTTCTTTTTCCGATAAATTTTGTGGAACCATACATACTGTTATAAATTAAAAATACGATATTTCATGTAATATTTATTTGGGACACAGATATATTGTATATTCACTTGAAGATTGTGGTGAATCTAATATTTTTATTTTAAACATTGATTGTGTTTATTTTAAAAAAAATTGGTTTGAAAATGTTGATTTCAGATTAAAGACTATAACTAGCTTGAATGTATTGAATGATCGTACTGTATTTGAAATTTTCACTTAAAAAATTATAAAAATTCCAATTGTAATAATATTTGACAATGAATTTATATTACATAATTTCTATAGTTTCATCGAAAAAGTTGAATTCACATGAATTTAACTACATGTTCTTTTTTATACAATATAATTCTCCACGAAATGTATTCATTATTCCTATAAAATTTCTGGATTCAAGTATATAAAAAATAGCCAGAAAAATGTTCCTTGAAATATACATATCTCTTAAATCGTACTTTTTTTTGTTAGGATTGCAAAACATGTTTTTTAGGTTTAAAGAAATCAGATTTTCCATTAAATTTTATATTGTCTTCAAAATAATATTAAAAATAGCACATATTTCCCGCTTCATCTATTTTTTTAATTTTGTACTTTTTATTCACATAACACAATTAGTTAATGGCCTAAATAGGAGAAGAAAGTTCGATATTTTGTCTGCATGATGTTAATTATCAAGTTAATTTTCAAAGAGAAGAAATTTATTTTGAAATCTTACAACGATGTTGAAATTCTCGATAAAAGATCTCATGTAATTTAAAGAAAATCAAAATATTACGAAATACTTCGTTTTGTATTTTAACGTCACCTTTAACATATCTAGATATTTAAATTTATATTTACAACAACAGCATTTTTTTCATTTTCTTTCTTTAAGAGATATTTTAAAAATAATGGTACATATAAATGTTATTATATTAGAATTTTTCATACTTAATTTCCAGTGATATTAGTTAAATGATAAAGTATCATTTAATATTCTTTTAATATCATGTAATATTCTTTTTAATATCGAGTAATATTTTTCAGATGTCATTTGTGTGTGTTATTTGTTCTGATTTATATACTGGTAATGGTACAGAACACTCCTTATATTCTACTAAATGTGGGCATTTAATAGGGAAATCTTGTTTAGAAGAGTGGACTCGTAGAAACACTAATCAAAGTGAATTAAATTGTCCTATATGTCGTGCACCTTTACTTAGTAGTAATTGCCATCCAATTTATGATATACCTAAAGAGGTAGGTCTAAATTTATTTTTCTTCATTTTATAATTGTTCTAGTTATTAAAAATCAAATTTGATGATGGTGAGGATGTATGTTGTAATGAGGATGATATATTGAAGCGCTGCCTCTTAGGAACATTAGATAAAGAAAGTACCTTTTTTATAGAAATAGATAATAGAGAATTAAGCAGAGAGTTCATCACATTTTTTGACGTTCATAATGGCTTTATATTGGTTGCTGGTAATCACGGAAATTTATGTGCGGATACCGATTCTCGTAAATACTTTCTACGAATTTACAAGGGTCTCGAAATTTTCTACGACAGAGTTTTTGGATCAGTTCCTTTTACTACTGTAACATTCAACAAGTTCCGCAAGGATGCTGCTGAATTTTGTGTTGGTTTTGAAAATGGATTTCTTCAGAGCGTAGTACTAACTTCAAATAATGAAATTTGTGGAACCCCACATGAAAGAGTATTATTTAACGAGGATAGTAAAATCAACTCAGTATGCTTTCTAGAAAAGAACAATGTCGTTTATTCAGTTGGAGAATGTAACATATTTTCCGTGTCTACTGATATCGCTTTTGATAAGGAAAATTGGTTGGGAAATGTGAATGTTGAATTGACGGCTGTAACTAATTTGGCAGTTATGAATAATTGTGTTCTATTTGGGATAATGGATGGGAAAGTTTATGTCTTTGAGAAGAATAAAATTCCATATGTATTATATTGTGAAGAAAAAACACTGGTTACCAACTACACATATGATTCAGTTATTAACATGATTTCAATCGTCAACTCTTTAGAATTTGAAGGTAACGAAGAAAGTAATGAAAAAGTTGCATCACATGTACTACGTGTTGTATCAAAAGTATCTAAGTATGACAATGCAGGTTTTAGAAGAGATATATACATTAGTTCTCCCTTTCAAAATCTCCAGGATAGTATTTATAAGTTACCACAACAGTTCAAATCAACATTGATTTTAATGAAAGATTATGAAAAATGTTTCATTTATTCGTTTATACCAAATATCGAAAATGGCACGCTTCAAGTACACTTTGTAAATGATGATTTTAACGTTGTAAATAAAAAGGAAATTGGAGGTTTAGATGAATGCATTGGCGTTTTGGAACTCGAAAGACCAAAGCTGCTGCTTTCAAAAGTGCTGAAAATTCCGTTGGTAATAATATTTAACAATCGACTAACGACACTAAACTATTATACTGTAATATAAAAAACATCTTATTTTTTAATTTGATAGATAAACAAAATATTTTTTATATTAAATGGATCAAATTTCTTTTATTTTTGTATTGTCTTTAAAACAATTCAATTGTTCAATGATTAAAATAACAGAAAAATGTTCAATATTCTATTAATATGTTGTTAGTTGTCAAATACACTTTGAAAATAAAGAAATTTATCATAAAATTTTATAATGAAGTTACCATATTTGATAAAAGATCTTCTTTGATTTAAGAGAGTCAAGAGATTATGAATCACTTTGCTTCACCTTTTAAAACTTAATAGTAACATATCAAAATGTTCGAACGGTATATTTAAAGCACCAAAAGCATTTTTTTTTCTTGTTTAAGAAGTAAGTAAGGAAAAGTTATTAAATGGTGTTACCTATTAGATTTAACCTTTATATATCAATTATATTCAAGATTACTATATAATATTTATACTTCAATTTTAATAAACAATCTAACAATAATGCATACGTGAAGTTGTCATTTATATAAGAATTTTTCCTGGCTGTCAATTGTATTCACTTAATTATAAAAGAAACATTAATTAACATTCTTTATAACAACGCATTTTTCAGATGTCATTCAAGTGTGGATTTTATTCTGAAGCCTATACTATTAACGCACAGCACATGCCTTATATTCTACTAAATGTGGGCATTTAATGGGAAAATCTTGTTTAGAAAAAGTGGACTCGTAGAAACACTAATCAAAATGAATTTAATTGTCCTGTATGCCGTAAACTTTTACTTGAGAGTGATTGCCATCCAATTTATGATATACCGGAAGAAGTAGGTTTACATTTAATTTTTTCTATTTTATTTCTATTTTAGTTATTAAAAATGAGATATTATTATTGTCCTGAAAATGAAAAACATATGGAGGATGACATATTAATGCGCTGTGTTCTAAGAACATTAAAACAAGGCATCACTTTTCTTGTAAAAACAGGACTTGAAGAATTCAGGAGTGAGACTATCAAATTTTTTGACGTTTCTAATGGATATGTTTTGATTGCTGGTTATGACAATGGTTATTAGAGGAGTACCGATTCCTGTAAATATTTTCTAAAAGTTTACAAAGGTGCCGACATTATTTATGATAGAGTTTTTTATCATGTAATTTTACTGCTGTAGCATTCAACAAATTCCTCAAGGATGTTGTTGAATTTTGTGTTGGTTTTGAAAATGAAGTTCTTTACTATATAGTACTCCCTTTAACTAACGGTGTTTGTGGAGTTCCAAAGGAAAGGCGTATTTGTTAATGATAATAAAAGAATTAATTCAATATGCTTTTTCAAAAAGGAAGAAATTGTTTATTCTGTTGGAAAATGTAATATATTTTCTGAATATACTAATAATACTGATTACAAGAAAGATTGGTTGAAAAATGTTAATATTAATTTAAACGCTGTAACTAGTTTAAATTTGGTTAATGACGATGCTTTATTGGGAATAATGGACGGGAAAATATGTTTTCGAGAAGAATAAAATTCCGTATGTATTGTACTCAGAGGAAAACAAAAAAGATACTTACTATACATTTGATTCAGTTGTAGACATGATTTCAATTGTCATCATTTCCCAAATCTGAAGGTTATGAAAATAATGTATAACATGTATTTCGCAAAATATCAAAAATATCTAAATGTGATAATGCAAGCTGTAAGAGAGAACTGTATATTAATTCTCCTGTTGAAGATCTCCTAATACTGCTTATTATTTGCCACGACAGTTCAAACCAACTGTAATTTCAACAAAAGACTGTGAAAAGTACTTCATTTACTCGTTCGTACCAAATATAGAAAATGGCACACTTCAAGTCACCTTGTAAGTGATGCTTTAAACATTGTGGGTGTAAGAAAAATCGAAGATTTAGACAAATGCGTGGGCATTTTTGGACTTGAAGAATCAATACTACTTCTCTTAAAGGTATTTAAAATTCCAACTGTACTAATATTTGACAATAATTTTACGATAATAAACTACTATATTTTAATCTAAAAACAGCAATTTAGCATTTTGTATCATAATAATATCATTTTTAAAATAAAATTCTTCTTCTTGAAAATGCTTTTATTACTTTCACAAAGCTCTCGTATTTATATATATGAAAAAAACAACTGAAAGCTGTTTTTTGAATTGGAATGTCCGTCAACTGATAATCTTTTTTTATATTAATTAATTTGCAAAAAATGCTTTTATATTTAAACAAAATCATATTTGTTTTCGTATTTATATTGTTCTTTAAATAATACTTACAAAAACAAATGTTTATTGCTTTACCAATTTTATCGCTTTTTAAACTTTCATTCACCCATCACAATTGTTTAATTATTGCAATAACAGGAAAAAGTTCAATAGTTCATCTATGTGATGTTATTTATTTAAATTTTTAAAGTAAAAAGAACTTATCATCAATTTCAGACAATGATATTACCAACTATGATAAAAAATTATATATAACTTAAGATATGTCAAAAGGTTATGAAATACTTTGTTTTACCTTTTACCATTCAACAGTGACACATAAAAAATTTTGAATAGTATATTCAGAACACCAAAAACCTTTATATTTTTGTTTCTTTTTTTATTTATGAGGTATTTAAAAATAATAAACGCTTGAAAATGTCATTCACACTCAATTTTATTCAAATCTAATGGGCGATGATATTCAATTAGTCTTTAAATGAAATAATATCAATTAATATTGTTTTTTTAATATTATGTAATTTTTTCAGATGTCATTTGTATGTGTTATTTGTTCTGATTCCTATACTGGTAATGGTACAGAACATTCTATATTCTCAACCAAATGTGGTCATCTATTTGGGAAATCTTGTTTAGAAAAATGGGCACGTGAAAACAACAATCAAGGTAAATTTAAATGTCCTGTATGCTGTGAACCTGTACGTGATAGTGATTATCATCAAATTTATGATTTACCTAAAGAGGTAGGTTTAAATTTATTTTTCTTCATTTTATGATTGTTCTAGTTATTAAAAATCAAATTTGATAATGGTGAGGATGTATGTTGTAATGAGGATGATATATTGAAGCGCTGCCTCTTAGGAACATTAGATAAAGAAAGTACCTTTTTTATAGAAATAGATGATAGAGAATTAAGCAGAGAGTTTATCACATTTTTTGACGTTCATAATGGCTTTATATTAGTTGCTGGTAATCACGAATATTTATGTGCGGAGACTGATTCTTTTAAATACTTTCTACGAATTTACAAAGGTCTCGAAGTTTTCTATGACAGAGTTTTTGGATCAGTTCCTTTTACTACTGTAACATTCAACAAGTTCCGTGAGGATGTGGTTGAGTTTTGTGTTGGTTTTGACAATGGATCACTTCAGAGCGTAGTACTAACTTCAAATAATGGAATTTGTGGAATTCCCACATGAAAGAGTATTATTTAACGAGGATAGTAAAATCAACTCAGTATGCTTTCTAGAAAAGAACAATGTCGTTTATTCAGTTGGAGAATGTAACATATTTTCCGTGTCTACTGATATCGCTTTTGATAAAGGAAAATTGGTTGGCAAATATCAATGTTGAATTGACGGCAGTAACTAATTTGGCAGTTATAAATAATTGTGTTCTATTTGGGATAATGGATGGGAAAGTTTATGTCTTTGAGAAGAATAAAATTCCATATGTATTATATTGTGAAGAAGAGACACTGGTTACCAACTACACATATGATTCAGTTATTAACATGATTTCAATCGTCAACTCTTTAGAATTTGAAGGTGACGAAGAAAGTGATGAAAAAGTTGCATCACATGTACTACGTATTATATCAAAAGTATCTAAGTATGACAATGCAGGTTATAGAAGAGATATATACATTAGTTCTCCCTTTCAAGATCTCCAGGATAGTATTTATGAGTTACCACAACAGTTCAAGTCAACATTGATTTTAATGAAAGATTATGAAAAGTGTTTCATTTATTCGTTTATACCAAATATCGAAAATGGCATGCTTCAAGCACACTTTGTAAATGATAATTTTAACGTTGTAAATGAAAAGGAAATTGAAGGTTTAGATGAATGCATTGGCGTTTTGGAACTCGAAAAACCAAAGCTACTGCTTTCAAAAGTGCTGAAAATTCCTTTAGTAATAATATTTAACAATCGACTAACGATACTAAACTATTATACTGTAATATAAAAAACATCTATTTGGCATATTTTTAACATAATTATATCATGTTTAAATAAAATTCTTTACCCTAAAATGTTTTCATTATCTATATAAAATTGTCGGGTTTATGTATAAAAACAAATGAAAACAGTTTTTCGAAGTCACAATATCCGTTAACTCATAATATTTTTTAATTTGATAGATAAACAAAAACTATTTTTTATATTAAATAGATCAAATTTCTTTTATATTTGTATTGTCTTTAAAACAATTCAATTGTTCAATGATTAAAATAACAGAAAAAAGTTCAATATTCTATCAATATGTTGTTAGTTGTCAAATACACTTTCACAATAAAGAAATTTATCATAAAATTTTATAATGAAGTTACCATATTTGATAAAAGATCTTCTTTGATTTAAGAGAGTCAAGAGATTATGAATCACTTTGCTTCACCTTTTAAAACTTAATAGTGACATATCAAAATGTTTGAATGGTATATTTAAAGCACCAAAAGCATTTTTTTTTTGTTTAAGAAGTAAGTAAGAAAAAGTTATTAAATGGTGTTACCTATTAAATTTAATCTTTATATACCAATTATATTCAAGATTAATATATAACATTTATACTTCAATTTTAATAAACAATCTAACAATAATGCATACGTGAAGTTGTCATTAATATAAGAATTTTTCCTGGCTGTCAATTGTATTCATTTAATTATAGAAAAAACATTAATTAACATTCTTTATAGCAACGCATTTTTCAGATGTCATTCAAGTGTGGATTCTGTTCTGAAGCCTATACTATTAACGCACAGCACATGCTTTATATTCTACTAAATGTGGGCATTTAATGGGGAAATCTTGTTTAGAAAGATGGATAGATGAAAGTAATATTGAAGGTGGATTTAACTGTCTGTATATCGTGAACATATACGTGATAGTGATTACCATATAATCTATGATGTTCCAGATGAGGTAGTATTAAATTAAATCAAATTTTAAGTGTTGTATAAAGTATTTTAGGTTTTTAAAATTACATAAGATGGAATTGAGAATAAATACAAGAGTGAAGATGATATCACAAGACGATGTGCTTTGGGAACATTAAAAGAAAGCCATTTTTTCATAGAACAAGTTAATAGAGAAAAAAGAGAGTTTGATGAAATCTATGTTGACTTCTTTGATGCTTACAATGGTTATATTCAAATTGTCGGCTCTCCTACTATTTTTTATGATAATGATATAATTTACTTTCTAAGAATTTACGAAGATGATCGCATGTGCTATAATAAATATTTAAAATCAGCTGATATTTCAGCTGTAGAACTCAATAAATATTGCAAAGATTGTCTTGAATTTTGTGTTGGTTTAAAAAATAGAGTTATACACGACACAGAATATACTTTATTTAATGGAATTAGTGAAACTCCGCATGAGAGTATATTGTTTAACGAAAATGAAAAAATTAATTCAATATGTTATTTAGGACATAACGATATCGTATATTCAGTTGGAAATTGTGCCATATATAATATACAAATTAAATTCATTCATTCAAAAAAAATTGGTTTATAAATGTTGCCATTTAGTTGGAAACTAATTTAAAAGTAATAAATGATAGTACTCTATTAGGAATAATGGATAACAAAATTTATGTTTTTGGGAGGAATATAGTCCCATATGAAATTTATTCTGATGAAGATCTAAAATTTTCCAGCTTTGAATATGATTCAGTTTCAAAAATGATCTCAATAAATGCTATGAAACTCAAAGATAGAAGTCACTCTTATGGAAATCTCAATGATGTATTACTTGGTATAAAAAAGATCATACTTATGAAACTAATGGTTGTACAAGAGAAAAATACACTAACTATAATATTAAAAAATTAGATTCTCATGATTGTCGTATATTTGAAAGCTCATTACTAATTTCTACGAAAAGATATGGAGAAAATCTCTCTTATACATTCATACCAGATCTAAAAAATGACACACTCCGTGCATACGCTATAAATAACGGTTTTTTAGAACTTGTGAATGATGAAGAAATTACTTGTTTAGAAATTAACACACGTTGTTCCCCTTGATAAGCCACAATTTTTTACTTCAAGGATACTTAAAATTCCATTTGCAGTAGTATATGAAGATTATTTTACCATATACAATTTCTATACTTCTATTGAAAAAGCTGAATCTAGACTACTCTAGCTTATTAATTATTATTAAATAAATGATTTCTTCCTGAAATGTGTTTAGTATTTCTATAAAGCTGTTAGGTTTTAGTTACTTTTGATAGAAAAAAAATTAGTTTTTTATGATTTAGAATATTTTTTAATTCATATTTCTTATATTAATAAATAATAAATTAATGAAAAGTCTTTAAAATCGAATAATATAAAAAATATAGCTATATCTGTCAAAAAATATAGAATCCAATATTTATTACAATTAAAATTATTTTCATTTTAAAAAAGCTTTATTCTGATTTTCCTTTTGTTTAGGAGCAGTATAAATCATAAATTGGGTAATCTGTTTTTCTATTATATTGTTTGATATTATAATGGAAAAATCAATTACAAGAACTGTAACGGAGTCATTAGTATCAACTCAAGGTAACAAAACTAGAATGTTAACAATGGCACAAGTAGACAAATACTTAGAACAACTTCTACAGACAGTCCTTGGTCCCCAATATAGTATACTATTTAAGGAGGAGGATATTGTGTTAATAACATCAGAGGTGAACAAAGTATTTTGTTCTCAAGATGTGTTATTAGAACTCGAACCACCTCTAAAAATTTGTGGAGATATACATTCACCATTTGGTGATTTGTTAAGACTTTTTAGATTACATGGATTTCCTCCATGAACTAATTATGTTTTTCTAGAGATTACGTTGATTGTGGAAAACAGAACCTTGAAACAATATTGCTGCTATTTTGCTATAAATCTGTTTTCCTTGTAATTTTTTTCTCCTCCGTAGTAATCATGAATGTACTTACGTTAATAGAGTTTATGTATTCTATGATGAGTGCAACAGAAGATTTCGATATAGAGTTCACCAGGAATTCATTAACGCGTTTGTTTGGATACCATTAGCTGGGATCATCGGGAATAAGATATTATGTATGCACAGTGGTTTGTCTCAAAAGTTGAATTCTCTTTATGACACAAGGAAAATCAAAAGAGCAACAGAAGCATATGGACCGATGTTGGAGATAAACTTACTGTGGTCAGATCCAGTATCTAATACCATTGGGTTTAAACCAAATATGACAGGAGCAGGAAACAGTTTTGGAGTTGTTGTTTTACAATCAACAATGAATAAATTAAATATAGATCTTGTCGTTAGGGCACATCAGATAGTTCTGGATGGATATGAATTCTTTGGGAACAAAAGACTTGTAACAATATTTTCAGCTCCACATTATTTTGGCCAATTCAATAACTCAGCTGTTATCTTGAATGTTAATGAAGCATTGTTTTGTTCATTTACGGTCCTTAAATCTACACCTGTTGATATTAATGTTTGTGCTAATAATTACGAAAAAACTTAAGTACAATTATTGTAGGAATTTTCTAAATTAAAAAAGTAATTAAATATATATATAATTAACAATATAACAAAAATTTGCACATATTGATAAAACACCATTAAAATATTATTATTTTTTTTATCATTGTATTTTTTTTATTAATATTATACCATTAAGGATATTTTATTTTCATATATGAGTAAATATATACACAAAATAAAAAACAAATAATACTTAACACTATTATAATTAATCATTTATTAGATAGTATAAATTAAGAGTATACAAATTTTTTTTAAATATCAAAAAATTTCATTATTTAAATATTTTTCATAAATAGCTGTGATCTCCCTAGAAAATAAACTCCAACACATTCGTCTAGAATTTCAAATAGTTCTTTAGATAAACAATTCAATCGTTTTCTACAAGAATCAATTCAAGTACCCAATTTTTAGATTCAATACGAATAAGCACATTATTTTTGGATCAAATTATTTTGACACAAAAAATTTTTGTTTCAAATTTTATCGGAGAAAGATAAGTTTGGCATATGTATAACGTTAGTTGTAATAAAAACATTAAGACTCCTTTCTATTTCACTTTTAATGCTTATATTATATTTTTCTTTAACTATGCTTAATATATATAATTGAGAATGAGAATTGGTATCTTCAATATTGCCTTCACTAGAACAAAATACACTAAATAATATTGTTTAAAGAATTTTATGAGTAATTTATGATATTTTTGTTATCAACCCTAAAAAGTACATAAGATACCTTGTCTCGTTCAAAAACAAATCTTTTTATTCATAATTCCATATACAGCGATATATAAAAATTTTTGTAGACTTTTAATAATACTTCTATTTAATAACTTATTCTAAGATCAATTTTTTGTTTCTGAAAAATTTTTTATATTACACACAAATAGCCTACTTTGTCTAACGGAACTTCTAAATCTAACTTTTCTCTTATTACATATTGAATGAATTCCTATAAACTCCAAAAAGCAATCACTGATAATAAAAAATTTTAAAATGTTTGCAGAAAACACTCATCTTGGAAATTAGTACAAAATTCAAAAATATTATGACGATAATTGTTGAATCCTATAAAAAGCGCATATATTTTATTTAATTTCTTTAGGGAAATGCTTATATACTATTGTTAGTTTTAATTAAATAAATAAATTGGATTTTTCATCAAGTTATGAGGTAAACTCAACAACTAATACATACTCATTATGATCATCAAATAATCAAATAAAAAATTTAAATTATTTACTTGGTTACACATAAAATCAAATCCTTCTCTCACGAAGGCTGTTATGTCAAACTATTATTTTTTTGCATATACTTTCGTGGGCCTCATTTTTGCTTATACAAAATTTCACAAAATAAATGTATTTTTTTTGTATCTACAGTTAGTATTATAGATAACTATTTTAAAATAACATGCTTATGTCAAAAATTAGTAAATGCATATACCCTTTGTTTTTAAAATTACTAAACAAAAAATAATGAGCGGAAACATTCCTTTAATTTTTTTTTACATAATGTTTTTGTCTAATAATGGACATGAAAGAAATAGTAAAATTTACTTAGTTTTTTAAAATATTGAATACGTTTAAATTTAATAAATTTCTTTATTTTGTGTGTTTATGGAATAGATATTACTAATAAAGATAGGAGATTTTCTCAATATTTTCCTAGCATATTAATTATAATTGTACACAAGATTTGAGCGCAAATGCATGTTATAAAATTTGCAAATAAATTATATTTTACTAAAACTTTGTATATACAAATATTAAATAATGCATTACTTTTCAAAAAATTAACTTAACAAAGTAAATAAATTATCTTTACGATTTTTTTTTCATCATTTGTTTTTTATCTAATCTTTAATAACATTATTTGAAACTAAAATTATATATCTATATACATGTTTTTAGATAAATATGTATAAATATTTATTAGGCCGTTGATCTATTTTTTTATAACTTTTAAAAAGTTATAAATTTTGCCTTATACAAACTCTCTTACATAGGATTTTAATCTCTTTCTCTTTAATAGTGTCAAAAAAGTTTGAAAAATGTGATTCTTAAGTGCTAATTTTGATAAACTTTATAATTTACGATGTTTCTTGATTAATAAATATTTTTAATTTTTCGAAGATATTTCTTTTACAATGTCAAAGTGCATTGATGTATCTTTTATTGGCACATACCATATTTAAAAAAATTTAACATTACATAAATTATCTCCAGATAGTAATATCGGTTGTAAAAAATAGACTAAAGAAATTTTGAGTAAAATAAAACTCTATCTATATTAAAAACAGGCGTAGAGTTCATATAAATGTAAATATAAACTCTACCTATGATTTGAGTTTAGACATGATTTCAGTAATCATTTAATAAACTGAAAAGTGTAAGAAATATAAAAGTATAAAATTCACAAATATATAGTCACATATTGAAAAAGTTATTTATTTTTTAAATTTGGAAAACTATAAACTGTTAGCTGTTACATATCTATCAGATTTAATACTGTTTAAACAAAGATGGTCAAAGAGTATGACCATTTGAACAAATGTCATTAGTACTTTAAAAGTATTTTCATAAAAATATTTTATTTAACTTTCTTTGCTTCAATATATTATTTTCTTAAAAAAACCATAAATTCGAAATTGAATGGTGTCGTTAAGCTAAATCTATCTGCTGATGTAAGTTTAAATTTAGGTTTTAAGATTGTATATTATTTTTTTAGAAAGCCAGCAAGACTTTAAAAATGATCCTAACTCATCAGTCTCAAAGTGAATTAAGAGCAGCTGAGAAAAAAAAAGTTTTAGAATTGACCAATAAGATTGAAAAAGTCGAGAATCGGATCTTGTGATTGTATAAAAAAACAAAATGTTTATAAGGTACATGATAATAAAAGAAAATCATTCTTATGCAAGAAAAGATGATAAACAGTTAACAGAAGCCGATCGATGTAATAATGAAGATTGATTAAGAAATCCAAGGATAAATCAGTGATAATTTATATAAAAATCCCTTCATATTCATGCTTATATTGTGTTGAAAAGTTTAACTAGTTAATAAAATGTTGTTATATATTTTATTTTCTTTAACTTCTTTGAATTACAATAAAAAACAACTATTAAAAATATTTAAACTCTTTCTTTATAAAGAAACAACTCTTTTTCAGTGAGTAATTGACTGAATTTGGATTAAAATATCTTATGTTTGGCTCTAAGCATAGTAGAAAAAATTATTCTACACGATCAAGTCGAAATATTGTAAAAGATATAAAAAGAATTATGATAGAAAATATTAACCTATTTCAGAATTATTGTCATACTTATGCTTCATATTTAACTAATACATGATATTATTCATTATTTTCTTTAAAAAATTTTTTAAAATTTGATATTTTAACAGTACACAAAATATTTTATATATTAGAAAAATATAGCTGTGTTTCAAAAAGTTTTAAAAAATTTTCTTAAATAAACAATGTGTCATTATTATATATTGAGAAATTTAAAAAACATCTCCTGATATTTATGAGTTTAGCAATAAACTTAATGATTTTTAAAAAATTCTTAAGTGCAAAGTTATTTCTAAAGATCGTAAATTTAAAAATAAAATTTATTAAAAACAAATATTCATTAATACAAAACTTTTTAAAAAATTTTATAATTTTTCTTTTTTTCCACCATGGTTTTTTAACCATGGGTAGACCCTTCTTTTTCTGGGTCTACCCCTCTTTCTCTTCTCTTCACTTTTTTTTCTCTCCTCTTCATTTTCCTTTCCTTCTTCTTCCTCATTTTTTTTTCCTACTCTTTTTTCCTCACTCATTTTTCCTCCTTCTTCTTCCTCAATTTTTTTTTCTTCTTCTTCTTCATCAATATTTATTCCTCCTCCTTCTTTATTCTCTTCAATTTTCACATATTTTGAATGTAAAAAGTTATAATCAGGTGGAGCAGCTCTAGAGCGGGCAACTTCATCCATTAAATACAGCACAAACGATTCGACTTTTTTTGAAGTTTTCCACCACTTCTCGATAACGTTGGAGCCTTAGTTGATCCTCTAAATTACCCTTTATTTTTTCCATTATCTTTGAATTTTCTAGGTATTTTTTTCTTACAAAATTAAAGGCCATTAAAAATCTGAAAATAAATATTTAGAAAAATATATAAAAATATTATAAAATATTCAAAAAATAAAATAATTAAAAAATATATAATAGATAAGAATAAAATAAATTTAATTTAGCAAACTGCAATATTCTGTATTTTAAAAAAACGTTGTTCTAATACAAAAAAGTAGTGAAAAATGTACCCTCCTTTTAACTGTAATTAATTATTAATAACATAAAAATAAACGGTAAATACTGAAAATTAATGTTATTTCGTAATTATCATAAAAATCTGAATCTAGAAATATAAAAATTGTTAAAAAATATTAAGAAATCTTTTTTGTGCTTAACTATTTGATTGCTTGTCTATTCACCACTGACCATTTTACTTTTTCGACATTGGGGAATTGCATTATATAAAATTGTCATTTATGAAAGTTAGCATCATTTTTAAAATTACATGTTATTAAACAATTTATATTTAATAAAAAGTTATCCTGTTAACAAAATAAAATATGTGAAATAACTATAAGATTTATACAGTTAAGACATATTACAATACAAAAACTTATTGTGAATACACAAATATATATCAATGAATTCAGAAGCTATTATTTAAAATGAATATTAATCAGTTGATCATTAACATAGGATAACGTTGAGTAATAATAACAATAAACAGTAATATTAATAAAATTTCTTCTATCTTTTATTTTTATATTATGACCAATATTAAAATTACAACAATTCAATTGTTTAGAATGTAAAAAATGTTTAAAAATAAGCTTTCTGTTAATATTATTGTTACTTTTTCAATTTTTTGTAGTTTTACAAATATACAATTATGCCCTAAATAACTAATTTTCAATTAACTTGTAAAAACGGTTTTTTTAATTATGGCTTTAAACATACTTGTAATTTAGAAACTTTTATATTAAAAAATCTTATCCATAATATGCAAATGCTTTTTTGAATTTGAAAATTTATATTTAATTAAAAAATAAAGTGAATTTGTTAATACTATCATTTATAAACAATACCAAGTATGAATGGTTACCAAAATGTAGAATATTTTCAAATTTTATCTCATTTAAATATATGCAGTTATTTAAAGATAAAATTTTGACTTTTGTATATTTTTATAATTAAATACAAATTCACGAGATGAATTTTTTTGAAGTTAAAATATATTAATCAGATAATTGATTAAAACTTATATTTAAAGGAATGTACCCTCGATGAAGATCATTTTCAAATTATAACTCATTTGAAAATATGCCCTCATTAAAAGATAAAATTTTAACTTCTGTATTGTATTTTTAAAAAGGTACTCCTAAAATGCAAACTTTTTTGAAATCTCAGATAAATCAAATAAAAATTTAACTTAAAACATTCAATTTTCATATATATATGTATAACTTTTGTATAAGTATCAAAATATATATAGATAAATTTTAATAATTTTTTATTTAAAGAAATTATGATTTGCTAAATTCAATAAAAATTACAGAACATACTTTTATAAAAAAATAAACAAGTGTATTATAAAATAACTGTTTTCGTCTATGTTTTAAATATAAGTTAAAGATTTTCAAAAGGTTGTTATAAAGCTATTAGAAAAGGGACTATTCAATATCAACAAAAAAGACTATAATAGAATGAATCTTTAGATACTATCTTTTTCCAGTGACAACTTTATTAAAAGATAATATTGTTTTTTTAATTATTTAATCATATAAGGATAATGAAACAAATGTTTGTAGTTTAAAAAAGTTGTTTTTAGTGATCCTGATTAAATATTAAATTTTATAAAAATTTAAAAAAAGTATATTTATTAAAAAATTAATTATATAGGCAGAAATTCAATAATAAAGTAAATTATAACATAATTATTTTAAACAATAAAGAGATAGTCTACCATTATCAAAGTTTGTAAAGTTTTTACTTTCATAACAATTGGTCATTTTAATATCATTACTAGTTTCTTTCCTTCAAATTTGAAAAGTCTATTTTTTTCTTTGAATAAATTTTGTTTGAATTCTCTCAAAATTCTTAACATCAGTATCTTTTAATCTTTAATAAATGTATTTTTTTGAGTTAGAATAATTTAATAAAGTTATTTATATTTTAAACGATGAAAATATAATAAATAGAAAGAAAGAATTTGCTTTTTTTTATCTTTAATATTATCTGTATCATCTTCAATTATGTGAAGCCATTTTCCTAGAATAGCACCATATAACTCATCAACAACATCTTACTGAATAGCAATTTTATCGACTCCCGTTACACTACTAAAAGAAACTATTTAGGATGTAAAGAATTTTATTGCTACATTAAAATCAATTTTATAATTACTAAGATTTTTAACAGTTGTTGTATATTTATTTGCTTCTATTTAAGCTCTCTAAGCAAAACTATTTTTGGTTGATTTACATCAACATTTAATTCTTAAACCTCCATGTGTGTGATGCTTATTTTCTTCAGCTACATCATTATCTGTTATCATAATTCCTTCTACATCTTTTACAATCTCTTGATTTGATTGTGTAAAATAATTTTCTCTACAATACTCAAATGGCATTGCACATTCTGAAAAATTTCTACTAAAAACATAAAAATCCTTAAATTTACCTGAATAATAAACAACTGTTAAGGAATATATTGGTTTATTTTCTTTAACTTCAGTTATATTAAATTAGTAAAAAGTAAAATTAAAAAGCTATTTCTTGAGATATAAAATTTACCATATCCGATCATACAAATTGTCTTGTCATTTATAAAAATTTATTTTATCCTAATTAGCAATATAGTAATCAATTATACTAAATAAACTTACCTAACTTCTATTAATGTCATTGGAAACTCCTCTAAAAATTACAACGTTTTGTGATAACAGTACAGTTTTATTGTATTTATCAACTGCGTTGGTTACTTTAATTTAAAAATAATTTTATGTTTAAAGAAAAAAAAACATTTAATTTTATTTAATATAACGAAGAGTCACCTGTCAAATAATCATAAAATAACTATTCCTTCGTTTTTTATTATAATATGTAAAAACAAAAAAATCTTAGCATTCGATTTTTTTAAAATTAGACATAACAAATAAAAGAGAATTGTATGTATTTTACATGCTAATAAATCACTATTTTGATTATTAAAACATTGTATTTTTTAAGTAAAATAATATATGTTGAATATAGAAATAATGTGTTTTGTGAGAAAAAAATTAACATTTCTTATCATTTTGAGGGTTTTTTTTCTTTATTCTTGAATACATTTTTTGTTTATTTTTGTACATTTAATTTAGAAGAATAGTCATAATTTTTTGTTATTTTTTAAATTAATCTTTTAAGCCTACAAAATTAATTATTTCTAATTTTTTTGTCCATGTAAACAATAATAAAAGTGCTATTAAATTATTAAAAATATATATATTATTTAAACCCTCATCATACGTATTGTAGACGAAGGATTTGATTTTATGTGTATAACCCTCCGATAGA